>CM021100.1:378625702-378720254 GCA_007115665.2 Sequoiadendron giganteum | reverse complement strand
TTTCATCCTAGAGCCTTCAAATTGATATTAGAGCTTCATCAAGTCATATTCTATCATGGCACATCGTTATGAATATTATCTAATTGGTTAGTGTGATTTGACTTATTAAATTTATTTAAAAAATCAATAAATTAGTTGTATAATATACAATTAAATATCACACCACTATCATTTTCATTCAAAAGTTTATTAATCGTAGTAAGTCTCATGACTAACATTACATTGATTTCGTTGGTCTTTTGCTGTCCTTTTAGTGGTTTTTTGTTGCTGGTTGCTGGTCTTTTCTGTTTATCTCTTTTTGCAGCCTTTCTCTTATGGGATTGCCTTATGGTCAATCTTTTCTTGTTATGTAAGCTTTGTGGTTTTTTCTAATGCTTACATCTTACTACACACCTTAAAAGGGAGTTATTTTTCAAGCCAACAAGGATTGAAAAAGTAGAGAATGAAGGGAAATGGTAATCAAGGATATAATAGACTAAAGGCCTAGCTATAGGAAGATTAAAGGAAAAAAATGGACCTTGAAGTTGTAAGGGAACATTTAAAATGGCATGAGTGTCAAGGGACATACCCAATACCTTGATAGCAGAAAAAATATAATGCATTAAAACTCTTTGGTACTTGGACAACTAAGATGACAACCATGAAAAGTCTAATTGATTCTATACAAATAAATTTTTAAATTCCTAAATTAATCATTTAAGATCTAGAAATGTTCAATATAGTTGGAGGATGATGTTAGCATGATGGAAAAATATTACAAAAGTGGAGGGGATAAATTGACATGAAGTAATTAGATAGATGGTGAATCCCCAAAAATTTTATTTGAAGGTTCCAAATTCTATAACACGAGGCAACAAAAAAAATGGTTAAGTGCATATGTAAGTGAATGTTGATGCTGACATAGAGGTAGAAATCCTATAATTGTAGTAAGAATTATGACATTATATAGTGATGAATCATCATGAGCATGGGGCCACTTAGAAATGATGACATAAACATGATGTCAAGAGGTGTGCGCGATGTTAAATCATGATATCAATGATGGAAGGGCTACAAGAAAAACTATATGAAGTGAGGTTAGGAGGTATAGTTGGAAAGTGTAATTCAAATGAAGGATGGAGTGTTACAATAAGAGGAATGGTGACATCAAGTTGATGTTAACATTATATCATCTATAGGAATGAGAAAATAACTAAGGCATGTCTATAGATATTTCCATATGAACTAGCTCATTAGGAGTGAAGTGAAGAAAAATGTTGAACATGAAGATTTAATGTGGGCTACATATTAAAACAAAAATTTTAGTTTAGTTGTCCACTAGGGTTCCAACAAGTGTAGATGGATCTCATCTTTCTATAGAAGTGTAATAGCCAAAATATAACTAAGTATATAATTGGGTGGGTATCTCCAACTAAATTGAACTACAATTAGAAGGGAAAGTCTTGTGAAAAACACAAAACACCCTAGAAACACTCAAAATTTCTTAGAAAAAATATATTTTGGATTTTATGGGGTATAGGCCATTGAAAATGAAATTGAAAATTGCATTAAGTAAAAGTTCCTAAGTAAAAACCTACCTAGTTTGTCTTCGATAAGTTATTAAAGACATGTTTACAAAATATCACCATGTAACATGTCTAGTTCAACCTGTTGGAGTACAAGAAACAAAAAGAGGGGGGGGGTGAATCAGTGTTTCAATAATCAACTTCAATTAAATGGTTTTTCAAAACACATAATCTCTTTGTAATCATTGAATGTTCAATTTCAAGAGTGTAACCAAATGTGATAGCCAATAGCAGATCCTTAAACAACAAGAAAACTCAAATGTTGCAAAGTAGATATAGAAAGCAACAAGACCAAATTGCATGAAAGATAATTATCATGCATGGATCACAAAATAATCATAACATAGTATTTTTCATGAGTGGAAAATCATCATACAGATTAAAAACCACTCACTAAAATGCCTCATTGGCTTAATAAAAACCCACTGGCTATAGAGCCTTACTCGCTACTATTTGTACCTCACTGGAAAATCCTCACTGACTACAAAAATATGCCTCACTAGAAAATGCTGCCTCACTAGAAAAATACAGCTTCACTAGCAAAAACATAGCAACTGGCTCACTAGCATAATGATGCATCATTGACATTGATAAAAAATCAAGATAAAGAATAAAGACAGAGGGTCTCTCTATTTATTTGTAGCTCATAATGCTATTCATTTCCTATAAGTTTCATTAAATTTGAAACCTAGAAAAAACAAGTAATATTTCCTATGTTACCTCTTGTATATACAAAATTTCACAAATCAAAATCGTAAATCAGTATTTACAGTCACTACAATAGTACACCTGCATTTTCAACATCTCACTATTTGATGCTAGGGTTTCGAGAGAAACCTCTTTTACACAATATAAATAATCATTCCCTAATAATTTCCTTTTGTTTTTAAAATAGAAAATTACAAACTCAAAAAGGATTCAACACCTCTCTTCATTCTATGCCATGCATCAACATCATCATAAATAGAAAACATTATTCTATTTAACTGTATCAAATCCATACTTTGTGTAACTAAATGAAGATCACAAAGATTACAAAAATCATAATTGAAAACCTCCAACTATCGACAATTATTGTTTTTGAAGGAAAACTTAAGTTTGTTGTTTGTCGAGACCATTTCATACAATCATCAAACCCTATCCATTGTCGAGAAATTGCAATATTCTTGAAACCTTTGTTAAATCAAGACATAGTCCATTTACTTGCTAGGTAAGTAACTCTAAAAAAAGGACCGGTAAGAACAATGAGATCAACCACTCTCTAAACTATCACAAGAGTTCCCTTAACCTGCTAATGCAGGTCAACATCTAAAAAGCAACTCTCCCTTGTTCTTTAATAGAATTTATAGATAATAATCATATATTACAAAAACCTTAAAGACATGTGAGTTAGTCCATCATATGGCTTGATAAACACTTTATGCCCTCCATCATGAAAACCATGTTAATTTACAATACTAAACCTTTCAATATAAACATCATATCAATTCTAGACCAGAAAATGTAAATAAAAGTCTTAATTCTAATAATGACATCAATGAAAAACAATTCCAAGGTTAACAAACTCCCCCTTTGGCATTGATTTCAAAAACTAGACTTTGCTCCTCCCCCTATGAAGATAAACTTTCAAATCCTCGCCTGTCATAGAGAAAATGTTAACCAATGACAAATATGCATGCTACCAATGTAAACCAACAAATACACCACTATTGACTATATTACTGAAAATGTGAATATATAGTAAACTGTAAATTCATACCAACTAGCATACCAACTATGCATGATCTTCTCCCCCTTTGACAACAATTCCAAAGGAACAAAGCAATGTTGCATTCAACCAACTCAAAATGTTTGCAAACAGTGATAGAAGTCAAAATACTTGCAAAGTACTGCATGAAAGTGATGTTAGAAATAACACAACACTCTTAATCCATAAGATCTCAAAAAAAAAAAACTAGGAAACAACCAATACGTGCACCAATACTTCGGAGGAGAAAGAAGCATTAGAATGAAATGAGAACAAATTCACATGACAATGTGAAAGCTTGTCAAAAATAGTATATTGTCATATCGCCTTTTAGCAATAAACCAACACTATCATATGTATGGCCTTTTAACATTTGAAGCAGGATTACACCTTGAATAGAAATATCCACCAAACATGTGGCTTATGAAACCGAACAGGAACTGTTAGAACATAAACATGAAAAACAAGGTATCACTATTAAACTAATACAACAAAAACCATTGGAACCACCTGAAGTATCATCATTGGTAGAAATTTGAGTCAAGGTAACACTACACCAACATTGTTGAATCAAAGAAAATAGACTACAATGAGGGAAGACCACAATTCAACATATTATGTACTACTGCCCCTACAACAAGATATCACGAGCAACATAGTGCACAAGAAGATAAGAGTTCATTTTGCAAGATTCTCAAAAAGCTTCACTAGAATCGTCACACCATCAATCCACTAAACGATGTCGCAAAGCAACAATGATGTAATCTGTATTTTCCAATACACTAACATCACACATTTTCATGTGTTGTCCCCTAGGGTAGACCTTCCATAAATGAAATGAATAACTAGCCCATGTTAGAAGAATAAATTCCAAGCAATTGTTCATGATTGCGCCACTGTTATCTGAATTAATACTAAGATTTAGCACTGTCAAGAACAAGTTCAGATTACAAGTATTGAAATCTCCATTTATATCAAGCAACAATATTATATTCTCATCACATTAGTGACCAAGAATCGTAGAATGTCACCATTAAAACTGTATAAGATGATATCATTGTTAACTTTTAAAATTACCACAAGCTAAGACACATCAAGCAATAACACAAAGAGATACAAATGAATAACACTTTCTCATCAAACCTTTGCAACCCCAATTAAGTAAGAAAGGTCAAATAATCCATTGTTCACCTTGAGTTCATTATGCCACTACCAAAATATTTAACATTGTCAAAAAGGAATGTATGTTGTCCACAATTTCATCATTAGTGTCCACTATTAAAAGTAATATATGTTCAAGAAAAGTAATCTCTATCATCAAGTCATCAAGGAAACAAGAATCATCAAGATATCATGATTGTATAGTCTTCCAAAGTGCAGTGTCACAAGTCACTTTCATAAGAAAATCTAGGTAACAAGTACTACAACTGCTAGATAACATGTGTAAATAAGCAATGTATCAAAATACCAATTGAACAGGCCTTATGAACTGTTATCACAGTGAACACCAAAACACCGTTAGACCCAAAATGTGTAAGCCATAATAAAAACACTGCCAAATCCAATAAACAATTATCAAATTAAGCATCAAAGTGGAAATTTCTACAGATATGCACAAGCAAGAAGCTTTCAAGACACTGTCACAAAGATTCCAAACCATGAACTATCTTCAAACACCAACAACAAGATAATAATTTGGGTGATCCCACAATACTGGTTTATAATTTTTGGGTAAATTGGAAACTGAATTAATTTTTTCTAACTAAATCTTCACTTTTGGTCACCTATAGCGGCTAAACCATGAGGAGTTTGAAGATGATGCAAACTAGTGATTTGTGGCATTTTGTATGTAGATTCTAAATATATTTCTTTCAAAAATTTTGGAATGAATTTCCATCTCCTTCAAAAACTAGTTTTTTTTAGTAAACACCATTTTTAAGGAGTGATGCTCACCATATACAGCATAATTTTTTTTCCATGAAGGATAAAATTCTATTGCTTTATAATTTAGATTTGTAACTACAATATCTAGTGCTTTCATTTGGTTTCATAGTGTTTTATTGATTTTTTTTTTTAATCAAGTTTCGAAATCAAACCAATTACAATTTATACATAGGTGGACTATATACAACATATTTTTTTTTGTATTTATCAAAATTCTTTTTTTTGTTGGATCAAAGATTTCAATATCTAGTGCAGTGATATTTTTCAATTTTTTTTTTTTGATAATCTGCTATTTTTCCACATGTGCAGAACAGAGAGCTTGATTTTTGGTGAAAAACCTACATTCAAAAGAAATAAAAAATAAATATAATAATAAAATTAAATTTATTTAAAATTATACTTTTTGGGAAGCTTACAATAAGGACTACATACTTACAATTTTTTTTAAAATGAATTCATTTGATCCCCCAAAAGGTAAATCAAAAGTGATTTTTTATCAACATTTTGATAGGTGTAAATGAGACTCTGTTATAGGTATGGTTTAAAACTAGTGGGGTTCTATCCAAGGGGGTTTGATCTAAGGTGGTTTTGGGTGATCCGACAATAGTGATTTATAATTTTTGGCCAAATTGGACACTAAAATACTTTTTCTAACTAAATCTTCACTTTCAGGCACTTATAGCGGCTAAACTGTGAGGAGTTTGAAGATGATGCAAACTAGTGATTTGTGGCATTTTGTCTGTAGATTCTATTTTTTTTTTTCAAAATTTTTGGAATCAAATTGCACTTCTTTTTCCATCTCCTTCAAAAACTAGATTTTTTCAACAAAAAACATTTTTAAGGAGTGACACTCACCATATACAACATAATTTTTTCTATGAAGGATAAAATTCTAATTCTTTCGAATTTAAATTTGTAACTCCGATATCTAGTGATTCCAATTGGTCTTGTAGTTTTTTATTGAATATTTTTTCATTAATCAGGTTTCAAAGTCAAACCAATTATAATTCAGACATACGCTATGTACCATATACAATGTTATTTTTTTTGTATGTATCGAAATTCAATTATTTTTATTGGATCAAGGACTTAAATATCTAGTGCACTCATATTTTTTAATTTAATTTTTTATAATTTGTTGTTTTTCCACATGTGCAAAACAAAGAGCTTGATTTTCGATGAAAAACCTATGTTTAATAAAACTAAAAAAATAAATACATAATAAAACCAAAACATATTAAAATTATATTCATTGGATAGCTCATTCTTAGGACTACCATCATCCAGTTGGGTTTGTGAAGCCTCCTCCATTTTCATCCTCAACTTGAGCTTTGAAGTGCAAAATTTTTGCATGTTTTGGTGCGTAAGGGGGAGGAGGGAAATGGGGGGTTCAAGCGAACCCCTAGGGGTTGTCTCGAACCAGGGTTCATTCGAACCCTTTTCAAAAAGGGGTTCCTTTGGTTTTTTTTTGTGGGAATGGTGGGAAGTTCATTGAATGGGTTCCCTCGAACCCTATTTTGGTTCGTTCAAACCTATTAGTTCGTTCGAACCCCAAAAATGATTTTTTTTTGGCATGGGGTCATTTTTTTCAACTTTTCCTTCCTCACTTTAATTATAAACCACTTTATGCCTGCTCACCCTTTTACCAAACCCTCTTCAATTGGAATCCTTCAAATGGAACTTTTTAACGTTTATATTTTCTAAAAATAGTTGATTTCAGCAAAAATCATTATCTCCCTGAAATTGCAAACCAACATTGTGGGATCACCCTTCTGTATGTGCACTACATACTCCACATTGTCCAAATTTGAAGAAAAAAACAACCGAGTCAATAAAAAAAATACTCCACTTGTCACTATTCACTGTCCTTAGTGCAATCCATGCAAAAAAAAATCATTTTCAAAGAACCAATGTCTCAAGAAAGAGTTGAGATATCATCCAACTACCAAGACATTCCAAGGAATTATCAAATGAATGATTGATAGATTACCAACAACAAAGTATCAATATTACCAATATGCACCAAAACCCTGAAAGCAAGTGCCAACTATGAAATGCAAATAGAATTGTAGTGTCAAAAAGTGGGTCCTTTGACATTTTCGCACTCATTTGGGTCCTCCTTGTGTATTTTGGTTTAATGTTGCCTTGATTTAGTGTTGTAATGTGGATAACACATTCACATTAGTTCTTGGACCCTTGTGAACGAATGAATTTTAATGATGCCTTGCAAAAGTTTTGTAACACACTTTCACACTTTTCTAGGGTTTTAGCAATTAACTAAGCATAATAAACATAATTTTAATCATAATTAGCCTTGATCTTGCCATATTTGAAGTGTTCTAAAGTGTTGTAACACACTTTAAGATTCCTCTAGGATTTTCATTAATAATTGGGCTTTCCCATGCTTTAATTGGCCCTATTATGCACACACAAGCCTCATTTATTGCATCTCTTCGAGGGTAATCCCGACACCAATCAGTAACCAATCATAATTCAGGTGTTCCTGGCTTGAGTGGCCCAAATTTAGTGTTTAGGAATCATTCACCACCTAGGGAAAATGAGTCCCACCTAGGTCTTTTTGGCCTCGATGTAGGTTTCACACATTTCTAGACACTTTTTATCTTTGGTCCCATACATTATGTGTGATGGGACTCATTTGCCACCTTTGGAAAATGCATCCTGTGTGACCAACATTCAAATTTAAATCAAATTTCTGGTGGGATTTTATTCTCCTAGATCTGATGTTGGCTTGTACTGTTGCAATTTCAGGAATTATTGCATAATTGAGTTTAAATATAAGGTTTTTTCTCTCATTTTGGGCCCTTAGGAATTCAAGCACTCATGCATATATAAAATTTTGTTCACAAGAGATCATCAAGAATTCACAAAGGCATTCAAGGGAATATTTTCAAGCATTCAAGAGCATTCTTCAAGAATCATCATGTCAAAGATAACATTGTTCATGTTTGTTATTGTGCTAACAATTATGATGTAGAGATCATGATTTAAGAAAGCATTACATTCAAGATCTATCAACATCAAGCAAGAGTCAAAGAACACATCTATCATAGCCATTTCAAGCATAATTGCAACACCTTATTTCTAGGGTTTGCTGATTTTCAACGTTATATTTTATTCATTCATCATTCTCTCTTTACATTTTCTTTCATTTCAAGGTTTAATTACCGACAAGGGGTTTGACCAAGGCAAACACCTACTCTCTAACCCCACAACATTTTTCCCTCTTCTTGTGTGTGATTTGCAAGTGTAGGTTGCATATTTGTCAAGAGGAAAATTTGGAGAAAAGTTGTCATGTCCCCAAAGTTGTCAAAGTTTCCATTCAATCTTGGAGAAGCTTGAAGAAGACCTATAGGTGGTATATTGCATATTCAGATCCAAAAACAAGTCATTAAGAGAAGAGCAGACCAAGAGACACAAAGTGCAGTTTAGAACTTCTAGAAAATTAGAAGTGGACTGTTTCACCACTATTGTCGAAGGAGTCCCATTATATAGGCCTAATCAAGATTTTTACAGATTTGGATACCCTTTTGGCTAAAACTTGCACCATTGCATTTTCCTAAAAACTGGACTAATTCACCCAGCTTGGTGAATGAGTCCTAGGCAACATAAATAATAGGTTTTTCAGTGATCCAGATCTCTTTCCTACCTTGTTTAGTCTCCCAAGTGCACACTTCCAGTTTCATAGCCTTTTACTGTATTTTGTTGATCTTTCTAGGTAATTTTGCTTATCACATTGTATTTTGCAATACATTTTATTTTCCAACTTTACACTTGGTGGTGAACCCCTCATTTGACATCATTCAATCCCCTAGAATAGTCCCTTTGCAAGATTTCAATCTCCTTTGCATTTAAATCTCAAAGTCTTGTTTTTGAGTGAAGAGTAAGAACATTAACCTCTCTCCTTTAAGGTGCAAAATGCTAGTATGCTGAGCCAGTTCCCATTCGCCCTTGATGGTGAATGGGTCCTCCCTGAACAAGACCCCCATTTCTCAGCTGATATGGAATGATTTTTTGGCCTTCTTTCAGCTCCCCAAAGCTTGGTCTTGGAAACTTAGCCAGGATCCATTTTCTTTTGGTAGCGAATGGGTCCTCCCTTAATGAGACCCTAATTTTTTAATGTCATTCTCACAGGAATTTAATTATCTTTCCTCCCAGATTTGGTGCCGACCTTAATTCTTTGAATTTCAAGGTTAGTCTCCTAATTTAGTATAAATAAGGGGTTAACTCACCTAGTTTTATCCTAGACTTTCAAGTATTCAAGAGTATTACAAAGGCATTCATAAGGAATTTCAAGGAAAATTTCAAAGTGTTCATTGCAACAATTCAAGATCATATCATCATTTGAAGGGTTTGATACATGCATTCATGTTGTTGAGCTAAGATTGTGAGTGTAGCATTGAAGATCTATTTGCATCTATTATTTACATCATTTTAAAGGATCTTAGATCTACATTCTCCATTGCCACTCCATGATAATTTGTAGATTTACTTCACAAGAAAAAATCAAAGGTGACATCATTTTCATATTTCATATTCATGTTTCATTTCCTTTATTTCATCACTTGGTTTAATTACCTCCATTCACTGAAAAATCAATAAGTTTTCTTCCCTTGAGTGTGCGTTTGCAAATTTAAAAGTCGAAGATCAAGTTGAGCAACATTTCAAGAATTATTGTCAAAGTTACAAAGTTGCTAAAGTTGTCATTCAAAGTGCAAGATCAAAAAAAGAGCTCTACAAAATTAGCTACACCTACTTCTAGAACTTTATAACTAGGATTTCAAGGTACAAGATCCTAAAATCAGCTTTCCAAAACCCTAAAAGGACCCATTCGCCACTAAAGGCGAATGAGTCCTCCATAGCTCAAAAATAGTAAATTTTCGACCAAGTACATAGATTTTTATGCTCTAAAAGAATCCCCCATAGTTTCTATAAAAGTTAGGTTGCATTTCTGGTTGTTATTAGCATCACATTTTTCATAATTTGAGGTGATTAGGTCCCTAGGAAAATAAGTGACCCATCATCTTGTCTTATCACATAGGGTAGATAATATTTTCATACTCATCATTTTTGGTGAACATGACTTATTCAACATTGCACTTTTATGATTTTTAGAATCTTTCATTGCATTTTAAGTTAAAATCTTGCATTCATTGAATTTAGATTTGCATTGAATTAGGGTTTTATTCTTTTTCATTTAAATCTTGCATACCATATAGGGTTTAGATTTGCATTGTTTTGCACTTCTTAAATCTAAAAACTGCAAAAAAAAATTGGTCATTTTGTATCTCATTTAGATCTCATTCAATTGCATTTGAAAATCAAAACAAAATTGCATTTCAAACTAGGTCTTTCATTTCAACTTTCTATTGTATTTTTGCATTGAATTTCTTGAAAATCTAAAGCTGCATTTCAATGTCTGCAACCTGGAACTGAAAGATATATCTAAGAACTTGCAAATCATCAAAAAAAATTTAAAACACCCTACCAGGACCCATTTTCCTAAATACTCTCAAATAAATCACTGACCAGGTCTGATCAGTACCTTTCGGCATTTGAAAAGGCATTAAATTTGACTCTAAAATCCATAAAAAGATCCTAGAAAGACCTAACTATGACCCATTTCCCCTTACTAGTGAATGAAGTCTCAGTTAGCTAAAGATATAAAATTTCAGGATATTAAAATCTTAGATTTTAACTTCTATTTGGTGATGTTATCTTTCAGTTTCAATTTCCTGATTGGTTGTTTCACCAATTTCATTACATTTAGCTTAAATTGATTCATTTTAGTGCATAGGTAAAAGTTCAAAATTGCATCAAAACATTTCATTTTTAGCTTATTACATTGTTTAATCAGTAAATTGCATTACTTAGTTTTTGAATATTGCATTTCATTATAGGTTATTGCATTTCCATTCTAGGGTTTGCACACTAGGGTTGTAAAACTTGTATGATATTTACAACTTGGTGTCCTATTTGAAAGACTATTATAAGACAAAATTTGAGGCTCATGTCATCCCACGATATCTCACTCGTCATGGATCTTGGGTTTCCTAACTCTCTTTTTGATAGTGTTGAGAATCAACCCTCCATGGCTCATAGTTTGCATACTTCATTTCCTATGGCTTCACCTCCTATAATCAATGTGCATGATTTCATTGATAAGCTAGATTAGAAAATAGAAAATTTAAAAGCCCATATCCTTAGTGAATGCATTTGCATTAGCTTGGTTCCTATCATACAAAATTTAAGAAAATTTCTTAAGAATTGAAATGAAACAAAAATTATCTATAGCCTTAGTTGCTTCCTTTGGGAATACTTGAAAAAACAAGACAATATAAACATACATGCCACAAACAATCCTCCTACTTAAACTAAGAACAATATTAAGGTGGATAATGATCATATGCAATTACCTCCCATGAACGTGATAACATTTATCGAAGCTAAACCTCATAAGGGCTTGACTAGACAACCTATTGATATTGCTTTCTCACAAAACAACATACCTAAACATGCACCTGATGGTCCTCTTTACATAGCTTTCCAAATCAATAATAAGCCCACTAATGGGATATTGATTGATCTTGTTTGTGGAGAGAATGTGATCACAAAAGAATTCTTATATGTGCATGAGCTATATCAAGATACATATCACAACCTGAAAGCATGCATCAAGACACATAATGGATTTTCTTTCCCTACAATAGGCTTGATAGATCTCCCTTTACAAGTGGGACTGAAAACATTAATAATCTCATTCTCCATCATCCCACAATCAAACCAATTTTGTGTGAAGCTAGGCTATCCATGGATTTGCTCCATGAATTTCATCCCTTCTATTGTGCATAAATGTCTAAAGTTTCCATTTTGAAATGACATCTTCACTGTGCATCATAGTGGATTCCATCCTGCCCTAGCAAAAGGGAATTTTTCACTAGATTACTTTTGGCCTGAGCCTATGGAACCTATCATAAGCCTCATGAAGATTTATTTTTCAAATCATATAAAAAATTGAAGGCAAAGAAAATAATTTAACTATCCCTTCGCAACATGCCTCAACCTATGAAAAAATCAACCATCCTTGATGAGACAATGATGGAACCAAAATCAATCTCAACCATACAAGAAAAACCTCCTGTAATTTCATACAAGAGACCACAAGATAATACGAACAATCTCGTTGTCCCTCCTAGAGTCAAACAAGTTTACAAAGTCAAAGTGAGAGAATTTGAGCAACCTCCTGTTATTTATTCTAGTCCTCCCAAGGAAGAGAAGGAACCTATGATTGACAAACCCGCTCTTACACAAACAAATTGACAATAAACTGAAAAGAAATAAAAGTTCTAGAGAGCATAGACTTAGATGTCATGTTATTGCTCATAGATCAAAAACTCAAGAAAATAACAATAACATAGAAAACCAAAATCTGAACCTACCTGAAGCAATGCATGATGACTATCCACCCTCGCCACAACATAAACAAGAAGAACATTGTATGGACATTGTTATTCAACCTCATACTATGATTAACTTAGATGATGATATTAACATTACAAAGATTGATGAACAAGTTCATGATGAGTTGAATGCATTATTTTCTTCTTCTATGAGCTTAGATGTCAAATATTTTAAAAAGAGTGTTGAACTTGGTGTGTGTTCTAGTTCGGCACTTGTCGTTTTCCCTTTAGCTAGTTTTTCGCCTTTCGTTTATACTGCCCAAGATTGGGAGGTGGATGACCTGCTTTAGGTTGACTCACCTATACCTTACTAGTCTTTTCATTTTTCATTTTTCTTTGTGATTGCATGTGCGTAATGTGATCCCTTGTGATATTTTGTTTCATGTTCCTCTCTCTTAAGAATTATTCTATGTGTACCCTCCTTCTTCTCTATGTCATAATTATCATTTTTCTTGTGTTTTACTTTTGTGGATGATGCAAGGTGTCGAGACATTCTTGTCTCTTCCAATGTTGAACCAAAATATTTTTCTTTCTTTTTCATTAGTCTTGTGTTTTCCTTTTAAGGATGAAACAAGGTGTCAAAACATTCGTGTTTCTTCCATGCTAACCCAAAATGATTTTTCTTTTTTTTCGCATTCTTTGTTTCATTCTTCAAGTTCTGTGAGTATTTGGGAATGATGAGAGTTCCATTATTATGAGTCAATTTGATTCACATTTACGTAACATTTTTCATGTCATGGAAGATTTAAAGACTATCGAAGGAGCATACAAGATATCAAAATAAATTTGCATCAATTTGAAATATTTTCTTTCATGATATTTTTTGTGGGAACCCAAAGCTATCATAATTATGTTCTTATTGTAGAGGTCATTTCTCACTAAAATCATGCCATTTTAGCATATTAAAGTCTCATATGGTATTTCTACTATGAGGTAAAATATTTTCATCCTAGAGCCTTCAAATTGATATTAGAGCTTCATCAAGTCATATTCTATCATGGCACATCGTTATGAATATTATCCAATTGGTTAGTGTGATTTGACTTATTAAATTTATTTAGAAAATCAATAAATTAGTTGTCTAATATACAATTAAATATCACACAACTATCATTTTCATTCAAAAGTTTATTAATCCTAGTAAGTCTCATGATTAACATTACATTGATTTCGTTGGTCTTTTCCTTTCCTTTTAGTGGTTTTTTGTTGCTGGCTACTGGTCTTTTCTGTTTATCTTTTTTTGCAGCCTTTCTTTTATGGGATTGCCTTATGGTCAATCTTTTCTTGTTATGTAAGCTTTGTGGTTTTGGGTGCCTATAAAACCTATTTTTTCCTTTTTCAAAAACATTACATTGATTTCTAATGCTTACATCTTACTATACACCTTAAAAGGGAGTTATTTTTCAAGCCAACGAGGATTGAAAAAGTAGAGAATGAAGGGAAATGTTAATCAAGGATAGAATAGACTAAAGGCCTAGCTATAGGAAGATTAAAGGAAAAAAATGGACCTCGAAGTTGTAAGGGAACATTTAAAATGGTATGAGTGTCAAGGGACATACCCAATACCTTGATAGCAGACAAAATCTAATGTATTAAAACTCTTTGGTACTTCGACAACTAAGATGACAACCATGAAAATTCTAATTGATTCTATACAAATCAATTTTTAAATTCCTAAATTAATCATTTAAGATCTAGAAATGTTCAATATAGTTGGAGGATGATGTTAGCATGATGGAAAAATACTACAAAAGTGGAGGGGATAAATTGACATGAAGTATTTAGATAGATGGTGAATCCCTACAAATTTTATTTGGAGGTTCCAAATTCTATAACATGAGGCAACAAAAAAAATGGTTAAGTGCATATGTAAGT
This sequence comes from Sequoiadendron giganteum, assembly GCA_007115665.2. Lineage (NCBI taxonomy): Eukaryota > Viridiplantae > Streptophyta > Pinopsida > Cupressales > Cupressaceae > Sequoiadendron > Sequoiadendron giganteum. The sequence goes on along the minus strand of CM021100.1, from coordinate 378,705,645 downwards.
GAATGTTGATGTTGACATAGAGGTAGAAATCCTATAATTCTAGTAAGAATTGTGACATTATATAGTGATGAATCATCATGAGCATGGGGCCACTTAGAAATGATGACATAAACATGATGTCAAGAGGTGTGTGTGATGTTAAATCATTATATCAATGATGGAAGGGCTACAAGAAAAACTATATGAAGTGAGGTTAGGAGGTGTAGTTGGAAAGTGTAATTCATATGAAGGATGGAGCATTACAATAAGAGGAATGGTGACATCAAGTTGATGTTAACATGATATCATCTATAGGAATGAGAAAATAACTAAGGCATGTCTATAGATATTTCCATATGAACTAGCTCATTAGGAGTGAAGTGAAGAAAAATGTTGAACATGAAGATTTAATGTGGGCTACATATTAATACAAAATTTTAGTTTAGTTGTCCACTAGGGTTCCAACAAGTGTAGATGGATCTCATCTTTCTATAGAAGTGTAATAGCCAAAATATAACTAAGTATATAATTGGGTGGGTATCTCCAACTAAATTGAACTACAATTAGAAGGGAAAGTCTTGTGAAAAACACAAAACACCCTAGAAACACTCAAAATTTCTTAGAAACAATATATTTTGGATTTTATGGGGTATAGGCCATTGAAAATGAAATTGAAAATTGCATTAAGTAAAACTTCCTAAGTAAAAACCTACCTAGTTTCTCTTAGATAAGTTATTAAAGACATGTTTACAAAATATCACCATGTAACATGTCTAGTTCAACCTGTTGGAGTACAAGAAACACAAAGAGGGGGGGGGGGTGAATCAGTGTTTCAATAATCAACTTCAATTAAATGGTTTTTCAAAACACATAATCTCTTTGTAATCATTGAATGTTCAATTTCAAGAGTGTAACCAAATGTGATAGCCAATAGCAGATCCTTAAACAACAAGAAAACTCAAATGTTGCAAAGTAGATATAGAAAGCAACAAGACCAAATTGCATGAAAGATAATTATCATGCATGGATCACAAAATAATCATAACATAGTATTTTTCATGAGTGGAAAATCATCATAGAGATTAAAAACCACTCACTAAAATGCCTCATTGCTTAATAAAAACCCACTGGTTATAGAGCCTTACTGGCTACTATTTGTACCTCACTGGAAAATCCTCACTGACTACAAAAATATGCCTCACTAGAAAATGCTGCCTCACTAGAAAAATACAGCCTCACTAGCAAAAACATAGCAACTACCTCACTAGCAAAATGATGCCTCATTGACATTGATAAAAAATAAAGATAAAGATTAAAGACAGAGGGTCTCTCTATTTATTTGTAGCTCATAATGCTATTCATTTCCTATAAGTTTCATTAAATTTGAAACCTAGAAAAAACAAGTAATATTTCCTATGTTGCCTCTTGTATATACAAAATTTCACAAATCAAAATGGTAAATCAGTATTTACAGTCACTACAATAGTACACCTACATTTTCAACATCTCACTATTTGATGCTAGGGTTTCGAGAGAAACCTCTTTTACACAATATAAATAATCATTCCCTAATAATTTCCTTTTGTTTTTAAAATAGAAAATTACAAACTCAAAAAGGATTCAACACCTCTCTTCATTCTATGCCATGCATCAACATCATGATAAATATAAAACATTATTCTATTTAACTGTATCAAATCCATACTTTGTGTAACTGAATGAAGATCACAAAAATTACAAAAATCATAACTGAAAACCTCCAACTATCCACAATTATTGTTTTTGAAGGAAAACTTAAGTTTGTTGTTTGTCGAGACCATTTCATACAATCATCAAACCCTATCCATTGTCGAGAAATTACAATATTCTTGAAACCTTTGTTAAATCAAGACATATTCCATTTACTTGCTAGGTCGGTAACTCTAAAAAAAGGAGCGGTAAGAATAATGAGATCAATCACTCTCCAAACTATCACAAGAGTTCCCTTAACCTGCTAATGCAGGTCAACATCTAAAAAGCAACTCTCCCTTGTTCTTTAATAGAATTTATAGATAATAATCATATATTACAAAAACCTTAAAGACATGTGAGTTAGTCCATCATATGGCTTGATAAACACTTTATGCCCTCCATCATGAAAACCATGTTAATTTACAATACTAAACCTTTCAATATAAACATCATGTCAATTCTATACCAGAACATGTAAATAAAAGTTTTAATTCTAATACTCACATCAATGAAAAACAATTCCAAGTTAACAAACTCCCCCTTTGGCATTGATTTCAAAAACTCGACTTTGCTCCTCCCCCTATGAAGATAAACTTTCAAATCCTCACCTATCATAGAGAAAATGTTAACCAATGACAAATATGCATGCTACCAATGTAAACCAACAAATACACCACTATTGACTATACTACTGAAAATGTGAATATATAGTAAACTGTAAATTCATACCAACTAGCATACCAAATATGCATGATCTTCTCCCCCTTTGAAAACAATTCCAAAGGAACAAAGCAATGTTGCATTCAACCAACTCAAACTAAGTAACCCAAAAACTCAAAATGTTTGCAAATAGTGATAGAAGTCAAAATACTTGCAAAGTACTGCATGAAAGTGATCTCATAAATAACACAACACTCTTAATCCATAAGATCTCAGAAAAAAAAAAACTAGGAAACAACCAATACCTGCACCAATACTTCTGAGGAGAAAGAAGCATTAGAGTGAAATGAGAACAAATTCACATGACACTGTGAAAGCTTGTCAAAAATAAGATATTGTCATACTGCCTTTTAGCAATAAACCAACACTATCATATGTATGGCCTTTTAACATTGAAGGAGGATTGCACCTGGAATAGAAATATCCATGAAACATGTGGCTTATGAAACCGAACAGGAACTGTTAGAACATAAACATCAAAAACAATGTATCACTATTAGACTAATACAAAAGAAACCATTGGAACCACTTGAAGTATCATCATTGGTAGAAATTTGAGTCAAGGTAACACTACACCAACACTGTTGAATCAAAGAAAATAGACTACAATAAGGGAAGAACACAATTCAACATATTATGTACTACTGCCCCTGCAACAAGATATCATGAGCAACATAGTGCACAAGAAGATAAGAGTTCATTTTGCAAGATATCAAAAAGCTTCACTAGAATCGTCACACCATCAATCAACCAAATGATGTCACAAAGCAACAATGATGTAATCTCTGTTTGCCAAGACACTGACATCACACTTTTTCATGTGTTGTCCCCTAGGGTAAACCTTCCATAAATGAAATGAATAACTAGCCCATGTCAGAAGAACAATTTCCAAGCAATTGTTCATGATTGTGCCACTATTATCTGAATTAATACTAAAATTTAGCACTATCAAGAACAAGTTCAGATTAAAAGTATTGAAATCTCCATTCTATCAAGCTACAATATTATATTCTCATCACATTAGTCACCAAGAATCATAGAATGTCACCATTAAAACTGTATAAGATGATATCACTGTTAGCTCTTAAATTGCCACAAGCTAAGACACATCAAGCAATAACACAAAGAGATACAAATGAATAACACTTTCTCATCAAACCTTTGCATTCCCAAATAAGTAAGAAAGGTCAAATAATCCATTGTTCACTGTGAGTTCATTATGCCACTACCAAAACATTTAACATTGTCAAAAAGGAATGTATGTTGTCCACAATCTCATCATTAATGTCCACTATTAAAAGAAATATATGTTCAAGAAAAGTAATCTCTATCATCAAGTCATCAAGGAAACAAGAATCATCAAGATATCATGATTGTATAGTCTTCCAAAATGCAGTGTCACAAGTCACTTTCATAAGAAAATCTAGGTAACAAGTTTTACAACTGCTAGATAACATGTGTAAATAATCCATGTATCAAAATACCAATTGAACAGGCCTTATGAACTGTTATCACAGTGAACATCAAAACACTGTTAGACCCAAAATGTGTAAGCCATAATAAAAACACTGCCAAATCCAATAAATAATTATCAAATTAAGCATCAAAGTGCAAATTTCTACAAATATGCACAAGCAAGAAGCTTTCAAGACACTGTCACAAAGATTCCAAACCATGAACTATCTTCAAACACCAACACCAAGATAATAATTTGGGTGATCCCACAATACTGGTTTATAATTGTTGGGTAAATTGGAAACTGAACTAATTTTTTCTAACTAAATCTTCACTTTTGGGCACCTATAGTGGCTAAACCATGAGGAGTTTGAAGATGATGCAAACTAGTGATTTGTGACATTTTGTATGTAGATTCTAAATATATTTTTTTCAAAAATTTTGGAATCAATTTCCATCTCCTTCAAAAACTAGTTTTTTTTAGTAAACACCATTTTTAGGGAGTGATGCTCACCATATATAGCATAAATTTTTTTCCATGAAGGATAAAATTCTATTGCTTTATAATTTAGATTTGTAACTACAGTATCTAGCGCTTTCATTTGGTTTCATAGTGTTTTATTGATTTTTTTTTTTAATCAAGTTTCGAAATCAAACCAATTACAATTCAGACATAGGTGGACTATATACAACATAAATTTTTTTGTATGTATCAAAATTCATTTTTTTGTTGGATCAAAGATTTCAATATCTAATGCAGTGATATTTTTCATTTTTTTTTTTTGATAATCTGCTATTTTTCCACATGTGTAGAATAGAGAGCTTGATTTTCGGTGCAAAACCTACATTCAAAAGAAATTAAAAAAAAATATAATAATAAAATTAAATTTATTTAAAATTATGATTTTTGGGAAGCTTATAATAAGTAATACATACTTACAATTTTTTTAAAAATGAATTCATTTGATCCCCCAAAAGGTAAATCAAAAGTGATTTTTTATCAACATTTTGATAGGTGTAAATGAGACTCTGTTATAGGTATGGTTTAAAACTAGCGGGGTTCTATCCAAGGGGGTTTCATCTAAGGTGGTTTTGGGTGATCCCACAATAGTGATTTACAATTTTTTGCCAAATTGGAGACTATAATATTTTTTCTAACTAAATCTTCACTTTCAGGCACTTATAGCAGCTAAACCGTGAGGAGTTTGAAGATGATGCAAACTAGTGATTTTTGACTTTTTGTTTGTAGATTCTAAATATTTTTTTTGAAAATTTTTGGAATCAGATTGCACTTCTTTTTCCATCTCCTTCAAAAAATAGTTTTTTTCAACAAAAAACATTTTTGAGGAGTGACACTCACCATATGCAACATAAATTTTTCTATGAAGGATAAAATTCTAATTCTTTTGAATTTAATTTTGTAACTCCGATATCTAGTGATTCCAATTGGTCTTATAGTTTTTTATTGAATATTTTTTCGTTAATCAAGTTTCAAAGTCAAACCAATTATAATTCAGACATAGGCATACCATATACAATGTAAATTTTTTTGTATGTATCGAAATTCAATCATTTTTATTGGATCAAGGACTTAAATATCTAGTGCACTCATACTTTTTAATTTAATTTTTTATAATTTGTTGTTTTTCCACATGTGCAAAATAAAGAGCTTGATTTTTGATGAAAAATTTATGTTTAATAAAACCAAAACATATTAAAATTATATTCGTTGGATAGCTCATTCTTAGGACTACCATCATCTAGTTGGGTTTGTGAAGCCTCCTCCATTTTCATCCTCAACTTGAGCTTTCAAGTGCAAAATTTTGGCATCTTTTGGTGCCTGAGGGGGAGGAGGGAAATGGGGGGTTCAAGTGAATCCCTAGGGGTTCACTCGAACCAGGGTTCATTCGAACCCTTTTCAAAAAGGGTTTCCTTTGGTTTTTTTTTGTGAGAATGGTGGGAAGTTCATTGAATGGGTTCCCTCGAACCCTATTTTGGTTCGGTCAAACCTATTAGTTTGTTCGAACCCCAAAAATGATTTTTTTTTGGCATGGGGTCATTTTTTTCAACTTTTCCTTCCTCACTTTAATTATAAACCACTTTTATGCCTCTTCACCCTTTTATCAAACCCTCTGCAATTGGAATCCTTCAAATGGAACTTTTTAAGGCTTATATTTTCTAAAAATATGTGATTTCAGCAAAAATCATTATCTCCCTGAAATTGCAAACCAACATTGTGGGATCACCCATTTGTATGTGCACTACATACTCCACATTGTCCAGATTTGAAGAAAAAAAAAATGACTCAATGAAAAAAATACTCCACTTGTCACTATTCACTGTGCTTAGTGCAATCCATGCAAAAAAAATCATTGTCAAAGAACCAATGTCTCAAGAAAGAGTTGAGATATCAACCAACTACCAAGGCATTCCAAGGCATTATCAAATGAACGATTGATAGATTACCAGCAACAAAGTATCAATATTACCAATATGCACCAAAACCCTGAAAGCAAGTGCCAACTGTGAAATGCAAATAGAATTGTAATGTCGAAAAGTGGATCCTTTGACATCTTCGCACTCATTTGGGTCCTCCTTGTGTATTTTGGTTTAATGTTACCTTGATTTAGTGTTGTAATGTGGATAACACATTCACATTAGTTCTTGGGCCCTTGTGAACTAATGAATTTTAATGATGCCTTGCAAAAGTGTTGTAACACACTTTCACACTTTTCTAAGGTTTTACCAATTAACTAATCATAATAAACATAATTTTAATCATAATTAGCCTTAATCTTGCCATATTTGAAGTGTTCTAAAGTGTTGTAACACACTTTCAGATTCCTCTAGGCTTGTCATTAATAATTGGGCTTTCCCATGCTTTAATTGGCCCTATTATGCACACACAAGCCTCATTTATTGCATCTCTTCGAGGATAATCCTGATAGCAATATAGCAATCAGTAACCAATCATAATTCAGGTGTTCCTGGCTTGAGTGGCCCAAAGTTAGTTTTTAGGAATCATTCACCACCTTGGGAAAATGAGTCCCACCTAGGTCTTTTTGGCCTCGATGTAGGTTTCACACATTTCTAGACACTTTTTATTTTTGGTCCCATACATTATGTGTGATGGGACTCATTCACCACCTTTGGAAAATGCATCCTGTGTGACCAAATTCAAATTTAAATCAAATTTTTGATGGGATTTTATTCTCCTAGATCTAATGTCGGCTTGTATTATTGCAATTTCAGGAATTATTGCATAATTGAGTTTAAATACAAGGTTTTTCCTCTCATTTTAGGCCCTTAGGAATTCAAGCACTCATGCATATAGAAAATTGAGTTCACAAAGGCATTCAAGGGAATATTTTCAAGCATTCAAGAGCATTCTTCAAGAATCATCATGTCAAAGATAACGTTGTTCATGTTTGTTATTGTGCTAATAGTTATGATGTAGAGTTCATGATTTAAGAAAGCATTACATTCAAGATCTATCAACATCATGTAAGAGTCAAAGAACACATCTATCATAGCCATTTCAAGCATAATTGTAACACCTTATTTCTAGGGTTTGGTGATTTGCAACATTATATTTTGTTCATTCATCATTCTCTCTTTACATTTTCTTTCATTTCAAGTTTTAATTACCGACAAGGGGTTTGACAAGGGAAAACACTTATTCTCTAACCCCGCAACATTTTCCCCTCTTCTTGTGTGTGATTTGCAGGTGTAGGTTGCATATTTGTCAAGAGGAAAAGTTGGAGAAAAATTTTCAAGTCCCCAAAGTTGTCAAAGTTTCCATTCAATCTTGGAGAAGCTTGAATAAGACCAATAGGCAGTATATTGCATATTCAGATCCAAAAACAAGTCAATAAGAGAAGAGCAGACCAAGAGACACAAAGTCCAGTTTAGAACTTCTAGAAAATTAGAAGTGGACTGTTTCACCACTATTGTCGAAGGAGTCCCATTATATAGGCCTAATCAAGATTTTTATAGATTTGGATACCCTTTTGGCTAAAACTTGCACCATTGCATTTTCCCAAAAATTGGACTAATTCACCCAGCTTGGTGAATGAGTCCTAGGCAACATAAACAATAGATTTTTCAGTGATCCAGATCTCTTTCCTACCTTCTTTAGTTTCCCAAGTGCACACTTCCAGTTTGATATTGTTTTACTGTATTTTGTTGATCTTTCTAGGTTATTTTGCTTATGACATTGTGTTTTGCAATACATATTATTTTCCAACTTTACACTTGGTGGTGAACCCCTCATTTGACATCATTCAATCCCCTAGAATAGTCCCTTTGCTAGATTTCAATCTCCTTTGCATTTAAATATCAAAGTCTTGTTTTTGAGTGAAGAGTAAGAACATTAACCTCTCTCCTTTAAGGTCCAAAATGCTAGAAGCGAAAGAGAGGCCACCACCAATTTTATTCTTTTCAACAATGTTACCAACTGTGTCAAATCAAATGTTGAAATGTTATCAATTGTTACCAGCATGAAAACCTTAGCAAATTAAACCAAGAAACTCCATGTGAACTTCAACCATCAATAAGATGGTCTTGAATTTCTTAAGGAAAACATCAATAAATATTTGCATTGAAGCAAATATGTAAAGTAAAAATCATGAACAGAATTTTGATACTTTGTCGTGCCAATATCATGAAGCATCAACATCAAGAGCTACACCATAAACTAAGTGAAGAATCACACCGCTTACAATCACTGACTAGGATCATTAGATTCATTATGCAAGGAAAGATAACACTCCACTCTTTTATCTACCTTTATCTATCATGAGAGACTTCACACTACACCACCATGTTGAAAGATTTCTAATATACCACCTAGATGTGTAATCACAAACTATTCTTTAGTCCCAAAACACTATTAACTACCATTAATGCATTGTACCACAAAGATATCACCATAAACACAATGTAACCAAGAAAAAATAGGGATATAAAGTGACACTTGAAGCTCCCCCTGAAAACACACATAAAAAGATTTAGCAAAGAGACATAGGAGGAAGATCATTCAATCTCTACCTTAGTTGATCAACCATTCTCAAGCAATTGATGTCTTGCAAACTATAGACGTTTCCTTTTATCCTCAATTCCGTTGCAACAACCCTACCTGTTTTCTTTCTAATCTCAAATCCAAGAGCATCAAAAAGAACATAGAAACCATTATCACAAATATGAGTTACACTTAAGAGATTATGCTTGAGACCCTCTACATAGTACACATCATACAAAGGTAAGTTGTCATCCAGAGAAACAATACCTTTCCCTATGATCTGAAAACATACGACTTAGCATAGGATTTTCTAAAGGAATCTCTCAAGTCTTAGGATTAAAAAAATTGGCTATTTTAAAGAAATTTCTCACAGTGATAGTGTAGCAACCTCTTTAAAGTGGGGACATGTAAAATGATGACATCTTTTGGTAAATTTCATGGTATGATTTTCCTTTCTTCTTGTAATGTGTCCTCTTCTTGGTGGTGTCATTGGGTTTAATGCCATCCAAGAGTGTATGATCTATTGTCATGGCATGATACAAATGAGGCATCCCATGGGTGATGATCTGACACTTTTGACTTGTCCTCTCTTGGAGACATTAGGCATGATGCTCCCTAAGAGGAAGACCATTACACGAGCAAAGAAAAATAACCTTTAAACAATTTTTTTACATCACATTCAAAATAATTTATAAATGAATTTTCATTGTGGTGCCTTATTATTTAGTTATCAAGAGGATAACTTTGGTATGTTTAGTATGATGGGAAGCCGATACACTAGCATGACTTTTTCATTATACGGTGGGAAGCTGGCACACTGGCATGACTGTCTCACCAAATCACTTTGTTGGGACAACTCACCTAGTGGACAGACTGAGGTTTCACTACCCCAAAGTGAGCAACATATTTTATGGACAAACAACCATTGCCTCACATCACGTTGAATCAGTTGTGATTGATCTTTTGTTTTTGTTTACCTTTTCTTGGATTTTGACAGGGTATGATCATGCATCTTTGTTATTGTTGCATACTTAAGTGTCTTGGATGTCTATTTTAGTGTGAGTTTGATATGGGGTCATCCTCTCACTAAAGTGGGGGAAAAATGTAGTAATGGAAAAAGTAGTCTTTTCCTTGCTTGATTTGATAATTGACATTAAAGTTGAATTAATGGTGTCTTAGAGTGGTTTTGTAATGTCATGTATACATTCACACTATTCTAGGACCCTTATTTAACTAAAACATGCCTTAATTCATCCTTTGCAAAGGTGTTGTAAATTGTTGTAACACACTTTCATGCTTTTCCAGGACTTATCTACTTAATTAAGCCTAATGGGCCCCTTTTCAATAAAAATATACATAATTTACACCTTGTTTAAGTGTTGTAAAATTTTTTAATGTACTTTTACACTTATCTAGGTGGACCTAATTAATTGTGGTTAATTGGAGTTATTAACTCTCTTTTAATTCAAATTTAGGCCTTAATTTTGATACCTCCTAAGGATCTTTCCTGAAAATCATAAATTAAATATCAAATTACTTCATTGGGAAAAGTTTGGTCCTCGTAAGCTAAGCTAGCACCCATTAACCTCTGATGGAAAATGGGTCCTCCTTTAATAGGACCCCCCCTTTCTTAGTTGATTTCTAATGGGTTTTTGGCCTTCTTTCAACTCCCCAAAGCTTGGTCTTGGAAACTTAGGCAAGATCCATTCGCCTTTGGTGGTGAATGGGTCCTCCCTCAATGATACCCTAATTTTTTAATTTCATTATGGTAGGAGTTTAATTCTCTTTCTGCCTAGATCTGGTGTCGGCCTTAATTCTTTGAATTTTGAGGTCAATCTCCTAATTTTGTATGAATAAGTTGTCAATTCTCCTAGTTTCGTCTTAGAATTTCAAGCATTCAAGAGCATTACAAAGGAACTCATAAGGCATTTCAAGGAAGATTTCAAAGTGTTCATTGCAAAAATTCAAGATCATATCATCATTTCAAGGGTTTGATGCATGTATTCATGTTGTTGAGCTAAGATTGTGAGTGTAGCACTGTAAATCTATTTCCAACTATTGTTTACATCATTTTCAAGGATCCTAGATCTACATTCTCCATAGCTTCTCCATGATAATTTGTAGATTTACTTGACAAGACAAAATCCACATTGACAACATTTGCATATTTCATATTCATGTTTCATTTCCTTCATTTCATCACTTGGTTTAATTACCTACAAGGGGTTTGACTTAGGAAAACCCCCATTCACTAAAAAATAAACAAGTTTGCTGCCCTTGAGTGTGTGATTGAAAATTTACAGATTGAAGATCAAGTTGAGCAAGATTTGTAGCAAGATTGTCAAAGTTGCAAAGTTCCTAAAGTTGTCATCCAAACTGCAAGATCACAGAAAGAGCTCTACAAAATTAACTACAGGCTTCCGTAACTTGATAAAAAGGATTTAAAGAGTGTAGGCATTAGGGTACAAGATCCTAAAATCAATTTTCTGAAACCCTAAAAGGACCTATTCGCAACTGAAGGTGAATGAGTCCTCCATAGCTCAAAAACAGTAATTTTCCTACAAGGTACACAATTTTTTATGCTCTAAAAACATCCCCCATAGTTGCGATAAAAAATAGGTTGCATTTTTGGTTGTTATTAACATCATATTTTCCATAATTTGAGGTGATTAGGTCCTTAGAAAAATTAGGGATCCATCATCTTGTCCAGTCACATAGGGTGGATCATATTTTCATACTAATTAGCCATCTATCATGAATTAGAATGAAAATTGAAGAATAAGTTGATTGAAGTTTTTGAAAGACGGGCTTAACAATATTAATGCCTTTTAAAAAAATTCCAATATTTCATTTCTAATAAACAAGAATAAATGACATTAAATTCTAGATACCTTGAATAGCAAATGGGAAAAAATGAAGGCTAATTAACTATGTGTATTTAGTTTAATGATGAATACAACTAGTAAACAAAGATTTATGGATTATTTTATGAGACTTGATTTCTTCCTTATTCTATGACTCTCAAGTGATATTCAAGAATATCTAATGGATTTTTTCTTGGGAAGGGAGATAATTCTCACCATTAAATGAATCCCAGATATACTGAACCAATGATCTATTTTTACACCCATTAATTATGTTCATAGGCATTACATGATAGGTACATTAAATCGATAGTTTGGGGTCTTACCTGACTATCGGTTGATTTTTAATCCAATGAATGAATTTGTTATCAATAAAATAGTCATTAATGTTGAATAGTTATTATTATTGACTTGACATTCATTTGCATGCTTAATAATTATTTCAACAATAATGAGTACATTCAGTTACGATTTGATATTCAACATTTCTCCACTAACTATTCTTAGGAAGGAAATTGTTTTGATTATTGTTATTAATTGGATAGGTCTTAGAAATATTGACAAAGGTTATCAGATTCTTATGCAGTGATGCATCGTTAAATCAACAAAACCATAATAGATCACATGATGACTTTATTTATAGGAATGTGTACACATAATTACACATATATGTACCTATAAATACATACATGTGATGCACTTTCCTTAATCAGTTAAATATAAATTTTTATGCTATTGAAAATGATGCATTTCTATGGATATTAAAAGGAATGAGTCTAGTAATATTGTTTATGCAACTTACACATCAATAAGAAGATGTGATTATTTATTTTACGATCATGCCCAAATTATTATTGATAGCTATTTTTATTGGTGTATTTTGTTGATATGAACTTATGAAAATATTATTGAAAGGTTGTATGCATATAGACTAGTTATTCAGATTAGTTTTACTTGCTACTTTAAGAGATGTTGTACTGAGCAACGTTGATGGTAAACTATTATGTTGCACTCATGATTGAATTTATATGTGCATGAGCATCAAGTATGGTATCGTTTTGGTGTATTCTATGTGATGAACATGATATGTCTTATTGCATGTATTCCATTACTCATATTCAATATTTCATTGCTAGTTTACCTCATGTTGGGCTGAGTATTCTTCAATGGACTAAAGAATTTTAGGGAAGTGTTTCACTTCATGGTAGGGCGAAAATGCACTCTAACAATTTTCTTGCCCTCGAGATGGTTTAATGAGTTGCAAGGTTGAAATGATCCTATTAGGAAGGCTCTAGTTTCAGTTCAGTGTATAGTCTTGATCTGACCAAGATGTCTATTGTAAGGGAAATGTTCCCATATGTTATGCCTCAAAAATTGACACATGTATACTTTAAATTACTCATTTAATATATTCCTTATATTTTTTCTTCTGCATTTGGACACGTGACATTTATATATGCATGGTGAAGTATAATTTGTGTTTTTAATTAAGCTTCATTTATGAAGGTTATTAAATTTATGGAAAAATAAAACTACATAGCTAGTTTCTAACACTAGATTTAGTTGGCAACATGTGTCATTCACTAGCATAGTAAGAGATCCCAAGACTTCTCTAGGTAAGAAGAAAAAATGAGACTAAAAAATGGTGAGACATCATAATTCACCTTGTAAAACAAGTATCAATATTGCACATGCAAAAATATATATAAGCTTCACCATCATCCATAGACTATAATGGTTGCACAAGACAACAAAATTAAAAATATATAGCCTATGCATGTTGAAGAATAGACTAAAGATTATGAGAAATAACTTTATAAGAATTGTCCATGTATAAGAAACTCTTGAAACTCACCATTCAAGCTTGTGATGAAGTATGAATCTTCGCCACACGTATTTTTAATGCAATATTAACCTAGTCATAAAGAGTTAAATTTTCCATGTTTACCCTTGTCCTATATTCTAATGTTCCATACTAAGACTAGGTCTCCTACTTTTGATTTTCTAGTTCTAGCCTTTTTGTAAAACAGACACTTGACTTTCTATTTATTCATGTTCATAGTTTCAATCTTCCTTCTAATTTCATCAAATTCAATAAGCTAGTGTATTTTATCAGTCATGAAATCATCAAATATTCATTGTATTACCACAAAAACTTGTAAAAAATCATCAAATGGATGATTAGTAGACTTGCATCAACACCATAAACTAATTAAAACAGTGAGCAACCAATGTATTTCTTTGGATTTAATTTTGGTTACTTTTCAATAGATTTTATTATTTTTGTATTATTTAATAGTAAGTGACATTCTATGGTAACACATAAATTTAACTACAAATAAAATATTTCAAGAAATCTTTAGAATTGATCACTAAATCCAATATCTAGGGTGCAAATATTTTATGGTAATTTTTATTGAATATTTTATTTATTATTAATTTAAATTAATTGGTACTAATTCATATTTAGGCCTTAATTTTTTCATAATACATTTCTCTTTCTTATTTCTTGAAATTTTAATGATTTTAAACAATAACATTGATGTGGAGTGTAAAGATTTATTTTTAATTTTTTAAATCTATTTTTTATTTTTCTAATGTCTCAAATAGATATCCTTCCTTTCTTTTAGTATGGAACTATCTTACTTGTAAAATAAACTAAAAATATAATATTATATAAAAAACCTATTATATATTATAATATTTAAAAAGCTAATTTTGAGTGCTACATACTTCTAAAATTTGTTTGACCCCATTGTGCATGATGCAAATTGGCTTATTTTGGTTGAGCTAAAATTGCAACATGTGGATAGTAGGGGAAAAGGATAATATAGGATACCTCATGGGTAGGTTTTATCAAATCCACATCAATCTAACTCTCTTATGCATTTCAAACATTACCCCAACACCTTATATATAGTTTTCTAAGGGATGTTCAATCTAAGGATGTTCAATAAAATCCAAGGTTCTCCTTGCTCCCTATCATGACGAGCTACAAAAATACCACATTGTTGTTGACTAGGTTTAATCTAATGGAATTTAATCAAAGTCCCATTAGGTTGAATCTTGACAATTTCTGGCCCAATTTTTTGCTACATTGATTTATTTTGATACAAAAATGAGACTCACTATTGTGCTTTGAACCAATATGAAATTTAAAAATTAAATAGGATCTAGGGCTCAACATAAAGTGAGTTCATAAGATCAAAATAAATGATCTCAAAATTATTATTAGTAGAGTCATACATTTTTTAGTAAAGGACTATCTAGGGGCACACTTATAAGATCAAAATCCAAGAACCTAATGAATAGGGGCAACTTAGAATTAAGGGTTCCATGACGTCCATAGAGAAATTTGGGAATGTTGTATGAGAAAAAAAATAGTGTTTGATGGTTGGCTACATTACGATTTTATCTTCTTATACAAGGGACAACCTTATATATCATGATTATCTCAATCCAATATACTTTTATGTGTTTCTTACTATTCATGTGTTATTTCCTTATTACATGATGTATTCATGACACCTCTTACTTTTAATTATTTATATGATTATATATTTAGCTTATAACTACCTTTCAAGTAATATTTACCCTCTACTCTAATTCCTTGCAAGATTATGGATGTAAACAATTGTAGGGGGAATATTATGGCATTGATACTCCTTTGTTAATTTTGTAGAAATTTCAAATACCTATATAGATACTTTTAACTATGTGTAGAGGATATTTATTGTATAGAAATGTGAAATTGTCTTATATTCCGCATGAAAAAATACCATATCAATTGAATTTCCTAACCCTACTTCTCATTTCCCACTCTTCATTATCTTAGATGATTAAATTAAATTTATATTTTATGAAAAAGTTGAGACAAACATTATAGATTTGAATTTTTTTATTATTATTTGTAAATTCTCAAGGAGCATGTACTTGTTGAAGAATGAACACAATTAATAAGATCTACTATAACACATTGCTTTATATGGTCATGGTATCCTTTTTTATATTTAAGTATTTATTTGCATGCATGTTTGTGAGTGATCATTACCTTTGAAATGCATCTACATACTATATTTCACATTCATCCCAAAGTGGGAGAATGTCCTAATACAATCAGATATTGATAAATGATGCAATCTTACACAAAGTTAATCTCTTTCCCCAATCCTTCAATTATCCTCACCTTCACACATTTTTAAATATTTGAACCTATCTTATCCATATCCACACATATTCTCATACAATTTATTATTTATCATAATTTTAATTGTCACCTATGTCCAAGAATTTATTCACCACATTGAAATTACCACTTCCTCATCTTGAGTCAATATCATTTATTTCAATCACATTGAAATGTGCATTTGATCCCTAAAAATTCAAGTTTTTCCAACTCCCACCCTCTTCATTCCTACCATGAATTGACTTGGTACACTTTCCACATGATTTATTGCAATGAAGTAATATTACAAGACTTTCAAATGCATTCATTTATTGTATGATACAAACATTTATTGAATAATCATTCAAATTCAAGTAGCATTCACTATAGAGACACTTAAATCATAACACTTAAAAAAAAATATCTTCACTAGGGTTATCATCCTAGGATATTTGTACACTTGTTTTTTATACCAACATTTGTGAAAGTCATGAAGCCAACAATTATAGAGGCTTGACCGAAGAGAACTTGACCTTAGAAACCTAATAACCTCCCTAAAATTTCATCAATCTTTCACATCGAAAAGGAGTTGGATTAATTAATTGTTAAAATTAATATTGTTTACTATTAGAACATATAATCAATAATAAAAATAATTTTATTTTTCTTTCAAAGTCGAGTGGAAGCTAAACATCATCGTTGGATTTTGGATGAGTAAATTTTTTTCCCTAATTTTTATTAATTCTAATTTTGGTGTTGCAGAGAAATTGTGCTCATTATGATTAAGATCCATGTATATTTATGGTAATAGTATTCCACCATGAATTCTATTGCTAGAATGGGAGAACCAAACCAAATTGCCAATTTTCTATTTTCTCTGAATTTAAATAAAGTGCATGGTATGTTTATTGTTTAATGCATGTAAATTCTACCTAAAATCCTAATACTAGTTCCTTAAGTGTAGCAATTTATTACGTGGATAATATAGTTTCAAAGTGATGTTCAAAACATGGATGAAGCAAAATGACAAATGGTTGAGTAAATGGGACATCAAATTACATGCGTGTCTTAACACCAATGAAGAAATTAAAAATTGTGTCACAAAAAAATTCATGATTGCCATGTGGACAAAGCAGATAGGGTGGAAAAAAGCACACTATGTCAAAGAGTTCAACCCAACTTGGGAACACGATGACAAAAATTATTTAGGGGTAGCTATTAAAGGGAAAGAAAGGTTGTTAATTTCTTAGTTGAGGACTGGGCCTCATCATCTTAGGTGTGATATAGGAAGCTGGACTATTCCCAAGGAAGCATGGGAGGACAAAATTTGCAAGTTTTGTAGAAAAGGGGTAGTGGAGACAGAATATCACTTTATGAAGGAGTGGACAACTTACGAGGATATCTGTACTCAGTATGCAAAAAACTTAAATATTGGAAATCTACATGAGTTATTTGATGAGGAGAAGATCAACACGACTACTAGTTTTTTGGTCAAAATCCATAATATAAGGTCCAACATCGAGAATATTTTGGAGTTTCTGTAGTTTCTATCTTTGTGGTTTTTGGTCCGTTTGATCGTTTGGTCTTGTGGACAATATTAAAATCTCTCACTCGTTCATTCATTCATTTTATATAAAAATAACTAGGTAACGTGTGATCCCACAATAGTGGTTTACAATTTTTGGCCAAACTCGACATTGAAATTATTATTTTTAACTAAATCTTCACATTTGGGCACCTATAGCGGTTAAACCATGAGGAATTTGAAGATGATGCAAACTAGAGTCTCATCAAATTTTGTGTGTAGATTCTAAATTTTTTTTTTTCAAAATTTTTGGAATCAGATTGCACTTCTTTTTCCATCTCCCATGAAAACTGGTTTTCCTTTTAGAAAAGAACATTTTTTAAAAGTGACGCTCACCGTATACAACATAATTTTTTTTGTATGAAGGATAAAATTCTAATTTTTTCGAATTTAGATTTTTAACTACGATATCTAGCACTTTCATTTGGTCTCATAGTTTTTTATTGAATATTTTTTCCTTAATCAAGTTTCGAAGTCAAACCAATTGCAATTCAGACATAGGTGGACTGCATACAACATAATTTTTTTTGTATGTATCAAAATTCAATTTTTTTTTTGAATGGATCAAGGACATCAATACCTAGCATGAACATATTTTAAATCTTTTTTTTTTTTGATAATATGCTATTTTTCCACATGTGCAAAACATAGAGCTTGATTTTTCGGTGAAAAAACTATGTTTAATAAAACTAAAAAAACACATACTTAATAAAACCAAAACATATTAAAATTATATTTGTTGGATAGCTCATTCTGAGGATTACCATCTTCAAATTGATTTGTGAATTATCCTCAATTTTCATCCTCAACCCGAGCTTCGAAGGGCATAAATCTGCTAAAATTTGGTGGAAGAGGGGGAGAAGGGAAAAAAAGGGGGGTTCGAGTGAACCCCCCTTCAAACAAACCCCCCTTCACTTGAAAGTGTGAAGGGGGGTTCGCACGAACCCCCATTTTTTTGAATTTTCCATTCGTTTCTATGAAGAAATGTGACATCATAGGGTTTGAGCGAACCCACCATGCAAAAGGGGGTTTTCTTGAACTAGGGGTTCGACCGAACCCCTTTTTTGGGTTCGTGAGAACCCCCTAGTTCGAACAAACCCTTTAAAACATGAAATTTTGAGTGTGTGAGAATTTTTACAAATTTCCTTCCTGATCAAAATTGTAAACCACTATTATGGGTTTACCCTAACTTTGCATAAATATTGGCCTTATCCCTACATGGTCGGTAGCGTATACTAGAATTTTTCTTCTCTATTGGTTTGTATAATGAAATTATTTTGGACTTTGACCTTGACTCTCATACAAATCGTAGAAAGGAATCTCTACTTTATGAACACCATGCACTTACAAGTATCTCTCCTTCACCTATCCTTTCCTTTTAATCTTCCATCTTTGTGAAGCCACTAAATTTGTATAGATTTCTATAGTTAGAATGGTTAATATTGATTTTATATTTCATTTTTTAATAAATACTTGTCCTTTTTATTAGTAAAAATACTTGAAATTATTAATTATGATTTAAATTTGATATTCATATGATCATATTTAAGTATTTCTTTGTTAAAGTATATTTACAATTTTAAGAAGATTTTATCATATAAAAGGGAAGATTTCATAATCACCAATTTTTTTTATATATTTAATTTAGTATGTGTATTTGTGTAATATTGTTTATAATAAAGTAAGTTAGAACTTGAAGAAAAATTTTGAAAAATAATTTCGTCATGAAAAAATTGTTTGATAGATAGGGTTGAAATCATGTTGAGACTTAACATGAAATATGTGACGTTTAATAATGAAACACAGAGAAAGGGAAAAGGCTATGATGTCTAACCCCTTTAATAAGCCATAAATCTAAATATACCTCCTATAGGCTGCAAATAGGAAGATTATAGAAGATGGAATCACTTGGGAAACAAGTCCTTAGGCTTGGTTGTATGTCCTGTGCATCTCCCAACACCTAGAATCCCTCATGATTCTCCATAGGCATCTAGCATAAACCTTCACTAATGCTTGATCTTTGACACAAAATGAACTTGAAGATCTCATAATGCTACTCCAAGCTTCACTTTTTCTTGTTTCTTGACTATGAATGCTTGATCTCATGAAAGTTATTTGTCTCTTAGTTTGCTTGAAATCTTCTTCTTAGGTGAAATTATGTAAAATAACCTTGTATTTATACATAATTTGAGAATTAACCCTGAAATTCAAATAATTCAAGCCGACATCAGATCTGGAAATGAAAATTATTAAAATACCACTAGAATTGAATTCAAAAAGGGGGTCCTTATTAAGGGAGGACCCATTTGCCACCTAGGGTGAATGGGTCCTAGCACAAGTTTCCAAGACCTTGCCTTTGGGGGGTGAAATAACATTAAAACCCCATGTCAAATGTGCAAAGAAAGGGGGGTCCTATAGAGGGAGGACCCATTCACCACCTAGGGCGAATGGGTTCTAGCACCAATTTATAGGACCTCAAATTTTCCAAATTAAATGTTTTACAGTTTAAATATTGGGTGTCGGGATTGATCTCTCACAAAATACAATTAAGAGGGCTTGAATTTGAATTAAAGGGCCAATTAATCACAATTAATTAATGAGACCCTAGATAAGTGTGAAAGTGTGTTAGAACACTTTACAACAAATTAACAAGGTACAATTTAAGTACATTTAATTTTAAAAAGAGCCTAGACTAATGTGAATGTGTACAACACATTAATACACTAACCCAAGACACAATTAAGTTAATTATATTTCAATTATTCACAAATTAAGTGTGAAAAAGGACCACTTTTTTCAACACTACAAATAATAACTCTTGTAAAAGGAATGGTATAAAAATTGATCAACATCACATATTACAATAGTATCTTTCCTTCAATTTCTATCTACTTTTGTCTATTGGGAAATTCATATCAGCAATGCCACTTATATTATAAGAATGCAATCTCATGTAGGAGGCTTCAAGATCTTTTTTTATGGAATATAATGTCTTGTTAAATGAAAACATATTTGCTATAAGAAAAATTAAAATCTTGTCCTTGAAAATAAGTCCTTACTTTTGTATACTGACCTTTTCATAGATGACTTTAAAATTACATTGCAAATTTCTTTTGTCAATTCAAAGACCTTTTTACCATATGGCATATATATACAATTTTTAACATTAATTATTAAAAAACCATAAAATTTCTAACATATTAGAATTTCTATTTAAAATTTTAAGTTTAATTATCTTTATAAATCTATTAAAAGGCTGCTTTATAAAATACTTGTAAAAATTCTCAACGACTTCTCCTTGGCACTTTTTAATTTGTTCTCTTTAGAAGCATTTATTGATGGATTATGTGCTAGAAAAAAATTATATTTCTTCCAACTAATCTATGCATCTCATTGGTTGAGAATATGTCAGAGTGTACAATGTTCGACATAAAGAGTTTTTATGAAGACGTTCACCAACAACCCCCATTTTTATGGAATATTCGCAATGGTACAAGTGGGAAATGGCTATCCAGCCCTCAAAATGGTTATTTGAATGTATTTATTAATTAATTAAAAATAAAGATATAATGTATTCTTTATTTTTAATTAATTAATAAATGCGGTCAAATGACTATTTTGAGGGCTGCATAGACATTGTCATATAAGTGGGGATGCTTCGAATGCAAGGCTCACCCATTCTCTGTTGAGGGAGAATGCCTT
The DNA here is from genome assembly GCA_007115665.2 of Sequoiadendron giganteum. Classification (NCBI taxonomy): domain Eukaryota; kingdom Viridiplantae; phylum Streptophyta; class Pinopsida; order Cupressales; family Cupressaceae; genus Sequoiadendron; species Sequoiadendron giganteum. The sequence continues at coordinate 378,684,424 of CM021100.1, read as the reverse complement.
GTCTCGTTCCATCCACGTAATGTTCCGCCCATGTACGAAAGCCACAAGAGCATTTACCGCTAAATCCAAGTAATTTGGCCATTTAATATATAGAAATATAGATAGCAAGATTATTAATAGAAATTTTATATATTTTAATATTATATAATTACTTAGTTATAAAATAATATAAATTTATATGTTTTTTAATTATAAATTTGAATTTTGATTTGTATAAATAATTATTATATCATATAATTAAATCTAAATTTTATTGAATTTTTTTTTTTTTTTTTTAAATTTATCATTTTTTGAAACAATTAGATTCTTTTGAAGAATCTAAATAGCCACATGCTATTATATCAATAAGACATATGATTATGGCTAAATTTTTTGCTTCCCTTCAATTCAAAATTAAGATTAGTATTCGTTTTACATTGATCAAAGTTTCGTAAGAGTGTCTCTTTATCTTTGTAAGTCATAATTTGGTTTATAACTTCTGTTTCAAACTATTGTCATTCCTATGCATTGAAACACAATTTTGTTAGATGAAAGGCCATAATTTGTAACCATTTTATTACATATGTAACTTTAGTAATAAAAAACTAAATTCTTGAGAAGGAGGTTGAATATTTTCTTTTTCCCTTTTTCATCATTGATTGTACACCTATATAAGCTAAAAATTATAATTGATTAATTGATTATTTTTTCTCTTTTAAAAAGAGGATAATTAAAAGCTTAGAAATTTGAGAGAGTGTGCAACTAATTATAAGTACCCAAATTTTCTATTGTGAGAGCAATAGTAGGCGATCTTCTTCCTTCCTTCTAATAATGTTGTAATGAATTTTTTAAATTTTGGAATAGCGGTCAAAAGAGAATATAAGCTCTATACAAAGGCCTTTTATGTATTTGACTTCTTTTTCCATCTCCTTTGAAAACTAAATTTTTTTACAAAACAAAATTTTTAAGGAGTGACGCTCACCGTATACAACATAATTTTTTTCCATGAAGGATAAAATTCTATTTTTTTTGAATTTAGATTTGTAACTATGATATCTAGCCCTTTCATTTGCTTTCATAGTGTTTTATTGAATATATTTTCCTTAATCAATTTTAGAATTCAAACCAATTACAATTCAAACATAGGCAAACCGTATATGACATAACTTTTTTTGTATGTATCGCAATTTATTTTTTTATTTATTTTACTCGATCAAGGATATCAATACCTAGCCCACACATATTTTTCAAAATTTTATTTTGATAATCTGTTATTTTTCCACATGTGAAAAATAGAGAGCTTGATTTTCGGTGAAAAACCTATCTTTAATAAAACTAAAAAGATAAATACATTATAAAACAAAAAAATATTTAAATTGCATTCGTTAGATAGCTCATTTCGAGGACTACCATCATCTAGTTGGGTCTATGAAGTCTCCTCTAGATTTTCATCCTCAACCCAAGCTTTGAAGGGCAACATTCAAGAGTGTTTCGCTACCAGAGGAGGAGAATGGGGGAAAAGGGGGGTTCGCTCAAACTAGGGTTCATTTGAACTGCCTTTCCACAAGCATTTTTTTTGCTTATTTTTCTAACAAATGTGGGACCCGACATTAAATGGGTTCACTCAAGGGAGGGTTATATCGAACCCCATTTGGGTTCGCTTGTACCAAAAGTTCGTTCGAACCCCCAAATACCACATTTTTATGCATGGGATTATTTTTGCAACTTTTCATTCCTCACTGGAACTGTAAACCACTTTTGTGGGTTTACCCTGTTGTTTTGGTGGCAACATATAGTTTTGGTTGTACAGATTTAAGGGGGAATAAAAATCTTGTTGGAACATCCTATTTATGTTTATAAATTAAATTCCAACATCATGCAAATATGAAAGAACATTGTATTTTTCCATTTATTATTGTTGTCAAAATCATGTCAACCTAGCATTTCAAGTTCATTGACATTGATACTGTTAATAAGGCCCATTTGAGATAATAACTCTTAGATCTATTCATTTTTACATCATCTTATTTATCCATCTCTTTATTAGAGTAGTATTCCTCTTCTAGGACATCTTCAACTTGATCAATGTGATCAACATACCATGCACTATATTTTTGTGTATTCACATCTGCTTCCAAGTACTGATGATTTCTTCTTTGTTGGGGCCTATATCTTTATCTATTTTTCAGAAATGCTTATATATAAGTAAATCATTCTAAAATAAAGTTTCAAGTCCTCTTTTGGAATGTTATAGAACCATGAAAATGCTTGCACTATTGTTTATTTCTTTTCTATCTCCCATTTGGATCTTTTGTGAAAAGCAACATGTGTGAAGGATCTTGTTGATTCAATTAGTGTTACCATTTCTAAGTTAGATGAGTGGTACATATTTTGTGTATTGAATGATTTATTTAAGTGTTTGGATTTTTCAAAATTTGTGCATGTTACAATTCTACCAAGAATCGAAAATAAAAAACATATCAAAATGACCTCTTTTCTATGTTAAAATAACAAAATTTAACACTATCAAATTTGTTCCATTACGAGTATTTCTAAAACTAAATATCCCTAATCTATTACATTAATTTATGTGAAGTGTATGTATTTTTATCGTTGTTAAGTGAGCCAAACCAGAATAATAATCAGATTTTACAAGTCTTGTAAACTAGAAATGATTTATGTATGTGACTTCTACCTCAAAATGCCCTTCAAGTCAATACCTTAAAATCAAACAACTTTCTTTGCCTTCCTTAGTAATATTATACAGCGCTGACGCGTTCAAATGGCTATCAGCGTATTACATTCAGTACGAAAAATTAAAGGCCCGTATATTAGCAGTACCATTACCATGGTATCCATACCACAATTTAGTCGACGGTAGGGATCATCATAACATAGATGGCAACCAGGAAAGTCGAAAGAAAGCTTGCTACTGCCACCCACACAATCATTTCCATTAACGAGGCGACCTTTCCCGCCGGTTCGGTGGCCAGAATCATGGCGACCACCATCGAAGCGAGCAAAGTCACTATGTGTATCACCAAAACTATGTTCAAAGCAATGCTGTGGCCCGAATCCACTTTTCTCATTTCGCCCACACGTCTGGGCATTGCCATCATAACACTCAACCTTCCGCCAAACAAAGCTATTGCCACCTGTAGAACGGATTTACGTCTTCGGTTAGATGGACTCTGCTCTACTGTCTTATCTGCTGCTGAACGATGATTTTGTTGTATTGGGAGCACTGTTGAGGCCGATTGAGGATCTTGTATTACTCCATCTTCTCTCGGAGAAGAATCTTTTTTGGACAACATGTTCTGCCAAATAAACACCCACAACGTCAAATAGGGAAAGAGAATAGAAACAAGAATTGAGACTGCATGCATAGTTTTGTTGTTCACCTCAATTTGAATAGAATTGGTATCAAATTTAGAATCTCCATTGAAATAATTAATGTTTAAGAATAACTCTTATAAAAGATATGATAGATAAATTGACCAACATCACATATTATAGTAGTATCTTTTCTTTAGTTTTTATCTATTTTCGTCTATTATGCAATTCATATTGTTGTCATGCACATTATAAGGATGCAATCTCATGCTAGAGACTCCAAGATCTATTTTTAGGGAACATGGGGCCTCACTAGATGAAAAAATATCTTTTATATTATAAATTGGATTTTTTTCCATACTAATAAGAGTCTTTAATTTTTAATTTTCAATTTCTAATAGATGTCTTTCAAGATTGCATTAAAAAATTCTTCCAATATCTTTTATCACATGTCAAATATCTATAAATTTTAACATTAAATTTTATTAAAAAAAAATGTTAAAAAAAAATTCACCAATTTACTAACATCCTAAAATTTCTAAACTTAAAATTTAAACTTTGCTTATTATTATAAATCTATGAAATCACTTATAAAATATTCCAAAAATTTTAAGGCATAATAATATTTTTTTATTGAGAAATTTGCTTATGATTCCAAATAAAATATTTTTAAACTATGGAAAACTCATGCTAAGTAACTACTACATAATTTACTAATTATGCATTTTACGACATACTCACTAGTTTTGTCCACCAGCAAGACAATACGAGGGGCACAAAACTAGCCTCTAGTTTTCTCATGTGGCCAACTCGAGACAAGGAATTCTCTCCCAACTGGGAATAAGATTGCCTTGTGTTCACATTCGAAGCCCCACCACCATTGCAAACATTCCATGAAAAAGGAGACTATTGTTAAATTTCTTCATAAGAAATATTACGTCAAATGTTCTATAGTGCACGTTGCTCGAACCTCATAAAACTCGAAACAAACCATGTTTCCCAAGCCAATAGGATTTTGCCTTGTTTTCAAGCCATACTATTTAAGATTGCATCATGGTAGAAGGATTCTAACACTTTAGTGAGAATTCAGTTCTTGGTTCGTAACAATTTGTAGGATTTTTATTCACATGAGAAAGAACAAGGAATCTAGACAAAGGTGTACCTTACCAAATTTTATAATTAGGTGATAGGTTTATTGTGTGCACTTTGGTCAGAATTTTTGTCAGCCTTCCCGCTTTTTAACCTTTCTGACGGTCGACTCTCGATTGGAAAAAAGGTGGCGATTTATAATTTTGTTTAATTTTATATTAAAAAAGTTTGGCACGTCGATAGAGAAGGCCAACAAAATTAAATTTTGGTTGGCATCAACATTAATTGTTGTATGGTTTCCGTGTAGTGGCAATGGTTGTAATAACACTTTCCATTTAAAACCTGTGAAAACATAGTGAAGCAATTAAAGAGTCTGTGCAATTTTTGATAAGGCATTGTTGGGTGTCGTTCTATGGCTTTACCTACTATGAGAGTTGTTAGCCAGGATGACGAGCTTCTGTAGACATGCAAAATTTACTCATGCATCTAATCATGCCTCATTCAACATTATTTCATCGATTAATTAAATAAATCAATTTAATTAATTCACTAACGTTATCTCTTTAATCAAATAAATCACTTTTTATCTCCTAAAGTCTCTTGATTTATTTAAATCACATGTATTTAATTAAATAACTAATATTAATTTTCCTCTCATTTGATTTAAAATAAATCCAAAAATGTAAATCAAATGTCACACCAACTAATCACTAGCTTAATTAATCAAATCCCTAATTAATGCTAAGCCTTACACATGTCCCATCCTCCATCTTTTCCCACTTGCACAATAAATCATTTATTTTGATTTATTAAAAGCCCTATTTTCCTCACAAGGCATATTCCTTAGGAATATGCCCTCAGTAACTCCCCTTGTTTGACTAAATCCTTCAACTACATGCATTTAATGCCAATTTCAAATTTCAAATGGGCATATTAGCCAAAACTTGCACAATCATAGGCCAATCATATTGTGAGAAGTGGCTCTTTCCTATTTGTTGGGGATTAGTCCCAAATTCTTCAACATTGTGTAATGCCCCACCACGCAACCCTAGAGGAAGTTTCAATTTACTATTAAAGCGTACTATTTTTTTTTTATTAAAGTGAATTAAACATACATGCTCACCTATAATTGATAACCTCCCCTAAGGCTACGTAACAGGGCATTACACATGGTATCAGAGCCAAGGTTTAAACACTGGGTGCTCTGGAATTATGATGTACCCATTAAGCTTAGAGGCATAGGTTTTTAAGAGTACCTTGTCTAATACCCTTTTGTGTCTGTGTAGGAGTATGCCTCCTAGATGCAGACGAGGGAGAGGACGTGGATGTGGCCGGGTAGATGGTCGATGGGAGAGTCAGCATGATTCGCCATCTCATGTGCCACATATACTGGAGTAGGAGGAGCATCAGGCTTCACAAAATGATCCAGAAGGTGCTGGTGGACAGTTAGATCCTCTTAGGGTAGAAGCTGCATGTAGAGCCTTCGAGGAGGCTATGGCATTATTGGGTCTGAGATAGGAAGCAACTGTAGGTAGCCCTGTGGTTGGTACAGTTACAACTCAGTTTGATATGCTAGCGGTAAACTATATGAGAGACTTGATTCGATCACAAACATCCCGATTTGATGGAGTAGGTACCATTCTAGAGGTCGAAACTTGGTTGATAGGTCTTGACAAATATTTTTCTATGCACTTGTTTGATAGTAACTCCAAAGCGCGATGCATTGTTATTCATCTCTGGGGATTTGCAGCCACTTGGTGGAAGCTAGAGGAGTAGAAGCTCCATATAGACATGAGTACAGTATCTTGGGAGATCTTTCTTGAGCGATTCAGAGCTCGCTTTCTCTCTGATCATTGGCATTAGTGTAGAGGCGATGAGTTCCATGCCATATGATAGCTAGCCATGACGGTTGATCGATATGAGAGGCGATTCTATGAACTTAAATAGTTTGCAAGAATAGGGGATGATGAGGGAATGCTTGTGCAAAATTTCATCAGGGGCTTAAACACCCGTATCAGTGGTGGTGTTCAACTCTTTGAACCCAAGTCTATAGAGATAGCTATGGAGAAGGCACGAGTGGTGGAGTAGAACCTGACTATGGCTCTGGGTGGTCACACAGGTGTTAGTATTGGCAGTGGTACAAGAGTTGGGACTAGTGCTCGAGGGGGACAAACACAGGGAGCTGTGCCTCCTAAGAATCAGTAGGTATCAGTACAAGGTAGTCAGCAGCAGTCTTTTTAGGGGAAATGAAAAGGTTTCCAGTAGGGACAAGGTAGTAGGAACTTGAGGCACATGAAGCGTTACAATGCTGAGCAACCCGCTCAGAGTGCCTAGTCCACTTTTGGAGGCAGTGTACAATAGTCTAGTGCACCAGTAGGAGGCAAAGGTTATGGTAGAGGCACAGGTTGCTTCTCTTGTGGTCAGTAGGGCCATATTGCTAGGATGTGTCCCAATAAGGGGACATCAAGATTTACACAGAGACCAGCAGCGTTAGAGCCGACAATGGGAGATGTTGGCAGGGGCCATCATGTGTTCATAGCGGTTGATAACTGCCAGGCAGAGCACCAGGGTACTGTGGTAGAGACCTATGGTATGTTATTGGGTAACCCTGTTACTATTCTTTTCGATTGAGGAGCATCTGAATCCTTCATTTCTTCGTCAATAATGTCACATTGCAGACTGGGAGCAGTAAGGCAAGCCGATAGGTGGTAGGTAGAGTTCACGTCTGGTGTGAAGGTCACATCGAATTTTGTAGTACCTGACTGTAGGTTGGAGATTGGACCACTTTCACTACCTTAGATCTTCGGGTTATACCGTTGGGATCCTATGATGTTGTTATAGGTATGGATTGGTTAGAGGCTCACTAAGCAATTATTGATTATCAACGTAAGTTGATTCGGTGCATTAATGCATCTAGTGGAGAGGTGGATATTATAGGAGTTCAGAGACCGATATCTTTGAGGATCATCTCAGCTATGCAGTTGAGGAGATGTGTTCGTCGTGGATGTCAGTTGTTTGTAGTTACAGTTGAGGACTTGGGTTTAGGAGATGGAGAGGAGAAGGTAACTCTTGATAGTCATCCTGTTCTTTAGGAGTTCACAGATGTCTTTCTTGATGACATTCTAGGGATGCCACCGAGGAGAGATATAGATTTTAAGATTGATTTAGTACCTGGATCGGAGCCTATTTCACGAGCACCTTACCGTATGACTACTCAAGAGCTGAAAGAGCGTCGCTTGTAGTTGGAAGAGTTATTAGAGAAGGGATTTATTCATCCTAGTGTTTCTCCTTGGGGAGCACTTTTCATCTTCATGAAGAATGACAGTTCACTTCGGTTGTGCATTGATTACCAGTAGTTGAACAAGGGAACGATCAAGAATCGTTATCCACTTCCCATAATTGATGACTTATTTGACCAAGTCAAAGGTGCTACCATCTTTTCGATGATAGACCTTAAGTCGAGATACCATTAGCTCTGTATTTTTGATGCAGATATCGATAAGACAACATTTCGAACGTGGTATGGTCACTACGAGTTCACTGTGGTACCATTCGGGTTAACGAATGCGCCATCTGTGTTCATTAGTTTGATGAATGGAGTATTCCACACGTACCTTGAGAGGTTTTTTCTTGTGTTTCTTGATGATAGATTGATATATTTTAGGATAGTAGAGGAACATGAGGAGCATTTACGACAGGTTCTGTAGTGTTTGCAAGAAAACCTACTTTATGACAACTTGTCGAAATGTGAGTTCTTTAAGTCGGAGATCAAGTATCTTGGTCATGTTATCTTAGGAGAGGGAATATCTATGGATCCTTCAAAGATTCAAGCTATTCTTGATTGTCCTGCACCCATGAATGTGGAAGAGATCCGTAGTTTGATAGGGCTTGCAGGATATTATAGGAGGTTTGTGCAGAGTTTTTCTAGGATAGGTCATCCTATCACTACTCTTTAGAGGAAAGGGAAGCGATTTGGATGGTCAGAGCAGTGTGAGTTAGATTTTCAGATTCTTAAGGATAAGCTGACCAGTGCACCAATTTTAGCGATACCTAATCCCATAGGAGACTCTATGGTTTGTACAAACGCATCTTTAGAGGGCTTAGGTGCAGTCCTGATGCAGGAGGGATGAGTGATGGCTTATGAGTCATGTAAGCTTAAGGATCATGAACTTAATTATCCCACACATGACCTTGAGTTAGCGGCAGTAGTCCATGCATTGACTAGATGGAGACACTTTTCACTTGGGCACAAGTTTGAGCTACATAGTGATCACAGGAGTTTGCAGTATATTTTCACTCAGCTGAACCTTAACGCTAGACAAAGGTGATGGATGGAGTTCCTTTGTGAGTATGACTTCGAGGTGAAGTATATTCAGGGAAAAGAGAACATTGTTGTTCATGCACTCAATAGATTTAGGCATGAGATGTCTGAGATGACTCTTATGGTAGATTTACGAAGTCAAATTCTTACTACTCTTCCAGCAGATAGTTGGTACCAGGATGTGAGAGCAGAGATTGAGGCAGGTAGACCTCTTGAGGGCAGATTTACAGGTTATTCACTTGAGTCAGATGGGTTACTTAGGCATTCAGAGCTTATTTACATTCCTTCAGTAGGTGACCTTCGATCTTTGGTTTTGATCGAGGCTCATCATGCGCCTTATTCATCCCATCCTGGGGTGAAGAAGATGCACACAGATCTACACCAGTTGTATTTCTAACCAGGGATGAAGAGGGATATTACAAAATTTGTAGTGTGATGTTTGGAGTGTCAGCGGGTGAAGGTTGAACACCAACATACAGCAGGGCTTCAACAGCCACACCTTGTACCAGAGTGGAAGTGGGATATTATCTCATTGGAATTCATTTTGTTGGTTTACCCAACTCCTCATGATGTCATGATGCTATTATGGTGATAGTCGATAGGTTGACAAAGGTAGCACACTTATCACCTATGCGTGCTTCCTATAATGCATCATCAGTTGCTAGAGTGTTCATGGAGGATATTGTGAGGTTGCATAGTATTCCACGTCAGATTATTTCTGATAGGGATCCAGTGTTTACTTTAGATTTGTGGACATCATTAATGCATGCTATGGGGACACAGTTGAACTTTAGATCAACATATCACCCTGAGACAGATGGACAGACGGAGAGGGTTAATCAAATCCTCAGAGATATGTTACGCATGTATGTCATGGATCAGCAGACACGATGGGAGGATTATCTTTATCTAGTGGAGTTTTCTTATAATAATAGTTACTAGAGTTCCATTGGCATGGCACCTTTTTAGGCCTTGTATGGACGTCCTTGTCATACTCCTCTTAGTTGGGATCAATTGGAGGACAGAGTGTTATTGAGACCTGAGATGTTGTAGGATATGGAGTAGTAGGTGGATCGGATTAGAGAGCACCTAGTAGCAGCACAGGATAGGCAGAAGAAGTATGCGGATGTGCATAGAGTGGATTGTCTATTTTCTGTCGGTGATAGAGTATTTTTGTGGGTGCATCTGTGAAATAGTCCTATCCGATATGGAAAGGGTTCTAAGTTGGCACCTCGCTTTGTCGGACCTTTCAAGATACTCAAAAAGATTGGTCCAGTTTCTTATCGACTTGCTTTGCCACCTAGTCTTGCACATATAAATGATGTTTTCCATGTTTCAGTTCGTCGACCTTATCATCCAGATGTTACTCACGTCCTTGATTGGAATTTTTTATAGGTAGAGGATGGGTAGCTTGCTTTGGAGCCCATGGCCGTAACGGAGCGCAAAATGCTTGCTCTTTGAGGATGAGATATTGATTAGGTCAAAGTTTGGTGGCATCCCAGGGACCTGGGAGGATGTAGTTAGGGTGAGGGAGTTATATCCCTACTTGTTTGCAGGCTTCCAGGAGTAAGCTTGGTCTTTGGGGGGGAGAATGTATTACCCCTCCAATTTACTCCTTGTTTGTTTTGCTTTATGCTATGTTTGGGATGCAGCTACTATGACACTGGACACACCTTGTTGTTTATGTTTTGATCACTACTATTGAGCGACAATGATGATTGTGTGATGTGGTTATCTGGTTATTGTTTCACAAGCAATATGGATTATTGATGTTAGTAGAGATAGCTTGAGATATTGTATTATGGATTATTGATGTTAGTAGAGATAGATTTTTCCTTGTTTTCAAGCCATACTATTTAAGATTGAATCATGGTAGAAGGATTCTACCACTTTAGTGAGAATTCAGTTCTTGGTTCCTAACAATTTGTAGGATTTTTATTCACATGAGAAAGAACAAGGAATCTAGACAAAGGTGTACCTTACCAAATTTTATAGTTAGATTATAGCTTTATTGTGTGCACTTTGGTTAGAATTTTTGTTAGCCTTCCCACTTTTTAACCTTTCTGACGGTCGACTCCCGATCAGAAAAAAGGTGGCGATTTTTTAATTTTGTTTAGTTTTATATTAGAAAAGTTTGGCACATCGATAGAGAAGGCCAACAAAATTAAATTTTGGTTAGCATCATTATTAATTGTTGTATGGTTTCCGTGTAGTGGCAATGGTTGTAATAACACTTTCCATTTAAAACCTGCGAAAACATAGTGAAGCAATTAAAGAGTCAGTATAATTTTTGATAAGGCATTGTTGGGTGTTGTTCTATGGCTTTACCTACTATGAGAGTTGTTATCCAGGATGACGAGCTTATGTAGACATGCAAAATTTACTCATGCATCTATCATGCCTCATTCAACATTATTTCATCGATTAATTAAATAAATCAATTTAATTAATTCACTAACGTTATCTCTTTAATCAAATAAATCACTTTTTATCTCCTAAAGTCTCTTGATTTATTTAAATCACATGTATTTAATTAAATAACTAATATTCATTTTCCTCTCATTTGATTTAAAATAAATCCAAAAAAGTAAATCAAATGTCACACCAACTAATCACTAGCTTAATTAATCAAATTCCTGATTAATGCTAAGCCTAACACATGTCCCATCCTCCATCTTTTCCCACTTGCACAATAAATCATTTATTTTGATTTATTCAAAGCCCTATTTTCCTCACAAGGCATATTCCTTAGGAATATGCCCTCATTAACTCCCCTTGTTTGACTAAATCCTTCAACTACATGCATTTAATGCCAATTTCAAATTTCAAATGGGCACATTAGCCAAAAATTGCACAATCATGGGCCAATCATATTGTGAGAAGTGGCTCTTTCCTATTTTTTGGGGATTAGTCCCAAATTCTTCAACATTGCCTCTTATCTCTTCAAACTCAACTATAAATTCAAGGCTCCTCTCCTTCAAAAATACAACACAATCTCATTCAAAGTTACTCTCTACATTTGAGAACTAATTTTGTCCATTATCACAACATTTTGTCTTCATCATTTAGCTTATTGAAGGGTTGGAAAATGGATACCTTCTACACAAAGAGTAGCACCAATCCATTATGGAATAGTTGTGCATCATGTTTCTCATGCTTTCAATTAGTTCATTTAGCGTTTCTAGTTTTTTCAATGTCTTAGTTTAGTATGTCTAACATGGAGTATTATTTCATAAAGATGTTTGTTTTTGTCATGTTGGTTTGTTAGTATACTAACATTTGTAGGTGTTGACATCATACAAATGGTGCTAGAAGGAGGGCCTAACCGATGTCAAGTTGATGTTCTTTTGATTTGCTAAATCTCGCATTAATTGATTACTGCTTATATATTGAATTGGCTGTTCAAGATCTTTGTTTGTCTTTGTAAAATTGATAAAATATATTTTTTTAAAAGTGCACTTTATTTGATATTTACTAGAATAGATTTCTCCATTTAAGTGGTGATTCTTATATGGTTCTATTTTGATTCATTCATTAGAGCTTCTTTCTTTTTGCATTTTTATTTTATGCAATTTCTGAAATGGTTTATCAGCCTCATCATATGTTTTTTTGAACCTCATCACTACTTGTACAATATGCATTCAATAAATCTGAAAAATTCTTACGTGTTTTCTTATTTTTTGAAGTGATGAAGTTGGAAAGATCATGTGTTGCATTGCTGACATCCCAACATAACATACAATGTGAAGGCACCTGACATAGCATTTTTTTTCTTTGATCTCTTCCGCTTCACTTTTAATACAATAATCCTGGGGACTGATTTGAAGAAACATCTTTTTATTTGTTGAAACTATTTATTGCTTTGGTTAACTGCTACGTTAAAGAGTCTCTACTATATGGAGCACCAATCAACACATATTGCAAGCTGAAATCCGCCTGTATTAAATGACTATTATATGTTAAAAGTTAGATATCCATGAATGTTGTAAGGTATTTTTGGAATGATAAGGCACTTGAAAAATGACTTCCTCATCTCTGTTGATTTCACTTTTCATGTGATAAAGATAGAATTGCATGTATTGAATTTTCTCACCAAAGTGGTTGTTCTTCACTCTTCCCTAAACTTCTTTTAGTATTGGCATAACCAATTCTTAGAATGATCATATGTTAACTATCAAATCATAGGGGAATTTCTTGTCAAATCAACATTTTATAGCACTATTTTAAGAAGAGTCAAACCAAAATCTGCCGCGCATGATTGAAACCAGCATTTATATTGATATTCCAAATACCTTGTGTAGCACCATATTACTTGAGAGAGTTAAATATGTGCTATCTTCTCAAGCTGACCAATCCAATCACCACATGTTGATTTCAATATGAGAGGGCTCAATAGGTGTAGCACCATATTTCATCACATAGGATAATGTAGATTATGAGGTTCAAAAACCTTGTGTAGCACCTTCTCCAATTGCTAATAAGGTTCAAGGAATTCAGCCTTACACCTGACAATAGCATTTATGTGTGAATGGAAAAATAGGAGGAGGGCATAAAGTTTGCAGTTACAACCTATATTAAATGATCCAACAATTTTAGTCTACAAAATTATTCTAAGGAATGTACGCATTGCAGTATCAAAGAAATAAGTCTTGTAGTAAAAATTGTCATCCTTGCGTACTTCCTTGCAAGATATGGGTATCTAGAAATGGAGATAGTAGTTGGCATGGGATGGGGCCATTAATGAAAACTCATGATTGGTCTGGCATCAATAGTGATCGCTGTCATATCTGGTTTTGTATCTATTCACAGATTTAGACAATCGCCACTTCTTTTGATTATTCTATTCGCCTACAGGTTTAATATTAATATAGTTAGATTGACTTATTGATTGCTTTGATTATAATAAGATGTTTACTAATACAGATCTCCAATTACGCTTCTCAATGACCTAAATTTGATGCATATATGGTCGTATGTGTCAGTTGGCATAACACCATTGTATCCTATTGCTAATCCTTTATAATGTTTGATTAGGATTTGAATTTTTCTAGGCATGATGCAACTGAAATTATAAATGTAGAGATACATTGATCAGATTTAAAGAAATGCACTGTAAACTATGGTGAATGGAACATCAGATAGGGCGTAATTATGACGGAGTTCTTCATGATTATCTCACCGACTCAAATTTTTTGCTGATGATGATATGGGATTGTGGGACATTCTTTTCTTTCAATGCATGCTTATTATGGTTATGTTTATAATCAAAAAATTAGTGCTTTGAGATATCTTTGTTATTTGTTTAAATAAACTTTGAATCTACCCTCAGACGGTGATTTATGGCTTAAATGCGTATGGTGAAAATGATGGCCTATAATGTTGTTTCCCTTTGAAGATATTTTTGTACTGATATAAATTGTTGACTTCTTTTTTTTGGTGGTTCACTTTACTAACTCCTGCAGGGATAAATTCTAGGTACTTATGTGTATTAAATGCCTATGTTTACAAATAATATTTTGACTGATTTTGTGCCATCTACCCAACTCCATTAGTGTTTTGATCAAAGCTTTAATCTGTATGTTTAAATCAAAGTTCTCCAAATGGTAAATCAAGGATATGAATCTGTGTTGTTCACATTTCCTTGGGCCAATCCCTATTACCTTGAATGACTCATATGAATCTTTGTTGTGTATCTCCTTTTTTTTAATATAGACGTCTATTCTAAGAGGGCTTCCTTGCAAAAATATCTCTTGTATATATATTCTACAATCCACTCAGTTCTTACCAGCTAGGGGATGACATCTTTGTCAAATAAATTAGAGACCTTCTCTTTGGCTCGGTCTGTAATAAAATGCCCATCTATCTTTTGTGCCTTAATGGTTATCCAGGCAGCGATTCAAAGCTTCCATTGTGGCAAAGGTAGCAAAATTATTTCTTTTTATACCTATCATTTGCCTTGCCTAAAATTGGTATCGTGCAAACATAGTTTTATATTGTTTCATTTTTCACCACCAATACTCTCTATAAGAATAGTAGGAAACCCACACTAAGAAATATATAATTTGCCTCTGTGTCTTTCATTTAAACTATGGACCCATTTAGAGAGAAACAAAGAGATCCGTAGGCTTTGACATAAAGATTAGGCTACTTTGCGTTGACAGTTGAGAAGCTCTTCTTAGATTGAGCATTTTAGCACAAATTCATAGAATAAGATATGCTTTCAGCTTTCAACATATGGAATTGGAGGTTGACATCAGAATCAAGAATTGGAATCAAGCAAAGGAAAAGCAAGATTGGAGTCAAAGAGAAAATTGAGAATTTGAAACTTGAAATTCATAAAGAATTTTTAAATTCTTAGGGCTTTCGTTCTACGGTTTAGTTTTGTGTTTTAACCAATTAACTTTTCAATTTGGGCTTAAAATCAATCATTGATTTGATCTTTTCAAAGTTGGATCAAAATTGAACATTCAAAACCTACGAAAATTTCAATTTGGGTTCTAAAAAAGTGAACAACGCAACTTTCACATCTCGTTTTGGTGCTTTAAAATGAATCAAAATCATTGATTTGAGGTCTACAATGAAAAAGTGTTTTTCATTCTTTACAATCTTTTTCACACCTTAATATCATTTAAAAGGTGTATGTGCTTCTCTCGTGCTTAAGGATGATCTTGAGAATCAAAAGTCTTTTGGTGATATTAAATTGTTTGAAAGATTTCCTTCACACTTTGATTTGGGATCTAAAATTGAACAAAACATCTTGTGAGTGTGAGTAAAATTATTGCGTGTGTTCTCCCTTTGTTTCTAAATGAAGGTTGATCGAACTATGAATATGGTTCCTCTCTTTTGTTTCTCTTACAGGGCCTGCCTTGTGGGAAAAATTACTCACCCAAGGGAACGACCCAACCAGTAACACACTAAGGACAAGTGTATTTCTAGCCGGGATATAAAAGAGGGTACTGGAACAAAAGCTAGTATCACATGGTTGGCTCCAATGAGAAGGGAAATAATGGTCTCTTGCCGCATTGGTCAATGTGCACGAACGAAAATTCTAAACTAAAACCCCTTGTTTAGCAAAGGCCAAAATCCTATCTATTTGTTGGCGCAAAAGGTCATCTCCTTTGAAGCCACCCCACATATACATGCAATTTTGTTGTAGAGATGAAAAGTATGCCATGGGAGATTCATGGGTACTAATGCTTGGCTGACTCGAGAAGTGACTGCATTGTAAGGGGGAGCTTGTGTGGTCAAGCATCTAATCATCCACACTAAATATGCACAACTGGATTTATCTAAGTGGGAACCCAACAAATATTGTCTTTTCAGCCTAGGGTTGTGCATGTTATTGGAATCGAAACACTTTGCTTGGATCTTAAACACTCGAAAACAATATTCACAAAGAACTTCAGAATTTCAAACTCTTTGGAGGAAACAAATACCCTTGACAAATCTAAGTGCTCTTGCTTAACCTAGGGATTCTATCCTTAGAGCTTTCTAAGTACTTAGGTTTAATCATCATTTATTTTCGCTAAAGTCAACTTAGGGAACTGTGCTCTTGAAAGCTTGATCTTCACATAACGATCTTTGTGGAATGAAAGGAATTGAGACATAGACATTTAGTTTGAAACTTCAATCAAAGAACTATTTTGTGCTAAAAGGAACTCACTAAGAAAAGATAAAGACAATTGACTCCACACGTGTGTTCTCTGAAATGATTTCCCACAAGATCAAAATATGGAAACCCAAGTTAAAAAGTCTTAGTCCAAAAGCTCGTGAGGAGCGTCTTGAAAGACTTATCAAAGTTAGAGAAGGATTGGTTTAAATTTTTTACAAGAAAGCTTCAAGAAACAACCCCGAGTTGTGTGAGTTCTATTATCAACAAAATCCCGAGCTTTTTGAAAGGTTTTGTTTTCTCACATAGGAAGTCAAGCGTGTTATTCAAAACTAAGGTCTTTTAAGAAGAAGTATTATCTAGGTCAAGTCTAGGGTTAAATTCAATCACTTTCATCCACCTCACCAACAACTCTTGGAAAATTTGTAAACATTATTTATGCTAAGCTTCTAGGTGAAATCAAATCACTTTGTTTGACTTAACACACTTAGTGAAATTATCAAATCCATAATCACCTTGTTTGACTTAACACACTTAGTCAAACTGTCCTCTTATGTACAAGTTTACTCTAGGATAACACAACTTCCTAAAGTTTACGATTACATTATCACTCTTGTTTGACTTAACACACCTAGTCAAACTATCAATCCAATCACAATCAATCAAATCAAGCCCTAAAAGCCTAACATTTCCTTCAAAGGTTCTTTAAGAGTTCTATTCATCCATATTACCCATGTTTCATGTACCTCATCCCCATCATCACTCTGATCCTTCAATTATCCAAGTTATTCGCTTCTTCGAACCTAAGGTTTAGACCAATCTAAGGGATTAGAGGTTCATCTCTTATATTCTTGAAAATTGATCTCTATTTTATGGTTCAAACTCGATCTCAACACAAGAAGAACATGGAGCAAAACAAAGAAACATCCATTTCAAGTGATCAAGTCAAACTGAAACAACGTTTAATTCAACGATAACAATTGAAATCCCAATAAATCCTCTTCAAATGCCTCAAAGTTTTCAAGAGAAAGGTCATATAGCAGACATCACTTACAATGGGATGACATAATCAAAAATTTTAGAAATGGTGCAAAACCTTGAGAACCATCGAATTGTTAGTGCCATGCTAAAGTTATACCCATCCCAATACATGTTAGAGTTAGCAAAATAAGGGGCTAAACTCCCTTTTGACTTTGATGTAAGCACTATTATGGAGAAGTCTCTCGGTATCATACCTTCACCTACATCTATGCTTCCACTTCAAAATGTCACTCAGGACATCCCCTAGATCATATAATCTATTGTTTGAACCCTATCGATTGTTAACAAGGGAAGTGCCATGTTTCGTGAACTTCAAAAACATTGCCTCGTGAACAACTGAGGATTGAATGTAGGCACTACATCAGATCAATCCATCTTAGTAAATCCATTGCACCCTTACATACCACTAACATTATATGATCATACCAATTCATCCTCATTTCACGCAACACTAGATTATCCTCTCGACATGCAAACTTCTCTCCTAATCTCACAAGGAGAAGGTGACTTTTTTGGAGAAGGAGGAATCTTAGATCCATCATCATCATTTTTGGGGATTGCACCACCCATCTTTCCACCACATCCATCCTTACCACTGACATCTGCATCATCACTCGGGTTGCGTCTTCCTCCTCTTCCCATCATCAATCATTCAAATCAGAATACTTTATCAAATCCACTAGCTATGCCATCTATATCGCAACAATAGATGACAACTATCCAAACGACCGTAACAATCAATGCTTCTACCATTCCTCAAAGCATGGTTTCATAGGGACCAAGCACCTCAATCACACCATTCATAGCTCAAACCCTGATCATTAACACGGCCGTTCCACTCATCACAATGGTTGGCGTTCTTCCTAATCCACTGCCATTACCACCAAGGCACAATGTGACGAATTCAGTCACCATGATGTTGCAAGCTGCTCGATAAGTTGCCCAACAAAAAAAACTCCAAAATCAGTAGGCCACACAACTAGTCACTCAACAAGTGCAAGTACAAATAGCTATAGAATAGGCACAATAGGGTACACAAGCCCAAGCCTTGTTACAACAAGAACAAGCCGAACAAGCTACCCAAGCTATGCAGGCCACTCAAACAGCTCAATTTGTAGAAGCTACGCAAGCCGCACATGCCATTCAGATTGTACAGGAAATCCAACAAGCACACACCCAAGCAGAAGGAAAATTCTAAGCTCAACAAGTGCAAGTGCAAGCACAGTACGAAGCACAATAAGAAGTGTATCAACAATCCTTGCAATACTATCAATTACAACAACAATACGACCAAAAAAAAGCATTGTTAGCACAACAACAGTATGATAAAAAAAAGCATTGTTGGTGCAATAACAACACAATCAACAATAAGCGTTGTTGGTGCAGCAACAACAACATGACCAACAACAGGCATTGGTGGCTCGAAAACAAGTGTAGGCATCACTTGGTCAACAAAGCTTGCAACAAAATCACACCAACGTCCCACCCATCAATCCCACACCCTAGAACATATTCACTCCACCTCCCGATCCACAAGGTGATGTGATGGCACAAATCAAATTGCTCTCATAGAAAGTGTTAAATCTTTAATCAGGGAAGACAGTTAGGACACCGAGAAACTTGTGCCCTTATCTGTTTGGTAGAAGCTTGGAAATTCTACCATTCCCAAAGGGATTCGAAATCCCCAAATTTGATAAATATCGCGGGATGGGAAACCCTGAAGATCACATCAGGGAGTTTCAAGTACATTGCATGGAAGTCACCTACAATGACACGTATATAATGTAGCTATTCCCTCGAAGCTTAGCTGGTGACACTATAGAATGGTTTTCTCATCTGCCTATGGGAATCAAAACATTTCAGGAGATCAAAGATGCTTTCCTACAAAATTATGCATTCAACATTTATGTGGATGTTAGCTTGGAAAAAATCTCAACACTTAAAGAGAGTAAGGGGGAATCATTCACTGCCTTTCTCCAATGATGGTGATCCAAGGCCAATGGAAGCAAGTGGGACATACCAGAAGAGCAACAAGTCTGTACCATCATTGCCAAAATAGACAAAACCTTGGCATTCTATCTAAAGATGCAATGCATCACTACGTACGATCAACTGATCCCCATGCTGCTCAATATTGAGCAAGCTCTTGTTACACAAGAGGGAATGCCAACTTATTCTGAACATTAGGACAATTGCCCATCCACTAGTTACAATGAGAAATCTCGCACATGGGCGAAGAATCAAAATGTCACCAACGATGGCATAGTGGATGCCAAGGTGGTTATCAATGCTCCCAAGCAGAATAATAAAATGCAACATCACCAACCACAAAAAAAAAATGGAATAACAAACAAACAAATGTGGTAAACCAACAACCACCCCAAAATAAAATCAGCAATATCAATAATCAAGGAGGACCACCTCCGCGATTTTTTTTCCCCCCAAACGGAAATTCGCACCCCTTGTGGAGTCAATCGATTCCATCATGAATTTTTTTGTCAATGAGAACATCATCATGGTCCCCAGCCATGATAATTACAATGAACTCCAGGTGAAGCCACCTTGGTACAATGAAAATATCCCCTGTGATTATAATAAAATCAAGGGACACACAACTGCCAAATGTACAAAGTTGAAGAACATTATCCAAGATCTCATTGAGGACAAGATCATAAATGTTGAGCAACTGACTGGTAATCAAGATTTGAAGATATACACGAATCCAATGTCGAATCATAATCAGGGAAGTAATCAATGAAATAACCAAGGGAACAACAAAGGGAAGCAAACGTATGCTAGTGCAAACCTTGTATATGAAGACATTGTCGCATGTGTAGATGAAATGGTCACTATTATTAGCATTATCACGCAATGGAAATGTTACTATTGTAGGGGCATCACAGCCATCTAAGACCCCCATTTAAAATACAAAAGTCATCCCCTATGATTATAGCATCATCGAACTGCTAAAGAGAACCCCCGTCCAAATCTCCATCATGGGATTATTGAAAATCTCTGCCGCCCATAGGAAAATCCTTGATGAAGCATTAGTTGTGTCCACCATCTCCAGCACCCTTCATATAGAACAATACCAAGCTATGGTTGGTAACATCATTACAACAAATCTCCTCACATTCTCTGATCAAGATTTCCCCACCTAGCCATCTCACAATCGTGCACTTCACCTTCAAGTGTTGATTCACACAAAAAAAGTCAAAAGTGTCCTAGTGGATGGAGGTGCAGGCCTCAACACCTGTTCATTGAAACTCATAAAGAACTTGGGATTCTCTGAGGATTCCATTGACAAAAACAAAGGCATCACCATAAGAGCATACGATGATCAAGAAAGAGTATCTCAAGGCACTATCAAAATCCCAATCCAAGTGGGACCAACAACCATGGAAACCACTTTTCAAGTACTTGATCTTGAACTACCATACAACATCCTCCTAGGATGTCCATGGATCCATAAAATGAAGGCGTTTGCCTCAACATTCCATCAATGTGTCAAATTCCTATACCAGAATGAGGAGGTCACGATCCATGGTGATCCAAAACCATTTTCCTATTGCAAAAACTTGGAATCCAAGTTTTATAAAATCCCCCAAGTACCATAATATGATGAAGGTCCATCCACTTCATACATAGACCCATCTAACCTTTCCTCCACTTGTAGTCTACAACAAAGACACCCTCCATCCCTGATATATCCAAAATAAAGATCATGATCCAAGACAATGGGTGCAAAGTCTACATAATGAAGAAGAATGTGTTTATTGTAGGAGAGTTACCACAATCTCCTAGGTTACATGGGTAGCCTCAGCCAGCTGAAACACCTATCTGCACTGTTAGGCAGATCCTTTTAGATTTCACTATAGGGGTGATCTAAGTCGGGAAATTATGGATGAGGGAGACATTTAAAGCACACTATACCATGGTGAAAGACCCACCCCCACTCTACCCATGGAAAAAACAAGTAGAGGGTTGCAAATTATGCTTGGTATGGGCTATGACAGGAATGAAAGCCTTGGAAGAAACAACGATGGACGACTGACCCATTGTTGTAGAAAGAAGAATGATAAATATTGGCCTCAAATGTACCCGTATGAGTATAACCATATGTGGTAGAGGTACTCCTAGTAGAGTAGTCAAATCCCCTTCTCAAGTATTGGTAGTCACCCTTCAACTACCCGTATCCATAGGTCTCCCCCTAGATAATTTCACTTTTGATGTAACTGATGTCTGCACCAGTAGTGATGAAGAGGATACCATAATAGGACTTCCTATTCTTTTTGATAATTTTTCCTTATGTATGATTAGTGCCTCACTCGCTGAGTCAAACTGACAAACCCACAAAATCAACTTAGTATACCCTCAACTCATCGACTATGATCAATGAGAACCACTAGTTCTAGACTCATTTGAAAATGATGAGGCACTCTTAGAGTTCATGGGACTAAGGGATACATTTCCATATAGAGATCACAAATCTAGATTCGACATCACACTGAACTCATAAGCATACTATGGGGAGACAATTCATTCCTTCAGTCGTAAAAGCAAAGGAATGAGAATAATCTCAAGGTCATTGAGTTAAAACCATGTCATGGTACTCTCTAACCATAGAATAGTAAAAATAAAGGATGCATCCAATGGTGAAAACCTCTTTGAGATTTCAGAGGATGAAGGATTCAATCTCCCCCCTATTGCACTTCATTAAGAGAAATCGGCAATCTTAGCAGAATGGTGCAATCCTGTCAATCTAGGAAGAAAAGCAATGCCACACATCACTTTCTACGTTGAGTCACTTCTATCAGAAGAACAAGAACTATTAGCAACATTCCTAATGGAAAGAAAGGTGAAATTTGCATGGACCTACGCTAACATTCTGAGTCTCGATTCGGAAGTTGTGGTTCATCATTTAGCTATTTACCCAGGGGAAAAGCCACTAAGACAAAAATTAAGAAAGATGCACCCTCAAATAGCCTTGCTAGTCAAGGTGGAATTATAGAAACTCCTGCATGCTGATTTTATATTCCCAAATAATTATTCAGAATGGGTATCCAATCTTGTGCCAGTTTCAAAACTAGATGGGGGCATCTGTATCTACAATGACTTCAAAGACCTAAAAAACGCATGTCCCAAGGATGATTTTCCACTACCTAACATTGATATGATAGTGGACATGATAGCCGGACATGAGATGCTATCACTGATGGATGGCTTCTTAGGGTACAACCAAATCATGATCGCAAAGGAAGACCAACATAAGATAGAATTTACATGTCCATGGGGCACCTATTGCTGGAATATGATGCCATTTGGGATAAAAAATGTAGGAGCTACATATCAAAGGGCCATGCCACTAATATTTCATGACATGATACACAAAACTGTCAAAGATTATGTGGATGATATACTGGCCAAATCAGAGAAGAGAAAAAATCACATAGCAGTCCTAAGTGCCATTTTCGACAAACTGGAAAAGTACAAGGTCAGGCTCAACCCTAAGAAATATTTCTTTGGGGTACAATCATGTAAACTTCTGGGATACATAGTGTCAATGAGGGGAATAGAGGTGGATCCCATCAAGTTCAAAGAAATCCTCGACATGGAGGCACTAAATACACTAAAACAACTTAGAGGCTTACAAGGTAGACTCCAATCCATCTAAAGGTTCATAATAAAACTAGCAGACAAAAAAATTGCATATTCACATCTATTCAACAAGGGAGTATCATAAAAATGGGACAATAAGTGCAATCAGGCATTTGATAAAATCAAAGAATATCTACTCATGCCACTAGTATTAGTGCAACCCATTGTAGGAAAACCACTGATTTTATACATCTTAGCAACAACAGTAGCCCTTGGTGCTCTTTTAGCTCAACATGATGAAAATGGGATAGAACAGGCCATCTATTACATCAAAAAAACAATGGTAGGGAATGAGCTCAACTACACACCAATAGAAAAAGCTTGCCTAGCTGTCGTGTTTGCAACCCAAAAGTTTAGACACTACATGTTGGCTCATTAGATCAAGCTGATAGCCAAGATCGATCCCCTAAAGTATCTAATATCAAAGGAAATGCTCACATGAAGGATTACTAAGTGGGTCACGATACTATCAAAACATGGCATTGAATATGTAGAGTGAAAATTAATCAAAGGGCAAGTCATTACAGACCAACTGGCAGAGGCTCCAATCTATTCAGAGAATCCACTCATAGCAGAATTTCTAGATGAATCCATCATTAATCATAGCATAATCGATCATTGCAAACTCTATTTCAACGGCTCATACACACAACATGGATTAGGAGCCAGTGTTTTATTCATCACCCTAGGGAGATTGTATTCCTAGATCCCACAAATTTGCATTCCCATGTACTAACAACATTGTAGAATATGAGGCTTTAACCATAGGTCTCAATATTGCAGCACAGTGGTGGATCATGGCACTAAAGGTTTATGGGGATTCACAATTATTATCAACCAATTCAATTGAAAGTACCAAACTAGGGATGACAAGCTCACACCATACAAGAAGTTAGTAGAAAGCCTCAAATAATCGCTCATTGATATCACCTTTGAGCAGATACCAAAGGCTAACAACAGAGTAGCTGATGCCATGGTAACAATTGGATCCCTACTAGATATCCCTTGCAATGTCTCAAAACATGAATTCTTGGTATCTAGTAGCTTCTCATACCCACATTCGAGGTACTAGAGTCTGAATATGTGTGCAAAATCGTTGGTCCTGGTAATCCCTCGTATCACGACATCTACACCTACCTGAGAATAGGAGTCCTCCCAACTAACATAACCCCAAACCTTAAACGAGCCTTCATAAAAAATTCCACCCATTTTTTCATCCTAGGAGAAACCCTCTATCGTAGGAGTTTTGAAGGAACGTTGTTGTGTTGCTTAAATCCTAAGGAAGCCTTGACTACTCTGACTGAGGTTCACAATGGCACTTGCAGTTCACACTTGAGCGGTATGACCTTCACCAAGAAATTACTAAGAACCGAGTACTACTAGCCAACAATGGAAAGAGAGGCACATGACTTTGTTAGAAAGTGTTTATAGTGCCAACAACATGGAGACCTTATCCATGCACCAGCTTAGGAACTCCATCCTATTGTTACACCATATCCATTCTCACAGTGGGGGATCGATCTCATCAGAAAAATAACACCCACCTCATCCAACTACCATAAATTCATCATCACCACCATAGAGTACTTCACAAAGTTGGTTGAAGCAATTCCAATGACCTACATAACCAAAAAGCAGATATCCAAGTTCATCCTAAACTATCTCATTTGTCGATACGATGTCCCCCAATCCATTATCTCTGATAATGGGACACCTTTCAAGTATTAGGATGTATGTGACCTTTGCCACGAATTCAATATCCAACATCCCTTTTCCACTCCGTACTATTCACAAGGCAATGGCCAAGAAAAAGCTACAAACAAAACCATCTTGAAATCCTTAAGAAAATAGTCAATGACTCCGGTCATGACTGGCATCTACAGCTAAATCCCGCCTTATGGGCCTACTAAACTAGCATCCGCATGCCAATAGGTGCTAACCCATTCTCCCTGATCTACGGATTAGAATCCATCCTCCCAATCGAGATTGAGCTCCCATCACTGAGAATATCATTGCAAAACTTCATCACAGATGAAGAATACAAAGTCTCATGACTGAATGAGATGGAGTTATTTGATGAACGACACATGAATACCCTCAACCATCTACAAGTCTATCAAAATTTCCTAAAGCGTAGCTAAAACAAGAAGATAAGGAGACACACCTTCCAAGTTGGCAAACTTGAGTTGAAAGAAAATCAGAAGAACGTGCCAAATCCATAAAGCAAAGGAGAATTTGAGCCCAAATAGTTGGGATCTTTTTTCATCACAACAAGTTTTAAATCAGTGGCATATCAACTATCAACACTAGAAGGCGAGCCTCTGTAGGAGCCCCTGAACAACTATCATCTCAAAAAGTTTTAAATGCCTAAGGATTTGCAAGGTATAGAACTGAAAAATACAAAAAAAAATTGAAAAAATGTCTTGAAAAAATGGTCACCTTGATGAAAATCGGGCAAACAGGCGTGTTGGTGACAACAAAAAAAATCAAAAAATTCAAAAATAAAAAAAAATCAAAAAAGGATTGAAAACAGTAAAGAAAAATATCATCCTCTAGTGAAAACCACTTTGGTGGCGCTTTGGACAAGTACCTTGGTGAAAACCTAGCAAACAAACGCCAAGCATAAATAAAGCACTCTCCATCCACTTGGATCTTCATGGTGTATTCTATGCACTCACTTATCCACTACATTTCATTTATCCTTGCATCATTCGTTCACATCTATACCATAGCCTGATCTTGTGCTCGTATCATATTCCACCATAGTACTACTTGGCATATTCCTAAGGTCATTTTTTCATGCCTTCATC
Organism: Sequoiadendron giganteum; assembly: GCA_007115665.2. Taxonomy (NCBI): domain Eukaryota; kingdom Viridiplantae; phylum Streptophyta; class Pinopsida; order Cupressales; family Cupressaceae; genus Sequoiadendron; species Sequoiadendron giganteum. The sequence continues at coordinate 378,658,584 of CM021100.1, read as the reverse complement.
GAAGTAGTCTATCGCACCACATAGGGGGCATGGTCATGTACTTGCATCGGATTAGATTCATGTATATCTTGTGTTCTCAAAACATCAAGAAACCCAAAAACATTCAAAAATTCATGAAAATTTCAAGAACATTCAAAATTCCATCAAAAGTTCAAAAACATTCAAAAAATCCATGAAAAATTCAAAAACATTCAAAAATTCCATCAAAAATTCCATCAAAAATTCAAAAACTTTAAAAAAAAATAAAAAATCCAAAAACATCCAAATCATTCAAAATCCAAAACATGTCAAAAATCAAAAAAATCAAAAAATAAAGTCATTGGCCAAGCTACATCATCTCTAAGCTTGAACATAGGCAAGGTTGATCTTCGATCATCCCCTGAGACATTTTAGGTCAATCCTTAGGCATCCTTCGCATTGGAAATCCGTTGTCCATCTATTTCACATTTTAGGTCAGTCCTTAGGAGTCTGTCGCATTAGAAATCCATTGTCCATCTATTTATCTTATGATTGAGTCAAGTCTATCATCCATCAAACTATGTGGTCTCTGCGTGTATAACGTAGGCAAGGCTAATCTATGGATCAGCTCCCGAGACCCCTAGGATAGGTCTTTAAGTTAGTCTCTCTATCATAAATCTTGAAAATATCAAAAACATTTGTAAAACATCTCAAAATTCAAAAAATAGCCTGAAAACATTTGAAAAACCCAAAATGGTGCATTTGTCACATCCTGGTTTCACCTGTATTAATCATCATTCCTAATAAAGCATCTTCGCGTTCATCCTTTGGCAAGTCAGTTGGAAGCAAGTCTAGCAAGTTTAAAAGTGAATGCCTAATCGTCAAAGTCTCAAGTCTAGTTTATTAAGTCAACAAGTTGGTCAACTCGAAGTATCAATAGTTTATCATCTAATCAATCTCATCAAAACCCTAATCACAACATGTCCTCGGAATGTAACCTTCCGGTGATGGACATCAACATCAGGTATCACCGTAGTTTATTCTTTGGCTAGTGGTACGAAGAAAATTATCTTGTTTGTTTACTTTATCTTGGTCTTTTTAGACTTATCTTATTTTGCACTCATTCCAAGGACCTCTTGATGATGTCTAAATATAAAGATTTAGAGAGAAAGGAATGGGGCAACAGGGTGATCCCACAAAGTTAGTTTACAATTTCTGAGAGGAACTGATTTTTACTGAAATCACATATTTTTAGAAAATATAATGATTTAAGCCTTTAAAATTTTCATTCCAAGGATTCCAATTGAAGAGGAAGAGGTTTTGATCAAACCACCTTATATCAAACCCCTTTGGATAGAACCTCGCTAGTTTTAAACCATACCTATAAATGAGTCTCCCTTACACCTATCAAAATGTTGATAAAAAATCACTTTTGATTTACCTTTTCAGGGATCAAATGAATTCATTTAAAATTTATTTCAAATGATTATGGTAGTCCTCAAAATGAGTTATCCCACAAATATAATTTTAATATATTTTGGTTTTATTATGTATGTGTTTTTTAAGTTTTATTAAACATAGATTTTTCACCGAAAATCAAGCTCTTTGTTTTACACATGTGGAAAAATATAAAATTATCACAATAATTTTTTTAAAATATTTTCATGCTGGGTGTACTAACATCTTTTCACTGGGGCATCCGAAAAATCAGAATTTTTTAAAATTTCGATGTCAGCGGCATCATTCTTTGAACCAATGTAACAAGTACATTGCCTCAAAGAGGGGAAAAATATAGACATACGAAATTAACATTATTGATTAGCCATGACATTTAATCATTCTCCCCTCTTTCATTAATTAAATCAAATTAATTAATTTATCTCCTATGGTTCCTGATTTAATTAAATCACATATATTAAATCACTCATATTCATTTCTTCTCATTTGATTCAATAAATCAAAATGATTTAAATCAAATGTCACCTCCTAATATCATCCAAGTTAACTAATCTAGATTAATTAACTTCTAATCATAATCAATCATTCTCTAGCTTTTGACTCAACCAGAGTCAAATCTAAACTCTTAACTAACCCACCCACTTGCACAACAAATCACTTTATTTGGTTTATTAAAACACCTATTTTCCCTCACAAGGGCATATTCCTAAGGAATATGCCCTCATTAACTCTCACGTTTGACTTTTTTGGACAAACAAAATTCCCCCCAAAAACCCTCAACCACATGCATTTATGGCCATTTTCAAATTTGAATGGGCACATTGGCCAAAACTTGCACAAGCATGGGCCAATCCCATTGTGACAAGTGGCTCTCTCCTATTGGCTTCCCTTCTCTCAACTTCTCGTATTAGTTCAACACCTCTTCTCTCCTTTTGAGGATCCACATTTGAAAGCATCTCCACTATAGCCAACTTGAGCTCAAGAGCATCTCATTGTCTATCTCATTAGCTTGGAAAGGGTTGAGAAAGGGCTCTTTTAAACATCCAAAGGGCACCGATCCATCATAGAATAGGTTACATTTCATATCTTCTTTACATGCTTGATTTGGTTTTTTATTTGTGTTTGAGGAATGTCATGTTATTCTATGAGGATGTTAGGATCTATACCAACCATTTGCAGATTTTAGCATCCACAAAATGGTGCTAGAAGGAGGGCATTTGAGGCTATGTGAAACATTGTTTTCAAATTGTCTCATTTGGATTAGGATTTTGTATTAGCTTAACTTTTGTGCTTTAAATAAGCTTTAGTTGTGCATTCTGTGTGAGACATTAAAAGTTGTTCATTTAGTACATGTTGTTATGTCATTTGTTTCAGCATGATCTATTTAATTTGCATAGCTCATACATCATGTTGATTACAATCATTTGATAGTTCAATGCATTATGTTGGTGAAACTTTGTTAAAAATCTACACTGCTAATCTTAGATTATTGCAACGTCATCCTTTTGATCTTCTTATAGCATGATTTAAAACCTTATAAGTCGCATTGAAAGTTCAAATGATTTGTTGAATATCACACCCTTTCATTCAGTAATTCCTAGCAAGAGATCAAAAGCCTCAGGGGAAAATGCTCTCAAATTAGGTGCTTAGATACGTACCGCTTAACTCACTGCGTTTTACCAGTGATACCTGAACTAGTTGTGACTATCTTCAACTTGGATCGATAATGGTCGATGTTTTATGTTGAGTTAATACTATCATTGAAACTGTGAGACTGCATCTCTTGAGCCATCATGCCAATTAGTTTAGGTGCCTTGTCTATGTTGTCGCATTTTTTGCACACAAGCCTACTAGTGCACTTTGTTACTGCAACATCTAACAAATATTCCCTTTTTATCATCGTCCTTATCCCATTCCAAAGCTCTCATTATTATTGGCACCAGCTATGAGGTCAGTGGAAAGGATTAGCTGCAAACTCACCAATCGCATTTGATTAAAAGGGATTTTCAATCATTCTTTTAAAAGAAAGTCGTTGTTGGTACATAACCAATAATCATGGCATTTGATGAGATCATAGCCCTTTAATATATTCTATCACATAGTTCACCAACAAACTAAACCCCTTTTCCTTTGTAGCAGACTAAAATCCTGTAGGCTGGTGGTATGATCAGAATTGGTGCATCATTCAATGGCAGTCAAGGACGTGCAAGTTGAATGTCTTTAGATATCTTCACTGTAGTGGGTGGTGGTGGCAACGTGTTAAGAGAATTAAGAAGGGATGGCCAATGGTAGTAATATCTCCATGTTGCCAACATCAATACGGTAACCAAATAATGCCAATATCCTAGTTGTTGCAGCCCGAGGTAATAATGTCTTCTCAACTTTTGTGGCTCGAGGTAAGGATGATTAGAAGATAATTCAACTTATGCATTGATGTACACTGAATTAGATATCGTTAGGTATGTTTTCATTGTCTGCAATTACGTATTGAGTGATATGAGACTCCTAAATAAATCCGCAGTCATTTATGGGGAGGGTAATCAGGGATCTATTAATTTGTATTATATTAAGAGGAGGTCGACTATCATATTGACTTTGTGATCTATTGCAAACAAACAGTGTTTAGATAGATCCGCGTCCCTGGCTGATTCAGCTACTAGTTGGGAAATATTAGGGTTGAGCCTATGATTATTAATGCGACCAAATGACATGTTCCTATGTTCCTTTTCAAACTATTATACCTAACACAATATCTGCCATTAAGAGAAAGAATGAATAGGTTTGACTATGCATTATCATGCTTTGATAACAGGTTCAGATATCTAGCAAAACATTTCATTCACTGTTGTAAACTTTTATTCAAGCATTATAAATAAAGATTTGACTTTAAGGAAAGAAATGCACATTTTATTTGCTTGGGATGCATCACTTATGCAGTTTTATTTACTTCCTAAGTTTGTGCAGGAAGATGGAAGGAGGAGTTACGAATTGAAAAACAAAACAGCGGAAACATAGCATGCTTGACAGTTTTCATTTCTGCACTTAACTATGATACGACTTAGCTTTAGGGTTGCATTCACTTTCGAGTTTATTGTGCAGATTGTTGGGTCTCAAAAATGCAAGTTTGAACCACGAGAGGTTGCCAAGCTTTCACAACGCTTTTGGTCAACGTACAAGGCCAATTGATCCAATTGTACCTTCCTCTCTTTAGGTTTTGCTAGACCAAGGCGGGTGAACCTAATGAATGACGCAGATTGAAATGTGTTTCTTGATGCAACAATCTACCCGCAAAGGCAAAGGTGGTGGATAGATGAAAATATATACTACTCCTCCTACTCCTACTACACAAATGAAAGGTTTTGAAAGAATTGTTTGATATGAAATTTTATCTCTGGGTTGAGGCAGATTAGTGCCTTTTGTCCACATGGGCAATGGAGTCAATAATATTAAGAACTGAAAGTATTTCCCTCTCTGTCATAATTCAAATTGCTAGGCACCTTAAAAAATGAAATTATATGACTGGCATAAAACCTCATTTATTTATGACTTGCATAAATAAGGCTGGAATGTTTTCTTATCGAATTCTACTTCAACTATCCAAAAGAAATCCTAAATCACTGTGATTTACTCAAAGGAATTTAATTCTAGCTTGCAGATACAAGCAAACAAAATCACACAAATGAATCTAACATATGCTTGATATATTGATTTAAATGATCAAATAACTTCAAGTTGGAGACAATTAAATAAGAAATATATATTATTACAACACGAAAATTAACAACAGGAAGATTTCAGCAATTCAAAATAATCTCTCCATTGATCTATTTCACAAAAGGTTTGTACATGATTTCCATCCCAGTCCCCTATTGGGAAAAATCTAACTAACTCTTCCTCTAACCCCTAAATTTCATCCTCTCCCTCAGCAACTGATTTTCAAAATATTTATACAAAATACCTCAAGGGTCACGACCCTTCATATTATAGTTACAACCGTTTGATTTTCATGACAGTAATTTAAAATATTCAATTATATTGCCTCTCAGCAAAATTAAATATTTTTTACAATAGTCGAGCTTTGATTTTAATCTAATGCTTTGGAAAACCTTCAATTTTAAATTTATTTCTCATGGCTTTCCTTTATTTCACCACTTTGACTTTGACAGGTCCCACCACTGACTGTCACGGCCTTCTCCACTATTTATCGCGCTACCATGGTCAACTTGTTGACCAACCGCGGTATAGCGGTGACTGCTTCCCACCGGTCTCCACTTCCTCTCACCACCTTACCATGGCTTTGTTTTTTCTTATCCACGGTATCACGGTGTAACTACTAGCCATTCTGCCTTTACCATTACCATGTTACTGCGGTCACCATGTGAACCGGTGGTGGTACTGTGGTAACCACTACCTTTGACTATCGCTAACAATTGTTTACCTTCGTCGCTGCCACTTGTTGACCACTCACCACTAGATCCTAATGATCCCTATGCCTATGGCATGCCATCATACATCCCATCTGCTCCATCACTTCCTCCCCCATATCCTAATACTGGGGATACACCTATACTTAACAATTTTCCACCTCCTACATTTCAACAAACCTCAATTAATCATCAACAATCCACCACACTCCAAGCACCACCAGAACATTTTTCTACCATTGTAGCATCATCTCAACCCTCACATCCATAACATCTGCAACAAACTATCACTCTCCCGCAATAAAACATTTTGATCCCTCAGCAACACACTGCCATTCCTACACAACCATCACATCAAGTAGTGCAAACTACCTCACAGCCACAACAACCACCGCATAGACCTTTTCTGGCCGCCCCCCAACAAAAACATATCTCATCTCACCCATCTCATCAAGAACAACCACAACAATGACCCCCACAATAACATGTGTATATCCCTACACAAACACACAATAATCCACTAAGTACCTCTATCATCCCTCTAGCACATACACCATTCCATCCCATCTCAATACGAATCCTCATCAGAATTCTCAAAACCAAACACGGACCCAACTATCACCTTACACCAATCCTTGATAGCCTCAAAATCATCCCCACCAACAACCATGAAATCCATCCCCATATGCCACACAACAACCCACCATTGTGCAACAATACCCATCCTATCCTCCCTACTTTGAATAACAACCAAATTATCAGCAGGGTGCACCTTACATTTCCTATTACCAACAACCATCATCACATCAACAAGGGGGTCCTACCTCCCTATATTATCAAAATTCTACACAAAAGTAGGATCCATCCCCCACTCTTTACTATAAAAAAAAACCACCTTACCAACAAGTGACTCCCACTCATCATAATCTATCATCCTCCACTCATAATCAACAAATGTATGTATCTAAATATGCCTATGATCCGACTGTAACCAGACTATCCTCATCATACCCACAATATTACCCATACAATCAATCCACTCTGACTCCCACAACTCCCATCAATAAGGACTTGGAAGAAGTAAAAACAACATTAAAAGATCTACAAGTTGGAACGGGTAAACAAACATTCATGTTTGAGGACATATGTCCTTATCCTTTTGATCCCTCCATCTCCTTGGTTCCTTTCCCAAAGAATTTTGAGATACCAAAATTTGATAAATACAAAGGAACCATAGACCCTAGAGCCCACCTTCAAGAATTATATGCCCATTGCCAAGATGTCATGCATAACGATAATTATCTTATCCAACTTTTCCATAAAAGTCTACAAGGAGTTGGCCTTAACTAGTTTGTGGCCCTTGAAAAAGGATCTATCAAAACCTTTGCCCAATTATCTGAACAATTCATCTTCCACTTCTATTTTAATCTAGAGGAGGCTATTGATGCACTTGATCTCCTGAAAGAAAAATAGCGTGACTGGGAGACCTTTGCAAGCTACTTACAAAGATGGCGTGCTTTGGCCAGCAAGATGAAATTCCCACAATCAGAAAAAGACATGGTCACGTTATTTATCAAAAATTACCACCCAAACATGGATCATAACTTCCAACTCCATTGTATCACCACCTTTACAATACTTGTGGATAAGGGTCCCATCTTGGAGTGAGCCCCTGTTGCAAAAGGGCAAGTCAATTTTTTTAATTCTGATAAAGAGAAGTCCTTTGGGGATAAACTGCATTATTGGAATAGAAATTAAAATGTTTTCAATGATGGTGTCACTGGCACCAAACATGTTTAGGTGGCCACCACCACACAAAAATACCCTCTTCAGCGACAACCGTCAGTCTAGAACGCCATATCCATCCCCCAAGGGGTACCATGACAACAATCCAACCAAAATAACCAAGGGGGGAATGAAGGATAGTTCACTTAGCTGAGAGAACCCCTTAGCATGGTGTTTAACAAGCTTCTTCAAGCTAATTATCTCATCACGTATCCTATCACCAAACCTACTTGGTTTAAAGACAATGAATATTATGAATTTTACAAGATTAAGGGACATACCTTAGATAAATGTCAAGGCCTAAAAACTTACATTCAAGGCCTCATTGATTGAGGTGAAATCCATGTAGATTCTAACACATTATCTTCCTCCAATGCTCAACTCCAGATATATCAAAATTCTTTTCCTATTCACAATCGAGGTCCTAGTACTTCCAACTCTAATCCCTGATCTAACAATAATAACAATCAAAGTAACAACACCAATAACATCAGCTATAAAAATGTGCCATACAATTATGAAGGTGTGGTCTCATATGTAGAACAAGTGGAGCCACGTGTATCCATGATATATGTCAAAGGAAAAGATCCACAATGTACTATTACCACTCAACGAACCCGTCTCACAGTCCCAACAACTCCTCCATCTACCTAGCGACCATCCACCAGTTCACAATATAATAGCCTCGACCACCTAGGCAAAACTGCAGCCCAAATATCCATCCTAGATCTACTTAAGTCATCTCCCATGCATCAAGATATCTTGACTAAGGCTTTGCAAAGAACACAAGTGCCCAATTATATTGACCCTACCCAATTCCAAGCACTGGTAGGAAATATCTCATCAACCTATTAGTTAGCCTTTAGCCAAAAATACATTCCACGCCTTGACTCAAGCCACAATCGCCCCCTCCATCTCAAGGTTGGTGTAAATTGTCAAAAAGTGAAAAGGGTATTGGTAGATAATGGTTCAACCATAAATATTTGTACACTAAAATTTATACAACAGGTAGGATACACCCAGGCTGACCTAAATAATTAGGTGATCACTATTAAGGCATATGACAATGCAAAAAGGGATTCTCAAGGCACAATCTGTCTTCCTATTTTGGTGGGACCCATTGTACATTATACTATGTTCCATGTTCTAGACCTAGAATTTCCATACAATATTATCCTTGGTCATCCATGGATTCATTCTATGCAGGCCACCCCATCCACCTACCATCAATGTTTGAAGTTCCCATTTCAAGGAATGGAAGTCACCATACAGGTTGATCCCAAACCTTTTGAATATTGTCATGCCTTAGAAGCTTCCTTTCCGCATTCACATTAATTCCCAAGAGTCGAAATGGGGGCATCCCAAACATTTGATTCTCATCCATCCACTAATACATTAAACACCTCATCCAAACCATCATCCACACCTAGTTCCACCATCACCAAGGTACAAATTATAGATAATGGATGTGGTGAATATAAAATGCATACTGCATTTAATGTGGAAACCATGCCACCCTTACCACGAAAATATGGGAAACCATCTCCATCAATTCCAAAAGAAAAAAAAACACTCACCCTCACTTCCAAAAACATGGGCTCAACCACATTCAACGATCTGGGTTCCCTTCAGGATCAAATGAAAGCTGATATCAGCCAATGGGTTTAGAGAGAGGAACCTAAGCCACCATGTCCTATCATAGAATACTTCCAGGAAGTTTATCCATGTGCCTCCAAGTTCATCAAAAAGAACAAATATCAAGGCGGGGGCCTTGGGGTGGAAGAACAAGGAAAACTCCAGGCCCTTGAAGCAACTACCATCCGACCAAGAAATTTGGGCTTGGGTTATGATAATAAATAGAAGGGTCTTCCAACATCCTCTAGCACTTCTAATAATGTTAGTGTTGATGACAATTCCCTTGAAGACATACCAAAAGAAGAGTCCATCATACACACATATGATGATTTGAATCGCATTGATCTCCTTGCCATGTTAGAATGCTTGTTTGTTTGCACCATAAAATTACCCCTCAAACATCTTGAACTTATAGATCATGACCTACAAGGTAGTGCACCCATCGAAACATTTCCCTTAGTGGATACCTATGTACATCTTATGGGATTGGGGGAAGATGAATGACCTAACCACAAAAGGAAAAAGAAACAAAAACAAATTAGTTCATCAAGTGAAAACCTCCCTAAGGCGTTTTTTGACTGGGATAAAGTAAAAACAAAGGTGTATCTGATAGTGAAAACCTCAATGAGGCATTGGCAGATGGGGATGGTCATCTTCCCCTTGTGGGAACACAAATGTCTGAGCGATCTTCTATTCTCATTGAAGAGACACAAGAGATAAATTTGGGGATAGAAGAAAATCCAAGAATCACTTATATGATCAAATCCTTATCAGAAGAAGAGTATTCCACCATTTTTCAAATTATCAAAGAAGGTGTTATCAATTTCACATGGGCTTATTCAGACATGCTCGACCTGGATATTGATCTTGTTGTACACCATTTGGATGTCCGTCCAGATGCCAAACCTATCAAGCAAAAGCTTTGAAAGATGCATCCTCAAGTAGCCTTATTAGTCAAAAAGGAATTGGAGAAATTTCTAGAAGCTGGATTCATTCGACCCATTGACTATTCCAATTGGATTTCTAATATAGTACCTATTGCTAGACCTAACGGAGATATCAAGATTTTCACAGATTTCCAAGATGTCAACAAAGCCTATCCAAAATATGACTTCCCATTGCCCAATATCGATATGCTTGTTGACATCACTGCAAGATACGAGATGTTGTCCCTTATGGATAGTTTCTCTAGCTACAATCAAATCTGAATTGCACCTGAAGACCAACACAAGACCACTTTTCCAATGCCTTGGGGTACCTTTTGCTACAATGTTATGCCCTTTGGTCTCAAGAATGCAGGGGAAACATATCAACGAGCAGTGACCATCATATTCCATGATCTTATCCACATTATCATGGAAGATTATGTTGATGACTTGCTAGGAAAATCAATAACTAGAGAAAAACACCCTACCATTCTGAAAAAGATCTTTGAGTGATTGAAGCAATACAAGCTAAGACTGAATCCAAAAAATTATGTGTTTGGTGTCACATTAGGGAATTTGTTAGGCTTCATAGTCTCCTGGAGGGCATCAAGGTTGATCCTGCTAAAGTAAAGGCTATCATGGATATTCCTCCACCTCAAAACTTGAAACAATTAAGGAGCCTTCAAGGAAAGCTATAATCATTCCATCGGTTTATAGCCCAACTTGTAGATAAATGTCAGTCGTTCACCCACCTTTTGAAGAAAGACACCACCTTCAAATAGAATCAACAGTCTTAGTTGGGTTTTGATAAGATCAAAGAATTCTTGGCCCACCCACCAATCTTGATGCCACCTATCCCAGGAAAACCCCTCCTGCTATACATCTCTGCCACTTCAGTTGCACTGGGGGTATTGTTGACACAACACGATGAGTACTTAAAAGAGAGAAATCTATCACATTAGCCGAACATTGGTTGGTTATGAATTAAATTATTCACCAATGGAGAAAGCATGCCTCGTAGTGGTCTTCAATACACAAAAATTACGTCATTATATGCTTAGCAATCGAGTAAAGTTGATATCAAAGGTTGACCCCCTCAAGTACTTGTTATCTAAGATCGCCCTGACTGGCCGCATGGATAAATGGATCATGCTTCTAAGTGAGTTTGATATAGAATATGTGGACAAAAAAATAATCAAAGGACAGGTGATAGCAGATCAGTTGGCAGATGCTCCATTAGTAGATGCCTATCCGATAGAAGCCAAATTTCTTGATGAAGGAGTCTTTGTAGTATTAGAAGCTACCACATGGATGCTATACTTTGATGGATCACACACTAATAATGGATCAGGGGCAGGAGTCTTGATTATCACCCCCCAAGGAAATTACATACCAAAATCATTCAGGTTGGCTTTTCCTTGCACCAACAACATCGCTGAATATGAAGCTCGTCTCACGGGCCTTAGAATCACAGTTCAATGGCACATCACTCATTTGCAAGTTTTTGATGACTCCCAATTAGTTATCAAATAGGTTAATGATGAGTTTCTAATAAAGGATGACAAGTTGTTACCCTACAAACACATGGTCAATGATTTCAAAAATTACTTTGTCTCCATCCAGTTTGATAAGATCCCTTGGATACAAAACAAAGCAGTTGACGCTATGGCTACTATTGGGTCCCTAATTGACATGCCAAAAGACTGCAGAGATTGTCAGTTCTTGGTCGAGAAACTCTTAATCCCAGCATATGATATCCCCGAGAGTGACATAGTGTGTGATATTGTAGGCCCTGAATCCCCTTGGTACCAAGAAATTTACACCTACATTCATGACAAAACCCTACCACCTGATCTAACATGAAACCAATGTAAATTATTTATCCAACGTATTTCCCACTACACCATCATTAGTGACACACTTTATCGATGTGGGTATGATGGAACTCTCCTCCATTGTTTAGATGAAACCAAAGCCTACACGACATTAGCAGAAGTGCATAGTGGTATTTGTGGGTCCCATTCTAATGGTACAACCTTAGACAAACGGATCCTAAGATTAGGATATTACTAGCCTACAATGGAACATGATTCTTGTGAATTTTTCAAAATGTGTCTTCTGTGTTAGCAACATGCAGATTTGATTCACACTCTAGCATAAGAGCTACAACCTATTACGATACCTTGGTCATTTTCACAATGGGGTTTCGACTTGGTTGGAAAGATCTACCCTCCATCCTCTGATGGTCACATTTTTATCATCACAACCATTGAATACTTCACCAAGTGGGTGGAAGCCATACCACTCACTCAAATCATTGGTGTTTAGATCTCTAAGTTCATCCTCTACCATATCCTTTGTAGGTATGGTATCCCCTCCATCATCATCACTAATAATGGAAATCCATTCAAGAATAAGTGTATGAAGCTCCTTTGTGACATGTATCATATCCAACATCGTTGGTCCACCCCCTATTACCCCCAGGTTAATGGAAAAGTAGAGGTAACAAAGAAATAGTGATCAAAATCATTAAGAATATGGTAAATAGCACTGACCGAGATTGGAACCTCCATATCCATCCTGCTTTGTGGACCTACCGTACATCCATCCACACCCCCACTGGGGCTACTCCATACTCCCTTGTAATGGCACTAAAGCCATCTTGCCAATCAAAGTTGAAATCCCCTCACTCTAAATATCACTCAAGAATCTCATCACTGACAAAGACACCTGAGTAGCACGACTGGCACAATTGGAATTGATGGATGAAAAATGGGTCAAGGCTTATAACCATTTGCAAGCCTATCAAAAATAACTCAAAAGGAGATACAATAAGAAATTATGCCCTCGCCAATTCAATGTTGGTGATTTGGTCCTTAAAGACAATCAACGAAACCAACAAGATAGAGAGAAAAAGGGTAAGTTTGAAGCTAATTGGTTGGGCCCTTATGTTATCACCATAAAGTATGATTTTGGTGCCTACAAGCTATCTATCCCTAAAGGGGAGCCCTTGGAAGAACCCACCAACATCATGTATCTGAATAAATTCTATACTTAGGTCAATTGGGGTATCCTTCCTGGTAAAATCTAAAAAAATACAAAAAGAGAAGTAAAAAATCAAAAAAATCAAAAAATAGTAAGGAGAAATAATTCATCCTATGGTGAAAACCACCCCCACGTGGTGCCTTCGATACATATGATTGGTGAAAACCTAGCAACAGGTCCCTTTCATAAAGGGCTTAATTATTATCTACCTCGCATCCTAGTCACTTTCTGCTTTATCCATCGCGATCTCAACATCTCTATCATATCCCCCCATCCCTTGGTCACCTGGTATATTTTTGGTTATGCATTCGATGAACATCATTTGCTATCTGACATCCTATGATTTTTTATCCTAATCTGAGCTTGTGTTGTCTCGTTGTGGTGGTCATCTCCATCTAGGGTCATTCATCGTGTCAGTCTCCATCTAGGTTTCATCTTGTCTTTTCATGAACTTCAATGCCTCTGTGCGTGCAAGTAGGCAAGGCTAATATTTTGATCGATCCTCAAGGCATTTTTTCCTTTATCATCTGCCACCATTGTCCACTTTTTGATCTTGTCCATCCTTGGTCTTTAATCCTTCTTGAACTACATTGCCCCTATGTTTTCACTTAGGCAAGGTTGATCTTTTGATCGGCCCTTAGTGCTTGTGTTTGTCTTGGCCATCCATTAGTTTCCATCATTACAATTTTCGCTCTTTTACCATGGTCTTTTCCTAAACTACAAGGTCTCTGCGCTTTCACATAGACAAGGCTGGTCTTTGATCAACTCCTGAGCCCCTAGGACTTTAGGTTGTGTCTTGCCCTCTTGTTGTCTTGTTGTCAGGTATGTCCCTATCATCGTTGGTTCTTCACAAGCAAGATCTTCTCGTGTCAAGAAATCTGCCTAATGGCAACTATCCTGCATCATCTAGGTCACTTTAGTTTAGTAGCCATCATCACTCTTAACATGATTCATCCTTCCTAACAGACCACATCAACCCCATCCATCCTTGAGATATTATGCTAAAGGATGCTTGCAATTGATCGTGATCCTTTGATACTTTTGGATCTTGTTTATTGTTTGAGCTCCCTATCTTAACTAGTCAAGATTGCCATGATCCATCATATTATGGTGTGTTTTTCATAGTCAACATAGAGGCATCTCATGAATTATTTATTGTTGTTGTCTGATGGGATGATCCATGTAGTACCCACAAGGATTCCTCCTGGATCATGCGGTATGTGGGGTCATCCCTTTGTGCTTGTGGTTATTCCAATACCTAGCCTAATGAAAGTCATTCCAAATTTGGAGTATTGGGATAGCCTTCTTGTTTTTTGTGTTTGTTTTATGCATTAGACACTAATCTGTCCTAGTTTACATACGCTCGATGTCTTATGCTACAACAAAAATCAATGCTCTAAATGATGGAAAATTGCATTCATGTTTCATTTCATCTCATTGCATATCCCCCCTTCATCCATCCTTCCTCCTACATCTATGACTCCCGATTTTGGTTGTGCAATATTTCATTCCTTCTTACTGACTTTTCTTCTCAAGATCCTTATGGATATTGACAGGTACCACACACCATACGCCTATCACCTACCCATTAATACTTCTATCTACATTATATTTAGTGTGTTAGTTTATCGTTTATCCATATTACATCAATTCATCAGTTCATATTACATCAATTCATTTAGGTTCATTATCCATATTGCATCAGTTCATATTACATCAATTCATTTAGGTTCATTTATCCATATTGCATCAGTCCATATTACATCAATTCATTTAGGTTCATTTATCCATATTGCATCAGTCCATATTACATCAATTCATTAGGATCATTTATCCATATTGCATTAGTTCATATTACATCAATTCATTTAGGTTCATTCATCCATATTACATCAGTTCATTTATCCATATTGCATCAAGTCGTTTGGGTTCATTGTTAGGCCCATATTAACTACATCATATACACAATTTCATTACCATTCATAAATGATCAACATCATACATAATCACATCATCCATACATAGTCAAAACATCCATATTGACACAACTTATCATATACATGTGCATAAAATACACCATCTATCATAAAAACATTAATATATAACCATATGCATAACAAAAATTATCCATCACATAGATGTTCAACATAATGTCAATGGGGACCATCACAAATCATCATCACAAATAATACAATGTTCATCTCATATCCAAAATATAGTCACATCATAATCACATACATATCATCCTCAAATAAAGCGCATAATCTAAGAATATGTGCTACACCTCCATCTGGTACCTGTCAAAGAACCTATATCCCATCAATTGTCCTTTGACTACTCAAAGCTACCCACATCTGACCTCTGAGGAGGCTTAGACACAAGTTCCCTGTATGTCAAAGTCCCCTGATAACCACCAAACTAAGGACTCGGCTAAAATTCACTATACCCTATAGTTCGTCTCCCTAAAGATTGGGACGGTATCGACATCTATCGTACTTGCCTAACATAACATGTTGTCTACTGCATCGGATCTGGCACTGCCTACTCATACGCACATCTCCAATAACTCACCTCCTACATATACTGATCCCTCTGTCTAGCCTAATACCGAGTGGAATTTCGCTCATGCTTGTATCTATCCTGCTCTCTACTGATGGCTCAGTGCTTCTACTCCCATGCCTCCTACACCAGTTTTAGTAGTTGTACCTACTCTGTGGCCCTCTCCCTCTCTACCTGCACAATATGTAGCTTGGCTTGCAGACCCTATATAGCTAACTCTATATCAGCACCCTGCACTCTTTATGACTGCCTTTGTGTTATATCCCTCTCCATAGTCTTTGCTCGAACCACTGCTATGTCTCTTTGAAACTGTAGGATCTCAACCTAACTTTGTGCATCATCCCTCTCCCCCTACATCGCCTACACCTATCTCTATGCATCATCTCTCTCCCCCTGTATCGCCTGCACCTGTCTCTGGGTCTCATCTCTCTCCATCTGTATCACTTGCCCCTATTTTTGTGCACTATCCCTCTCCCTCTGCACTATCTCTAGCTTGGCCTATGTTGCCTCAACCCTCACTCTCATCTCCTCTAAGGATAACTCTATAGTAGATACCCTCTCCTAAAGATATGTCCTCTCTCCCAAAAGTCCTACGATCTGTATTCTCAGTGTCTCCATCTCCCTCTCAGCTCGTTGAAAACACTCTACTCAGACATGCTCTCCTCCACCTATCGTCTTTGATTGACCCCACATATGTGCTACTTCCATCGCTGTCTCTAACCTATCTCGATCCCAAGTCACCCGAGTGAGGTCACCTTGTACTCTCTCCATCTCTGCTCACATCTCCTCCCTCCCTCTCTCAGCATCTCGTACATCTGCCATCAGCCAGCACACAACAATATCAAAATCTATCTGCTCTGTCTCCCACACCCTCTGCACCTCTGCCTTTGAACTCCTCAACTCCTCCTCCAACATCCATAGTCTCGCCTGTGCCCCTCTCAATAAAATCAATGGATCCTCAACTAAGGCCGCTGGTACTAGTGCTAATGGCTCCACCACCTGTACGCCCATGTCCATCGTATCCCCCTCTACCTCCTTCTGAACATGCTCCACTCGGATCGTCACTTGAATCCTCCTTGACTGTCCTCTCCTCCCCACCCTCATCAGTCTCCTCGAATTTCCTCCTGTCCATCCCTCCCCCTTTGAATCCTCTCCACGCACGCTCATCCTTACAGTATGGGACTCCTACTCCACCTAGATCTCTGGCTTGACCTTCCTCTGTCATCTGCTCTCTATCATCCTCTTAGGAAATCCTCTAGTATCCTTCTCCCCCTATGATCCCTCCTACTGATCTATGGCCCTCGCCTCCTATTACTCGACTCTCACCTACACTTGCCTCTTCTACACTCTACAACCAATACCTATCTATCAAAAAAACCTCCCCTCCACCACCCCTTAGCATCTCCACCTCTGGCTCACTCCTTGGTCTCGCCATATCTATCTCTAAAAATCTCCTATCACATAGCCCTCCTGCCTCCATCTCTTCCCCCACATCCCTCCTCTCTCTAGCCCTTCTCCAATGTTACCTCCTCCTCCTCCTCCTCCTCCTCTTTGGATGTCCTCCAACCCCACCCTCATCTACTCTGCCACTCTGATGCTCTACATTTTGTTGTCTCTCTACCTCCTCCTGCTCCTCTACTCAGGTCTCCCCTCCATCTATCCCCCCTAATCCTTCTCCTCCTCTGCCCCCCACCCTATAGCTCCCACAATAGGCTTCTCAGGTGTAATCCTCTCCCACCGATGGTTGAGAAACCACCGAGCATACTGATCTGTCACTTCTACATCCTCTAGACCCATCGCTCGCCCTGGATATGACACCCCACTTGCCGTCGACCACACCTCCCTAGCTTCCCTCACTGACAACCTCCCTCCCCATGGCACCTCTCTAGTGAGACAACGAAACATAGTCGGCACTGCTGGAACATCCTACATCCACCCAAACTATCTCTCCACTCAGTCTGGTCGATGCACCTCCACTATGTGAGGGTGACTCCCAATCAAGAGGCATCTACATCTAAAAAGACTTTGATGAATCTGCTCCTCTGCCTTCCAACCCCTAAACCATTGATACATATATGGCCACCATACTATGTCCTCCTCCTATAACTCATCAAATGCATCTCATACCGTAGGACATAGCCCCTAACCCTCTCATCCAACTCTCCTCTCCTCACCACTATTGGCCTTGTCACCATAATATTCTCCAAACCCCATACCTGTAATAGCGTCATATGCGTCATGCTCTGTATCCGCCAATATAAAATCACATGCATGTCTCGATATAACTGAGCTAATACACATGACCCCCATGAGAACTACCCCTCCTGCCCTCGACAATATGTCAAATCATCTCCATATATCATATATTGAAGAATTGTCTGCTCTTGTCTGGCAACACTATCCCACTAATCAAGCAGCACAAATACAATGGTAACGCTGGCAACCCCAAGGACAAACATCTGTCTACATCCAACTGTCCCTTGTGAATGGGAAAATCATCCCGACCAAACAAAACCAGGATGGTTTGGTCCAACTCAGCCCCTCTGGATGTCACCTCACTCACTAACTGCCCTACTATGGGCAACCTTAGAATTCGCCATACATCCTCCAGTGTCACCTTCATCTCCCCTGTCAGAAGATGGAAGGTCGATGTAGCTGAACTCCACCTCTCTATCAATGCCGTTAACATCGCCCGATGAGCTCTCCTCGCCGAGAACTATACCAAGTGGTCTACACTGGTCATGGCCTCTATGGTCGTCGCTAACACTTCCGACCTCCTCTCATGTTTCCGCAATAGGTCAAAACTCAGCAATCATAACAAACACTTTGTTAGCATTTTTCTCGGCCCTGGGACTTCATTTTCTTCCTTTTCTTTTCTCTTTCTCGGTCCATGCTCTCTTCTCACCTCCCTAATGCCTCCCTCGACCGCAAGGCGGACCCGCCCCATGCTGGGGTGGATCCGCTCTCAGCCATGGGGCAGACCTGCCTTGTGCTAGGGCGGATCTGCCCTCGGCCGCAGGGCGGACCCGCGCCGAGCTAGGGTGGATCTGCTCACGGCCGGGCAACAACATCAGTGCTGGTTGTGGGGTAGTGCCTCGTGCCGAGCAGTGGAGCAGCCTACTGCGTGTCGAGGCGAACCCGGCCAGTGCCAGGGCGGAACAGCCCCGCGCCAGGGCGGACCTGCCCCACGTGGGCTAGATTTTCTCTATGTTAGGACAGACCCGCCCTCCTGGAGAGGGGTGTATTTGCCCCTCTACGAGCGATGGACATTTTTTTACCCTTCCTTCCCAATTTTTAACCTTTTTGCTTTTTTTTGATCTACCCATTATTCCTATCTAACCCGCCAACAAAACCCGCTTGTTACATTTTACAAAAAACTTTTAAAATGCATTTAATTTCCAAAACAATGCATAGAGGGTTTTGTTGCTAACCTGTTAGGGCACAACCCCCTGACTGTAGAATCATCGAACCTCATCTGCTCGATGGATGATCTCAATGTCGTTATCCCATGGCATCCTCGCTCCTCATTTGCTTCCTCTCCTCTCCTCTTCTCTAAACTACTACAGTGCAAATGAGGTTGGGTAATTAATAAAATTACCTTATATTACTTTTCCCTCTCTTTTTAAAATGTATTTTTTACCTCTTATTTACCTTTTTTTTCCTCCAACTAATCCCTTTCCTTCCTGGGGCTGCCATTTGCAAACCGTGTGTCCATTTGGCTTCGTTCAAAAGGTAAACTTGCCTATTTATTTTCACTCTTTCTAGTTGTACCTTCCATTTCTTCCTATCAAGAGGTCACCTGAGACCCCTCTATTTTCCCTCGTCATCCTCTCGAGGGGGCATACCCTTCCTATTTATCTCTTTTTCCTGCTATAGTCAGTCCTTTGTAGGATTGGGGCATCTTCATCCATTCCCCGCTAATTGGGCAGCTCAGGTTCTCCTCCCCATGCTGGAGCATCATTTTTTGGAAAACTTCCTCTATAGAGTCATCTTCATTTTCTTTTCTTCAAAACACTATTATTCTAACAGTACTTTGAAGAGGGAAAAAATATAGACATCTGGGTATGTGCAGGATCATGATGAGCCAAAAAGTGGCAATATGTAAGCCATATGGTGGTCCATGTGGCTGATGACTTTTTTTAACCAAAAATTGATGAAATGAAAAGGGTTTTTAGAGAAGATTCTTAGCTTTCCACCAATATAAATTATGCTTTACTTTGAATTTAATAAATTATTATTATTCATTTTCTATTAGAATTACGAATAAAGTCCTCATTGATAGGCTGATTGAAAAACATTTATAACTTTCAAACGATATCACATTTTTTGAATCCAAAACATGTGTCACATTACATACTTTGCATACTATAGGACTAAAAAAGAAAAAAATGAATTTCATGAATTTTTTACCAGGTTAAGGTGGTTAGGTAGACAAGCTTTTATATTTTTTAAAAGTTGTAATAAAAAAATCATAATTAATTATTTACTTGGAAAAAAATTATAAAAAAATATGCATCACATTGGGACATGAGTCCTCTACTTATATCTAGAATATTATACAAAAATATTATCATTTTATTGTGGTTAGGGTGGTCAGATAGACACCTACTTCTTATTTTTACCTTGAAATTTAAATACTACTGCATTGAAATTTCAAATTTTCACCAAATAGATTTTTTATTTTTAAATAAGGGTCTAGTAGTTTAGAAACTATATTCAATTTTCTATAGATTCTAATTTTACATTTTTTTGAAATAATATAGATAACTTATTCAATTTTCTACGTCAAGTTGTCTAACTCAGATTTTTTGCCTTTTTATTGCCACTTAAGGGCCTATTTTTTCCATAATGATCCTGCACATATCCATCTAAATTTGACCACTTCCACATGATCAAAATTGTCTACTATATTCTTCGATTTCATTAATAATGATTAAATAATTTATTTAACCATTTTTTCATTTTCTGCCTAAGGTTCTTAAAGTATGTAATTGAATAATTAAATACTTTACCTTTCACCTTTTTCTTCTCTAAATTAAATAAATAGGACAATTTATTCAATTTAGTCATTTGACATTTTTTTGATCAAAATCAAATTTTAATTCCTCATTTTCTCTCTCCTTGTCACATTCTCCATAATCCTCTTTTAATCTAGATTAAATTAATTAATCCATGATTAGGATGTGCACCACTTAATCAAGATTAGTGTCACATCCTCCATAATCTCCCACTTGCTTCTAATCTCTCATTAAGTATCATAATCTTGTGTTTGCACAACCTTAATCAAGGTCATTAGCTACATTTAGTATACCTTTTTTCAGTCAACCTTTCCACTTGCATTTCTTGGCCTTGACTCCCTTTTCCATGTGAATTTTTTATTCATATTTATTCATCCTAGGATCCCCTCTTCCCCATGTGAATTTTTAATCAACATTTTATCCTTCCAAGGTCTACCCTATCCCCATGCAAGTATTAGAAAACTTGACTTGTCATTTTACATATGCCAAAAACTTCTAGAACTTTAGACTTGTCACATCACTCACATGTGGCAAATCCCCATCTTTTTGGAAACCCTCTCTTATCCAATAGACTCTCCCAAGCATGTGAATTGTTAATTCACATTTATTTCTGCAACCACCTTCCCATTCCCCATGGATATTTTTGAGAAATTCTAAAATTCCTCAAGTGTCTTTTTCACTGTCATTTGGGGACAAAAAATTCCTTTTTGAGGAAATCCTCTCATCCCCCAAGGTACCTACAAGGTACTTGTCCTTTTTCCACATCATGTACCTCTCTTCCACCTCACTTACACATCATCTCACCTTAATACATCTCACATTCCACATGTCAAGATGTGAGGGCTTGTGAGTCCTCAACTCACCATAGCCCTCCATCTTGGCTTTTCTGGCTTAATCTCAACCGTTGAATTCTCCAGAGAATTCAAATTATTCTATAAATACCCCATCCTTCCCCTGATTTTTGACAAGAAGATTTGTGCTAACAAAACTCTTGCCAATTTTTCATTTGCAACACTTAGTTATTTACAAGCATTCTTCATCAATCCACCAAGTCATTTAGCCACTAGCATCTTACCACATTTTTCATCTTGCATCCATTCACCTCCATAGCCATCCAAGGAGCACACAAAATATCAAAAAGTAAAGGCCAACCAAGAAAATCTGCAACACAAAGATGGTATAACTATTTATGATCTTGTTTTAATTATCCATTTTTGCATACATTCCTCAGGCTAATCTTGAGGTGTATTTCTTGTGTTTTTCTTTTTAGTGCATCATTAGTTTGTTTTGCATCTTAGAATAGGGTAGAAAATTTTAGGGATCACACATACATATATATACATATATACATATACACATATATATACATATATATACATATATACATATACACATATATATACAAATATATACATATACATACATATATATACATGTATATATATGTATAGATCTATAAAACTTATAGAATCCAGAGCATAATAGTCTTAAAACTCTCCAATCGGCTATAAAACAAAGGCAAAGGCAATGATTTTTACAGTAGTTTGCTATCAAACGAACACCACAATACCTCTTTGGATAGTGCAACTTAATTAATATATTTTCTCACACATTTCAGAGCATACTTTCCCATATAGATATACATATATATAGACATATAGGCACATATATATACATCTATATACACACATATATATATAGATACATATATATACTATGTGCATCTTTGGTGTTATACGCATTTTGCATGGTTAGTTCCTTGGTATCTTTCTGATAGATTTAACTTCAAATCCTTACAAAGAGAATGGTATACAATGTCAATGGTATGTGGAAATTAATGCTTTGAAACATAGACATATACATATACACACATATATATATATATATATTAAAGACCAATATAGTAATTGTATAAGAGGTATTAGAATAACACTTAACAACCACTAAACTAATATAGATAAAATTTAATTGAAGAAAAAACAAAGCATACATATATGCATATGTAACGCATTTTTTATGGAGAGTGTAACGAATGGAAGGTACAATATATTTTTTAAAGGAGAGTGTACTGCTATTGCTACTTATGCTTATGCATCGTTCCTTCCTTCATTCCACCCTCCATCTAAAAGAACTTCACTTTTTTGATTGCATATGCATATATACATATACATATACATATACATATAAAAAATGAAAACTACGATAGTAAACAGTTTTTTATGGGGAAGTGAAAATAATAATCATGAAGAACAGTTTCTTATGGGGAACTTCAAACAAATGAGGAAAAACGAATATCATGAAACATATTGATATAAGACATATAACATGTTCCATCAAGACAAAATAACGATGACAATTAATAGTTTGTTATAAGGAGCTTCAAACAAATGAGGAAAAAAGAAATTCATGAAACTTATTGGTAAGCAACATATTTTAAACATTTCGACCTATGGGCAACATGCTATAGCTATAGTTCACTAATTTTTTTTAGTTTACTTAATTTTCTTTAATACTCTCAACTTCTTAAACTCTATTTCTGAGGGAAAAGTAGGCTTGCTTCTAGGAAATAATTCCAAGTAGGTCTTTAGAAAACTTATTTCTCATGCTTTGAGCATATGCAAAACATTTTCCATTATTGCTCCAAAAACATGCTTTTCCCTTGGGAAAGAGAGTTCAAGAAGTGGAGTATTGACATTCTAGTTTACATGCTGAACAGATCAGGGACCTTTTGGAATGAAATTCATTCAAACAGTGAAAATGAAGAGATTATAAAATTGGGTAAGAGTAGCTAGACCATGGGAGAAAAATTAAAAAAAATCTCTCGAGGCTATTTATGATGGCGGGTAGTTTGCTAATTACATGATTTGGCAACAGTGGAGTTGGTTGCCTCAATACGCAGAAGAAGCATGGTAAGTGTTTACTCATGTGAGGGTTAATGCATCGTGGTGTTCCCCATAACAAACTATTCTTCATGGTATTCTTTTTTTCAGTTCCCCATAAAAAAATGTTCATTGTTGTGGTTTGCCTCTTTTATACTACATATTTTAAAGTTCTACTTAATGTGCTTTTTGTCTATAATATTTAGTGGAAAATAAGTGTCATTCTGATACCTCTTATACAATTAGAAAGACACTTAATAATCAGAGGAAAAGGATAGATGATCACAAACCCACATTAAATATTATTGTTCCATCCAGAAAAAATAACCACGACAATTAACAGTTTGTTATACGGATCTTCAAACATATAACAAAATAAATTCATGAAACATATTGGTATAATACAATCAGTCTATGTAACATTTGTAAGAGGTGTTAGAATAACACTTAAGAATCACACGTAAATGACAGATGGACGAAAACCCACATTAAATAGAACTCATAAGGCCAATGAGTAGCAATAGTCTCTGCAAAATGGGTATAATTCCATAGACTTAATTGAAAATTCGAGCTACATTACCTAGCACTAAATGAAGAGAATTTTTTTATGGAGAAATTCAAACAGATGAGGAGAAAATAATATCATGAAACATATTGATACAAGACATATAACATGTTCCATCCATACAAGATAACCATGACAATTAACAATTTGTTATAAGGAGCTTCAAATAGATGAGGAAAAAAAAAAGAGGCAAACTATGATGAATAAAATATGGATAATATAAGAGGCAAACTACGGTAATCAATAGTTTGTTGTGGGGAACTGAAAAAAAAAAAGAATATCATGAAGAACAATTTGTTACGGGGAACTTCAAAGAGATGAGAAAAAAATAATATCATGAAACATACTGATACAAGACAAATGAATGAAAAGACACTTTAAATAGAAATCCTAAAGCCAATAGGTAGCAATAATCTGTGCAAAATGGGTATAATGCCACAAACTTCATTGAAAATTTGAGCTACATTACCTGGCACTAATTCTAAAAGAGCTATTAGAATAACTCTTAACAACCATTAAACTAATTGTAAGAGGTGTTAGAATAACACTTAATAATCAGGCATGAATGATAGAGGAATGGAAACCCACATTAAATAGAACTGGTAAGCCAAGGGGTAGAAATAATCTCTGCAAAATGGGTATAACGCCATAGACTTAATTGAAAATTTGAGCTACATTAATTGGCACCAAATGAAGAAAATTTTGTTATGGGGAACTTCAAACATATGAGGAAAAAATAATATCATGAAACATATTGATACAAGACATATAACATATTCCATCTAGACAAGATAACCACGACAATTAATAGTTTTTTATAAGGAGCTTCAAATAGATACGAAAAAAAGAATATCAAGAATAAAATATCAATATTACAAGAGGCAAACTATGATAATCAACAATTTGTTATGGGGAACTGAAAAAAGAATATCACGAAGAACAGTTTGTTACTAGGAACTTCAAACATATGAGTAAAAAAGATCATGAAATATATTGATAGAAGACAAATGAATGGAAAGCCACATTAAATAGAACTCCTAAAGCCAATACGTAGTAATAATATGTGAAAAATGTGTATAAAACCACATACTTCATTGAAAATTCGAGCTACATTACCTGACACTAAATATTATAGATAAATAAAGAAATTGTAAAAGAGCTATTAGAATAACAACTAATAGACACTAAACTAATTTTATCTCCAATATGTTTATGCTTTCATACTAACCCTCTGAATATATATATCCAATTACTCCTATGTTAATCTGCAATTTCTCCTATGTTAATGGGTATAATGCAAAAGATTTACAAAGATAACTAAAACAATAAACCAAGGGCAATAAAATTACTAACCCTAACCATATTTTTTAATGAAATAAAGAAGATTTAACTAAAATTTATCCTATGGTAATGGGTATAATGCCAAAGATGCATAGATAACTACGAACAATAAATGAGAGGCAAAAAAATTACTAACCCTGACCATATTTTTTCATGAAAGAAAGAAGATTTAACTATAGTTTCTCCATCCATATAGAGCCATAATATTTTTGAAGTCTCCAAAATGGGTATAACGCCAAAGATACAAACATATAACAAGAAGACATGAACAATAAATTAATCATTTATGCAAAATACCCATGTAAAAAGACTTACAGATTTCAGAGAACACTAGTTTTAAAACCCTCCAATCTGCCATAAAACAGAGCCGAAGCCGATGATTTTTAGAATAATCTACTATCAAACAAACCACGGAGCCGAAGGGGACGGTTTTTACAATATTCTTCTATCAAACCAACATCATAATATCTCTTTCGACAATGCAACTTAATCAATATATTTTCTGGCACATTTCCGAGTATACTTTCCCACACTGCAACATTGAATATTGCATTTACTTCATCCACTGCCATCGTACAACAATGGTATGATGCATTAACCCTTGCACAAGAAAACACTTACCATTCTACTTTCGTGTATCGAGGCGAACAACTCCACCACCGTCGACCCATGTAATTAGCAAGCTCCATGTTGTCAGAAAAAACCTCGGGGAAGTCGCCCCTGGTTGGGAGATCTCCAACACCAAAAAATACTATTCATGACTGGGCTAACAAAAATCCTGGTGGAAAATTCAAACAAATAGCCTATCAGCTAATAAACACATTTAGTTTGTAGTTGTAAATATTCTAGAATTCTATACAGATATTATGATTAAGATAACAAAGATTGCCATTTTAACATAAAAAATATAAGTATTAAAATAACATAAATTTTAAATGAACCCCTACATAGCCATTAACATCCTGTGGTGCCATAATATTTGATTAGGAAATATTAACACATGTCAATTTATCAAATGTTAATTTAGGTTTAGTTCAAGTTTGTGACTTATTGTGTGTTCTGTAAAAGCAATAAGCTAACTAGCCCTAAGTGGTGCCTCAAAAATTTCATTTTGAAGAATAAGTAGAAGAAAAGTATCTATATTTTCAGCCACTGTAAGGCTTACATTGATTTCCACTTTAAAAATTATTATATTCACAATTAAGATCATAGCATGGGAGGAATACATAACCAAGAATTAAATGACTCAGAAAATTCCTCTAGCACTAAACAATAGTTTAATCTTCAACCAGTAGGTGTTTCCATGAAAAATTTCAATTTTAAAAATGCAAGGAGGTTGGAGATATTCATCCACTACTTTGAGTTTTATAAATTTATTGCTACAATGCATATTGATATTTTGAGGGAAATATTTATATCTTGAAGAAACTAGATTAAAGTATTTAGCTTGGTTCTTTTGGAATATTGAATTTATGTATAGTTAGACAAAGTATAATCTATGAATAAGTAAAATTTGGGATATTCTACTTACATTTGTATGATTTTTATGTATTAATGTGTTCTGATTATTTATAGGAAAGTAAGCGAGTAGCTAAATTAGAATTTTATAGATACATTGGTAGTGGCAGTAATCGTCTTTGCAGCTTGGATTGGATATGAGGTGAATTTTCCCTTACTTTATTCTTGGGGTGTACTATATAGTTTATAATCAAAATTTAATATTCTTTGACATGTCTCTCGCTTTACCATATAATATGAAATTTTAATGATATCTTAAATTTTAATCTCATTTTTGGAGTTTATTTATTTATCTTTTATTTTGAGGTTGGTCAAACTAAAATCAAACAATTCATTTACAGGTGGTAGAAAATAGAACATAAACTATTCACAAAATATCCCGACCTTTCTCAAATTGACAACACTAGTTGGAATACCAATAGTAGCACATATAAAAGCAAGTGATATACTACAATGTTTAAGCCAATATCCTCATTCAAGTTGAGGATTGCATTATATGGGCTTGATAAACTAAAACCAATTTTACAATAGTAGACTTACACCAAATTCATCAACCCTGATCACTACAAGCTCAATCCTGTTGTGAGAATTAGAAACAAGTCCAACATTGGCCTCTATTACTACAAACCTTCAAGGGCTTAAAAGAACAAGATTCTTGAGATTTCAATACGGGTCTCCTACTTGTATACTAGATTAAAACTGGGTTGATTGCAATGTAAATTCAGTTGGATTCTTAATAGTGGACCAAATTAGAACCGAGTTCTTGATTGTATATCATATATGTATATTATGTAGCACAACCCAATCAATCAGTCAATGTACACTTCTTGCCTGATTTCAACTCAGAACCCATTATTGGGTGTTACTTACTTGGCAAATAAGTCAATTTTATACCAACAACCCTCCAATTTTTTGTTCATTAGAACTAACACCATCAGGAGGATACCATAAAATCAAAGAACAAGGAAGAGCAAGGAAGGATAAAGAGTTCAAAAAAACTGAAAGGACTGGAAGAATAATTGAGTTGCTTCTTATTGTATAGGTTTTGTGAATCAAGCCATCAAATAAAGATTTCAATACTAACCACAAAGTAGAAGATTTCTTTTTAGATTTGTGACTTTTCTAACAATTGTAAGCTTACCCTTGACATAGGGTGGCTTTGATGAATTATAGGTGTGCGAACCACAAAATATGAAGGTGCTTTGTGTGGGGGTAAAAGAGTGGATCCTCCACAACTTCCTAGGGTTTCACCTAGATGGAAGAGGGTTTTCTTTCACCTATAGGGGCACCTAATATTGTGATTCAGTTAGATATTTAGGGGTTGAGACCCCAAGGGGAGTGAGATGTGTGCAAGTGTTGAAATGTGTTATGGAAATGTACTAATTAACCTAAATTGATCTAACTTATGCTACTAGAAAAAACATGATGTAATATAATAGAAATAAAAGCAATATGAGTAAAGTAACCTAACAGAACAAAGAAGTGCACCTGGAAACCAAAGAGGGCTGGAACTGGGATTATGGAAGTCACTGGAAAACTGGAAAATCAAGGTTTTGAGCTATCTGCAACACGTACGCCCAGTGGGGTGACCTAGACCCTTTTTCGGAAATCTGCTTTGAGAGTCATTTCTACCAATTGGGTCCTCGAATTTCTAACTTTCAATGTCAAAAAGCCTCAATGGGACTAGGTTGCCATTATGGGCAACCTAGTCCCTTTTTGCTTTTCTGAGAAACTGAAAGTGGACTCAGGTGCCTTAGGTTTGTATTCTACTTCTCTGTGGGAATCTTGTCCAAAACCTACAAAATAACCTGCAAAACAAAATGTATTTGGGTTTCTAATGTGGGATCTACCTTGGTCAAACCCCTAGTTTGTTTTTAAACTTGAAATGAAATGGAAATCTGCATAAACCCTAGCCCTAAGTGTGTCTAGAACTACGAAAACCTAAAGCAAAGAAAAACCCTATTCTATTGTGCTAGAATAAGATGTATGTAAGAGATTTGAAATGATGCAAGACTCTAAACCCTATAAATCCTACAACATTGCAAATGAAAACAACGAATGCAGATGGGATGCAAACCTCAAATCTACAAGTAGGTTGAAGGTATAAGATGGAGGTACTTTGAAATAAGTCTTTAGGAATGATTCGGTGGCTAGTTGCACCTTCTCAACCTAGGTTTCTCCATGAATCTCCATAAGCATCTATCTTCAACCTTGTCAATGTCTGATCTTGGAAGTGAATTGAGCTTCAAGACCTGCAAAAAGCCCTAGTTTTCTATCTAAAAGCTTCAAATTTTGTTGTGTGATAAATGATTCTTCTTGAGGAAGATGTTTTTGCACTTGATCTTCGAGTTGAGTGTGAAAAATGAGGAAGAGAGACAGGAAAAATGACCTAAAAATAAATATATATAAGCAACATGACCTAATTGTGAGGAATTTTGACCTGAGAAGCAAATACCTATCGGGGATTTTTGGTTAATTATTGATTTTCTTGCTTGAAACTTGAAAAATCCTCAAAAAGGACTAGGTCGCCCACTTGGGCAACCTAGTCCCACTAAGGGATTTTTATGTGGGAACAATAATTTTTGAATGGTTTTAATATGATTTGTTAGAATTTGAATGATCCCTTGGGTATAAGAGGCCTCCAAGTCAAAATTAACAACCTTAGGGGCCTATAAATTTTGTTTTAGGGTGAAAATTGGTGAAATAGGACCTAAAGTAGGACCAAAATGGGCACAAAATTGTCCTTTACTTCAAAGGTATACAATTTTTGGCGACACAATGTGTAATGTCCCCATTTTTCTGAGTAATGGAAAATATTGATATTTAGGTTATTTTAGTTCCATAAGCTAAATAATGGAGTTATAAGGGAGTACTAATTAAATTAATTATTTTAAAGTTATCTATTTTAAATAAATATAAAAAAGATAACTTTATTTTAATTAATTGAATTAAAGTGACAAATAAAAAATAAAAAATATTTTAGAGTCACTTTATTAAATAGTTTTAAAGTAACTCAAGTGGAAAATAAAATAATATTATAAGGTCACTTTATTAAATAAAGTGTTCTTCTAGAAGTTGGAGTTAGTTACAAATTGGCTTCTTCCAGAAGATTCAATTAAGTCTTTAAAAGGAGTTGAGTGCAAGGCATTTGGGCATCCATTTTTGAGTTGATATTTCTTATGCATTATTGCAAAGGCTAGAATCTTAGATTTAACTAAATTTATGAGGACAAAAAACTTCATGGATTAGTAGGTTGAATAGAAACCCAACTCTAATTTGAGAGAAAAATCCACCCAGGGTTTGCCATTGAGCTTATTGCAGGTATTTGGCATCGAGAAGGAACTGGAAATGGTATTTAATTTGCAGGTTTACAACTACTAGGGTTTGATATAATTTTGGCTAGGGTTTTGAAGCAACTTGGGAGAGATTTGGAAGTAATATTCCAAGTTGGGTATTTCAGATTTTGCAGAAGATATTGCATATTTGACCTTGAGGGTTTTGCAGAAATATTTTAGCTTCCAAATTGATGCATTGGTTGAACATATATTGCTGATATTATTTTACATTGCTAGGAACTAGGGTTTCTACACCCTATTTTGGCATTTTTTGCAATTTCGGAGCGCAAACGGTTAGGGTTTGAAGGAAATCATCATTCTAGCTACGGTTTGAAGTTTAATTTGAGATCTGAAGATTATATTGGCATATTTTAGACCTATAAATGCATCGTTGGGGTTTGGGAGTGAATTGCCTTGTTTTGGAAGGAATCTTTAGTCATTGCCAACATATATTCATTTGCAAATTTTTGTTTCAGATTTCTTCAATTTTATATCAGATTGTTGATCCAGGGGTTTAGCGATCAACTTTGTCATTAATTTGACATCACCTTAATCTAGGGTTTCATTGCTCCAATCTAGACCTAGTGGCCTTCCTTTGGAGGAGTTTAGAGTTTATTTTGGCAGCCATTTACATCATTATTATTAGAAAATACTTTAGACATTAATAGAAGGGTTAGATAGCATCTACATCAGTGATTTATTTCCATATATGTGATCATATTGGGCCTAAATGAAGCAGCAAAAGAATGAGTATATGGTAAACCCAATCTTATAGTTTGTTTGTATATTGTAGACCCATTTTTAAAGTATTTTTAGTTTGGTATTGAATCTATATCAAACCTGATAATTAGTGTACTCAAATCTAATATATTCTCAATAGAGTGGAGATTGCATGTGAAATTATTGCTATTGTTTTATGCAAACATTGTTTATGGTTTCTATGTTTTATATGATCATTTTGGTATTGAAATCCATCGATAATCAAACAAAAAGAACCCCAAAATTAGAAATAGCAAACGGCATGCCAAGTGTTTGAAAAAATGTCAAACAACCTAAACTAAAAAGTCAAGGGCAGATTGACAAGGGGTTCTTACAGTGTTATCAAAGCTTTGATCTTACCAGCTTATGGTGTTAGCATTTGCATATAAGATTTGAGTAGTTGGTTGATGTGCCTTCTACATTTGGAAATATGGATGCAACTATGTTCCATTGATATATTTGTACCAAATTTAATGAATATTTCTCTCTTCCTAAAATTTGAGATGTTCTCACCTTTAATCAATTCTTGGGTGGACCAGAAGAAGAAGAAGAAGAAATTGTGAGAAGAAGAGAAGTTCTAAGAAGGAAAGAAGAAAAGAAGGAAGAGATGAAAGATGAATTGCTACAAGGTGATTTGTAGCTTGAAAATGTTCCAAAAAGGATTGAATAGCAACATTACATTGATCAAGAAGTAGAGACAAATAATGAGGAAAGCAACATAGGTTCATTTCAGCAAAGTGATGGGTTGGAGAGTGAAGATCCAAAAGAAGGTGAATTACTCGCCTCTTCTACAAGTGAAGTGTACATGCATTTCTACATTGGTGATGTAGATATTGGTCTTGATCAACCACATGAAGGTACATGGATTCTTTTGATGATCCATTATTTGAGCATATAG
Organism: Sequoiadendron giganteum; assembly: GCA_007115665.2. NCBI lineage: Eukaryota > Viridiplantae > Streptophyta > Pinopsida > Cupressales > Cupressaceae > Sequoiadendron > Sequoiadendron giganteum. The sequence goes on along the minus strand of CM021100.1, from coordinate 378,626,481 downwards.
CATAATCTCACCAACTTAGCATAGTAATTGCAAGGAATCAAATTGTGATTTGAGTGGCCTTGAAGGTGGTATTGTTAATGCACATGAAGATACCACAAATAGGTATGATCATAATCTTGATTTTCTAATTTGGAATAGCTGCCCTTTATCTCTACATAATCATGTGTTCACAACCCTTACACATGAACATGATAATGTTATAGAGTCTTCCAATGTTAGCACTCAATATTTGTGTGTTAAAAATGAGAATGCATTGTGGATTCAAGCCACAATGAGTCTAATCCTATATATCATACCATGGAAGATTTCAAGAGAACTCAAGTGTTGTGTGACGGTTGGTTACAAAGAGCAAAGGATGGTAAGATGTTGGCTGCAAAATCAAAACAACACTTGCAAGAGGTCAAGGAATGTTGCAACCAGTTAGATCAAGTAAAGAAGCAAATGGAGTCACACCTTATATCTCTAATTCTTCCAAGGGAAGAATCCATAACAATGGTGCAAGTGAGGAAAGGTATTGTGAAGACAGCAAGCAAAAAGAGTATGCAAATTTGGGTGGACAAGTAGAAAGGTATGATTAAGAGAATTTGGTTCTTGTATCTGATTTGCATCTTGAGTTACCTTTTTTTGAGGGACATTTGAAGGCCCAAGCCCTACAAGAGGTAAGAGCAATTGAGCTTACACTTAGTGGATCAACCACTAATGCCAAATCTTTGCATGATTCTAGTAGTCATGTGGTGATTGAAATGCTTCAAGGGGATATCATTGGTGAGAGGCTTTAT
>CM021100.1:378605532-378625602 GCA_007115665.2 Sequoiadendron giganteum | reverse complement strand
CTCTCTCTCTCTCTTCCCTCTTCTCTCTCTCTCTCTCTCTCTCTCTTCCCTCTTCTCTCTCTCTCTCTCTCTCTCTCTCTCTCTCTCCCTTTCCCTTCATCTTTCCCTCTCTCTCTCTATCTATCTCTCCCTCTATTCATCTCTCTCTCTCTCCTTCCATTATTCACCTTCCTCCCCCCTGCTAATTATCTTTCTCTCTCCCTTTCCCTCTCTCTCTCTCTTTCCCCTCTTCCCGTCTCGCTTCCCCCCTCCTAATTCTCTCTCTCTCTCTCTCCCCCTTTCCTTCTCTTTCCCTCTCACTATTCTCTCTTTCTCTCTCTCCATCTCTCCCTCTCTCCCTCTCTCTCCCCTTCTTCCCCTCTCCCTTCCCCCTCTTAATTCTCTCTCTCCCTTCCCCCCTCTCTCCTTCCCCTCTTCGCCTCTCCCTTATCCCTCCTAATTATCTATCTCCCTCTCTCTCCCTTTCCCTCTAACTTCCCCTTTGTATCTCTCTCTCTCTCTCTCCCTCTCTCTGTGTCTCTCCCCTTCTTCCCCTCTCCCTTCCCCTCCTAATTCTTTCTCTCTCTCTCCCTTTCCCTCTCTCTGCCTCTATCTCTCTCTCTCTCTCTCTCTCCCTCTCTCTCTCTCTCTCTTTTCCACCCTCCACCTCCTAATTACTCTTGGGTGTATGTGAAAAAATACAATATCTGATTTGAATGACTTTAAAATGACCTTTTTTGGTTTTATATTAGCCGACCCAAATCGGATATCCTATTTGAATCAAATATCTGATTTGTTTTACTTTAAGTTAATATATAAAATATTATATAACTAATTAATATTACTAATATATAAAATATTTAAATATTATCTCTTGCCCTCTCTCTCTCCCTGTCTCCCTCCCTCCCTCTCTCTTTGCCTCTCTCTCTCTCTCCTCCTCCCTCTCCCTCTCCCATTCCATTTCTCTCTCTCCTCTCTCTCTCTCTCTATCTCTCTCTCTCTATATATCTATCTCCCCTTCTTCCCCTCTTGCCCTCTCCCTCTCCCTCTCCCTCTCCCCTCCTAATTATTTCTCTCCCTTTCCATCTCTCTCTCTCTCCCTCTCTCTATCTCCCCTTCTTCCCTGCTCCCTTCTCACTCCTAATTCTCTCTCTCTGCCTCCCTCCTCCCACCCTCTCTCTATCTATATATCTCTCTCTCCCCTTCTTCCCCTCTCCCTCCCCCTCCTATTTTTCTCTCTCCCTTTCTGTCTATATTTTCCTCTCTCTCCCTCTCTCCCTATCTCTCCCCTTCTTCCCCTCTCCCTTTCCCCTCCTAATTCTATCTCTCTCTCCCTCCCCCTCCTAATTATCTCTCTCCCTTTCCCTCTATCTTTCCACCCCCTTCTCTCTCTCTATCTATCTCTCCCTCTCTCCATCTGTCTCTCCTTCCATTATTCCCCTCCCTTCTCCATCCTATTTCTCTCTCTCTCCCTTTCCCTCTCTCTTTGTCCCCCTATCTCTCTCTCCTTCCCCTCTCCCCCTCTCCCTTCACCCTCCTAATTATCTCTTTCTCCCTTTCCCTCTCTCTTTCCCTCTCAGTATCTCTCTCGCCCTCTCTCCCTCTCTCTCCCCTTCTTCCCCTCTCCCTTCCCCCTCCTAATTCTCTCTCTTCCTTTCCCTCTCCCTCTCCCTCTCTCTCCTTCTTCCCCTCTTCCCCTCTCCCTCCTGATTCTCTCTCTCTCCCTTTCCTTCTAACATTCCCTCTTTCTATCTCTCTCCCTCTCTCTTTGTTTGTCCCCTTCTTCCCCCCCCATCTCTCTCTCTCTCCCCTTCTTCCCCTCCCTTCCCCCTCCTAATTATCTCTCTCTCTCTCTCTCTCTCTCTCTCTCTCTCTCTCTCTCTCTCTCTCTCTCTCTCTCTCTCTCTCTCTCTCTCTCTCTCTCTCTCTCTCCTCTCTCTCTCTCTTTTCCACCCTCCACCTCCTAATTACTCTTGGGTGTATGTGTGCAAAAATAAAATATCTGATGTGAATGACTTTAAAATGACTTTAACATGAAATTTTTGGTTTTATATTAGCTGACCCAAATTGGATAGCCAATTTGAATAAGATATCTAATTTGTTTTACTTTGGCTTGGGAATTGCTATGGAGCAATGTACTGACATCCAACCCAAAAAAAAGTCAACTCGGGACTTTTGCATTTTTTGGTGAGTGAAAAAAGCTACTTTTTTTATATCGTCACTTTTTGGCCCATCATGATCTTGCACATGCCCTACAACAAGAATGTAGAGGATAACTCAATACATTTTCACAATTTGGCATGATTGACCATAATAGCTCCTTGAACATAATTTGATTCCATCTTCTTGATGCCTTGCAAACTTGAACTTGATTGATGAAAGTGCTATAATAATGTTTTTGATAAAAGGGTAAAACGGGTTTTACAGGGACCCGAAACCACAAAGTTTACAAAACAACAAAGAGGAAACCAAAGTTCCACCAAAAGAAACAGCTACCCGAGAGAAGATCAGCAACAACTAGACAAAAAGGACCAGAAAGGTCAAGAGAGAAGGTCCAGCAGAGAAAGAACAAAGAAAACCCCAGCCATTAATTCAGAGTCCTTAGGACAGACTTCATCTTCCCCTCCAGATCCTGCATATCTTTAACCCCCTTTTTAAAAGTTTGAATCATTTTTGGAGTAAGGGGGGCCTTATGCTTTAGATTGGCTCTAGTTCTTCTGGAAATGCCAGCTTTCGTATCCTGGCTTTTATCGTCGGTATCCTCCATATCAACCACTAGAGACCCCTATTGGGCTTTATCGAGCTTCTCAGTCATCGCATTTATGATTATAGCATTATTTCTTGCTATACGGTTATTCTGCTCGGCGATAGTTTTGATGGTTTTCCTTAAGTTCTCAACTTCAGTGTCATTCTTTCTATTGCTGTGAACCACTTCTTTCTTTTCCATCTCAACAATCTTAGCACCCATTTCATCGATCTTACTTTGCAGAGCCCAGTTTTTAATTTTTAGCACATTAATTTCATAGAAAGTCCAATCCAAAAGTTTAGAGTGGGACTCAGAATTGGTTTTGGCAAGGTTGAGATAATCCAGAGAGGGCTCTTTTCCAGTGTTAACAGGGGATTCATTAAAATGTGTGTCCGACAGAGGGTTAGCACCACGCTCAGATTTGTTGGTCTTGGACTCCTCCGACTCAGAGGACTCTTCGGAGTAGGAAACAAGGCTTTTGACCTGGGTTTTCTTGCCGACAGGGCTGATCTTAAGGGAAGGACTCTCAGGCTTAAGCTCAACACAGATTTTACTAGTATCCCTGGAAGGGCCAGCATGCAAGCTAGGGGCTTTTCTAGCCAGGCTAGAGTTAGGAAAATAGTCCAAGTCACTGGGCTCAGTATCTTCACTCTCAGAGTCAGGGTTGGTTTCCAGGATAGCAGAAGTGGGCACATGGAGATGTTCAACAATCAGCCTAATTAACCCAGTATGCAAGATGGGAAATCTTTTTGGGTTTTTCTTGTTGTCCTCCAAACTTTTCTTCAAAGAGCAGAAAAGATAATAGGGGATAGAGAACCTTACCTTGTGTCGAAAATGGTTGAGCAGAGCAAATTTGTAGCCATATACTTTAGTGAAGTGCTATAATAATGTTTCTAAAGTTACCCAACTGATTTTAGGATCTTCAATTTTCTCAATAGAATTTATAGCCAGATCCTTAGGAATTCAAATGATGGAAAAGACTAGTATTTATATGAAATTATTCTAATTTCCCAAAAATCAATTGTTGATATCCAACAATTGAAATTGGAAATTCAAATAATAAGATTAATGACATTGACATTCAAATTTGGAGCAAAAATAGGTGGTATAGGGTGTAATGCACCCTAAACTAGATCCACCTATTTTATGGTCTAAAAGTGTTGAGGGAAAAAAATAGATGCACAATTTGATTTCCCATGTTTGATTTTCCAAGGATGTTTAGAAATGGGTAAATAATGCATAATTAGGTCTAAGCACATAGTTGAGAGCTAAACCTATTGTGAAATTGTCAAGGGTGACAGTTTTCAACACTATAGTTTACCATCTCTTTGGAGCACTCACCTTGGAGACACTCTGGAGCGAAGAAGAAGAGCTAGTGTTTAGTAATCATAATTTTCTAACCATTGTGCAGGAATCAAATTTATGCATGTTATTTAAAAAATACATTTGTTCAAGTAATATATTTTTTCGAAACCCCCAATAAATGACTATTTTTTATTTTTAAATTTCATCTCAAATAACAATATTTAAGATTGCTTTTCAAATAATATTTCAATTTTTTTGTTTACAAATCTGCAATAATTTTCCTATTCAATCTACATCAAATTTATTCTAGAAGATTTTTTTTTCAATCTACAATACAATTTAAAAAAATAAATTTGCAAAACTAATTTAATACATAAAAGACATATAGCTTTTTTGAACCTTCAACTATCTTGTCACCCCCTCATTGAAACCATAGTCATTGCCTCTTCTCTGTTCATTTTTTTCAAAAATTTCTCCCCTCTTTTGGCCTTTACACTTTGCATGTAGGTAAAATGATTTTAAAATAAGTAAAACTTGCATAATAAAAGCATTGCAATAGAACCTTCGAAGGGATATAGACATAGTTCCTCAAACTTGACGAATTTTTTAGTATATTTCTAGCTTACAAATATTTAAGTTTGGATTTCTTGTCGTCCCATTCTTGATTAGGAGTTGCTAATGATGGATGGACAAATAGATTGGAGTTTTGATGGTCGACATATTGATTGTGTGGAGGTGGAGAAGAGTGAGGTTGATTTTGAGGTGGATTAGGATATGATTGTTGAGGAGATTCATTTTTTTGGCAGATTGAAGTATGATGGTTATGGAGATTGAGGTGGGTTAGGTTGATGTTGAGAAGGATTGGCGTATGATTATTGAGGAGGTTGAGATAGATAAAATGGATGTTGAAGAGGGTTTTTTTTATGATTATGAAGGTTGAGATAGATTATTATATGATGGGGAAGGTGGTTGAGGTGGATAAGATTGATGATGAGGGGGGTTATTATATAGTTGTTGTGTGATGGATATTGAAGGAGATTGGTATATGATTGTTAAGGTGGATTAGGATATGATTCTAATGGATATTGGAGATGATTAGTGTATTCTTCTGAAGGTGGTGGAGACTAATGTGCTGGATGTTGATGTCATGTAATATTGGTTGTTTGACTATTATATGATGCATTGATAGGCTTAAATAAAATGGTTTAAGGATTCCTATTCTTGATTTATGGACCTTTTATGCTTTCTATAATTTTAGATGATTAGTGTATTCTTGTGAAGGTGGTGGAAAGTGATGTGCTAGATGTTGATGTCATGTAATATTGGTTGTTTGACTATTATATGATGCATTGATAGGCTTAAGTAAAATGGTTTAAGGATTCCTATTCTTGATTTATGGACCTTTTATGCTTTCTATAATTTCAGTTTCAAGAATTTCTCTTTTTTGGTTTCCCTTTGATTGAGAGTTAGGATATAATATGCAAGGATCCACCTATTGATTATTGTGGGTATCATGTAGTACATCTATCCATTAGTATACACACCTAAAAGTAACATCTGAAATGCTTAATTAATTTTAATAATAGATTAATTTCATCTACAATTCACTCTAGGGTATGTGCAGGATTATCATGGAAAAAACAGGCCCTTAAGTGGCAATAAAAAGACAAAAAATCAGAGTTAGACAACTTGATGTAAAAATTTGAATAAGTTATCTATATTATTTCAAAAAATTGTAAATATAGAATATGTAGTAAATTGAATGTAGTTTCTAAAGTACTAGATCTATTTGGTGAAAATTTGAAATTTCAATGCAGTAGTATTTAAATTTCAGAGTAAAAATAAGAAGTAGGTGTCTAGCCACCCTAACCACAATAAAATTATAATATTATTTTATAAGCTTTTACATATAAGTAGAGGACTCATGTCCCGATGTGATGCATATTTTTTTATAATTGTTTTCCAAGTAAATAATTAATTATGAATTTTTTATTACAACTTTTAAAAAATATAAAAGCTCGTCTGTCTAACCACCTTAACTTGGTCAAAAATTCATGAAATTCATTTTTTTTTTTAATCATATAGTATGCAAAGCATAGAATGTGACACATGTTTCGGATTCAAAAAATGTGATACCGTTTGAAAGTTATAGATTTTTTTCAATCAGCCTTTCAATCAGGACATTATTCATAATTCTAATAGAAAATGAATAATAATTATTTATTAAATTCAAAGTAAAGCATAATTTATATTGGTGTAAATCTGAGAATCTCCTCTAAAACCCCTTTTCGTTTCATCAATTTTGGGTAAAAAAAAAGTCGTCAACCACATGGGCCATCATATGGCTTACATATCGCCACTTTTTGGCCCATGATCCTACACATACCCTCTAGTAATAATTTAAATTAAATAAATAAATAAGGTTCACATAACTAATTATTTAAATTAAATAACACAAATCAATTTCCATCTTATTACTCATTTAAAAAAATACCAACTTCCACCTCATTATTAATTTGAAATAAATCCACTCTCACCCACTTCAATTAAATAATTTTGTTTTTAATAAAATTACCCCCTCTAAAATTTATATATATAAGTCCACATAATCCATCACCAATAATAAAAATAAATTATATTAATTTCAAAAAGACCTCTTATGCATGATCTATTGCTCCAAGTGTATATACACCATCCATCCACCATTTAATCTTCACAATTCACATCCCCACTCAAGCATATATAAATGAAGTCCTCAATTGTTCATCGCACATGAATAAAGAATGTAGCATCCTCATACTCTCATATGATACATGAATCAAGGATTAGGAAAATATATCCATAAGGATAAATTAGACATAAGGAATTTCAAGAGCACATGTCAAGAATACATATAAAAGAATATGTTACCAAGATCTAGTAGTTCATCTAAAGAACAACTATATTGCTCATATCCATGAACAAATCCACTTGAAAAAGGAGATATCTTGTTTTAGTATACATGCGAAGATAATAATTATTTGGTTTGATGTTCTTTACGCTCAATACAAATGTATTTTTCTTGATTTAGAGTAAGGGTAATTTATTATGGATTTAATCTTCTACATTTTGTTCAAGTCTAGTATCATATAATGAGAATAAACAATTATTGAGCTCATAAACAATGCCCTTAATTACACCTATCCTAATATATTAATTATCAGCCTTAATTTTACCATTTTCATAACATGGATTGATCCCAAAAGCACAAGATGTAATGGCTCTCAACCTATTTTCATAACTAGTACAACTATATATTTATCAATTTCTTCCAACACACATATCATTAATCATTATTACTCACAATTATATTTGTATTATTATACTTTAATCTATTTCTTTGACACATAAATTTACTATTTATTTCTTTTTAACTATATTTACACTTTCTCACTTATTCTAACAAACATGTTTATTATTTAATTTAAATTAAATATTTTATTCATTTGTTTCCTAAACCTTAATCTTAAAATAGTTTTGAGATCTGCAAAATACTTAGACCTAGAAAACCCAAAAGTTTCAACAATTTAGATGCAATATTTTAATTTACCACACTTTTATGGGCCCTAGGGTACCAAACTCAAAAGCCTTGTCTAGCTGGATGCTAGCATCTCTCCAAATCAGAAGATATAATTATATTGGATCTAAAGACGCTTGCATACATCACACTCAAAACTTCTTTTTATTGATGTAAACATAAGGTTTAACTTAGTTTGATACATATCTTGGGTTTGAAGGATGTCATGGTTGGTTTGGATTTCAAAATTCTTTGACCAACATAGGGCTACATTAAATTAATTGAAATTAAGGCTCATCATGCACGTATGAGACTCTCTTAGATGGAAGGCCCTCAAGAAAATATATAAGAGAATCTTGGATTGTGTGTATATGATACTTTATATATATAAATTTCTATTTTAGTAGATTTTGGTTATGAATAAGGGATTCATATGAGGGAGCTTGCCATGATTACATTTTTTCAATATGGGCTTCTTAGTTTTATTTGTTTCTTTAGAGTTTATGCACATAATCATTTCTTGAACCTACAAAAAATTATTTTATATATGGTACTGTGTAGTTATATTGATTTTGTAATATGGTACATGGAGTTTTCGTGGTTTCTTAAATATATATGATATATACAATTTTAATATTGTCCTAATTGGTTGTGTGTAGATCTATCCAATCCATGCCATCCATGTCTACTCCAAATGATGGTCTTTTGGTTTTTGGGTGCTCATTACCACAAAGAACAATACCAAGTAACAAGATTTATCCCCAACCAATTGCCAAGCATGAAGAAGTCCTTGCAAATGGTTCTCTATTCCTTGACACTCTAAAAATGTTTAATAGAACTATTGGTATAAAATGCGAGTAAGTTATATCTTTCATTTAATTTGAATTTAGTTTTCCCATCTCAAAAAAATATTTACTACATGGAAAAATAATAGTAAGTGGGTAATGTTCCTTTATTTTTTGTGTTGTTTTTTATGAATATAGATTATTTTTAGAATAGAGGGTTAGAAAAATCCTTTTTTCTTGAATTGGGCTCATTTTCACTCCACAATTTAAATAGTATCAAGGGTTACTGCATTCAAGATCCTACGAGCACGGTTCTATTGGCCAACCATGTTTCGTGACGCATATGAATGGGTGTATAGATGTCAGTCTTGTCAGCAGTTTGCTGGTAAAGTCAGATTGGCGGCTACTCCACTCAGGCCAGTTATCATTGATGCTCCATTTCAGCAATGGGGTATTGATTTCATAGGTCCCATCAACCCACATTCCAGTAAGGGGCATATTTATGTCCTTACAGCAACAGATTATTTTACAAAATGGGTTGAAGCAGTTCCTACCAAGCGAGCTACCTCGGAAGTTGTTTGTGACTTTTTAAAGGAAAACATCACTTCAGTTACAGAGCCGCAGAGGAAACAGTGGCCATCACTTCAGTTACAAAGCCGCCATAGTTACCAGCCAGTGAAGGGCCAGTTTAAGTATACAAAGATTTTCAGTTTTGCTTGAGTTGCTAAGAAGCAGTGAATTGACAGTTGAGACATGTGATGACCTCTAGATGGTGATGCAATCACTAACCTCGTGGAGGGGTTACTTGCTCGAGATCAGGGTCAGTGAACTTCAGTTCAAGGCGTCCCACCTTTTCCAAGATAGACATTAGACACAGGAGTTAAACTCGAGGCTTCTTTCCGAGTTAACAGGTTGTTACACATTGCATGCCATGTCTTTCTTGGAAATATCTACATATACTTGGAGATTAGATTAGATTTTTCAGTTGACTGATGATAGCATTCCAGTTGACTTGGTTTCAATAAGGACGTGCATGTTGCACCTTGTCCATTTAGATTAGATGTTTCAGTTAACTGATGATAGTTTCCCAGTTAACTGTATAGTTTCATTCAATTAGGGTTTAGGAATAAGATCTTGCATGCATTGCAAGACTTTAGTTGACTCAAGGTGATTTTAGGGTTGCCTACACCTTGATGTCTATAAATAAGAGCTTTCAGCTCATTTGTAATTAGCTTTTCCTGGTGATAGAGAATTGCTGCGTTGTCGGCAACATGCCTATTCTAATGACCCTGATCTCGAGCAAGTAACCCCTCCACGAGGTTAGTGACTGCATCACCATCTAGAGGTCATCACATGTCTCAACTGTCAATTCACTGCTTCTTAGCAACTCAAGCAAAACTGAAAATCTTTGTATACTTAAACTGGCCCTTCACTGGCTGGTAACTATGGCGGCTTTGTAACTAAAGTGATGGCCACTGTTTCCTCTGCAGCTTGATGCTTCTCACGTTTTTCATGCTTTTCTTTATGGAAGAGTGTTGCATGATGAAACTGCGAACTCTTTGGTTGTGAGAAATACAAATGAACATGCTGCATACACAGAAACCCAACGGTATCAACCCTCTAAACTGGCCTTGGAAGACAATCAGGTAAACCTGGTATAGCTTCACAACATGAAGGCAAGGTAGGCGCAACTATCTGCTTGGCTGAATGAGTCTACTATAACACACATCAAACGATAAGCTTTAAGTACCGTTTTGCAACATGAAGGCAAGTTAGGCGCAACTATTTGCTCTTCTGAATAGGCTTACAATCAACAAAACAAAAGGTAAGCAACTGGGACAGTAGATTGTATAGACGCAACACGCATGCAATAACGATCAAACCAGCAACCCCATTTAACTAAGATCGAATAAACACCATGACAATAACATGAAGGCAAGGTAGGCGCAGCAATTTATTATAACAGCAATTACTCTTTGAACAGATACAATAATAGCAATACTACAGGCAAGGTAGGCTATGCCTTCATGTTGAGATCTGAGGGGCTGTGAGGACATTTTTTTCCGAGAAAAAAATGTACCCTATTGATGGTACGAATTGTTTATTTAAACAAGCATGGCGCCTTTCATCATTCACACAGCTTTGAAAGTTCGAATTTCTTTGAAGAGATTGGCGAATTTTCATCAAAGGATCAAGTTCGAAGGTGGTAAAATATTCTTTTGCAGGTACAAGTTCAGATTCAGCATCAGATTCAAGGCAGAGTGGCGATTTTGACAGAAGAAGATAATAATTAAATAAAAAATTTAAAAAAAAAATATCTTTCTTCTTCTCTATATTTCTTCCATCTTCTCGTCTTAAATTCTCTTGCATGTTCGAAGTGTTGGCAGATTTTGGCAAAACAAAATATCTGGGTTGATTCAGAAGAGCTTTCTCAGCAAAACCCATGTGCCAGAATTTTTCAGGAAAATTTGTTCCAGAACATCTGTTCTTGAAGCTTTAATTTTCTCAACCGAAATTCTTTTGCATGGCTGAGTAAAGGGTAAATTTTTGCATTTCTGACGTTCTGGGTTGTCTTAGAATCATTTTCTGGACAAAACCCATATCTCAGATTTTTTCGTAAAAAATTCTCATCCGACAAGCTATTTTTAGCCTCAGCAGGCTATTTTTGGCTTTCCAGAAAAGTTGTCAGAATATAGCCGTGTGCACAGTCAACAGGCAAGTTTTTCAAAATGCAGTTCACTCAGCTCGAATTCAAGACCAAATCGGTCTTAACCCATGACTTCATCGGAACAGTTGATACAGATCGTATCTGAGGTGGCTGAGAGCAGAGAGCATGTTACTAGTGCACTCCGCTATATAAGAGACTTTGTGTCTCAATTACCATGTGTATATCAGCGTGTGGGTGGTAACTATGTTGAGCTTGCTGACATCCAGTTAGAGCTCCAAGCACTTATTCACGGTATTTTCAGTGGTGAGACCATTGGCTGTAAGATGAATCAGCTTACAGCCATGTCAACATTGTTTGATGAGGCAATCAGGAGAAAGGGTGAGTTCCAGTGTCAGATGACTAATGGAGAAGACATGCTGCACAGACATAGGATTCTTTGCCAAAGCTTCAGTTCCCCAGATGGAGATGCAGTCAACGACCTCGTAGATGGGTTAATTTCTCAAGATCAAAGTCAGTAGACTTCAGTTAAAGGCGTCCCACCTTTTTCCAAGATAGACATTAGACACAGGAGTTAAACTCGAGGCTTCTTTCCAAGTTAACTGGTTGTTACACATTGCATGTCTTTCTCGAACATGCAAGAAAGAATTTTTAGAATTGTTACACATTGCAGCAATTCTTAGAATTTTTTAAGCTCAATGGCAAACCCTGGGTGGATTTTTCTCACAAATTAGAGTTGGGTTTCTATTCAACCTACTAATCCATGAAGTTTTTTGTCCTCATAAATTTAGTTAAATCTAAGATTCTAGCATTTGCAATAATGCATAAGAAATATCAACTCAAAAATGGATGCCCAAATGCCTTGCACTCAACTCCTTTTAAAGACTTAATTGAATCTTCTAGAAGAAGCCAATTTGTAACTAACTTCAACTTCTAGAAGAACACTTTATTTAATAAAGTGAACTTATAATATTATTTTATTTTCCACTTGAGTCACTTTAAAAATATTTAATAAAGTGACTTTAAAATATTTTTTATTTTTTATTTGTCACTTTAATTCAATTAATTAAAATAAAGTTATCTTTTTTATATTTATTTAAAATAGATAACTTTAAAACAATTAATTTAATTAGTACTCCCTTATAACTCTATTATTTAGCTTATGGAACTAAAATAACCTAAATATCAATATTTTTCATTACTCAGAAAAATGGGAACATTACACATTGTTGCGGCAAAAATTTTATACCTCTGAAGTAAAGGACAATTTTGTGCCCATTTTGGTCCTACTTTAGGTCCTATTTCACCAATTTTCACCCTAAAACAACATTTATAGGCCCCTAAGGTTGTTGATTTTGACTTGGAGACCTCTTACACCCAAGGGATCATTCAAATTCTAACAAATCATATCAAAACCATTCAAAAATTATTGTTCCCACATAAAAATCCCTTAGTGGGACTAGGTTGCCCAAGTGGGCGACCTAGTCCTTTTTGAGGATTTTTCAAGTTTCAAGCAAGAAAATCAATAATTAACCAAAAATCCCCGATAGGTATTTGCTTCTCAGGTCAAAATTCCTCACAATTAGGTCATGTTGCTTATATATATTTATTTTTAGGTCATTTTTCCTGTCTCTCTTCCTCATTTTTCACACTCAACTCGAAGATCAAGTGCAAAAACATCTTCCTCAAGAAGAATCATTTATCACACAACAAAATTTGAAGCTTTTAGATAGAAAACTAGGGCTTTTTGCAGGTCTTGAAGCTCAATTCACTTCCAAGATCAGACATTGACAAGGTTGAAGATAGATGCTTATGGAGATTCATGGAGAAACCTAGGTTGAGAAGGTGCAACTAGCCACCGAATCATTCCTAAAGACTTATTTCAAAGTACCTCCATCTTATACCTTCAACCTACTTGTAGATTTGAGGTTTGCATCCCATCTGCATTCGTTGTTTTCATTTGCAATGTTGTAGGATTTATAGGGTTTAGAGTCTTGCATCATTTCAAATCTCTTACATACATCTTATTCTAGCACAATAGAATAGGGTTTTTCTTTGCTTTAGGTTTTCGTAGTTCTAGACACACTTAGGGCTAGGGTTTATGCAGATTTCCATTTCATTTCAAGTTTAAAAACAAACTAGGGGTTTGACCAAGGTAGATCCCACATTAGAAACCCAAATACATTTTGTTTTGCAGGTTATTTTGTAGGTTTTGGACAAGATTCCCACAGAGAAGTAGAATACAAACCTAAGGCACCTGAGTCCACTTTCAGTTTCTCAGAAAAGCAAAAAGGGACTAGGTTGCCCATAATGGCAACCTAGTCCCATTGAGGCTTTTTGACATTGAAAGTTAGAAATTCGAGGACCCAATTGGTAGAAATGACTCTCAAAGCAGATTTCCGAAAAAGGGTCTAGGTCACCCCACTGGGCGTACGTGTTGCAGATAGCTCAAAACCTTGATTTTCCAGTTTTCCAGTGACTTCCATAATCCCAGTTCCAGCCCTCTTTGGTTTCCAGGTGCACTTCTTTGTTCTGTTAGGTTACTTTACTCATATTGCTTTTATTTCTATTATATTACATCATGTTTTTTCTAGTAGCATAAGTTAGATCAATTTAGGTTAATTAGTACATTTCCATAACACATTTCAACACTTGCACACATCTCACTCCCCTTGGGGTCTCAACCCCTAAATATCTAACTGAATCACAATATTAGGTGCCCCTATAGGTGAAAGAAAACCCTCTTCCATCTAGGTGAAACCCTAGGAAGTTGTGGAGGATCCACTCTTTTACCCCCACACAAAGCACCTTCATATTTTGTGGTTCGCACACCTATAATTCATCAAAGCCACCCTATGTCAAGGGTAAGCTTACAATTGTTAGAAAAGTCACAAATCTAAAAAGAAATCTTCTACTTTGTGGTTAGTATTGAAATCTTTATTTGATGGCTTGATTCACAAAACCTATACAATAAGAAGCAACTCAATTATTCTTCCAGTCCTTTCAGTTTTTTTGAACTCTTTATCCTTCCTTGCTCTTCCTTGTTCTTTGATTTTATGGTATCCTCCTGATGGTGTTAGTTCTAATGAACAAAAAATTGGAGGGTTGTTGGTATAAAATTGACTTATTTGCCAAGTAAGTAACACCCAATAATGGGTTCTGAGTTGAAATCAGGCAAGAAGTGTACATTGACTGATTGATTGGGTTGTGCTACATAATATACATATATGATATACAATCAAGAACTCGGTTCTAATTTGGTCCACTATTAAGAATCCAACTGAATTTACATTGCAATCAACCCAGTTTTAATCTAGTATACAAGTAGGAGACCCGTATTGAAATCTCAAGAATCTTGTTCTTTTAAGCCCTTGAAGGTTTGTAGTAATAGAGGCCAATGTTGGACTTGTTTCTAATTCTCACAACAGGATTGAGCTTGTAGTGATCAGGGTTGATGAATTTGGTGTAAGTCTACTATTGTAAAATTGGTTTTAGTTTATCAAGCCCATATAATGCAATCCTCAACTTGAATGAGGATATTGGCTTAAACATTGTAGTATATCACTTGCTTTTATATGTGCTACTATTGGTATTCCAACTAGTGTTGTCAATTTGAGAAAGGTCGGGATATTTTGTGAATAGTTTATGTTCTATTTTCTACCACCTGTAAATGAATTGTTTGATTTTAGTTTGACCAACCTCAAAATAAAAGATAAATAAATAAACTCCAAAAATGAGATTAAAATTTAAGATATCATTAAAATTTCATATTATATGGTAAAGCGAGAGACATGTCAAAGAATATTAAATTTTGATTATAAACTATATAGTACACCCCAAGAATAAAGTAAGGGAAAATTCACCTCATATCCAATCCAAGCTGCAAAGACGATTACTGCCACTACCAATGTATCTATAAAATTCTAATTTAGCTACTCGCTTACTTTCCTATAAATAATCAGAACACATTAATACATAAAAATCATACAAATGTAAGTAGAATATCCCAAATTTTACTTATTCATAGATTATACTTTGTCTAACTATACATAAATTCAATATTCCAAAAGAACCAAGCTAAATACTTTAATCTAGTTTCTTCAAGATATAAATATTTCCCTCAAAATATCAATATGCATTGTAGCAATAAATTTATAAAACTCAAAGTAGTGGATGAATATCTCCAACCTCCTTGCATTTTTAAAATTGAAATTTTTCATGGAAACACCTACTGGTTGAAGATTAAACTATTGTTTAGTGCTAGAGGAATTTTCTGAGTCATTTAATTCTTGGTTATGTATTCCTCCCATGCTATGATCTTAATTGTGAATATAATAATTTTTAAAGTGGAAATCAATGTAAGCCTTACAGTGGCTGAAAATATAGATACTTTTCTTCTACTTATTCTTCAAAATGAAATTTTTGAGGCACCACTTAGGGCTAGTTAGCTTATTGCTTTTACAGAACACACAATAAGTCACAAACTTGAACTAAACCTAAATTAACATTTGATAAATTGACATGTGTTAATATTTCCTAATCAAATATTATGGCACCACAGGATGTTAATGGCTATGTAGGGGTTCATTTAAAATTTATGTTATTTTAATACTTATATTTTTTATGTTAAAATGGCAATCTTTGTTATCTTAATCATAATATCTGTATAGAATTCTAGAATATTTACAACTACAAACTAAATGTGTTTATTAGCTGATAGGCTATTTGTTTGAATTTTCCACCAGGATTTTTGTTAGCCCAGTCATGAATAGTATTTTTTGGTGTTGGAGATCTCCCAACCAGGGGCGACTTCCCCGAGGTTTTTTCTGACAACATGGAGCTTGCTAATTACATGGGTCGACGGTGGTGGAGTTGTTCGCCTCGATACACGAAAGTAGAATGGTAAGTGTTTTCTTGTGCAAGGGTTAATGCATCATACCATTGTTGTACGATGGCAGTGGATGAAGTAAATGCAATATTCAATGTTGCAGTGTGGGAAAGTATACTCGGAAATGTGCCAGAAAATATATTGATTAAGTTGCATTGTCGAAAGAGATATTATGATGTTGGTTTGATAGAAGAATATTGTAAAAACCGTCCCCTTCGGCTCCGTGGTTTGTTTGATAGTAGATTATTCTAAAAATCATCGGCTTCGGCTCTGTTTTATGGCAGATTGGAGGGTTTTAAAACTAGTGTTCTCTGAAATCTGTAAGTCTTTTTACATGGGTATTTTGCATAAATGATTAATTTATTGTTCATGTCTTCTTGTTATATGTTTGTATCTTTGGCGTTATACCCATTTTGGAGACTTCAAAAATATTATGGCTCTATATGGATGGAGAAACTATAGTTAAATCTTCTTTCTTTCATGAAAAAATATGGTCAGGGTTAGTAATTTTTTTGCCTCTCATTTATTGTTCGTAGTTATCTATGCATCTTTGGCATTATACCCATTACCATAGGATAAATTTTAGTTAAATCTTCTTTATTTCATTAAAAAATATGGTTAGGGTTAGTAATTTTATTGCCCTTGGTTTATTGTTTTAGTTATCTTTGTAAATCTTTTGCATTATACCCATTAACATAGGAGAAATTGCAGATTAACATAGGAGTAATTGGATATATATATTCAGAGGGTTAGTATGAAAGCATAAACATATTGGAGAT
This sequence comes from Sequoiadendron giganteum, assembly GCA_007115665.2. NCBI lineage: Eukaryota > Viridiplantae > Streptophyta > Pinopsida > Cupressales > Cupressaceae > Sequoiadendron > Sequoiadendron giganteum. The sequence goes on along the minus strand of CM021100.1, from coordinate 378,608,899 downwards.
AAAATTAGTTTAGTGTCTATTAGTTGTTATTCTAATAGCTCTTTTACAATTTCTTTATTTATCTATAATATTTAGTGTCAGGTAATGTAGCTCGAATTTTCAATGAAGTATGTGGTTTTATACACATTTTTCACATATTATTACTACGTATTGGCTTTAGGAGTTCTATTTAATGTGGCTTTCCATTCATTTGTCTTCTATCAATATATTTCATGATCTTTTTTACTCATATGTTTGAAGTTCCTAGTAACAAACTGTTCTTCGTGATATTCTTTTTTCAGTTCCCCATAACAAATTGTTGATTATCATAGTTTGCCTCTTGTAATATTGATATTTTATTCTTGATATTCTTTTTTTCGTATCTATTTGAAGCTCCTTATAAAAAACTATTAATTGTCGTGGTTATCTTGTCTAGATGGAATATGTTATATGTCTTGTATCAATATGTTTCATGATATTATTTTTTCCTCATATGTTTGAAGTTCCCCATAACAAAATTTTCTTCATTTGGTGCCAATTAATGTAGCTCAAATTTTCAATTAAGTCTATGGCGTTATACCCATTTTGCAGAGATTATTTCTACCCCTTGGCTTACCAGTTCTATTTAATGTGGGTTTCCATTCCTCTATCATTCATGCCTGATTATTAAGTGTTATTCTAACACCTCTTACAATTAGTTTAATGGTTGTTAAGAGTTATTCTAATAGCTCTTTTAGAATTAGTGCCAGGTAATGTAGCTCAAATTTTCAATGAAGTTTGTGGCATTATACCCATTTTGCACAGATTATTGCTACCTATTGGCTTTAGGATTTCTATTTAAAGTGTCTTTTCATTCATTTGTCTTGTATCAGTATGTTTCATGATATTATTTTTTTCTCATCTCTTTGAAGTTCCCCGTAACAAATTGTTCTTCATGATATTCTTTTTTTTTTTCAGTTCCCCACAACAAACTATTGATTACCGTAGTTTGCCTCTTATATTATCCATATTTTATTCATCATAGTTTGCCTCTTTTTTTTTTCCTCATCTATTTGAAGCTCCTTATAACAAATTGTTAATTGTCATGGTTATCTTGTATGGATGGAACATGTTATATGTCTTGTATCAATATGTTTCATGATATTATTTTCTCCTCATCTGTTTGAATTTCTCCATAAAAAAATTCTCTTCATTTAGTGCTAGGTAATGTAGCTCGAATTTTCAATTAAGTCTATGGAATTATACCCATTTTGCAGAGACTATTGCTACTCATTGGCCTTATGAGTTCTATTTAATGTGGGTTTTCGTCCATCTGTCATTTACGTGTGATTCTTAAGTGTTATTCTAACACCTCTTACAAATGTTACATAGACTGATTGTATTATACCAATATGTTTCATGAATTTATTTTGTTATATGTTTGAAGATCCGTATAACAAACTGTTAATTGTCGTGGTTATTTTTTCTGGATGGAACAATAATATTTAATGTGGGTTTGTGATCATCTATCCTTTTCCTCTGATTATTAAGTGTCTTTCTAATTGTATAAGAGGTATCAGAATGACACTTATTTTCCACTAAATATTATAGACAAAAAGCACATTAAGTAGAACTTTAAAATATGTAGTATAAAAGAGGCAAACCACAACAATGAACATTTTTTTATGGGGAACTGAAAAAAAGAATACCATGAAGAATAGTTTGTTATGGGGAACACCACGATGCATTAACCCTCACATGAGTAAACACTTACCATGCTTCTTCTGCGTATTGAGGCAACCAACTCCACTGTTGCCAAATCATGTAATTAGCAAACTACCCGCCATCATAAATAGCCTCGAGAGATTTTTTTTAATTTTTCTCCCATGGTCTAGCTACTCTTACCCAATTTTATAATCTCTTCATTTTCACTGTTTGAATGAATTTCATTCCAAAAGGTCCCTGATCTGTTCAGCATGTAAACTAGAATGTCAATACTCCACTTCTTGAACTCTCTTTCCCAAGGGAAAAGCATGTTTTTGGAGCAATAATGGAAAATGTTTTGCATATGCTCAAAGCATGAGAAATAAGTTTTCTAAAGACCTACTTGGAATTATTTCCTAGAAGCAAGCCTACTTTTCCCTCAGAAATAGAGTTTAAGAAGTTGAGAGTATTAAAGAAAATTAAGTAAACTAAAAAAAATTAGTGAACTATAGCTATAGCATGTTGCCCATAGGTCGAAATGTTTAAAATATGTTGCTTACCAATAAGTTTCATGAATTTCTTTTTTCCTCATTTGTTTGAAGCTCCTTATAACAAACTATTAATTGTCATCGTTATTTTGTCTTGATGGAACATGTTATATGTCTTATATCAATATGTTTCATGATATTCGTTTTTCCTCATTTGTTTGAAGTTCCCCATAAGAAACTGTTCTTCATGATTATTATTTTCACTTCCCCATAAAAAACTGTTTACTATCGTAGTTTTCATTTTTTATATGTATATGTATATGTATATGTATATATGCATATGCAATCAAAAAAGTGAAGTTCTTTTAGATGGAGGGTGGAATGAAGGAAGGAACGATGCATAAGCATAAGTAGCAATAGCAGTACACTCTCCTTTAAAAAATATATTGTACCTTCCATTCGTTACACTCTCCATAAAAAATGCGTTACATATGCATATATGTATGCTTTGTTTTTTCTTCAATTAAATTTTATCTATATTAGTTTAGTGGTTGTTAAGTGTTATTCTAATACCTCTTATACAATTACTATATTGGTCTTTAATATATATATATATATATGTGTGTATATGTATATGTCTATGTTTCAAAGCATTAATTTCCACATACCATTGACATTGTATACCATTCTCTTTGTAAGGATTTGAAGTTAAATCTATCAGAAAGATACCAAGGAACTAACCATGCAAAATGCGTATAACACCAAAGATGCACATAGTATATATATGTATCTATATATATATGTGTGTATATAGATGTATATATATGTGCCTATATGTCTATATATATGTATATCTATATGGGAAAGTATGCTCTGAAATGTGTGAGAAAATATATTAATTAAGTTGCACTATCCAAAGAGGTATTGTGGTGTTCGTTTGATAGCAAACTACTGTAAAAATCATTGCCTTTGCCTTTGTTTTATAGCCGATTGGAGAGTTTTAAGACTATTATGCTCTGGATTCTATAAGTTTTATAGATCTATACATATATATACATGTATATATATGTATGTATATGTATATATTTGTATATATATGTGTATATGTATATATGTATATATATGTATATATATGTGTATATGTATATATGTATATATATGTATGTGTGATCCCTAAAATTTTCTACCCTATTCTAAGATGCAAAACAAACTAATGA
>CM021100.1:378532892-378605432 GCA_007115665.2 Sequoiadendron giganteum | reverse complement strand
AAGAGAGAGGGAGAGTGGGAGAGATTGATAGAGAGAGAGGGGGGAAAAGATAAAGGGAAAGGGAGAGAAAGAGAGAGAATTAGGAAGGGGGAGGGAGAGGGGAAGAGGAAAATAAGGAGAAAGAGAGAGAGAGAGGAGTGAGAAGGGAGAGAGGAAGAGGGGAAGAAGGGGAGAGAGGGAGAGATAGAGAGAGAGAGAGAGATGGAAAGGGAGAGAGATAATTAGGATGGCGAGGGAGAGGGGAAGAGGGGAAGAAGGTGGGAAAGATAGAGAGAGAGAGATAAAAAGAGAGGGAGGGAGAGAGAGAAAGGGAATGGGAGAGGGAGAGGGAGAGGGAGAGGGAGAGGGAGAGGGGGAGGGGGAAAGAGAGAGGGAGGGAGATAGAGAGGGAGAGAGAGGGAGGGAGATAGATAATATTTAAATATTTTATATATTAGTAATATTAATTAAACACATAATATTTTATATATTAAATTAAAGTAGAACAAATCGGATATCTGATTCAAATCGGATATCCAATTTGGGTCAGCTAATATAAAACCAAAAAAGGTCATTTTAAATTCATTCAAATCAGATATCGGATTTTTTGCACACATAAACCCAAGAGTAATTAGGAGGTGGAGGGTGGACAAGAGAGAGAGAGAGAGAGAGAGAGAGAATTAGGGATGGGGAAGGAGAGGGAAGAGGGAAACAAGGGGGAGAGATGGTGAGAGGAGAGATACAGAGAGAGATAGAGAGAGGGAAATTTAGAGGGAAAGGGAGAGAGATGGAGAGAGGGAGAGATAGAGAGAGAGATAGAGAGAGAGGGAAATTTAGAGGGAAAGGGAGAGAGAATTAGGAGGGGGAAAGGAGAGGGGAAGAAGTAGAGAGAGAGAGAGAGAAAGGGGGAAATTTAGAGGGAAAGGGAGAGAGCATTAGGAGGGGGCAAGGAGAGGGGAACTTTTAGCTTTTGATGCTCTCCTCATGTTTTCCAACTAAAAATAACCTCCCTCCATTCTTGGGATGTCATCAATACAAGCACATGTCACCACTTCACTCATGACTTGTTCATAGAAACACATGCTCCTATTTTCCTTCCAAGTTATAAATCAAGACTTATTTCCTTTTTGTTGGCCATTGAAAACCTCCAACCACTTCATTTATTTTGCATTTTGAAAATAGAATTTTTAAAATTAAATGATTTATAAACATCATTCAATTAAAAATATATTACATCTTAAGAAAAAAAATGCAAAAATAAAGGTAAACTTTAGTTGACCCCTTCAAAGACTTGAAGGCTTTAGTCATTTGAAAAAACTCTAAGGCATAAAACAAATATTTCTAGCCCACAGCTTAATAGTTCATATTGCATTTTATTAAAATATGCCAAGAAAAAGGAAAAACAAGTCTTCTATCAGCCATGTGAAGTTTACAGTAAAAACCCTAAAGAAAAGCAAGGAAAATAAAATGAAACTTTCATTTTGTGAAGTTTTTGGAAGAAGCTCCCGATGCCACCAAGGGTTTTAGATAGAGCTCGAGCCATGAATCATGGTGATTTAAATGGTCAAATCTGGCAACATATGGTCTTGAGAGAGCATTCTTTAGTAGGTCGACCCCATTCTTTCATCCGGGTATGTATTTAATGGTTCTTCTCATTTGTTTCTCTAGAGTAAAATGACAATATCGGTCATGGCCATGGCTTTTATAATCTCTACATACTTTGTTTTCACTATGTCGACTTCCTTCTTTCCTAACTGTGTATGTGAATCATGGCCTTCATCATGCCCCACTTTTACCATGCTTATGACACAACAAAGTCATTTCCTTCTCACAAAGTATTCAATAGTAGAATTAATGCATGAAGAAGAAAGTCAAATCTGCGGACTTTATAAAAACCATAAATATTAAGAAAGTATAGACTCTATTCTTGAAAAAAAGGCATCATATTTCCTCTCAACCCTTCATTTTCAGACTACATAATGGATAATTCCCTTACCATCAAGGTCATGTAGAGAACTGCATTCTCACAAAAATTCCTTACTTTTACCTTTACATCTTGATTGTATGATTGCATCCATTGTAGGCATTTTATTTGATTCAAAATCCTCTCCTCTTCATGCATATTTTAACTCAAACATTTGGTATAATATAATTCACTAGATGAGTTATATTTTCCAATTTAGGATTTTCACTATCCTAAATTGGAAACTGAGATTTGTGGTGTTGTGAATTGTGTATTGAATTATCCTTGTGGATACCAATCTTTTGATTACATTATGATTGTAATTTGGAAACAAGCCTTTGGTCTCACAAAAGTGTTAATTATCACCCCTCAAAAACCTGAACTTAGCATTGACTCTCTTGATAATAAACCTTGAATCTTTTCATCTTATGAAATATGCTCCAAGTAACTATACACTATCAAATATATTGCTCCTTTCAGGAATTAATGCTTGTCATTGCACTGTCCTATGAAAAATTGAAGACAAATCTTCATCCCCTGTCCTTTGTTGTTTGTAAAATGAAAATTTATGTTTTCTCAGGGTTTTTGATATTAGCACACATATGAAGATTTTGCATTTGGCTCTTGACTCCATTAAGAGCATTTTGTGCTTTTTCTATCTTCAATATGGCTTCGACAAGTACTTTCAATGCATACACGGGATGTATGATCTATATTCTATACATAATTTTAAATATGTTTACATATTCACATGTTAGTGACCATGGCACTATCTTCATTTGTATTATTGTTCTTAATGCATATAAGACCCCCTTCATATTTGTTACTGAAACAGCTATCCTGCAATGAAGAAACCCAATGTGTTTGCCCAATATGTTGTTTCTTTGTAAATGGTGATTGAAATGAATTCTCATCTCTCTAAATTAGTGAAATAACTATGTTTTTCATTGCATTTTTCTTCTTCTCCATGACTACCCCTCCTTTAGCAACTATATGACTCTTATAGAAACAAACTATTGTTCCATTTCTCCTTCTTGTTGTGGACTCTTTGATACTTAAAAATACAAATTCTTAATGATGTGACTCCTAGTCCTCATCATCATAATGGCTTTGAAAATATACTTCATTTCATTTTCCATTGATAACTACTCTCTCAAACATGACGACCTATCAGAAACACATGTGTCACACTATACGTTGCAATCTATTTTGATACATTGACATTGTGTGAACCCCAAACCTACACCTACACAAACATGGAAAACAAGCACATTATTAGATTGAATGCAAGTTAAGACAAGGATTCCCCATGAAATTCATCTACAATTCTCAAATAGAAAGAAAATGAAGAACAAAGAAAGAAACTAAGTGAAATTCTATCTAAGCAATGCAAACACTCAATCCCATGGGGGATTTGGTGCCAATTATGTGTAGAAATTGGCCCTTTCCCAAGTCCTTTGTAAGCTTTGATGATGATTTGATGAAGATTTGATCCACTTTGGTTGAATTCCTACATAACCTAGCTAAGAGCTTGATAAAAATAGATGAAAATGGATATGCTTGAAGATGAAATTGAGTATAGTGAGTTTACTCAAATTATGGATGATATTGCAACAGAGGAGGCCTCTATTTATAGATTTTAAGAATGGAAGATTGAAGGATTTGGGTGAATGTGGGACAAAATATCAACCAATGAGAGAAGGCCACTTGTCCATAGGTGATTGGAGGAGGAATTAGCACATTTTGGTCAATGTGCATGATAAATTCTATGCGATTCAAATTTGAAATTTGAATGTGACATGTTGCAAGGAGAAGTAAATGGAGTTAATGTCACTTGGCTCAAGGCCAAGGACATGAAAGAGGCCTTAAATTCCTTCTTGGAAGTACCCATCTCCTTTTGGAGGGATTTTTGAATTGGAAGAATATTCCACAAAAGATGCTCTTTTGAATGGAAATTGATGAATTAATAAATCAAATAAATTGATTTACTATGCAAGTTGCAAAACCTAGAGGATTGGAGTGATTAGGATTAGCATTAATTAGTAATTGATTAATTAAGAGAGGGATTAGTTGATTTGACCATTTTGACTTGGATTTCAGGATTTAAATAAATCAAAATGAGAGGAATAATCATTTTAGACTTAAATAAATAAAGTTTGATTTATTTAATTAAAGAGAATGGTGTTAGTTTTAAATAAAATAAAGATAAATTTATTTAATTTAAATGAGATCACTTTAGATATTAATTAAATAAAACAAATTATTTAATTAAAAGAGGGACAATAGGATTAATTAAACAAACTGATTTATTTAATTAATAGGAGATGATGACTTAATCAGATAAAAGGGGATTTATTTAATTAAAAAATGAAATGTGATGAATTTAATCAAATAAATATTATTCAATTAAATTAATTAGTAAAGGGGATGATTCAGGAAGAAACGATGTTAGTAAGATCGAAATTAGGTGTGTAGGATCAATTTGTATATTTTTCATGTCTAAACATTGTATGCACCCTTAATGATTTTCTTAAACAAGTATATGTTGCTATGACAGTGACAAAAACCTCACTATCATAAATGGTGAGTGCTTGCTTGATTGAAACATAAGAAGATATATTACCTTCTATGTCTCTTTAAGCCACATATTGATATAAAATGAGTCAAAACAACAACATACTTTTTTGTGTATCTGCACATGAAGCAAACGAGTTAGAAAAAAAAATGCATGCTTTAGATGTGTATGATGACTTAATGCTTTTTTAAACACCTAAATTATGGATTGCCCATTTGATATAAATTGAGATCAATTTATACATGTGTAAGTGTTTGTACATGTAGTGTTAGAGATCATTCATTGCTTAGAGCATTGCTCTAACATTATTTCTATTGTAAGATGCAGGGACTTGGACACAAGAGCTCAAGTGGAATAAAGGCTACTCAGGACAAGAAGCTAGAGGCGAACAACAACCATGAACTGGTCATTCAGAAAATTATTGGTCCCTTCCCTTATATGTGCATTCCATTCAATTTACTTATCCATGTATATTCTTCTCTTTATGTATATTGAATAAGTTAGTCTCACAGCTTGTGTGAGACCATGAACATTTAAATCATCAATAAAGATTACCTTTTTAGAAAAAATCTATATAAATCTCTTTTATGTTACATATATGTTATAATGCAGTAATCTGTTACTCATCTAATCTTTGAATTTATCTTTATGTAATAGAATGTAATGAAGAAAAGGGTTAAGAAATGTACCTTTGTTTTAAGATTTTGAATCAAAATATCTACCTGAATGAGATATTAGTGAAATTGGGTAACAATATCAAAACTACTTTCCCAAGCATAACCAAGGTCCTAGTACCTCAAATGCAAACACTAGGTCCAACAATAATAACCAAACAATGACACAAACAATATTAGATATAAAAATGTATCATAGAAATACACGAATATTGTTACATGCATTAGCCAAGTGGACCAATGTGTATCCATGATTCATGTCAAAGGAAAATATCCCCAATGTGTTGTTACCACTCATCACACTTGTATATGAATCCTTGGCCTTCCGCCTCATCTTAGTCAACCCCTATGAGCTCACAGTATAACATCCTTGATCACCTTGGTAAGACCCCTACCCTTTTGAGTATTTCCATGCTCTTGAAACTTCCTTCCCACACTCAAGACATTATCCAAGAATAGAAGTTGGGACTCCTTAAACAACATTGTTCATTCCATCTTGAAATTCATCATCTAATGAATCCTCCACTCCATCTTCCACATCTGAATCTACAATCACCAAAGTCCAGATCATTGATAAAGGTTGCGAGTAGTATGAGATGTGTATTGCATTTAATGTGGAAATAATTCCTCCATTGCCCCACACTTATGGCCAACCATCTCAATCTATACAGAAGGAAGCATCAAATACCAAAACCATTAGTTCAAACAATGTGGGTTCTACAACATTACATTCTTTTGGAACATTATAATATCATATGGATGAAGATATCAGTCAATGGGTTTATAAAGAGGAACTTGAACCCTTACATCCTCTTATTGTATACTTCCAAGAGTTTTATCCTTGTGCATCCAAGCTAGAAAAAAATATAAATATCAAGGGGGGGAGCTTGCCATTGAAGAACATGGAATGAAGAAACCTATTGAAACACCAATGCATCCTAAACACTTTGGGCTAGGTTATGATAAGAAACAAAAGGGGTCCATGACATCTACTAGCACTTCAAATAAAATTAAATCACAAGATTATTTTCTTGAGGAAATACCCTAAGAAGAGGCTATCATTCTTTCTTACGATGAGGTGGATCTTCCATCCCTCTTTGATTACATCTTTATCTTCTCCATTGGCCTTTCACTATGTCACCATATCCTCATTGATTGGGACCTATGAGGAAGTACACCAGTTAACATATTTCCTTCTGAGGAAGCATACGTACACCTTATGGGACTGGGAAAAGATCAACACCCTAACTAAAAATATAAAAATAAACAAAACAAGAAAGAGTCATCTAGTGAAAACCTCCTTGAGGCACTTCTTGATTCACCAAAAGTAAAAAATAAAGGGTCTATCCACTAGTGAAAACCTTGACAAGGTACTAAAGGATGGGGATGTTCATCTTCCCATTATTGAAACTCAATTCTTTGAATGGTTTTCGACCTTGATTGAAGAAACACAAGTTTATCTAGGCACAAAAGAAACTAAAATCACTTATGTGGCCAAATCCTTGTCTGAAGAGGAGTATCTTGTCATTCTCAATCTGCTGAAAGAAGGCATCATCAAATTTGCATGGTCTTATTCGGATATGATAGGATTGTATCTCGCTTTGTTCGTGCACTATCTTGATGTGCATTGTGACACAAAGCCAGTCAAACAGAAACTTAGAAATATGTATCCACAAGTGGCCTTGCTTGTTAAGATTGAACAAGAAAAAAATTTGGCAGCTGGATTTCTCGGGCCAATTGATCACTCAAATTGGATATCAAATATAGTACCTATGGAAAATCTCAACAGGGGAATTAGAATCTCTATTTATTCGAAGGATCTCAACAAATCTTGTCTAAAATATTACTTCCCACTCCCTAATATTTATATGTTAGTGGATCTTACAGTAGGACACACCATGTTATCACTTATGGATGGCTTCTCAAGCTATAACTAGATTAAAATTGAACCCGAAGACCAACACAAAACTACTTTCACTTCCTCCTGGGGTACATTTTGTTACAATGTTATTCCCTTTGGTCTTAATAATGTAGGGGAAACCTATCAACGTTTCATGACAAACATCTTCCATGATCTTATCCACATTATAATGGAAGACTATGTCAATAATCTACTAGGGAAGTCAAAAAAAGAGATCACCCTAAGGCCTTGAGAAAGATTTTTAAGTGGTTGGAATAGTTTAAGCTACGCTTAAATCCAAAGAAGTATTCTTTTGGTTTCACATCTGGAAAAATATTAGGATGCATTGTATCTAGAATGGAAATACCCCCACCAAAAAATTTCAAACAGTTGAGAAGCCTAAAAGGAATATTGCAGTCTATCAAATATTTTTCATTACCCAACTTGCCGACTAATTCCAATCATTTAATCACCACTTGCACAATGATATGAATTTTAAATGGGATCCGCAATGTCATGAACTCACCAATCTTAATGCCACCCATTCTTGGCAAGCCACTACTGCTATACATTTCATCCACCTCAGTTGCATTGGGGGAATTTTCGGCCCAACATGATGATTCTTCCAAAGAATGATCCATATAATACATCGATCATACACTTGTGGGCTATTAAATTTACTATTCCCCCATGGAGAAAGATTTCCTAGCTATTGTTTTCAATTCACAAAATTTGCATCATTATATGCTTTTTCGTCCAATCAAACTAATATCCAAGGTTGACCCACTTAAGTATCTATTATCAAGAACTTCATTAACTGGCCGCATGGCTAAGTGGGCTATGCTTCTCAGTGATTTTGATATAGAATATTTGGACCGAAAGGTAATCAAAGGACAAGTCATAGCAGATCAGTTGGTTGATGCTTCTCTTATAGATGCATATCCATTAGTGGTAAAATAGAATTCCTCGATGAAACAATCTTCATAATTTTAGAGACAAATATATAGATGCTCTAGTTTGATGGGTCATACACTCAAAATGGTGCTAAAGCGGGTATCCTTTTTGTCACCCCTCAAGGTGACTATATCCCAAAATCATTTAGGTTAGAATTCCCATGCACAAATAATAGGCCTTAAAATCATAGTCCAATGGAATATAACTAGTATTCATGTTTTTGAAAATTCACAACTCATAATCAAACAATTCAATGATGAGTTTCAAATTAAGGATGATAAACTCCTCCCTTACAAATGCATGGTACATATTCTTTCAACAAATATTTTAGCCATACCCAATTTGAGCAGGTCCCTAGATTATAGAATAAAGGCACTGATGTCATGGCCGCCATTGGTTCTCTTATTGAGATTCCTAGAGACTGAATGAATTTCGAGTTCTTGGTGGAATAATTATTAATCCCAAAATATGGCATCCAATACAATGAAATGGTGTTTGCAATCACCTTGGTACCATGATATTTACACCTACCTGCATGACAACATCCTACCACCTGATCTTACTCATAACCAACACATTTTTTTCACTCAACACACTTCCCGTTACATAATCATAGGAGATAAACTTTATCATAGAGGGTATGATGGTACTCTACTTTGATATCTAAATGGATTGAAATCCCACAATGCATTAAATGAAGTGCATAGTGCTTTTTGTGGGGCTCATTCTAATGGGATGGCCTTGGCAAAGAAACTTCTCAAAGAAAGATATTATTGGCCAACTATGGAGCACGATGCCTGTAAAACTATTAAATTTGTACCATGTCAACATGCAGATCTAATTCATGCACTTGCATAGGATCTAAAACCTATCATTGCACTATGGCCTTTCTCATAATGGGGTTTTTACTTAATCAAAAATATTTATCCTCCCTCATCTGATGGCCATACCTTCATAATAACTACCATCAAACATTTCACCAAGTGGGTGGAAGTAGTTCAAATTTCCCAAATTAATGGCATTCAGATTTTCAAATTCATCCTCTACCATATTCTCTACAGATATGGTATCCCCTATACTATCGTTATAGACAATAGCAAGCCTTTCAAAACCCAATACATGAGACACCTTTGTGAAACCTAACACATCCAACATTGTTGGTCAACTGCCTATTACCCCCAGGGTAATGGACTAGCCGAAGCTACCAATAGAACCCTCATGAAAATACTTTCAAAAGATTTTCAATAATATCGGTCATGATTGTCACCTCCATCTTAATCCTACACTTTAGGAATATTACACATCCATTTTCATGCCTATGGGTGCCACACCATATTCCCTTGTTTAGGGCACAAATGCCATCTTTCTGATTGAAGTTGAGATCTGATCACTTCATTTCTCCTAAATAATTTGATCAGTGATGAAGATGTGTGTGTTGTATGGCTAAGTTAGTTAGAGCTCTTGGTTGAGAAATGTATCAAGGCCTACAATCACCTTTAGGCTTATCAACATTGGCTTAAGAGGAGTTATAATAAGAAGGTTGAACATCCCTGCCAATTCAATGTTGGTGATCTAGTCCTAAAAGAGAATCAACGTACCCAACAAGATTAAGAAAAGAATGGGAAATTCTAAGCTAACTGGTTGGCTTCATTGTTGTCACTTCAAAGTATGGTTTTGGGGCATATTGTCTTACTACACCCTAAGCGGAACCCTTGGAAGAACCCATCAACATCATGCATCTGAAATAGTTTTATACCTAAGTCAATTGGGTTACCCTATCTAAAAAATACCAAAAGAAGAAAAAATCATGAAAATATGAAAAAAATCAAAAATTCAAAAAATAGTAAAGAGAAATAATTCATCCTATGGTGAAAACCACCTTTGGTGGCATCTTGGATAAGTACAAGTGGTGAAAATGTGACAAAAAGCACCACTTGTAGAGGGCTTAATCATTATCTACCTTACATCCTACCTTCCTATATGCTTTCACCCATCCTATGCTAACATCTTATTGCACCTATCTTCCATCAACCTCCTACCATATGTTGCTTGGTGTATTTTGATTGAGCATTGGAAATTCAGTGTTGCTATCCAAAATCCTGAGCTTCTATCCTAAATCTTAAACTTTCCATTTCTTGTATATGGTGTCATGTCATTGGTCTCAAGTCCCCACCTAGAATCCTTCCACTAGGTTAGTCATCATTAGGTCTCATGTCATCCTTCATCCTTTTTGTCTAACTATGTTTCCTCTGCACTTTCATGTAGGCAAGGCCATCTTTGATGAGCCCTTGTGGATTTTTTCCATCTACTTGTGTATGTCTTTATCATCCATTTGGGTCTCCATGAGCCTCTTTCCAATTTTATCCATGGTTACTTGGTAGTCTTTTATTGAACTATGAGGGCTTCATGCTTTCATGTAGGCAAGGCTAATCTTTGATTAGCCCTCGAGCCCCTAGGTATGTCATTAGGGTGTTTGTTTGTTTTGTGTCATGTTGTAAATTATGTTCTTATCCAGTTGGTTCCTAGAAAAAAATTCCATTTCTACTACAAGATGCAATCAATTTTTAGTATCCTGAGTCAATTTGATCAACTAATCTATGGGCTCCATCTTTGGTCCTGACAGGATGTATCCTTCCTTAATTCAAATCACATCATTCCCATCCTCCTAATAGTTCTATGGCAAAGGATATTTGAAATTTTTTGTGATCTTTTCGTTCTTTTCCATTTATTTTTATCATGGAAATAGGATGAGAATCTCATTCCAACAATCCATGATCTAAAATTGCATGTCTATCTTCAGGAGAACAAAATTGACCAACAAAAATAGCTCTAATGCAAAGATAAATCTCCACCATACCTTCCACTAAATGAAACGAATGTCTGGAGATCTAAAGGTACAAATTAGAGATGGAAGGCCATAAATAGTAACACCTATAGATTACGTCCATTTTGGAGTAGAAATCAATATGGTCAGAGATTTCCTTGCCAAGAGAGATAACAAGGGTAGTAATAGCCAGTCACAAAGGACACACAAAGCCCACCCCAACCTTCATGTTCCTCACATCATCCATAAAAGAAGCCATAATAGGACCTTTCACTATAGGGTAACCCTCAAAAATTTCATCAAATAGGTATTTAGGGGTAATCATAGCCTCCACCACAAACAACAGAGAAATTGAAGAAACAAGTTATAGGATCTTCGCAAGGGAGTAGGAGTGACTGTCACTCAAATTCATAGTTAGGCTTGAAGGGTGGGATGCACATGAGGTGTTCATGTTTCAAAATGATGTATGTAATTGCACAACCTTTATAACATGAGAATGTTATAATTTCGTCAAATTTATATATTTATTGGGTATTGTTAACTCTTAAGGTTGGAATTATCTTGGGTAGCCAAAAAATGTTGGACTAACATGTCAATAATGAAAGGCGTAGTTTTTATAATTTATCAAAAGGTGATGAAATCTTGAGCATGCTCTCTATTAGGTTTACATGTCTTTAAATGTTGGGTTGAAACGTCAAATTATTTCTTAGCTTTCTAACCATGTATTTTTTAATATTTTGAATATGCTAAGGTTTTGATTTTTAATTTGTTTTTTATTGTCTTTTTTTCTTGTTGAAAACCTGTTTATAGTATTTTTCTTTCATTTTTTATCTATTCATTGAAATTTGAAATAAATCACATTTTTCCATTGGACTAGCCATTTAACATTGACAATTCTACAAATTCAGACTAGAATTGTAGCATTTGGAAAATCTTCAAAGACTTAAATGAAATCTACAAGAATTTAATTTAGATCCAACTAAGTGAAAAAAAATAGTAAGTTCATGAGTTACTTGTTCGTGACACCACTCATAGAAACAATAGAAAGCTTTCTAGTGTACAAAATGAAATACAATCTAATATTTATTTTTAAGGGTTGACTCCTTAACTATATTATGCTAACCTAAAATAAAGATAAAAGAATAATAATAAAAAAATTTATGTAAACCAAGAATGGGCACACCATATAATAGTAAATCAACCAACATCACACAACTCATAACATCTAGAAATAATATTTATAACTAGTAGAGTAAAAAAATCATACATTGCATAGTTTAAATAAATAGTTAAGATACATAAAAAATGAAAAATCAACTTTTAAGGACACATACATAAGGCTTGTCTAGGACTAGAAAAAAAAAAAAAAGAGAATGCTAGAATCTATACTATACATGAACAAAAAATAGTTATGCTGTAATTTTAAATTTTACATTATCCCTTAAGTCCTTAAGGTGTATGTAGAAGGGGTGTGGAGTAGGAAAGAGAGGAAGAAAAGGGGCTAAATGAAGAACTATAGTAGAAATGACATATATTTGAATTTCAAAATATTCAACTTATTAAAGCTACATTTATGTCTTCATATATCACCTCACAATCATATTTTTAATATTTTTTCTCCAACATAGATAACTTTATTTTAATTATTCATCACATTTTCAATGCATAATAAATTTCTCACATTTGAAATATTGAAATGTTAAAATTAAAGTATTAACATTTAAACAGGCAAATTTCTCTTTGTAGAAAAATATTGAACCACTACATTAGTACTATTACTTGCATAAATCCACATTTGAAAAAGCAGTTTTTAGGAACATTATTTCTTTTTTTAATTTCTATTCCACCTTCTCACAATTTTTCCTCATAGACAAATAAAAGAAAAAATCAACCAAACAAAATATTAATCATCATGTAGATGTATCATAATATCAAGATGGCAAAGGGTATGTATTGGATGTTGATCGACCTGCTTTAATGTGATAGCCTATGGAAGAATAGGGTGGCATTGGAAAATGGTTGATGGGATTTTTTCACCTAGAATGAAGTTTAAAGGACCTTTAGCTCACAAAATTCTTCATTCCCCCAAGAGTTTTCAATGGAGACTCCTATCAGGCTACCGTTGGGTAGGAAATTATGGGTGTTTTATGGGATAATTCAATATGGGAGATTGAAATCTCTTATCAAGGTTTGGGACAGTTAGTGCTCGAAGCAGTGGAAGCGTGTTTGGGAGAAGAATTCATGAACAAGGCTGAGAGGTGGAGGACGAATGTAGACATAGTGGCAAGAGTTTTAGTCATGCTCTTAGATTTGGGGATGTCACAAGCTATAGTGATGCTCATTGCTAGAAAGTTGGACTGGGACAACCACTTGGAAGGGGCAATAGATGTCATAATTATTGTTCAGCCGAGTGTTTGGGTTCCTCACCCTTGCGAATTGCAATGAGCTCTAGATCCTAGCAAAAGAGTCAAGATGTATCAATTTATCTTGGACATTAGAGGCGAGGAGCTTCAAAGGCATTGTGAATGAGCTTGATGTGGTTTGATATTCTTAAAACACTATCTCTTTCTGGATTCATCTAGTGGGATAGATTGGTCGAGGTTGTTCAAATAGTTTTTGATTGCGGAGGGAGTAATATTGGTGGATTAACTGGTTCATTCTCTTTTAGGTTTTGTAACTTTTTCCTCATTTGTTGTCATAAGAAATGGATGTTAGGGTCTGTGAGTTGGATGCTTTTATAAGGGTTCTATTTAGGGTCTGGTTGGTTGTTTTGTTGTTGGCCTGGTAGGGTTTTGATGATAGTTTGATCTCTCTGGGTTGTTGGTATGTTCAATACAAACCATATTTATGAATAAAAAAATGGATATTGCCTCACAAGTATTTTCAATATTACAAAATTGAAGAACACAATAAACAAACAAAAGAACAAATCAACCCAAAAATGTATAAATAATAAATAATAGACAAAATAAATAAATTAAATTTTACAATTAAGAAGTTTTTTTTTCATATAAAAGTTAGAATAGCTTACCTACCACATAACTCATATTATCATAATTAGCATCATAAGAATCAAATGTTATAAAATGAATATAGTTTAATTTATGGTAATTCATAAATTTTGATCTTATTTTGATTCATAAATTGTCTTTCGTTAAATCATGCATATATTTCAAATTCTCTCTTTGAAATTAAAAAGTGAAAGATTTTAAAATATAATTAAATCTACATTTAAAATATATTATTAAAATTTTAAGGAGAATTCAAGAATAAGACTTAATGTTTACATAAAATTATTTAAGATATTTATTATTTGAATTTTTTGTAAAAAAAATGTGTTGTGTAAATTGTGGTGCTGTGGTTGTTTCTATTTTATTAGATCAAATAAAAAAATACAATACCAATCCAAAAATAATTGAAAACAGTATGTATTAAATTTATAAACCAAACATATGTCAAAATACAAAATTATAAATAATCATTCCCAAAATATAACATTTGTTAATGGACCCTTGGTCTACTGATGAAGTTGGAAGGTTCTAAATGAGCCCACCAGAGATCATATCTATCAGATTCCAATTCTACATACTTGTCAAAAAGATAATGGCTCAACTATTCCCAAAGTCTATCAATGGATCCACCGAAACTAGACCAAATGAATGGGTTAGGTGGGAATAAGGAGAGGAGTCTGTCATTGGTCCTTCCCGAGATGCAATACGGCTCTACTCCCATCCCAGATATTGCTGCCGGTTGGATATAGCTGACTCTTGTGCCACCCGCAGCAACCTACGAAGGATCCAAGAAATCCTCATCAATGCATTCCTATTGGTGCCGGTTGGATCTTGTGCATTCCTATGGACCGACCTTTTGAATTCGGCTGTACTCCCACCCCAGCTAATGAAAAATGAACACGAGAAATGAAAAATGCATATCCGAGTTTCGAAACAACCACCCACATTATTTTTTCTCCGGGAATTGATTACATATCAATTTATAATATGAATTTGTTACCAGTTACTTCACCGTAAATCTTACATTTTATTTGGGCTCCTTAAGAAACCCTAAAAAAATACATTGTATTAAAAACGAAGGAATTGTCAATACACTCTGTCGAGCCATTTTTAGGAATTTTGCAGAGTTTATGCTGGTGTCTTAAGGGAGTGTATCATCCGAAAGAAGTTTATCAGCACATAGTACCCATGGCGAGGTAGGCCAACTTTAATCCCTGCAAGCTTTTTTTTTTATGTTGTATTGCACAACAGAATTTGCAGGTGACTGCACCTCTTTTTTTAATATCTTGCATCCCACAAGAGATTTTGCAGGTGATTGCACCTGTTTTGGTTTTTTTCATTAAATATGTAATGTTTTTACAATTTCTTATGTGATGGGTATTCCCGTAGAGATCTGTATGCATAGCTGATGAAATAACAACCTAATTTTTTCAATTGCTTACTTCTCATAAATTTTAAATGGTTTGTTCTGATCGGGGAGGAGTTTAATCCTAATACATTGTATTGAAGTAAGAAATCATTTTGATTTACAGTTTGTGAGTGTAAGAAGCTGAGGAAGTTTATGTCTATATGCATTGCATCTGAGCTAGGAGCCCTGTGGATGTTGGTATTTTGTTTTAGTTTGCTAGGTAGAGGGGGTGCTGACATTGTAATCTAAATTATTTATATTATATAAAGAAAATTAAAATAATTACATAATAGGAGAATAAATCATGAGCAGATCTTATGCAGTAAAATAATGAACGGATCAAACTTAATCAATTTTCCTTTTCTAGTGTCCATTTAAATCTCTAAATATATCCTCCTAATTACATTGATGTTTCTATACAAATGTCTATGCAATAATATTTTTTAAAATATTATTTGTATTCTTATAAACGTCTATTTTGATTTTTAGATTGAACAAAAAAGTACAAATAGAGACAACAACTACAGTAATGGCTACACCACAGTTTACATTTATAATAGTAACATAAAGCTAAACAAGATTAAAATAAAACAGCTGCAATAACCACAAGAACAGTTGAATATCAATGTCCAACAAAGCATCTAGAAGGGAACAATTAAAATCAATTACAAGAGCTTTAAGAGCAGCCATTACAGTGTTGCCAGAACTGTAACAATTATCAGCCAAACAAATCATACAATAGCTACAAGAGCAGCCATAACAATATTGTCAGAACTGTAACAATTATCAACCAAACAAATCATACAGCAATGTAAGACATGCAGTCCTGCTACAATAAAAATGAACAAAAATCTTTATATAACACTAACTATACTACTACATCTATGTCTTTATTTGTATTTATTTCTCCACGTGCATTCATATGACTACACTTATTTTTTTATATACAACGTCCATACAAATACATCTATTCTATTATATTTATTTCTCTGCACATGTCTATGAAATCAAATTTAGAATATTATTATCTATTTTCATTTCTTTCGGGATACATATCTTCGAAAATATTTCTCATTCCACACGTGTGTCTTTAACTATATTTTATCTTATTCATCTATTTGAACACACATACTTTTATGTCTTTCTCGAGAATATGCATATATAACACAAGTGTAGATTTAATTACTTGTCAGCCATATTTGTTTCAATACACACATATATGCAACTAGTACAATTATATATTTATCCATTTCTTCCAACACACATATCATTAATCATTATTACTCACAATTATATTTGTATTATTATACTTTAATCTATTTCTTTGACACATAAATTTACTATTTCTTTCTTTTTAACCATATTTACACTTTCTCACTTATTCCAACAAACATGTTTATTATTTAAATTTAAATTAAATATTTTATTCATTTGTTTCCTAAGCCTTAATCGTAAAATAGTTTTGAGATCTGCAAAATACTTAGACCTACAAAACCCAAAAGTTTCAACTCTTTGGATGCAATATTTTAATTTACCACACATTTATGGGCCCTAGGGTACCAAACTCAAAAGCCTTGTCTAGCTGGATGCTAGCATCTCTCCAAATCAGAAGATAGAATTATATTGGATCTAAAGATGCTTGCAGGCATCACACTCAAAACTCCATTTTATCGATGTAAACATAAGGTTTAACTTAGTTTAACTTAGTTTGATACATATCTTGGGTTTGAAGGATGTCATGGTTGGTTTGGATTTCAAGCTTCTTTGATCAACATAGGGCTACATTAAATTAATTGAAATTAAGGCTCATCATGCACATATGAGACTCTCTGAGATGCAAGGCCCTCAAGAAAATATATAAGAGAATCTTGGGATGTGTGTATATGATACTTTATATACATAAATTTCTATTTTAGTAGATTTTGGTTATGATTAAGGGATTCATATGAGGGAGTTTGCCATGATTACATTTTTTCAATATGGGCTTCTTAGTTTTATTTGTTTCTTTAGGGTGTATGCACATAATCATTTCTTGAACCTACAAAAAATTATTTTATATATGGTATTGTGTAGTTATATTGATTTTGTAATATGGTACATGGAGTTTTCGTGGTTTCTTAAATATATATGATATATACAATTTTAATATTGTCCTAATTGGTTGTGTGTAGATCTATCCAATCCATGCCATCCATGTCTACTCCAAATGATGGTATTTTGGTTTTGGGGTGCTCATTACCACAAAGAACAATACCAAGTAACAAGATTTATCCCCAACCAATTGCCAAGCATGAAGAAGTCCTTGCAAATGGTTCTCTATTCCTTGACACTGTAAAAATTTTTAATAGAACTATTGGTATAAAATGCGAGTAAGTTATATCTTTCATTTAATTTGAATTTAGTTTTTCCATCTCAAAAAGATATTTACTACATGGAAAAATAATAGTAAGTGGGTAATGTTCCTTTATTTTTTGTGTTTTTTTTTATGAATATAGATTATTTTTAGAATAGAGGGTTAGAAAAATCCTTTTTTCTTGAATTGGGCTTATTTTCACTCCACAATTTAAATAGTATTTTTTTTAAAGAATTTAAAAAGATTATGTTCTTCATTGTTAATATTCTTCTTTGAATTTTAGTTTTTTGTTGACAAATTGGAGTAAACTTGTATATAATTAATCATATGTAGTCACTATTACATATCAAGCTTTGAATATTTCACCTTCAATCAAAAGATAAAATTTTACATATGAAATCATTAGTGTTTGGAAGTAGTTTGGTTATAATGAAGAAAATTGCTTTGTATTCATCAAAGGGTAATAAATAAGTATTATAGCTATAGATTATGGTGTTGGAAATTCATAAATTAATTTTAAATTTAGCATGTCTCTCTTTCTAGGGTTCCAATTGTTGGAGGAGATTTATTGGATTTGCATCATTTATACATAGAAGTGACTTCTCGAGGAGGTCTCCAACAAGTAAAAAACTTCTAACTTTAACATTAAATTATATTATCAAATTCTATATGGGTTCATGATTTATATAAATCCATTTCACCTATGTTGAGTATATTAATTATTCCATTTAGATTCTCCATAATATTTGTATTTTCAAACTTATTATATTTCATCCTCTTGTACCCCCTTTCTTTATAATGTGTTCATATAATTGTCTATATGTGTGGCTTTCCATTAAGGATACAAACAAGAATGTTGCAACGGTTGAGGATAAACTTGTCATTTCTTAATACGTCTATATTCCTTATATTATTTAGATGTGATTATAATAAAGGAAATAGCTTCATTAGCACACAACTTCTTCTAAGCTTTTATTTTGTGTACTTACTTCTTTCTTTATCTATAGATTTCCCTCAACCTTATATTTATAATAATTAGAATAATTTGTCTTCTCATACTCCTAATTTGAAACCTAATCTATAATAATATCTATATTTTCATTTTTTTTTATCTTTCTTACATTTTCATTTTTACTCAAAATTATTCTTTTATTAACTCCTCCATTATATTTTAAACTTATCTCTAATATATGTTTAAACTAGGATTCAAACATGAGACCATCAATTTTTGGTTAGGATGCTATATTGTTGAGCTACTAACACACTTGATAACCTTTCTATCTTTAATTAGATGCAACTTATTTTCCACCATGTAAAACATATAATTTTTTTATTTTTAACCTTTTTAACATTGCAGCATGTTAACTAAACCAATCCCATATAATGACCTTGGTGATAATATGATGAAGGGGAATACCCTTAAAAGTCTAAAATCAAACACACACAAAGAGACTTACAAGATGGTTGCAATATGCCATTAAATTCTAGATTTAAAAAAAGAAAATGAGCAACATTCTTATTTTTATATTATTAATAGATTGATAACCATATACATTTAGATTTGGTAAATATCAGCTCAGATTGTTAAAAAAAGAAAAATTGTGAGTAAGTAGGTGAGCAGTTTTAACAACTTTACATTGAGTATGTGAGCAGTTTTAACAACTTTACATTGAGTAGGTGAGAAATTTTAACAACTTTACATCCGGATCTGAAAAATATAGGAGGTCTTATGAGCATATATGCAAAATTCCCACATGCTAAACAATATATATTATAATATAACCACTATTTTGTAGCATGCATACCTAACCTGGTTTGGCACGCTATTGTTGGCCTCATCTCCCCCCCTATTGTCCTCTCCATCAATTTCATCCCTCGTAGGGTTAGTAACAAAGAAGGCATCACCCTCTTGTTATGCATGATGATAATGTCCCTTGTGTCTTGCTTCCCTCCCACCCTCTACACCATTGTTGAAGGCCCTTTGGAACTTTTTGAATGCACTTATGAATATTTTGGTTTCAATATTGTTGAAGCGACATGTGTGGCCACATCTTACATCCTCTCTATTGATTCTAATCATCCCATCCCTATAAAGATTCACAAATTTGTACAAGGTGACCTCGATATGAAGTGTAAAACATATCATATTGTCATCATATAACTTTTTTAATGTTGCAACATGTTAACTAATCCAATCCCATATATAATGACCTTGGTGATTCTATGATGAAGGGGAACCCCCTTAAAAAATTGAAATCAAACACACACAAAGAGACCTACAAGATGGTTGCAATATGCCATTAATTTTTAGATTTAAAGAAAGAAAATCAGCAACATTCTTATTTGCTTAAATCCTAAAATGATTACATCAAACTAAAGCTCATGGGCTTCCTTACAATTTAGGCTCCATACATAAAAAAAATTGCAAGATAATGTCTTGAACATTCTGGCATTATTCTGACAACATCTAGGTATGCAACCATAACTTCTCTAAAAGCCCCCCTTCTCCAAATGAGAAAGCATCATTATATAGAAATTGTGTGAGGATAAAACCATCATTACTTTAGAAAAAAACCTCCATTTACCACCTTGAAACCTAATTCTCCATTTTGATAAGAATAAAATATAAAGTATAAAATTGTTCATTTCAAATATGACCCACACATGGGCACCTAGCTCTTGACCAATTATCTTTGCCAACTATGACACCTTCAATGATTCTCGATGGCTCTAATGGCTCCAAATATGGACATGTAGAAACATGCAAATGCATGAAAATAATGCAATTGAACATGCAAGCACATGCACCCCAAATGATCCCCACCAACAATGGGATTCCCAAAAAGTGTATTTCCCAATCTTTCCTTAGGATATATTCATAAATGCATAATTCCCACAAAAATTACAATTACAATTTCACCACAAGGGAAATTACAAAGATGAAAATCAAAATATTTATTCTCCTAGCCCCTAAGCCCCTATTAATGATAAATAAAAATAAAATAGCAATATTTCTGGTGATGCAAGATTTATATTACCCTTAGCTTCTCCTACATCAAACACTTGAGGTAGGAAAGATTTTGTGAATATGGATTCACAAAATGGATTTGAAAGGTAGTATCACCCCTTCAGATTGAAAGAAATATTCAACAAACCCCACTACTGAATTTGGTACTTGCAATTGATTATTCTTTCTCCTCTTCCAACACTTAACTGAAACAAAATCCCTACTTTGACAACTCTACTCTATAATCAACCTCATGAATGTCAAATCATTTCCACCATAAAATGACCACCTCCTCCAATTTTTTTGATTCAACTGACCATAGTTCATCCACCTCCACCAATTTCCACTTGCACTTAACTCTAGAACAGCCTACAAATCGTTCTCTACATACCGTTCATCTCTACACAAAGTCTAACTGAACCATCTCATTTGCATTCACTAACTCATCCATCTCAACATGAAAATAATTATTCTCAAATTCACTGAAATTTGAATTTACCTTTTTATCACCTATCACATCTTCAACTTTGTTTTCTTCATTTATTCCTTCTACAAGACATGCAACTTTACCACTTACTTGTCCTATAACCAGTGCTACAAATTCAATGTCAGTAACACAATTAGGATACTCATCTTTTCCAAATTCCTCCTTTACATCCATTTCAATGTTAGTAACACAATCAAAATATTCATCATTTCCATCCTGCAACAAATTTTCATTCATATAAATCTATTTAACTAACTCCTCTTTTACCTTCAGCTAACATTTATCAATTTTGACCTTCTCAAATTAATTCATTGCTATAAATTTTTTATCCATTTCTTCACTTTAACTCATCATATAATTCAAACACAAATCAGATCTGGTTCAAAACTCATCAACATTTGATATTCCTCTCTTTCTTAACACTGTAAAAAAACTTTTAGCTTCCTCATATTAACACAAGTTTTATCCACTCTTTTACTGTTGCAATTTCGGTGTCATATTCTTCAATGTTCCCCATTCCACTCAAATTTTTATTGCTACTGCAACCTCTATAATTTCATCCTCCATGTCTTCTAATAGAAATTCCTCATATTCAAGATCATATATTTCTTCATATTCATCCTCTTCTTCTTTTGTGCCACATGCATGACACTCTAGTGCATATTCTTTCTTTCCTACATTCAAAAAATCATTAGAAGGATAATCAAAATTACCTTCAACTCTTCTCTCTTCTAATTTATCCTTTGAATCTCTTTTCTTATTTCATCCCAACTCTTATTTCTTATTTCTCTCTCTCTCTCTCTCTGATTCTCTTTGTGATTTTCTCAAGTCTAGGAATCTTCAAAATCTCTCCAATGAAAAGTTTATTTTTTCTTTCTTTTTTCCATTTTTCAGGGGCTCACAAAGCCTCAACAGAAATCTTCAAATCATCAAGTTTTACTTATGTAAACTTCCTCCTTCGGGAATTTTTTTTAAAAACCCTCTTTCAATATTCACCAATATTATTGTAAACTGTCTCCTTCAGTGATCTATTTATAGCCATGGGAACTTCAGTTCCTCAAACCCTCTAAAAATTTCTTCTTGTAGGTTGCACATCCATATACAAATCAAATCCATACACTGCTCACCCTCAGGTCTTGGTGCAAAATGCCTCCAATTGATGCTTTTGTTTGCACTCTTAGGAATTCTTGCTTGAGTAACACTGATGAAGGGGACTCCCCTTACAAATCTAAAATAAAAAACACACAAAGAGACTTTCAAGATGGCTGCAATATGCCATTAAATTTCAGATTTACAGAAATAAAATCAACAACATTCTTATTTACTTAAATCATAAAATTATTACATCAAACTGAAGCTCATGGTCTTGCTTACAATCTGGGCTTTACACATAGAAAAATATGGAACATAATGCCTTGAAAATTTTGGCATCATTTTGAGAGCATTTAGGTATACAACCACATCTTCTCCAAAAGAATTCCTTCTCCAAATGAGCAAGCATCATTTTATAGAAATTTTGTGAGGAGAAAACCACTATTAGTTTCCAAAACAACCTACATTTACAAACTTGAAATCCAATGCCCCATTTTGAGAAGAATAAAATTATAAAATATAAAAGTATTCATTGGAAATATGACCCACATATGGGTGTCTAGCTCTTAACCAATGGTCTTTGCCAAGTATGACACCTTCAATGATTCTCGATAGCTCCAACGGCTCCAAATACGAACATGCAACAACATGTAAATGCATGAAACTGAACATGCAAGCACATGCAACCCAAATAGTCTCCACCAGAATGGGATGCCCAAGAGGGGTATTTTCCCAATTTTACCTTAAGAAATAGTCATCAATACATGATTCCCACCAAAATTACAATTACAATTACAATTTCACCACAAGGGAAATTACAAAATTGCAAATCAAAATATTTATTCTCCTAACCCCTAAGCCATTATTGAAAATAAACAAAAAAAAAATAGCAATATTTTTGGTGATGCAAGATTGCTAGTACCACTAGATGCTCCTGCATCATGCTAGCTAAAACTATATGGTGAAGTGGCTTAGTGAATCATCAATATGTAAATTTTATGATCAAAAAAGAAATTAATCAGAAAATGCAACACATAAGACAATTAACACAACAAGATACCTTGGGAAAACCCTCCTCTAGAGGGAGAAAAACCTAGTAATTAAATCCTTTGTATATAGAGCAGAAATTTGCTTACAACTTAGGCCCAACACAATGCTGAATTTGATACAAGGGTAATCACACCTCTCCTAGATGGTGATAAAACTAAATACATTTCTTCTTGATATTGATCTAATTCTACAAAGTGATGATCTGCTGCTCATAAATAAACTTCTTCTAGGAATGCGAATTGATCTGAATGAGCTTTATTTTTACTTGATGATAAAAATGAATGAAGGAAACATGTATATATACATTGCAATAGAATCAAATCTCTTCACAAGAGGGAGGTTAGCCTCTTGATAGAACACGGCCCTAGAAGAAGAGGTGTGAATCTCAAGAAGGGTTGACTCACATTAATAAATGCCTTTTATTTATTTTAATTATAAATCAAGAAGTCGGCCCCTTAATTCAATGGGTCTCTTCATATAGCAATTTAACTCATATAAATTTAGATAGCAATTTGCTACAGCAAAATTTATCTCTTGAAGTATTCGACCTATAGCTGTATTCTTCAACACTCCCTCTTAGCTAGGGAGAAGTACTTCCGTTGTACAAGAATGTTTCACCTCAACATGAAAGCTACCACAATGGCTACACCCATATGTGGAAAAGAAAGATATCACCTCATCGTGATATCAGATATCGCCTCAACATGATATCAACCATAATGGATACAACCATGCTATGGTGTGTACAAGTGTTCATTACTTGCGTGATGTTGTCACCTCAACATGACTTTCACCATGGCTCTTCGTGAGAGTGAAAACACAAGTACAACAATTCATCATGGATTCTCTCACGTGATGTTATCATGGGGTCACACACATGACATCCACCATGACTCTCTCAGAGGGTGGAAGCAAGGGCTTTCACCTCAAATCTCAATGAGAAATGCATTAACAAGGGATTTCACCTCAAACTTCTCTCTCATAGAGAAGAACTCATTGAACAAGCTCATTGATGCTGAGACTCTTTCTTAGTTAAGGCTCGATTCTCCACCATACCAAGCTTATCTCAAAGGTACAAAAACTTGATTATGGAGAGAGCCTTGGTGAGAATTCCTGCCGTCTGCTCATCAATGTTGATATACTTTAGTTGAATACCCTTCCACAATGCCATATCTCTAATATACTGTTACTTGATCTCAACATGCTTGGTTCTGTCATGAAACACGGGATTGATAGAAAGCTTTACGCAACTTCGGTTATCACAATGAATAATAGTAGGCTCCATTAATTGTCCAAACAACCCTACAAGGAGCTTATGAAGTCACATTGCTTCTCGAGCTTCCATACAAGCTGCAATGTATTTTCCCTCTACTGTACTCAAAGCGACAGATGAATGCTTCCTACCGCACTAGGATATCATAGCAGAACCCAAACTGAAGCAACAACCAGAGGTAATCTTTTGATCTATGACACACCTAGCCCAATCGGAATTACTGAAGCCATGTAGCTCCAAATCCACATCTCAAGAATATTTCAGTCCATATCCATCTGTGCCACACAAGTATCTAAGGATATGTTTAGCTACAAGAAGATGTATATGTATTGGGTCACACATAAACTGACTCAGTGCACTCACAACATAACAGATATCCGGTCTAGTGTTTACAAGATGCAACATAACAAATATCTGGTCTAGTGTTTTCAACCTGTGCAAATTTGTCTCCATGGGTGTAGACATAGGTTTGTAATCAATCATCCCAAACCTTTTCAAAATATTAATAGTATACTTGCCTTGACTTAGAATCATTTCATCTGGTTTTTTCTAAACTTCTAAGCCAAGAAAGTTATGTATGAGACCAAGATTCTTCATCTGAAATTTAGAAGCTAACTCTTTCTTACATTTTAGAATTAGGTGTTCTTATCCAGTGATAATCAAATCATCAACACATAACTAAAATCAAGGCCTCACCATTTATTACCTTAAATTACAAATTAGAGTCAGCATCCTTCTTTAAGAAGCCTAAACTCAACAGGTAACAATCAATCTATTTGTACCATGCACAAGGAGCCTGTTTAAGACCATACAGGACCTTCTTCAACTTGCACACATGAGACTCCTTCCCATGAACCTCAAATCCATCAGGTTGCTTGATGTAGACTTCTTCCTCAATCACACCATTCAAAAATGTTATCTTCACATCCATCTGGTGAATCTTCCATCCTATAGATGTAGCAATGGCAATGATGGTTCTAACCGAGGTATAGCGAGCAACATGAGCAAATGTTTCTTCGTAATCAACTCCCTCTTTCTATGAAAAAAAAGAGGCCACAAATCTTGCCTTGTACTTCTCAATGCTCCCATCTACAACATGCTTGATTTTGAAGAGCCATTTCGAAGATACCATGGATTTTCCCTCGGGTCTAGTAACAATGTCCCAAACATCATTATTTAGAATTCATTGGTACTCCTCAGACATAGCATCTCTCCAAACCTATTGACTGGAGGCTTCATCCACATTAGAAGGTTCAAACTCAATAATCTGAATCATTAAAGCAACATAACTGGAGAAATTATGTGGCCTTTTACTTTCTTTGAATGTGCCTCTAGGGGCTGCAAAAATTTCAGCCTCTTGCATAGTATGCCTAGCCCATAGAGGTATTTTTCTTCCCATTACAATGTCTATGGGCCCATTTGTAGTTCTAAGGGTTCAACATGATCATCATCTTCTTTTTCTTTAGAAGTCTCCCTCTGACTCTCAGGAGTATGATCAATTTCCATATCCTGAGGAAACTCTTCATTATCGATCTCCATAGGAGTGCCCCTAGATCTCTTGAATGCTACATCTTCCTCAAATGTGTCATCCCTACTGATCTCAATCAACTTTGGTCCTGGGATGTATATCTTGTAGGATTTTTATGTCTCATTGTAGCCCACAAAAATTCCCTTCTTACCAAAAGGCTTCAACTTATTTCTCTTTTCCTTTGGAATATGGATGTAAACAAGGCACCCAAAGATCCTTAAGTGACTAACTTTAGTTTTCTTTCCTATAAAGGCTTCTTTTGGAGTCATATTCTCCAAGCTCTTGTGAGGACTTATATTTTTGCACATATACTGCAGTTCTAGAAGCTTTTTCCCATAAGAAGGTTTGTAGATCTTGGTCATGGATCATGGATTTTTCAACTTCCACAATCGTTATGTTCAGCAACTCCATTCTATTGAGGATTATAGGGGACATAGAACTCCCTCTTAATCCCTGCATCAATACAAAAATTTTGAAAACTATCAGAGGTGTATTCTCCACCATTATCAGATATGAGGACTTTGATTCTTTTACCAGAAAGATTTTCTACTAAGGCTTTGAACACCTTAAACCCTCCTAACACTTCCTCAGACTCTTTAGTTTTCAAAAAATAAATCCAAGTCTTCTTGGAGTGGTCATCAATAAACAAAACATAGTACAAGAATCCACTCAAAGATGGAATAGACATAGGCCCACATAAATCTGAATGAATAAGGTCTAAAATACACTTAGATCTATTATCTCTACTATGGAAAGGGGATTTTGTATTCTTACCCAATGCACAACCTTTGCAAGTTCCTTCGTGCTCCTAGTTGAACTTCGGAAAACCCATGACCATCTTCTCCATGATAGGTAGGACTCGAAAGTGAAGGTGAGCCAATCTTTGATGCCATAGATCACATAAGCTTGAGGAATCATGAACGAAAGCCTACAACGGAAACGTACAAAGCCTCTATAGAATTTCATGTCTAACCCCAATTATTTGAGCATCCTTGAAGCTAGAATTCTCCATCCACACAAGTACTTTTCCTTTGGAGAAGGCAACTTGATATCCTTTACCTTCTAGGGCTGAAATAGAAATGAGATTACGCTTGATCCCTGGAACATAAAGAACATTGTTCAACTAAAGTGTGAAGTTGGAATCCAAATGAAGAGTAGAGGTCACAATCCCTTTCACGGAGTAACTTGCATCATCTTCGATAATGAATTGTTCGGAATACTCTTTCTCCACCAAGCTTGATAAGTGCTCCTTAAAACATGTGATGTGTCGAGAAGAACCACCGTCAATTAGCCAAGTGTTGGTGTCCGTAGGTACATTGCTTGACAATGCTGAATAGAAAAGGTATTCACATGTATCCTTCTACGGAGAAGCATCATCAACATTTGCAATGGTGGCTTGTTGCTTAGGTCTAGTAGGACAATGCTTAGCAAAGTGACCTAACTTATTACACCTAAAGCATTGAATCTTGAACATGTCTCATTTCTTCTTGAAGATGGGTGTATCATCATTTCGCTTATCTCGATTCCTCTTGAAGAACCTTTTCTTCCCATCTTTTCCTTTCTTCTTTGAAGCATGGGAGGTGAGAACATGAATATCTTCATTCTTTGAACTTTGACCAATGCCTCTAGCCACCAGCCTTGACTCTTTTCTAATACAATCGGCCCTTAAGTGATCAAACTTAGGAAGTTTGGACCTTGCACTAATTCCTTGAATGTAGGACTCCCATGGTAATGGAAGACCATTGAGAGCAAGCATCGTCAAATCTTTATCATCAATCACATGACCAATTGAAGAGAGTTAATCTCTCAATTGTGAAATCCTAATGAAATAAGCAATCACTGTTTCTCCTTTCAGCATCTTCACATGATGTAATTGCTGCTTTAGTGCAAGTGCCCGACTCGTGCTCTTGAAATCCAGTGTTTTGAACATATCCCTTGCCGTCTTCAACTTGGAGACAATCGGAACAATATGATCTTTGACAGAATCAATCAACAACTTCATCACCTTGATATCTTTCATCCTCCATTGCATCTTCCCTTCTTCCTCTTTTGGTTCGGGAACTTTGGTCTCCACAAACTCAGCCAAATCATTCTCTACTAAAGTGAGCATGATTCTAAACCTCAATGAGGTATAGTTGGATGCTCCCTCAAGTCTATCCTCAATCTTCAAGCCATTCACCATGTTGACTAGGATAGAGATAGACAACTAAACACTTAATAAGAGACTAAAGTACTACTGTAAGTGAAATCTGATCATAATCTCTCCTCAAAACTGCTCTGATACCATGTAAATTTTAGGATCAAAAAATAAATTAATCAGAAAATGCAACACATAAGACAATTAACACAGCAAGATACCTTGGGAAAACCCTCCCCTAGAGCGAGAAAAACCCAGCAATTAAATCTTTTATATATAGAGCAGAAATCTGCTTACAACTCAGGCCCAACACAAAGCCGAATTTGATACAAAGGTAATCACACCTCTCCTATATGGTGATACAACTGAATATGTTTCTTCTTGACATCGATCTGCTGCTACAAAGTGATGATTTGTTGGTCAGAAATAAACTTCTTCTAAGAATGTGAATTGATCTGAAAGAGCTTTATTTTTACTTGATGATAAAAACGAATGAGGGAAACATGTATATATATATTTCAATAGAATTGCACCTCTTCACAAGAGGGAGGTTGGCCACTTGATAAAACATGACCCTAGAAGAAGAGGCGTGAATCTCAAGAAGGGTCGGCTCACATTAATAAATGTCTTATTTATTTTAATTATAAATCAAGAAGTCAGCCCATTATTTTAATGCGTCTCTTCATATAGCAATTTAACTCGTATAAATTTAGATAACAATTTTCTGCATCAAAATTTATCTCTTGAAGTATTCGACCTATAGTTGTATTCTTCAACACAATATAGTACAATCTCAAGGTGTAGGCAAGGAAACAAAACTATCATTTTTTAGATTTTTTTTGTAAATAATTTCAAAATAAGAATCTTCAATTTTTCATCAAGATAATGCTACGCTCATTTGTGACATCAAGGTAAGGGTTTGATCAATTGTAATTGATATTGTAATCAATATGGGATATGTTAGAGTTCTTATTTTTTATTATATGATGGTTTCTTAGGCTATGTTTGAAATTAGGTGAAGTAATTTCCTACTATTTCATCCCATCTTATCTCTGCCGAATGATAATCTGTTTCATTCCATCTTATCTCATGTTGAATGATAATCTCTATTCGACTCTGTTGTCATGATTTTTTGAAATAATTTCTTAGACTTATTTTTTATTTTTATTAGGTTACCAAAGATAGAAAATGGAAAGAGGTATCATTGGCGTTTAATTTCTCATCAAGGCCAACCAACGCATCATTTATATTGCGTAAACACTACATTGCATTGCTTCATGATTATGAGAAAGTTTACTTCTTTGGGGTGCAAGGTCATCTGATTCCCCCACCATCGAGTAGGTGAAATTCTCATTATGTTTCTCAAGCTTGTTTGTTGCATGATCCATTTAGGAAAAGTATTTTAACACTCTCAACATTTTTTTTCAGTTGCTAAACCACCTTCCGATGAAGTCCAACAATGTATACAAAGAGGAACGAGGAAAGCTTCAACTTCCACCTCTGTAGGTTGTTTACTACTACCCACTCCAAAAAATACATTATTTTAACAAATATTTTATGCTTGATGCTTTAATAACTTGAGATTTTTTTAACTAGTCATGTTTTTCAAATGAAATCGTGTGTAACTTTAATTGATGATTATTCCTAACTTATACTTCCTTTTCGTATTTGACAGTTAACCCTGCACGGTTCATGGGTACTCTTGTGACCGGAGTTATAGATGGGAAGTTGAAAGATTGCTACTCAGTTACAATAGTGCTTGGTTCAAAGAAATTGAGTGGCATATTATATCCCGTGGGGAATGACAATGGATCTCATTAAAATCAACCTGTTTCTCTTTATTATGACCCTTCCATCTCCGGCCCAAACTGTTAATCTTTTGAATTTTTGTTAAATTAAGTGTCAAAGCTTATCTCTCCCTACATAGATCAACTATTATGTGGAGTTCCAATTTTTATGATTATACAAATTAGACTGTTTATTGGAAGACAGTACTATCTTTATGGTTTATTGTTGTTTAGCAGCTGTGAATGTCTTTCTTTTACAGGCACTGGTTGTATGTCACTGCCGATCTTTGACTGTGGCTACTTCTCTGTAAAAAAATTATTTATGCCTTGATTCAATTAAAAAAAACCTTCTCCATAACGAGATCAAATGGCTCTACTCTCTTGGTTCACGCACCTTTACATCGAATATGAGTGAGATAATATTTGTATAAAATTGTCTTCCTTAAAGAAAATGGAAGGGAAATAATATGTGTATAGATTCCACTAATTTCTTTTAAACTGTTTTTTCACTGAAAAACGTTATACAGGTATCCAGAGGGGAAAACCTCAAATGAACAGTGAGTACAGAAAAAGAATAAAGAATTCCAGTATTACAAAACGCTGGAGTACCCCACGCTCTTCAAACACATTTCTTCTGACATACATCTCGGATCCTTAAAACCAATAGACCCTCTCTGATCCTTGCTTGATGGTGGCAGACTCCCATACTTGTTATAATAGCGCTCTCAATCACTCTTATAAAGATTGAAGCTGATACAGTTTGCAGACAGGCCTTTACATGATTTTTCTAAGTACAAGAGCAACCTCACACATGCTACATATTCTCCTTTGAGTTGGATTAGTCATTCAGTTATTTCCATCTTCAAGTCCCAAGTTGACGTTTGTTCACCAGAAAGGCTAGCTTGGAATTCTCAACTGTACCCAATCATATGAGTTTTCTGTCATAGATTTATCATTTGCAATTATTGTTAAAATCCGTTTTTTGGAATTCTTTGCTACACCATCTTTTTCAGATAGAAGACTTAGGCAATTGAAAGTATTCTTTAAGTTGTGAGCTTGGCCTTTGTTCACAAGAAAAAGCTGCATGATAGTTATGCAGACCTTTCCCAAGTTTAATCACTAGCTGAGCAATGCCATCACGGTTTGCTATAATGGTTAGGAGTCCACAGGCACTGATATTGTCTTCCTTAAGAACCATATTTAAGGACAAAATTTGTAATCTCAACTTTTTTGAAATGGGTTAAACTTAATTCACTCCCAGTCTAAAGAATATCTCTATCATACAAGCCACCCTTGAATTTTTGCTTTTATTATCTATATATAATGTTTTAGTAGTTAGAGGTTATAGGATTTATCTGGGTAATGATGGTGGATTTGTAGGTGGAGATTTGGATAGATTTGTTGTTTGACATTTTTGGGTTTCATTTTCCGAATATATATGTTCTGTATGTGGTTGTTTGATGAAAATTGCAACTCCAGACAGAGAAATAAGGTTCTTTGATCATGCTGAGCATGGGAAATGGTCCATTTTTGCTCATTCATTTTGGATTTTTTTAGTTTGTATTCATGATTTGAGATTCATTGCTTTTCTGATCTTTATATTGCAAAGATGTTGATCAATATGATTTGAGGACTCATATTTGTTAAATTATGTCTAATCTCACCCAATTCGTCAAATATCCTCCAACTCACCTCCACTTTCTCAACATTTAAGACAATTTAATTGGAATGACTTCTTGAAGAAGATTACAGGAGATATGTTTTGATTGTGCATTAACCGCTATTAAATTTCACACATTTGTGGGTATTGAAAATAGTAATATTTTATTGTGCCTTTGCTGTCCTCCCCAATTTTTGGTTTTAATTCTTTTTTGCTGTCTTTTTCACATAATGCAAGCAGAAGAAGAAGAGAGCAGCGTAGCTCTGCAAGTCTGTAGAAGAAAGAAACTTTGAACATCGAAGCTCTGTAATTTGTTCCAGCATTTTAATATATATAAATATAATCTGATTGTGTCTATAAATCTGCTGTCTATTTTCTGTGTCTGGTGAACAGCAATCTTTGTGCATTTTCATTTGTCTTTTTTTGGCTGCATGCAAATCTTAATTTACTCTGTTGTAAGAATTTTCTGCTCTATTTTTATTACTGGACCTCTGCCTCTATTCCCACAATATTTATTTATGAAGATCCAATAGAATTTGAAGTATGCTAAGATTTTCAACTTGAAACAGCTGTTCATCGCCTCTTCATAATGATTTTTATATTTCTCTGTATCCATTTCATTCATGTTTTTTAAGGCGAACAATCCACTTATAATATATTCAAGGGTAACCCTCACATCCACCCTATTAGTTGGGACGGTGAATTTGGAAATAACACTCATTTTTGGCCGAATTGCCGAATTGGAGTTTATGAGATGAAGCTGAGTAACAATGAGCTCAGAGGATTTGTGCCCTTCTCCAATGATTTCGTTAAGAAAATGGGTAAAGTACTTCGTCTGGAAGGTAATTATGGTTTGTATGGTTATTCCTGTTACTCTACTTTGCCTCAAATAGCTGGTAGCAACCGAATTCACAATGAAGAAAAATTCTTAGTTGTAGTACCGGGGAAGGAAGGGATTCCCACCTCAGTCTAGTGCATCTATTAGTGAAAAGCGATAAGTAAATTCGGCAATTCGGCCAAAATGAGGGAAATAACCCCGATACCACTTTGAGTAAAAAATAAAGACAAACTAAAAAATAGAGCAAAACCATACGCAGAGAATTGCTACAGCAATACTGAGTTTATTCAACTTTTTGTATATAAAACAGGTTACAGAAGGCTCTTTTAATAGAGATCATACACAGATCGCGAGGCTGCTAAACATAGAAATGTCCTAACAATATCATTCAACGAAGATTCTGAAACTGCAGAGTATCATGCAGATTATTTCATGCAAAACATGTAGCCTATCCTAATCTAGACAAAACTAAACAGCGGTTTATATTCCCTAATTTTCTCCTTCGCATGCAAACTGGGAGAAATTACAATTTATTCTACCAGTCAAACCATTGCAAGAGAAGTTGAAATGCTCAGATTGCAAGATATATGCCAAAATGGGTTTATTCAAATGCATTAGATATTAAATATTGTTTGTTTCAATGAGAGACAATTAAACAATTTATTAATTTGCTTGGTAACTATTAATATTCTCAAAAAAATTGTTAAACAAATTATATATAAATCTGAATTAAAAATATTATTTATAATATAAATTACATTTGCACTTGAAAAATACTATTTCAATTATAAATATCTTATTATAGTGATTTTTGAAACTTTCATTAGTTTTAAATATTTTTTAATCTTATTTATTTCATTTTTTTAGATAGTATAGTTCAACATGGCCTTTTTTATTAAAAAGAGAAAAAAAGATTTTGAATGCTTTTAATTCTAATTAATTAATAGGATAGATACATATAAGTACAATTAAATCAGATTAAAGAATATATAAATGAAATAGATTAGATCACAAATAATTAAATAAATAATATAACATACTATAAATAGAAAGATATATCACTTAGTTATATAATTAAAAAATATGTTTCAAATGATGATTACTCTACATTATTTGTCCCTTAAATTAAGGAAATGCCTTCATAGTGGAATGTTAGGAATAGAATAAAAAAATTGGTCTCTTCTCTAATTTCAACTAAGTTTGCAAAAAAAATTCTAGTTATCAAGTATAAATTTCTTGCGCTTTAACTCCAACTCTAATGATCATTAAGCTTTGTCCTTTGCTCCATTTGAAAATAGACTACTGCTTATTTCACTAGAAAAAAATCAATTACTATTTTATGGCTTTCTTTATTTTAGATTTACATGAGTATCTCTCTATCTTTTAAAAATTTGACTTTATATCATAACAAGATAGGCACCAATCACAAAAGAATAAATAATCAAATATTTCATTATCACATTTTTCTATCCTCCTTTTAGAGTTTATGTAGCTAAGATTATGTCAACGTGTATAACTTAGCCTCATGAATTTAAACTAAATCTCTTGAGAGCTCATTAATGATCAAAATTTAGAGATTTGTACCTCTTTGGATTTTAGGATTGCACATAAAAACAAAAAAATGTGCTTCTATAGCATGATGTTCACCTAATTTATAATAGGACTTTTAGTTTTGTATAATAGTGAATGAATGCTTGGTGATAAATTTTTGGAGTATTCATTCATACATACATACAATGTGATAGACCTCCCCATCTTGTTTAGCCCTAAAAAGTCAAAAGTGAAAAGGATTTGTTCCCACTATTATCAATTACACACTTATTGGATATTATTTGACTATTGATTTTTTCTAGTCTAAAAAAAATCTAATTTATATAGATATACATATGTCCTTGACTCTAGGTGTAGACATGCAAAACTAACATCGTGCATCGAATTCTCCTATTAATCAATTTAGATAATTTATTGATTAATTTCCTAAGGTTCATTAAATAAATCAAATTATTTAATCCTTATGTTCTTCTCATTTGATTTAATAAATCAAATTGATTTAATCAAATGTCACCTCCTAATATCATCCAAGTTAGTTAATCTAAATTAATTAACTTCTAATCATAATTATCATTCTCTAGCTTTTGACTCAACTAGAGTCAAATCCAAACAACTAACTAACCCACCCACTTGCACCAATAAATCATTTATTTGATTTATTATTTCCTCTAACTACATTCAAAATGGCATCAAAATGGAATATTCTTCCAATTTGAATCTTCCCCCCAAAAGGGAATTGTCCCTTCCAACAAGGTTTTAAATGCTATTTGCACAAGTCAACATGGCATTTATTGCACCTTTCATCCCCCCTAAACATGTCTTCTCGTCCAAATTTGAATTTCAAATTGGCACATTGGCCAAGGTTTGCACATTCCTCACCCTCTCACACTTTGACAAGTGGCATCTTGTCATTGGCTCATGAATGATCCCACATTCATCCAAATCTATCACTCTTCCTAATATTGAATCTATAAAATGCAAAGCATTTCAACACAAATCATCTACAACACACAACACTTACTCATTGCAAGGTTACTCTCTTCATTTGAGAATCAATCTTGCTCATCACAACACCATTTGCTTAGAAACAACTCATTCTCATTGCAAGGTTATTCTCTTCACTTGAGAATCAATCTTGCTCATCATTTGGCAATCTTGCTTATCAAGGATTGGGAAAGGGAAGCTTTCTACACAACTAAGTTGCACCAATCCACTATGGGATAGGAATGATTCATGTTTTTGCATTGTTCTTATTAGTTGCATTGTTTAACATGATTCTATATTTCATAGGGATGTCTAAGTTTGCTGATTTAAACTAACTTTTGTGCTAACAACATGAAATTGTTTAGGTCTCACTTGCAGATTTTCACGTCCACAAAATGGCAATGTAGACATCCAAAACTAACATCGTGCATCGAATTCTCCTATTAATCAATTTAGATAATTTATTGATTAATTTCCTAAGGTTCATTAAATAAATCAAATTATTTAATCCTTATGTTCTTCTCATTTGATTTAATAAATCAAATTGATTTAATCAAATGTCACCTCCTAATATCATCCAAGTTAGTTAATCTAAATTAATTAACTTCTAATCATAATTATCATTCTCTAGCTTTTGACTCAACTAGAGTCAAATCCAAACAACTAACTAACCCACCCACTTGCACCAATAAATCATTTATTTGATTTATTATTTCCTCTAATTACATTCAAAATGGCATCAAAATGGAATATTCTTCCAATTTGAATCTTCCCCCCAAAAGGGAATTGTCCCTTCCAACAAGGTTTTAAATGCTATTTGCACAAGTCAACATGGCATTTATTGCACCTTTCATCCCCCCTATACATGTCTTCTCATCCAAATTTGAATTTCAAATTGGCACATTGGCCAAAGTTTGCACATTTCTCACCTTCTCACAGTTTGACAAGTGGCATCTTGTCATTGGCTCATGAATGATCCCACATTCATCCAAATCTATCACTCTTCCTAATCTTGAATCTATAAAATGCAAAGCATTTCAACACAAATCATCTACAACACACAACACTTACTCATTGCAAGGTTACTCTCTTCATTTGAGAATCAATCTTGCTCATCACAACACCATTTGTTTAGCAACAGCTCATTCTCATTGCACGGTTATTCTCTTCACTTCAGAATCAATCTTGCTCATCATTTGGCAATCTTGCTTATCAAGGATTGGGAAAGGGCAGCTTTCTACACAACTAAGTTGCACCAATCCACTATGGGATAGGAATGATTCATGTTTTTGCATTGTTCTTATTAGTTGCATTGTTTAACATGATTCTATATTTCATAGGGATGTCTAAGTTTGCTGATTTAAACTAACTTTTGTGCTAACAACATGAAATTGTTTAGGTCTCACTTGCAGATTTTCACGTCCACACTAGGTATTTTGTCCATCTCTGTGGTTATAGAGTATAGGTTGAGAGCCATTACATCTTGTGCTTTTGGGATCGATCCATGTTTATGAGCTCAATAATTGTTCATTCTCATTATATGATACTGGACTTGAACAAAATGTAAGAGATTAAATCCATATTAAATTACGCTTACTCTAAATCAAAAAAAATACATTTGTATTGAGCATCAAGAACATCAAACCAAATAATTATTATCTATCTCCAATCCTATCATCCATCTAAATATTTTCCAAACGATCACTAAGTGTTCATGACCCTCTGTAGACATGTAAAATTGACCTAACACTTATCACACACTCTAAACAACATTTTCACATCATTGGCATCATTATCATCAAACATCACTGCATTTCACATCAATTACATCCAAAACCCTAATTTTCTCTATTAATTGAATAATATGACATTATTTTATTAACTCACTTTTTCATCATTTTTTGACTAATTAAATAAATTCCAATTATTTAATAAAGTCCTAAAACCCTATTTTTAATATTAAATAAATAAAATGATATTATTTAAATATTATACTTCAATCAATCATATCTAAATGTAGCTTTGTCACGCGAACTCACATTTTTCACCTGCAATCAACCATGTTTGGAGAACTTTTATTTAGGATTGTGTTGTAGATGCCAATTAAGAACATTTATTGTCTATTAGTTTTTTGTGAATATTGAATTTCCATCGATTTAATGTTTTTGATAAAAGGGTAAAACGGGTTTTACAAGGACCCGAAACCACAAAGTTTACAAAATAGAGAAAAGACCACCAAGGGTCCACCAAAAAACAACAGCTGCCCAAAAAAAACCAACAGCGAGCAAGCAAAAAAGACCAAGAGGGTCAAAAAGGAAAGGACAACAGAAAAAGAAACACAAAATTACTTTAGAGACCTAAGGATAGTCTCAGTCTCTGCCTCCAAAACCTGCATATCATTAACCCCCTTCTTGAAGGTTTGAACCATTTTCAGGGTTAGAGGGGCCTTTCACTTCAAATTGGCATGGGTTCTTCTAGAAATGCCTCCATCAGTTTCCTGGGTTTTATCTTCAGTGTCTTCTAGGTCAACCACCAAGGATCCCTACTGGGCTTTGTCAAGCTTTTTAGTCATTGCATTGATTATTATAGCATTATGTCTTGCTATTCGGTTGTTCTGTTCTGCAATGGTTCTGATGTTAATCCTTAGGCCCTCAACATCATTATCAGTGATCCTATTATTGTGCACCACATCTTTCTTGCCCAACTCTGCCATCTTGACACCCGTTTCCTCAATCTTGCTTTGTAGGGCCAAATTTTTTATTTTAAGCTCATTGATTTCGGAGAAGGTCCATTCCAGAAGTTTAGAATGGGACTCGGAGTTGGTTTTAGCTAGGTACAGAAAATCAAGGGAAGGCTCTTTACCAGTGTTAACAGGGGAATTGTCGTCATTCTGAATGTCTAGAATAGGGCCCACACATTGCTCAGAAGAGTTGGTATCAGCTTCCTCCGGCTCGGAGGACTCTTCGGTATAAGAGACAAGGTTTTTATCCTGGGAGGTTTTTCCAACAAGGTTGAACTTAGGAGGAGGATAGTTTGGCTCAAGCGCAACCTGGATTTTGCTCGGAACCCTGGAAGGGCCAGCATGCAAACTAGGGGCTTTTGGGCCAGCGCTAGGGTTAGGAAAATAATTCGAGCCACTGGGCTCAGTATCATCACTATCAACATCAGGGTTGGCTTCCAAGGTAGCAGGGGCATGCTCATGCAGATATTCAATAATAAGCCTAATTAACCTAGTATAAAGGATAAGAAATCTTTTGGAATTCTTTTTATTGTCCTCCAAACTTTTCTTTAGAGAGCATAAGAGATAATAAGGGATAGAAACCCTTACCTTGTGGTGGAAATGGTTGAGGAGGGCGAAGTGGTACTCGTAGACTTTACTGAAATGCCTATCCACAGTGATATACTCCATGATGGCCCGAAGGACCTTTCTCCAAATAGATTTTATGGAGTCAACATCAAAATAACTGTTTGCAATCTTGACCAAGTTTTTCTTTTCCTCGTCATTTTTGGGGAATTTGATAACAGCTTCATCAGAGTAAGCCCTATCCCTAAAAAACTTCTTCCCATCAGTGGGTAATCCCGTAACTTTGGCAATTAAATCTTCCTTGAGCTCAACATTCCTGTCGAATAGAG
Organism: Sequoiadendron giganteum; assembly: GCA_007115665.2. NCBI lineage: Eukaryota > Viridiplantae > Streptophyta > Pinopsida > Cupressales > Cupressaceae > Sequoiadendron > Sequoiadendron giganteum. Next base: position 378,566,764 of record CM021100.1, on the reverse strand, counting down.
TTAGGTTGCCATCATGCCAATTTTTGGCAAAAAGATTCGTAGCCTCCAGATCAGAACCACGAAGCTTCTCTAGAAAAGGGAAGAGACCTCCACTTTTTATCTTGTTCCAAGCCTTAGCATTTTTCATATGGATTTCATAGTTGTTCAGCTCAGTTCGCTTTCTGTCCCCACCCATCTCTTCCAACATAGTGAGGAAGAAACAAACACAATCCTTTCTGAAATTGGCCCCGCCAAATCTAAGCACCCACAAAGCATGCAGAGTAAACTTGCAAATTACTCCAAAGAGCTCGGTCCCATACAATCTAATGATTGTGATGTGAGAGATCCAACCTGTCCTCATTAAAGGGATAACACGATGCCTTACCATGTAGTTTATCATAATTTAATAGGGCATAGACTTTAATATTAAGATCGCTATTATTGAGCCAGGTACACACTTCTTTATTCTTGACTCCTTCATTAGCAAAAAAGTCCGTGATAGCATTGGCTACTCTATAGGTGTGTGTTATTTTAACTTTTAAAACTTGTCCAATTTCAATTTAGCTTCATTAATCCACGATTTGATGGTCCACGAGGGAGGAGACTTTCCACGGAGGCAGTCAATTATGTTTTTGGAGTCTCCTTTAATCCATAAGTTTTTAATATTGAGACTTTGGGCTAAATTTATAATATGGTAAGCACCAGCCGCCTCCGCAAGGTGATTATATTGAGAGCCAAGAGGAGAGGCCATCACACCCATGAAGTTGCCATAGGAATCCCTTATAACTCCTCCACAGCCTGCCGCCCCTGGATTTCCTTTAGCCGCACCATCAAAGTTAGCTTTGATCCACCCATTAGGCAGAAAAGTCTAGCAGACTCCCTCTCTATCCTTTTTAGCCTTAAAAGTAAAGCTACCCAGAATGGGGATTATGTTCCATTCCTTAGCTACACAAAGATCATAGTTCGAAAACTCAGCATTCAAGATCTTCCTATCCTTCTGAGCCACGGTACTGAAGTTTTCCTTTAGAGATCTGGCTATTTTATCAAAGACATAATCCATAGAGGCTTCTTTGCCCCTAAATATTTTGTTGTTGCGTTCTTTCCAGATACCCCAAGCTATATGAGGGAAAGATAGCTCCCAAAAAAATCTAAGTAAAGGATTCCTTGTTGGGGATTTCCATTGAAAAAAGAGTTCTTTAGTGAGCATTGGGAAGACCCAAGAGAGGTTCCATAATCTGTTAAAATTTTCCCAGAGAGAAGCAGCAAAAGAGCAGTGAAGGAATAAATGATTAACAGATTTAGCATCCATCTTACAAAGACAACATCTATTAGGGATTTGAAATCCCCATTTACACAAATTGTCAATCGATAGCAACTTATTTTGAAGCAAGATCCAAAAGAAGATGTTAATTTTAGGAATCAGATTATTGCTCCAAGCTTTAGACCAAAAGGGAGGATGATCCAGAGAAGAAGTGAGCTTAGCATAAGCAGAAGATACAGAAAAATTACCAGAGGGATCATCAATCCAAACTGCACGATCCTCTAGCTGCTCCGAGCTAGGTCTAACAATCAGCAACGTAATCTGGATGGGGGCCAAAACCTGACTAACTCTGCTTAAGTCCACCCAATTACCATTCACTCTGTAATCTTTCACATAAGTACCAAACCTAACCTTGCAATTCTCAGCCCAATCTCTGAAAGGATTAATATTTATCAGAGGTTCCTTAAAAAGCCATCTGTCTTCCTAGAATCTAGTACTATTCCCATTTCCCACTTGCCAACCAATGCCTTCCTCCACAATCTTTTTTCCAATAATTAAGTTGTTCCAGCATATAGATCCTTTAGGAAGAAGGTGGGGGTCCTTATTTATGATGGAAGAGCAATTGCTATCAAGGTATTTGCTAGCCATAATATCAATCCACTCCCCAGAGGAGGAGAAAATTCTCCAAATTTGCTTGGCCAAGAGGATTTTATTAATAGATCTAATTCTTCTTAACCCAAGACCGCCGTTCTTTTTAGGTCTACAGACCAGATTCTAGTCAATTAAGGGAATTCTTTTATTTTCCTCAACACCCGACCATAGAAATCTTTTCTGAATTTTTTCAATTGTGTCAATATATTTAGCAGGGATCTTAAAGAGGCTCATGGCATAGATAGGGAGATTCTGAAGGGAGGCTTTAAGGAGCTAAAACTTACCAGCTTGGCTAAGCAGAGCACCTTTCCAACCTGCAAGCTTTTTACTAAATCTATCCACTAACGAAATCCAAAAAGCATTAGGAGGTTTCTGTGGACATGAAAATCTGCAAATGGTTAGCACAATGACAAAACAACACAAATATAAATTCCCTATCCCTATGAGATAATACTTCATGAGTCAAATGCAACCAAACAACAAAATTAAACAAAACATGTAAACCGTGAAATATCCCTATCCCATATTGGATTGGTGCAACTTAGTTGTGTAGGAAGCTGCCCTTTCCCAATCCTTGATAAGCAAGATTGCCAAATGATGAACAAGATTGATTCTCAAGTGAAGAGAATAACCTTGCAATGAGAATGAGTTGTTGCTAAGCAAATGGTGTTGTGATGAGCAAGATTGATTCTCAAATGAAGAGAGTAACCTTGCAACGAGTAAGTGTTGTGTTGTCTTATTGTGTTGTAGATGATTTATGTTGAAATGCTTTACATTTTATAGATTCAAGATTAGGAAGAGTGATAGATTTGGATGAATGTGGGATCATTCATGAGCCAATGACAAGGTGCCACTTGTCAAGTTGTGAGAGGGTGAGGAATGTGCAAGTCTTGGCCAATGTGCCAATTTGAAATTCAAATTTGGATGAAATGACATGTTTAGGGGGGATGAAAGGTGCAATAAATGCCATGTTTGACTTGTGCAAATAGCATTTAAAACCTTGTTGGAAGGGACAAGTCCCTTTTGGGGGGAAGATTCAAATTGGAAGAATATTCCATTTTGATCCCATTTTGAATGTAATTAGAAGAAATAATAAATCAAATAAATGATTTATTGGTGCAAGTGGGTGGGTTAGTTAAGAGTTTGGATTTGACTCTAGTTGAGTCAAAAGCTAGAGAATGGTAATTATGATTAGAAGTTAATTAATTTAGATTAATTATTTTGAGGAGTTTTAGGGATTTGACATTTGATTAAATTAGTTTGATTTATTAAATCAAATGAGAAGAACATAAGGATTAAATAATTTGATTTATTTAATGAACCTTAGGAAATTAATCAATAAATTGTTATAATTGATTAATAGTAGAATGGTTAGAGCGGGATGTTAGTTTTGCATGTCTACATTTTGCCCCTCTTTGAAGCAATGTACTTGTTGTATTGGTTCAAAGAATGATTCTACTGACATCGAAATTAATTTTTTTTGTTGCTTTTTTCGGATGCCCCAACAAAAAGAAGTATGTTAGTACACTGCCCCCTCGAGAGATTGAGTGAAAAGATTGAATTTGAGGTGGATCTCGCGACAAAGAGGTTCAAAATGGATATATGGATGATAATGATGATGGAAACAAATTTTTTGGAAGATGCTTAGAATAACAAATTTATATTATCCTAAACAACTTAAATGATTATGAAAATGAGATGGCATGATTATGCAAGATAAGAGTGTGGATGCAGGATGGATGCATTGTTAGTGTGAAATAGGATAGAAGAATGAGAGGGATCAACCCTTAAATCCAAGAAGAATGAAGAAGTCCAACAAGTCTTCTAGTCATCGAGACTTTATTGGATATGATGATGGATGATGATGATGTATTGATTATCCAAGGATGGGAAAAGAGCATACCTTTCTTTATGTTTGATAACACATGTAGGTGCGATGCATCAAGGTATTAAGAACTAGGATGGCTTTGCGCCTAGTGTGATGGAATTTGACTCGACAATCAGATAGGAGTGCTCTTGTTCACACTTGACATATGAAAACCTTGCTAGGATGGACCCAACAAAGCAAGTATTCGCCAACTTATTTTACAAGACCATCCAACAAGCACAACAGATAAAAAGATAATGATCATTGCCCCATTCCTTTCTCTCTAAACCTATTTTGTTTAGGCATCATCGAGAGGTCCTTGGAATGAGCGCAAAATAAGATAAGTCAAAAAGACCAAATAAAGTAAACAATCAAGCTAATGTTCATTGTACCGCTAGCCAAGGCTAAACTATTGTGGGGTACCTGATGCTTATGTCCATTGTGGGAAAGCTTCATCCTAGGACATGTAATGATCAGGGTTTTGGTAAGACTGATTGGGTGATAAGCTATTGATACTCCAAGTTGACCAACTTGCTCACTTACTGACTTAGACTTTTGAGACTTTGATGATTAGGGAGTTCACTTCGGAACCTGCTAGACTTGCTTCTGACTGACTCACCAAAGGGTGAGAGTGATGATTGATTTATTATGAGTGATGAAAATCACAGGTGAAAGCAAGATGAAATGGATGCACCATTTTGGTTTTTTCAAATGTTTTGAGGCTGTTTTTGGTATTTTCACATTTTTCAATGTTTTTGGTATTTTCAAGATTTATGAATGTTTTTGAATTTTGTGTCTCGGGGGCCAATCAAGGATGGCCTTACCTGTGTTTAAGCTCAGAGACGACGTAGTTTGGATGAAAAACCTAACTCAATGAAAAGATAGATGGGCAAACGGATTGCCAATGCGACAGACGCCTGAATTACTGACCTAAATGTAAAAAAGATAAGCAAACGAATGCCATTGCGACAGACGCTTAAAGGATGGGAAAACGGATGCCAATGTGATGGATGCATAAAGAATGACCTAAATGTAGAAAAGAGAAGCAAACAAATGCCATTGCGATGGACGCCTAAAGGATGGGTAAATGGATGCCAATGCGACGGACGCATAAAGAATGACCTAACCATAAAAAAGATAAGCAAACGAATGCCATTGTGATGGACACCTAAAGGATGGGAAAACCGATGCCAATGCGATGGACGCATAAAGAATGACCTAAATGTAAAAAAGATAAGCAAACAAATGCCATTGTGACGGACGCCTAAAGGATGGGCAAACGGATGCCAATGCAACGGACGCATAAAGAATGACCTAACCATCTCGGGGGATGATCAAAGATCAACCTTGCCTATGTTCAAGCTTGGAGACAATGTAGTTCGACAAGGTGGAAAAACTGACAAGACTAAATGATGAAATTTTTGAAGATTTTTTGATATTTCGACATGTTTTTGGATTTTGGATGATTTGGATATTTTTGAAATTTTTGATTGATTTTTCTGAATGTTTTTGAATTTTTGCATGATTTTGACGATTCGGATATGAACAGGTGATGATATCAGTGCTCTGTTTTGAGATTTTGTTGAAAACCGGGCTTAATTTTGATCAATCAGATTGATGAATTGATAGTTTGACTAAGTGTGTTAAGTCAAACGAAAGTGATAATGCACTTGTAAAATCTAGGAAGTTGTGTTATCCTAGAGTAAACTCATGCAAAAAGGATAATTTGGCTAGGTGTGTTAAGCCAAATGAGGTGATTATGGATTTGATAATTTGGCTAAGTGTATTAAGCCAAACAAAGTGATAATGGACTTGTAAACCCAAGGAAGTTGTATTATCCTAGAGTAAACTCGTGCACAAGATGATAGTTTGACTAAGTGTGTTAAGTCAAACAAGGTGATAGTTGATTGGATTCAATTGATCAATGATGAAACTTGATTTGGGACAAATTTGCTTTGATGATTTGATGTGACACAGATGTGCGCATTAGATGTGACTGATATGGATTGTTTGGATTGATGTTCGATAAAAGATAGAGCATGATAAGGAATGTCTTTCTGTCAAAAATATGCCATGGGCTAGTGACTTGGATTTGTGTTCACAAATGATTTGACCAAGTTGATTTCACGTTTTCCAATGTTTAGATCACTTCATAAGTTGGATGATATACATCAAGATTTATTCTCGAAGCGAGGTGTAAATATCTACCCCCAGTGTCTAGCAATGTTTGGAATGCCATGGGTGGATTCTTGGATATGAATTATCTTGCGATAAGATGAGGGTGCTCAGAATAGAGGATGCTCATTCAGATGATGCTTCAAGGCTCAGATAGCGTATTGGATAGGATGGGATCAATGAAAATGACCCATGTCAAGATTTTTACCATAAGCAAGTGTAAAGCATCCACCAAACCTTCAATAAGATCAAGATAAGGTAGATAAATGGCAATGTGTTGGATAAATGGTTCATGGATGAACGACTGATATGGCCGAAATGTTGGCTTTATTATGGATGTGATAAAATGCTTTCTCGTGAACTGGCGCATGTAGATGCTCGATTCTACACATGACGCTTGTTTTCCAGGTTTTCATCACGGTACCTGTCCAAAGCGCCACCAAAGTGGTTTTCACTAGAGGATGATTTTTTTCTTTACTGTTTTCCATCCTTCTTCTGATTTTTTTGGATTTTTATATTTTTATGATTTTTTTGTTGTCACCAAGATGCTTGTTTGCCAGGTTTTCATCAAGGTAACCATTTTTTCAGGACTTTTTTTGATTTTTTTGTATTTTTTGAGAGATTTTAAGCTGATGGTGAACCACTTGGTGGTGCTGATGTTGATGCTTCTGTCATAATGTGCCATCGATATCCTACTTGTAGAAGTTGTCTTGCAAAGATACGTGCACTTGCATGCAACTTTTGAGATTCTTGATCTGCTTTGCTGATACTGGAGTTAACTCTGTCTTTGTGCACACATCGCGATAGAGTGCCTTTTGAATCCTTATCATGAAGGGTCGCTGCCAATACATGGTCAATGTGAGAATTGGATATCCTGCGTGGAGGCGTGGATGGAGTGTGTTTAGGTATAAAAGATGGATTGGTTGACAATTTGGAACCTTTGACTCTCCAAACTTGGGAAGATGAGCAATAATGGGTGGATATGGAAGTGTGCGTGGAATTAGGACCAACTGCTTGATACACTTTGTATGTTGCTTGAGAAGCTTTATTTTTCTTTTGCGGAAATCTTTGATGGATACTTACCCCATTTTTATTTTTCCCCATAGTTTCTTTGACTGATGGAGTTTGATAGGGATAATTTTTCTTGGGTATCCACTTGTATTTGATTTGTCCAATATGCTTCTTAGCTTATTTTTCTTTGATGAAGTTCTTCATGATTTGATTCAAATATTTCTCTTGTTGTTGGTCCCGATTCGTGGATGGGGTGATGGGTGGATGAAGATTCATGGCATGGCTAGTTGTAGTATTGGCATTGGTTTCATCATAACGATTCTTCGTGCTCCCTATGTTGATGTTTGCTTGAGACAAGGTTGCCCCCAGTATGGTGATAATATTACTGATATGTTGAGATCCCTTGATTGTTGAGTAACCAAGGCCTTGATGCTTAGGATTGCCAACAATCTGCACTGGTTCTAGGATACCCTGTTCATGTAGGCCTAATCCTCTGCATTGATAATTCATCTGCTAAAAAAATTTATTTGCCATAGGATATGATTTACCTTGGAAATAAGGTGTTGCTCCTTCTCTACTCTATCGTGGACCTTCAAAAGTGTCAGCTTCTTTATTGACAAGATAGCTTGCTCTAAGAAAGGTGAGTGATCCAACTTTATAAGTGATAGGATCCTCCACATGTGGGATAAACTCCTGATTGATCTCTTTGGCTTGACCTTGTGAGATATCAGATTGTAGTTCTTCTTCAAGAGGTGTTGATGCTTCAATGTCCACACAAAAGTCTTCCTCATGATTCACTTCATAGGATGTTTCTAATTCACAACTTCTATAGGAGCCTTCTTCGTGACCCATTTTTGACATGTCTCTGGATTTCTCTATATCTTGATCATGTGTACCAATGTTAAGAGTAGGAGACTCTTGTTTCCCCGTAATGATTTCAAGAGTATGAGACTCTTGTTTTGAATGAAGATTATCTGCATGTCCATCCAAAGAAAGCATCTCATTGGTAGATGGAGGAGTCTTCCCTATGTGGATATGATCATCATTTGCGACATCTTGTATAGATAAAAGAGTGCCCATTAGATCATTGTAGTATCTCGGAGATACAAATTTTTGATTTTGACTAATTCTGGAATTGCTTTCGCCATGCTTTTGATCAAGTTCTTGACATGGGTCAATTTCAAAGGATGGATTGTCTACAAGGGGTTCTTGGACATCGTCATTGGGAAGTGGCTCAATATTCTCTTGAGCTTTTAGTGGATCTAGATCAAATGTTGAGCTAGGGATTCCTTCAATATTTGTAACCATGAGGTCAAAGGATGTCAATATGTCTTGGGAAGGAACATTGCTAGACCGTAGTCATAGATTTTGATCATGCTTTGGAATATTTTATTGAGATATTTCCTTTGACTCATAAGGCGGTGTAGAGACATTTTCAATATGATCATTGGTCGATGAATCGTGGATTATGTGAACGGGATCAAATAATTGTAACACATCTTGAAATAGATCACTAAAAAGTGGCTCTTGATGAATGTTGAGTTGATCACTGGATGGGCTAGAAGCATCTTCAAGATCTTGAACATTGTTTTCAACAATTGTGGAAGAGAGATTACCAATGTCTTCAACCATATGATCAAGTGATGTTGATATTTCTTGAATTTGATCATTGTTGGGCATCGTTGGTGAGTTTTGATCATAATTGAAAAGTAGCTCTTGGTGTATGTTTATTTGATCATTGGTCAAGGTTGAAACATCTTCAAAGTGCTTATTGATAGATTGATCTTGATTTTTGATTTCAACAATTGTGGTGGGAATTTGTTGCAAGCTTTGTTGGGCGAGTAATGCCTGTGTTTGCTACTGAGCCAACAACGCTTGTTGTTGGTCATGTTGTTTTTGTGCCAACAAAGCTTTTTTTTGGGCTCTTTGTTGTGGTACTTCTTCTTGGATTTCTTGCAATAGTGCATAGAATTTTGCTTGTGCTTGCACTTGTTGGGCTACTTGAGCCGCTTGTGCTTGCTAAGCAACTAGCTATGTAGCTTGTTGGGCTTGGAGTGCCTTTTTGCAGGAAGCTTCTTGCAACATGATGGAAAATGAATTGGTCGTGTTGTGTTTTGGCAGTGGTGGTGGTGGTGGTGGTGGAATGGGAATGGTGTTGATTATTGGGGTTGCTTGGATGGTTTCCATCTGTTGTTGCGATATCGATGGAAAAATGGGATGATTTGGTATGATGTTTTGATTCGGCATGATAGATTGAAATTGAATATTGTTGTGGTTGGGAATCATATTTCCTAGATTTAGGTAACTTTGATTTTGCATGTTGTTACCTTGGCTTGAATCAACATATGGAGTCGTCAACATATTGCTTGGATTTTGAACATTGATGGGATTTGCAAACATGTCTACCCCAAAATTTACCAAGTGTGGATTTGAAATGGTCATGTTTGGTAAAGTTGTACTTCGGATGTATGGATTTGGTGGGATAATGTTGTTTGGAAAACTCATGCATTGAGCGTTTGGTTGATAGATTTGCAGATTTGGACTTGGATTTAAATCTATCATTGGGAAAGGTGTTCCAAACTTTGGATCGGGCATACTCACATTCTTTGTACCATTGATGTTTGTATGAGATAATGCTCCCATGTATGCATTGTACAAGCTTTGGAAATCAAATGGTATTGCAAGGCTCGGATAGTTTGGTTGAATTGAATTGCTCATGATGGATGGATCAAATTTATATTCTATGTCCCTCTTGTGTTGAGATCGAGTTTGAACCATAAAATGAAGATCAATTTTCAAGAATGTAAGAGATGAACCTCTAATCCTTTAGATCAATCTAAACCTTAGGTTCAAAGAAGTGAAGAACTAGGATAATTGAAGGATCAAAGTGATGATGAGGATGAGATAAACGAAAGATGAGCGATATGGATGAATGGAACTCTTAAAGAACCTTTGAAGGAAATGCTAAAATTTTTAGGACTTTGATTGATCGTGATTGGCTTGATGGTTTGACTAGATCTGTTAAGTCAAACAAAATGTGATGAATGTAATTGTAAAACTCTAGGAAGTTGTTTTATCCAAGAGTGAACTCCTACAAGATGGTAGTTTGACTAAGTGTGTCAAGTCAAACGAGGTGATGATTTGATAATTTGGCTAGGTGTGTTAAGCCAAACAAGATGAACTCGTAAACCCTAGGAAGTTGTATTATCCATGAGAGAACTCATGTATAGGATGATGGTTTGACTAGCTGTGTTAAGTCAAACAAAGTGATTTGATTTTGCCTAAAGGTTTAGCATAAAAGATAACAAAGATTCCAAGAGCTATTGGTGAGATGGAAATTTTATTGATTTTGATGGTTGAAAGATGGATAAAAGTGATTGAATTTGATCCTAGACTTGACCTAGAATAACACTTCTTTTTACAAGACCTCGGTGTTGAAGAACACACTATATTCTAAACTCGAAAAGTCTCTCAAGATGCTCCTCACGAGCCTTTAGACTAAGCTTCTTGAACCTTGGTTTTTGGGATTTTGATCATGTTATAAAACACATGTGTAATCAAATTTGTCTTTTATCTTGTCTTAGTGAATCCTTTTTACCAAAATCACTTGCTTGATTATGTTTTCAAACTGAATGTCTAATGTCCTACTTTCTTCTTCATCCCACAAGGTCCATTATGTGGAAATCAAGGAAATTAGGGCAAAAGTCTCCTATGTTTATCCTTAGTGAAAACAAATGATGATAGAATTTGAGCACTTAGAAACCTCTAAGGATATGATCCCTAGGGAAAGCAAGAGTGCTTAAATTCGTCAAAGGTATTTGTTTCCTCCAAGGTGTTTGAAATTTGAGGCTCATGTGAATGTTCATTTTTCAATGTTTTGAAGATCAAGCAATGTGTTTTTTCCAAGAACTTTCACACTCCTAGGTTGATGAGACAATACCTTGTTGGGTTCCCACTTGGATAAATCCAGCTGCGCATATCTTGTGCGAATGGCTAAATGCTTGACCACACTGGCTCCCCTCCACTACACTCACTTATTTGGGTTAGCCAAGCATTAGTACCCATGAATCTCCCATGGCATACTTTCCATTTCCACAACAAGACCGCATGTTACATGGGGCGGCTTCAAAGGACATGACCTTTTGCACCAACAAGATAGATAAGGTTTTGGCCAATTTTTGAATAAGGGGTTCTAATTCGGGCATTCCGTTCATGGGGGATTATCCAACGTCAGCGAGAGTCCATTTATATCCATCTCATCAGAATAATCCTCGTGATATTGGCCTTTGTTCCAATATCCACACTTATATACCGGTTGGAAGTCGCTTGGCTTTAGCGTGTTCCTGGTTGGGTCGTTCCCTTGGGTGATTACTTTTTCCCACAAGGCAAGCCCTCTAAGATAAACAATAGTGAGCTAACATATCCCATCGTTCACACAACCTTTGTTGAAAAACAAAGGGGAGAACTTCCACAATATATCGTGCTCACGCTCGCGTGTTTTGTTCAATTTTAGATCCCAAATCGAAGTGTGGAGGCAATCTTTTTGACAACTTAATATCAGAAAAAGACTTTTGATTCTAAAGGTCGCCATGAGGTGCAAGAGAAGTGCATACGTCTTTTCGATGATATTACTTTGTGAAAAAGATTATGAAGCATGACAAATAGTTGTTCATTTTAAGTCCAAAAAGCAGTGATGAATTCGTTTTAAGCACCAAAATCCAAGTGTGAAGGTTGCCTTGTTCAATTTTAATGCCAAATTGAAATCTAGTAAATGTCTAAGGTTCTTTTTAACCAACTTTGAAAAGATCAAGTCAAGTGGTTAATTTTAAACCCAAAAGGAAATGTGAGTTGGTTTAAAAAAATGAAAGCAGGAATTGGAAGCTCTTAGATTATCACAATAAGCATTAAAAAATGCTTTTGTCAAGTTCAAGTTTAAGTCCCCAACTCAAATCTGTTTGCTTTTGCTTGATCCAACATTGTTTCCTAATGCCAATCTTGAAGATCGTGATGTGTTTCCACCTTATGTTGCTCCTCTTTAACTCCACTTTCAATCTTGAAAAACCATTGATTACCTTAGCCTTTGTCCACAAAAGACTTAAAGATATCAATATTGAGGCTCATAAAGTGAATCTATGTTAATAAATTTCATGTCACACATCATAAATGTAACACAAATTTCAATTCATAGATGGCAGTGAACATCGATTATAGAGAAATGAATAAATAAAAAAGTAACTTACTCTTTCACCAAGTCAATCAAGTTTCTTAAGGTCGATGCAAGTAAAAAAAAAGAAATCACTATAGAAAAGATCTCCACAAAGATGTCACTACAAGAAGATATCCACAGTAATAATGAATGATGGTGACTATGCGTGAAGGTTTGAAGCTTTTATGAACAATAATAAAAACTCTAATGCATTCAATCGATATTAAAGTGATAAAGAATTTGACAATGGAAGGTAGCATATTCACATTAAACCAAGCTATCTGTCTATGTCAAAATTGTGATGATCATTTCTGTAGCAGCAGATTTAAAGATACTCTAAGAAGTTAACCCTAGTGTGCCTCAAGAAAGATGTGAAATAAAGAGTATTTAATGTAGTCAACCACAAGAGTTTTTAAATAATGTTACACCAGATTTAAATATGCAGAAATCGCGCCCTTCAAATGCATATTAATGATGGCTAGTGATGCATGATAAATTATAAATTATGCTTGAAGACTTTAAGATCCTTAGAAATCATTCCCCACAGATCGTATCTACATGCTTCCTCTATTGATTGCACAATCTTCTTAAACCAACAACCCACCTTCATGACGATGACCAGCTATTCTCTGAATAGTTCAATTAAAGATTTGAATATATATATGCAATTAATGATAGTCTAATCGATATTATTGCACAACTATTGAGTGAGAGCAAAACAAAGAGCACTCGGAGTCAGGCACAAATCCAAGTGGTTACCAATTCAAAACCAAGAAATGTTTAGATGAAAGAACTCAAAAAAGATTAAGTTGATTTAGTGGTATGAGGGATTTGGCACTGTGGCCCTTGCTGTAACAAGTTGCCCCCCTGAGCCGACCATAAGTAGACCCCACAGACCGTAGACCCTTTTCAGCCACAACAAATCAATAATCCAGGTGCGTAGGGTATCAGTCTACCTGCAAAGGCATTCACATTAAAACGAAAAGCAACTTATTACATTTCATGTAAATCTTGGTTTCACGAGTTTTGATGCACAGAATCTCTCTGATGATGGTGTGGAGGATTTAATCTCCACGTACATGGACTTGGAGAAACTCATCCATTCGATTCCAGAAGGAGGATAGACGGCTTCTACGACCAAGGCAGAATATTAACAGCTGCCATTAATATCCATACAAGGAATGGAAGGCCAAGTCCATGAACAATGCAAAGATATGTCTTCAACGTATTTGGATGCCTTGTGGGAAAGTCTGGCAGCATCAATTGTAACTATCGAGCATCAGAAATCAAGTAAAAAAGGGATCGACTACTCAGTCCTTGAAAGCCAAAGAGCCAATGCAAAAATTGCTAAAGCCGTCAAAGTCTCAAGAGTCCGGGGAAAAGACTATAGGAAGTAAAGACCTGAGCCTCAGTCCTAAGGAGTTCAGACATTCTAGGGAGCCAGTAAGGTAAAATAGTTGATAGACAAAGCGTGCACAAGTGGGCAGTTGCTGTAAATGTCCGAGTGGATGAACACAAAGTTGGTAGACTATTTCTCCCCACTACTACAGCTCTGAGGTTTAGTTTAATACTAATATCCTTAAGAAGGAATCGCTATTGAAGATTCTACAAGTTAGATACAGTGTAACCACTCAAGGACGGTGTTTAATTACTGCAGATGCGATTTAACTTGAGGAACGTCGTTCCCAATCTATCCCATGAAAGTATTGACCATAGATCGCTCATGTAGTCAATGTGGGACTGCCCACCTGACATAAAGAAGTAAAATCGAGCAAATCTTGTTACCTGTTACAACAATATTGATAATGACAGATTGGATATTTAGATTAGCCATGATAAGAACAACAATATTAGCAGAAACATGAAGCTACCTTCTAATACATTCTTTATCTCTTTCATTAAACAGTCTGAAACAAATAGAGCATGATATTCAGATTTTACAATATTAAAAAACAAAGACTTTGTAATCAAAGCATGGAATCCTCTTTTTTTTTTTTTCACTATATTTCACCTCCTATAGTTGGGAAAGGCACAGCCCTCCTTCTAGCGCCATTTTGTGGACATGAAAATCTGCAAATGGTTAGCACAATGACAAAACAACATAAAAAAAAATTCCTATCCCTATGAGATAATACTTCATGATTCAAATGCAATCAAACAACAAAATTAAACAAAACATGTAAACCATGAAATATCCCTATCCCATATTGGACTGGTGCAACTTAGTTGTGTAGGAAGCTGCCCTTTCCCAATCCTTGATAAGCAAGATTGCCAAATGATGAACAAGATTGATTCTCAAGTGAAGAGAATAACCTTGCAATGAGAATGAGTTGTTGCTAAGAAAATGGTGTTGTGATTAGCAAGATTTATTCTCAAATGAAGAGAGTAACCTTGCAATGAGTAAGTGTTGTGTGTTGTAGATGATTTGTGTTGAAATGCTTTGCATTTTATAGATTCAAGATTAGGAAGAGTGATAGATTTGGATGAATGTGGGATCATTCATGAGCCAATGACAAGGTGCCACTTGTCAAGTTGTGAGAGGGTGAGGAATGTGCAAGTCTTGGCCAATGTGCCAATTTGAAATTCAAATTTGGATGAAAAGACATGTTTAGGGGGGATGAAAGGTGCAATAAATGCCATGTTTGACTTGTGCAAATAGCATTTAAAACCTTGTTGGAAGGGACAAGTCCCTTTTGGGGGGAAGATTCAAATTGGAAGAATATTCCATTTTGATGCCATTTTGAATGTAATTAGAAGAAATAATAAATCAAATAAATGATTTATTGGTGCAAGTGGGTGGGTTAGTTAAGAGTTTGGATTTGACTCTAGTTGAGTCAAAAGCTAGAGAATGGTAATTATGATTAGAAGTTAATTAATTTAGATTAATTAACTTGAGGATTTTTAGGGATTTGACATTTGATTAAATTAGTTTGATTTATTAAATCAAATGAGAAGAACATAAGGATTAAATAATTTGATTTATTTAATGAACCTTAGGAAATTAATCAATAAATTGTTATAATTGATTAATAGTAGAATGGTTAGAGCAGGATGTTAGTTTTGCATGTCTACAGTTTCAAACTTAAAGGAAGACCCAAGTAGGTGGCAGGAAGGGATTCCACCTTACAGTCCAGGATTCTGGCGATTTTGGTCTGTCGATGAGCTTGAGTATTGAAAAAGAACAACGAGCATTTTTGATTGTTGATCAGCTGACCTGAAGCTCTCCCATATTTATCAAGTAGCTATTTAATAGTTTTAGCTTTAGACATAGAAGCTTGACCCATGAGCATAGTATCATCAACGAATTGTTGACGAGAACACACCAGGTTGCCCGAAGATGGTCTGATCCCGGCAATAACTTTAAAGTCAATCAGTTTTTTCAAGTTCCTGCCTAAGCTTTCGGCCATAATAGTGAATAAAATAGGAGAAATAGGATCACCCTACCTCAGACCATCAATTTAATGTTGAGTTCAATGAAAACCTGATTTTAAGGCTACATTGTAGCTATTTCCTATGAACCTCCCTTTTTCACAGGCAATCAACCCTGTTTCGAAAACTTTCATTTAGTATTGTGTTGTAGGTGACTATTAAGAACTTTTATTTTCTATCAGTTTCTGTGAGTGTTCAATTTCCTTTGATTTAATGTCGAGTTCGACGAAAACCTAATTGTAAGGCTATGTTGCAGATGTGTCACGTGAAATCCTATTTTTCAACCATAATAAATCATGTTTGGATAACTTTTTTTTAAGGATTGTGTTGTAGATGACTATTAAAAACCATTATTTTCTATTGATTTTTTAGAATTTTGAATTTCCATCGATTTAATGTTGAGTTCGATGAAAACCTGATTTTAAGGCTATGTTGTAGCTGTGTCAAACGAGCTCCCTTTTTACATTCACAATCAACCATGTCTGGAGAACTTTGATTTAGGATTAGCTTGTAGATGACGAGTAAAAACCTTTATTTTTAATAGGTTTTCATGAATGTTGAAATTTCTTCGATTTAATGTTGAGTTCGACGAAAACCTTATTTCAAGGTTGTGCTGTAGTTGTGTCACGTGAACTCCCATTTTTCACCCATAATGAATAATTTTTGGAGAACTTTGATTTAGGATTATGTTGTAGATGACTATTAAGAACCTTTATTTTCTATAGATTTCCATAAGTATTGTGATTACCAGCATTTTCACATTTATCTCTGAGTTGTTTTATTCGCATTGTCAAGACCTGACATTAGAGACCTTGGGGTTATCTCTTTTCCCATAGAGATTTACCTTTCAAGAGAGATAGGATATCATATTTTATCTGTGTTGTTTCTATGCAGAAAACACCATCAACACACCTATTATATGAATTTGAAGCTAATTTCTAAGGACCAAGTCACTCTAGGCAACTATGTCCTAGTAGATGAATTTCAGATCTAATTTCACAGTCCTCTGATGTATGGTACAAGCCTTCTTTTTCTAGGTGTCACACTATTGGATCTTCATTGTCTGCAAAGATAACTGAGTTCCCGTATGTTGTCAAGGTATAGGGTTTGAATGTAACAATGCATAATGGACCTTCAAACTTCTCCCAATCTCCTTTAGATCTGAAACCTACGCATTCCAAGAGAGAGGAAGGGTTGTGCCATTTAGGGGCTTGCCTTAGTCAAACTTGGTGTTGGTGTTTCCACCTCCACAATGGCAATGTCAATGAAAGAGAGCTTATCCTTTTGAGAGATAGAGGTTGAATGATAAATGAATGATTAATCAACAAAGGATTGCAACTCACCACTCAAAAATGGCTTCCTTGAAGGACTAAAGTCATACCAGATCTTCTCAAGGCTTAATTATTGTTGGCTTCATTTGATTGAAGACCTACAAGGGTTAGATCTCACAAACAATATGATAACATGAACATGCTCAAACTCACATAAATTTTGACTTCATGCTTTGATATTGAATTTCTGCAATGAATCTTCAGTTGAGTGCTCTTGACTTGCTTATGTAAACTTTTGAGTTCTATCTAGCCTTTCGTTACATCTATAGCTTTTCAAGAAAATAAGTTTTTTTTAATGATAAGGAGAAACTAAGTGTTTCTTATGTAAATATTATTTGTTTAATTCCAATCCTATCATCCATCTAAATATTATACTAGGGATACTAGCAGAAATACCCAAAGGTGGAATCACATTAATAGTTGGTTGCATTGTTGTTGTGACTTGAGGATTGGTATAGGTAGGTATTGATGCAATTGTTATGGGAGGATGAATTTGATTTCCTCCTTGGCTTGTGACATTGCTTGTGGGTAAAGGAAAACTAGTGGTTGAGGTGAGGTGCTTTTCAAATATTTGAACTGTGTTTTCCATAAGGTCAAGTCCATCTTCACTTTCAAGCACACAGTGAATGTTATCTATAGTAGGGATGGCAGTAGTTCAAATATTGTCATTTTTCACTTGATGTTGTAGGTTTCCTAAGTCTTCATGAATGTGAATTATTTTTTCTTGTGGAATACTATCAATCTTTGTTTCACATTTCATCACACTACTTAAGGCAAAGACTTGTTAAGGGTATGGTCCATAACTAGTGTACTAGTGTCAATACTAGGAGTGAAAGAGCTAGACAACCCAAGATCCACAATGATTGTGCTATCATGGGATGACATGAGTCTTGAACTTCATCTCACTATAGTATCATCAATAGGACACCAACTACTTATGCAAGGGCTATTAAATGCAATCACTCCCATGACTTTCTCCATCTATCTATATATGACTAGAGATAGATATATAGAGAGAGGAACAAAGAGGGAGAGAAAAATAGATAAAGGAAAAGAGAAAGAGACAAGAGGAGAGAGACATAGAGATAAAGCCACATCTCTCTCCCTCTCCTTTTTTCTCTATATATCCTTATATCTCTATCTCTTTATCACTCTATCTCACCATCTATATCTCTCTATCTCTCCCTCTCCCTCCTCCTCTATATCCCTCTATCTCCCTATCTCTCTTTGTATTTCTCTTCTATCTATTTCTCTGTCTCTTCCTCTCTCACTCTATCTTCATCTCTACCTCTATTTTCCTCTCTCCCCCTTTATATTTCTTCCATCTCTATCTATCCATCTCTCCTCTCTCTTTTATATCTCATTATCCTTGCCTCCTCTTCATATCCCTTTCCCTCTCCTTCTCTATCTCTATCTATATCTTCCTCTCTATCTCTATCTCCTTTTTCAAGTGGATTTGTTCATGGATATGAGCAATATAGTTGTTCTTTAGATGAACTACTAGATCTTGGTAACATATTCTTTTATGTGTATTCTTGACATGTACTCTTGAAATTCCTTATGTCTAATTTATCCTTATGGATATATTTTCCTAATCCTTGATGATTCATGTATCATATGAGAGTATGAGGATGCTACATTCTTTATTCATGTGCAATGAACAAATGATGACTTCATTTATATATGCTTGAGTGGGGATGTAAATTGTGAAGATTAAATGGTGGATGGATGGTGTATATACACTTGGAGCAATGGATCATGCATAAGAGGTCTTTTTGAAATTAATATAATTTATTTTTATTATTGGTGATGGATTATGTGGACTTATATATATAAATTTTAGAGGGGTAATTTTATTAAAAACAAAATTATTTAATTAAAGTGGGTGAGAGTGGATTTATTTCAAATTAATAATGAGGTGGAAGTTGGTATTTTTTAAAATGAGTAATAAGATGAATAATTGATTTGTGTTATTTAATTTAAATAATTAGTTATGTGAACCTTATTTATTTATTTAATTTAAATTATTACTAGAGTGAATTGTAGATGAAATTAATCTATTATTAAATTAATTAAGCATTTCAGATGTTAATTTTAGGTGTGTATACTAATGGATAGATGTAATACATGATACACACAATAATTGATAGGTCTACAAGACAATCTCTAAATCACGAGTTGGATCCCTGCATATTATATCCTAACTCTCAATCAAAGGGAAACCAAAAAAGAGAAATTCTTGAAACTCAAATTATAGAAAGCATAAAAGGTCCATAAATCAAGAATAGGAATCCTTAAACCATTTTATTTAAGCCTATCAATGCATCATATAATAGTCCTACAACCAATATTACATGACATCAACATCCAGCACATCACTCTCCACCACCTTCACAAGAATACACTAATCATCTCCAATATCCATCGAAATCATATCCTAATCCACCTTAACAATCATATACCAATCTCCTTCAATATTCATCACACAACAACTATATAATAACCCCCTCATCATCAATTTTATCCACCTCAACCACCTTCCCTGTCATATAATAATCTATCTCAACCTTCATAATCATAAAAAAACCCTCTTCAACATCCATTTTATCTATCTCAACCTCCTCAATAATCAAACGCCAATCCTTCTCAACATCAACCTTACCCACCTCAATCTCCATAACCATCATACTTCAATCTGCCAAAAAAATGAATCTCCTCAACAATCATATCCTAATCCACCTCAAAATCAACCTCATTCTTCTCCACCTCCACACAATCAATATGTCGACCATCAAAGCTCCAATCTATTTATCCATCCATCATCAACAACTCCTAATCAAGAATGGGACGACATGAAATCCACACTTAAATATTTGCAAGCTAGAAATATACTAAAAAATTCGTCAAGTTTGAGGAACTATGTCTATATCCCTTTGGAGGTTCTATTGCAATGCTTTTATTATGCAAGTTTTATTTATTTTAAAATCATTTTACCTACATGCAAAGCATAAAGGCCAAAAGAAGGGAGAAGTTTTTGAAAAAAAAGAGGGGGTTACAAGACAGTTGAAGGTTTTTCTTTAAAAAAGCTATATGTTTTTTATGTACTAAATTGGTTTTGGAAATTTATATTTTTAAATTGTATTGTAGATTGAAAAAAAAATCTTCTAAAATAAATTTGATGTAGATTGAATAGGAAAATTATTGCAGATTTGCAAACAAAAAAATTGAAATATTATTTGAAAAGCAATCTTAAATATTGTTACTTGAGATGAAATTTAAAAATAAACAATAATCGTTTATTGGGGGTTTCAAAAAAACATATTACTTGCACAAATGTATTTTTTAAATAATATGCATAGAGATTATATTAAAAAAATTAATAAAAAAACTACAATCTATAAACTGAATAAGTTGAGAAAACTTAAAATAAAACTTTGATTCCTACACAATGGTTAGAAAATTAAGAAATTGTTTCAAAATAATTGAAATTTAAAATTGAAAGAAATTTTAAAGAATTAATTTCCTACACATAAAAGCTTTAGGAAAAAATGTTTTTTTAAGAAAACTAAACACTAGCTCTTCTTCTTCATTCAAGAGGGTCTCCTAGGTGAGTGCTCCAAAGAGATGGTAAACTATAGTGTTGAAAACTGTCACCCTTGACAATTTCACAATAGGTTTAGCTCTCACCTATGTGCTTGGACCTAATTATGCATTATTTACCCATTTCTAAATATCCTAGGAAAATCAAACATGGGAAATCAAATTGTGCATCTATTTTTTTCCCTCAACACTTTTAGACCCTAAAATAGGTGGATATAGTTTAGGGCTCATTACACCCTAGACCACCTATTTTTGCTCCAAATTTGAATGTCAGTGTCATTAATCTTCTTATTTGAATTTCCAATTTCAATTGTTTGATATCAACAATTAATTTTTGGGAAATTAGAAGAATTTCATATAAATACTAGTCTTTTTCATCATTTGAATTCCTAAGGATCTAGCTAGAAATTCTATTGAGAAAATTGAAGATCCTAAAATTAGTCAAGGGTAACTTTAGAAACATTATTATAACACTTTCATCAATCAAGTTCAAGTTTGCAAGGCATCAAGAAGATGGAAGCAATTTATGTTCAAGGAGCTATTATGGTCAATCATGCCAAATCATGAAAATGTATTGAGTTATCCTTTACATTCTTGTTGCAGGGCATGTGCAAGATCATGATGGGCCGAAAAGTGGCGATATAAAAAAAGTAGTGTTTTGCACTTGCCAAAAAATTCAAAAGTCCCAAGTTGAGTTTTTTTTGGGTTGGGTGTTAGTACATTGCTTCATAGCAATTGCCAAGCCAAAGTAAAAAAAATCAGATATCTGATTCAAATTGGATATCCGATATGGGTCGTCTAATATAAAACCAAAAAATTTCATGTTAAAGTCATTCAAAACAGATATTTGATTTTTGCACACGTACACCCAAGAGTAATTAGGAGGTGGAGGGTGGAAAAGAGAGAGAGAGAGAGAGAGAGAGAGAGAGAGAGAGAGAGAGAGAGAGAGAGTTAGGAGGGGGAAGGGAGAGGGAAGAAAGAGACATGAGAGAGTTGGATAGAGAGAGAGAGAGAGAGATAGAGAATTAGGAGGGAGAGGGGAAGAGGGGAAGAAGGAGAGAGGGGGAGAGGAAAGGAAGAGAGATAATTAGGAGGGGGAAGGGAGAGGGGAAGAAGGGGAGAGAGAGGGAGATAGGGGGAGAGAGAGAGATAGTGAGATGGAAAGAGAGAGGGAAAGGGAGAGGGGAAGAGGGGAAGGAGAGAGAGAGAGGGGGGAGAGAAAGAGGAAAAGGGAGAGAGAGAGAATTAGGAGGAGAAGGGAGAGGGAAATAATGGAAGGAGAGATGGATGGAGAGAGGGAGAGATAGATAAAGAGAGAGGGGGGAAAGAAAGAGGGAAAGGGAGAGAGAGAGAATTAGGAGGGGGAGGGAGAGAGAGATAGAATTCGGAGGGGAAAGGGAGAGGGGAAGAAGGGGAGAGAGAGGGAGAGAGAGAGGAAAAGATAGACAGAAAGGGAGGGAGAGAATTAGGAGGGAGAGGAGGAGAGGGAGGGAGAGGGAAAGAGGGGAAGAAGGGGAGAGAGAGACATAATTAGGAGGGGAAGGGAGAATGGGGGAGAGAGAGAGAGAATTAGGAGGGGGAGAGAGAGAGAGAATTGGGAGGGTGAGAGAGAGGGAAAGAGGGGAAGAAGGGGAGACAGAGAGGGGTGGGGGAAAGGGAGAGAGAGAGAATATTAGGAGGGAGGGAGAGGAAAAGAGGGGAAGGAGAGAGAGAGAGAGGGGGAAAGAGGGAAAGATAGAGAGAAAAGGAGAGAGAGAGAGAGAGAGAATTGGGAGGGGGAGGTAGAGGGGAAGAAGGGGAAAGAGAGAAAATTAGGAAGGGGGAAGGAGAGGGGAGGAGGGGAAGAAGGGGAGAGGGAGAGATAGGTAGAGAGAGGGGGGAAGATAGAGGGAAAGTGAGAGAGAGAGGGGGGAAGAGGGGAAGAAGGGGAGAGAGAGAGAGGGGGGAGGAGCGAGGGAGAGAGAGAGAGAATTGGGAGTGAGAAGGGAGTGGGAAAGAAGGGGAGAGAGACAGAGATAAAGAGAGAGAGACGGATAGAGAGGGAGAGGGAGAGGGAGAGGGAGAAGGAGAGGGAGAAGGAGACAAGGGAGGCAGAGAGAGAGGGAGAGAGAGGGAAAGAGATAATATTTAAATATTTTATATATTAGTAATATTAATTAGTTATATAATATTTTATATATTAACTTAAAGTAAAACAAATCAGTTATTTGATTCAAATAGGATATCAGATTTGGGTCGGCTAATATAAAACCAAAAAGGGTCATTTTAAAGTCATTCAAATCATATATTGGATTTTTTCACACATAGACCCAAGAGTAATTAGGAGGTGCGGGGTGGAAAAGAGAGAGAAAGAGATAGAGGCAGAGAGAGGGAAAGGGAGAGAGATATATATATATATATAGATAGAGGGAAAGTTAGAGGGAAAGGGAGAGAGAGAAGGAGATAGAGAATTAGGAGGGAGAAGGGAGAGGCAAAGAGGGGAAGGAGAGAGAGAGGGAAAGTGAGAGGGAGAATTAGGAGGGGGAAGGGAGAGGGGAAGAAGGGGAGAGAGAGGGAGAGAGGGAGAGATAGAGAGAGAAAGAGAGAGATAGTGAGAGGGGAAAAGATAGGGAAAGGGGGAGAGAGAGAGAGAATTAGGAGGGGGGAGCGAGAGGGGAAGAGGGGAAAGAGAGAGTGAGAGAGAGGGAAACAAAGAGAGAGATAATTAGGAGGGGGGGAGGTGAATAATGGAAGGAGAGAGAGATGGAGAGAGGGAGAGATAAATAGAGAGAGAGAGAGAGGGAAAGATAGAGGGAAAGGGAGAGAGAGAGAGAGAATTAGGAGGGGGGAGTGAGAGGGAAAGAGGGAAATAATGGGAGAGAAGAGAGATAGAATTAGGAGAGTGGGGGAGAGGGGAAGAGGGGAAGAAGGGGAGAGAGAGGGAGATGTTATTTCCTTGCATAACCACCCCATCTTTTGCCTTGGTCAAAAGGGGTCCCCCTTGTTTTCTTTGTCATAAGTTCTTTTTCAAACAAAGCGAGGAGTCTTATTTTGCCAACACTTTGTTTTCCTTGAATTTCTCTATCGGAAGTGGAAGCGGAACTGAATCGGGTTCTGAAGTTCTTTTGAAACTTTCTTTTGTTCCCATCCTGATGGTCTTTCTTTTAAATCTTTTTATTTGTATTTACCAGAACAGGAACTGGAGTGGATGTTAAGTTGGTGATTATTGAAAATTGCGAAATCAAAATCTATCTTCTCTCCACCTCCGCTGTTTCAATTTTTGGTTTTAGTCTAAGTCCTTGTGTTAAGTTTTTTATGTTGATCTTTTGTTTTACTCTTTGTGTTTGGTTTAGTTTTGTGCTTTGTTAACAGACCTGAAACCAGAATGGGAATGAAGTTAGGAAATTTCTTAAGTTTCTGGATCAGTTTCCATTTCGATTCTGCCCCCACCATTTTCTGGGTCATTGAATTTTTCACTGAAGTCTCACTGCAATGAAGTGTTGGTTCTTTTTCAGTTCCCACTCTGCTTTAAACTACATTTAATGCATTAATAACATTAGCTTGGCATAGGTAAGAACTCTGATTTTTACCTTCATTAAGGATTAAACGTATCATTATTATCACTGTTAAAACTTGAAGAGTGAAATAGAGCTATTGCGGAGTCCATTTGAGCGAATCAATTGAAGGAGAAGGAAATAATTGTTGCAAATCAATTATGAAGGTTAGCCAGGTCTTGTGTTCGAGGTATGGTTCTACTTTCATTTTTCTTTATATTTTTCTTTTGTGTTCTTCTTTCATATTGTTTGATTGGGATCTTCAAACGGGATCGCTTTCTTGGGGTTTTGTGTGTATGCGTTCTTTCTTTTTTTTTGTGTTTCTTTGTTTTATGATTGAGTTTTTGGTTTTATAGTTAGTTAGGGTACGGTCGCTTTCATGTTTTGTCGTGATCGCATCGTGCTGGGTTAGGTTTAATATATAGATTTAGTTAGGGGTTTTCACAGCAAGGTAGATTAAATTCATGCTTTTACAGTAATTTAGGGTTAGTTGAATGTTGTTTTTACTTAGGGTTTTGTCATGCATTCAAACTGTTAAAATAGGGAGGGTTAAATTTGTGCCCTAGCTTTGTCGTATGTTATAGGTTAGGGTTTCATGTGTTTCTATGATCACATTTAAAAGATTATAGTATGATGCCCTAAAATACAGTCGCCCCTGGCCATATGGGGATGGTTCTATCGAGTTCTAGGTTAGCCGCATGTCGTTTTGAAAATTGCCTAGTATGAAACCATGAAGTTGTGCATTAAATTGATGAAGTTGTTTATGATTTCATGGTCAACTTGAGAAGAAGCGAGATTGGAATCGATTTTGAACTTGGAAAATTATGTTTTTCAAAAGGTATCGATTCTATTTTTATCCCGTCTCTAGCTCCGCTTATAGTGAGAATCCTTCTTTCAAAATAACGATAACCTAGACGGGAGCAGAATTGAAACGCAATAAGAAGATGAAATAGAAGATATGAGGAAAAATGAGTTTGTTTCCATTCTGGTTCTGGTTCTGATCACATTTTCATTCCGACTCCGAGCCCGATTCTTGTTAGTAGAGTTACCATTCCAGTTTCGACTCTGATCCCGACAATGTGTTAAAAGAGATTGTTTAGAATATGTTTCTGCCTGTTTCGTCTCTGATGTATACATGAAAGGTATAGTTTTAAAGCATGTTTTATGATGATATTCAAAGATCTAATTAAAGGTTTTTGTGGCAAGAAAGCTAGAAAATGTCAGGAACATCAGGAGAAGCTGCTCAAAGGAATCGGCCAGCAGGAACATCAAAGGCAGCGGCTAAACCAAAGAAGATCAATCTTGAACAATTACCTTATACATTGAGGTATAATCACCGGAGTCCCGTTGTGAAAGTGAGCAAAGTAGAATCAGATTGGTCAGACATCACCGATACCAATTTGGGCTAGTATAATTTCGAGGAGCTATATGCAGAAACCTTTGCAGAATGGGAAGGTCTAATAGGAAGGACACAAAGAATTGTTGATTCCGGCTTGGCACATATCACTATATTTCCTTTATCAATCCAGTGCCCAGAGTTGATCTTGACAGCAGCGAGTGCATGGATTCTCAAAATAATGTAATCATTGATCTCACTCCTCTGGCATTTCAAAATATATTTAATGTCCTAGATCCTAAGAGCTTGGTGCAGTCGGATGAGGCAGACGCCTTGGAGAAATATAGTAAGTATAAGGACTCCAATAAGTCTCATTTGAACAAAAAGTGGTTGAAAACAGAAAAGAAGTCTCTAAGCAAGCTTGCAGACCAGCCAAAGAGGGCAGATTTCTATAAGGAGGTTTCAGATTTAATCATGATGTTGTCTAGAGATTTTGGGAAGAGAAATACATTTTGGTTCAAGGACTGGATGTTTCCTTTCATCCAGATAATCTTAAATGGAGCCCAGCAGTTTGATTGGCCAATGATTGTGTCAAATGTTATTCATGATCAACTGACTAGTGTCAGGCAGACTAAATGTTTCTTTATGACTTCTTACATTGTTTATGCTGCAACAAGGTTGGGTATTTTTCCAGGTTTGAACAAAGTGGGCATAATGGGGGTCTTGGATGGACAAAAAAGGTGTGGGAGCATTATGACCAGTTTTCTCTTCAAGTTGCCGAGACTCATTTCAGAAGAGTCAACAATGCATTCATATATATAGTCATCAACCAATTCAATGGAAATGCAGGGTATCGATTGAGTCAAGAAGCCATGGCATTCATTGTTGAATTGGGATGTTGGTACATTCAATACCCCAAATTCACATATTTCAGGTTGGATGGTTTTGAGGGTCATCCACATTCGCTTCCAAGGTGTTGTAATAATAGGATAGTGTTGATGGAGTTTGTATACTAGGCTCTTGGAGTTAATGCTCGGCTTGGAATAAAACATAAGACAGGATGTCACAAGTTTCCCATGAAATTGGGTGAGTATGGTTGTTAGCATTTTTTAGGAGCAAAGGTGGTTTGCAGGGAGCTGATATAGTTGAAGTTGGGTTTATACACAGCTTGTAAGTATTTTGACCCGAAGGGTAAGATGTATGCCTTGTTGAATTCAGTGTTTGACAAACATTTCAATTTGTTAGAAGACTTTTGGAGTGACCGACAAGATGAGTATGATCTAAGAAAGAAGAATCATGAAAGATTATCTATCTCACTCATGTCAGAGCTTGGTGTTAAAGATAACATTCCTGACACATTGGTGGATGATGGAATTGTATTGGATCCATCCTATGAAGCTTTGAACATTGGCACCAAGAGTCTGGATCCGATTGACTGGGACAGTGAGGAAACCATTGATATTAAGCAGATCGGAAGGACAATATTGGATAGGAGTGTGCAATGGTTAGTTCTAAGAACCAAGACTCCTCAAGGACTAGCCCCTAAAAAGGGTAAGGGATACAAAAGTATCAAAAGGAAGACACCTCCTAAAGAGCCTTTGGAGTTCTTTCCTCTAGAAATCGAAGAGATAGAACTTGAATTAGCAAGTGATGAATTAGAAACACAAGAAGAAGAGGCTCAAATTGGATCAGTTGTTTCAACATCGGCCTTAGGAGAATCTTCTACTCAAGTCCCGGTAGAAAAGTGGTGAGGTAAAGAGGTGGAAAAGGAAACTCTTTATGACATAGCTAAATCCATGAAGGGAAAAGCGGTACAGGTTCATGATGTTGGGACAGATTCAGATAAGACTGAGTTAAAGAAGGATATGCAAGAAAATATGCCTATAGAGGAGGATACTGAGTAGGTTTTGACACAAGAAGATTAATGGATGTTGTTTGAAGAGGCGAAAAAGGATTATGATGCAAGGGCTGTGGCTTGAGAGGAACAAAAAGAAATTGATGTCAAGGCACAAGTTGATGCTATACTCCACCAACAAAAATTAAAAGGCAAACAAATTAAAGCTAAGGCAACAATTGATGAAGTAGAGAGATAGAAAAGGCAACAAGAACATGAAATCAAGGTTAAAGAAGAGAATGACAAGTTGGAACTAATACAAAAGATTCATGAACTTGAAGAGGAGAAGGCAAGAAACTAGAGGGAGAAAGAAATCTTGGTTGCCAAGTTAAAACTTCATGAGGAAGCTCACCAAAAGGAAGGAGAAGCAAAACAATTATGAAGGGAAAGAGATGCCGAAGAGTTGGTTAAGAAACAACAACAACAAGAATCAAAGGTAGAAAATCTTAAGGCTTTGGAGGTAGAAAGACTAGAAAGAGAAAGACTAGAGGTTTTAGAGAAACAGAAACTGGAAAAGGAAGCTCTAGAGGAAGAAAATTTTGAAAAAGAAAGATTGGAAAAAGAAAAAGTGGAGAGAGATTGGTTTGAGGAAGATAGGTTGAAGAAAGAAGAGGAAGATAAGAAGATACAAGAACAAAAAGATAGGGAAGAGGCTAAAAGGCTTGTGCAAATGCATGTGGTGCAAGAACAACAAGAGAAATCAAGGGGTGATTCTCAACCCCAAGTACATATGCAGCCACCTACTATCATTACTTCCTCTTCTACTATGATGAATACTACTCCATGTGGTCCCACTTAGCTAAAACTAGACCTACAGAAAAGAATAGAAACACCTTCACAACCTCTCAATTGGGAGGATATGATGAAGGCGATTGAACAAGAGAGGCCTAAAAAGAAGGCCAAGATCCTACACTCTACTAGACTCATAAACAAAGGAGAGATTTTTGTTGAGTGTGCCATGCCAATGACAGAAAAGGAGGTAGGGGACATACATCTAAAAGATTATCAGTTGAGTACTGTTAACTGGGGAAGGCCCACTAGGAATCAACAAATGAACCTAATTGATGTGGTGGCTTCAACAACCAAGTCAAGAATGATAAAGGATAAAAAAGAGAAGGATGAGCTTAAGGCTCAATTGGATCAATTACATTCATTTTTGAAAAGTGTCTCCTCTCTACGATCACAATAGATAATGGCCATTAAGACTCATATTTTGTTAAGCAAAAAGGAGGTAGATTATTTGGTGCAGGTAAGAGGTAAAGCAGAGATGGTAGACAAGTTGAATCGGAAGGTAGGTGAAGTTTTGGTTGAGGGTTTTGAAGCCTACAAAGGCACTGAAGAGTTGATAAGAGAAATGCAGTAGTATATTGAAGCATCGGAGAAACAAGAAGAGGAGTATAAAGAGCATAGTCAGAAATTGGAAAAAGTTAATACATTAACTTTGACTACTCTTCTTGAACAGTCAATACTTGAGGAGGAGAATAAATATTTTGTTGGAAAAACCTCTCGTATACTCTGATTCAGAGCAGATTTCTTGTGTAAACATAGGAATGAGGTTCAAGAGGCTGTTAACAATCTGTTTGAGTAGTTTGAGGAGCTATAATCAGTCATTGCTATCATTGTAGATGTAAGTGTATTAACAAAAGAGGGCATGCCTTTGAGTTAGATAAAAGAGAAATGGGATGAAAGATTTAGAGGACTTGTGCATAAAGGAGATGATGGAGAAAATTTGATGATAGATCGATTAATGGATTTCAAAGAAGAAATAAAATCTGCTAGAAGAGAGTTGACAAAGATAAAAGGTATGAGAGAGTTCGCTGCAGTAGAATTGGATCGAATTAAATTAGAAGATAGCTGGATCGATGGGCCAGAAATAGATACATTACAGCAAGTCTTCGCTAGTTATGATGAGTTCATTGTAGATCCAGATCTGAGTTTCCAAGAAAGTTTTGTTCCTAAAAGGGTGGATGGCTTAAAATAGAAGGGGAGTTCGGATTTTTGTATATCTATAAATACCCTATGGGTATCGTATTGTAAAGGTTGGCTAATTGAGAATAGAATTGGCTTACCTAATGTTAGGAGATAGAATTTTGTACTGATTACTGAGATACATTTTTACTAGATGCTTTATAGTTAAGAAAATTATAGGTTTTCTTGCAATAATATGTTAGAATTAAATTGTTTTGTGTGATAAGGCTGATAAGTTATAATCCATCTGTATGCAGTGATTGTGCTGAAACATAAAAGTTTCTTGAGTGATGAAAGTCATTTGAAGGAATTAGATTTAAGGATTATCTTGTTAGATTATCATTGAATTGAAGTTATTAAAGTCTATTGATCTATGACCTTGGCAATGAATGGGTGTGTGTGTTCTTTTGAAATTTTGGAGATAGCTGTGATATGCGCATAGTGGTATTAAATTAAGAACCTTAGATGCATGCAATGGTATAGTTTATTCTATAAGTTGCGTCATGCTTTTGGTTTTGTGATCTATTAGAAAAAATTCATTATTGAAGGTATATGTCCGGATACAAGATAAATTTAATTCATACTTACTAGTTTACCCTTTGATCCATCTTTTTCTTTTTTTTGAAACCCCCTTTATTTACAAGAACGGCTTGATAAAATGAGTCATTTCTTGAATCTTTTTCTACTAGCAGAGGCCCCTTGAACATTACAGTTGCATGAACCGATTGAGTGACACCAAACAGTTGAGAACCAGCTACCAGGACCTTGGAAGTTAGGCCACTACATGTTGTCTTTCTTTTTAAGGAGAAATAGAGTAGAAATATTTTGTTTATACATTGTTTGTGTCATTTTCACCATCATTAGAAATTGGTGCTAGAAGGAGGGATCTGAAAGAACAAGCGAGCTCGCATAGGGTCATTTTAACCGGACAAATACGAAAGGATTCTCAGATCTTCTACTGATCTAGAACCATTACAAGAATTAAAAACCCTGATTAGACAAAGACCTCATGCTCGTAGGGTTTTGATACCTACACTGCCACCACCACTTACTCCACCTGAATTTCCTCCAAATCCACCTACACCACCACTCGTTCGACCTACATCACCACCTCCAATCAGGCCTGTGTCACCACCAATTCGGCCTATATCACCACCTTCCCAACCAATCTCACTGATGGGTTACTCTGTGAATAATCCCTCCCCATTAGGGACTATTACTCGGGGATTCCATGATTTACCAAAGAACCCAGATGTGGTATGTATATTTTTTCCTTATTATTTAGGAGATATAGCATATAATTGGTATCTAAATCTGCCCCAGGGATCTATTCTGGGTTGGACAGATTTAGAAGCTTTTATTAAGCAATTCAGGGTTTATGTAGACCCTGCAATATTATATCACCAGTTTGCCACCATAAGAAAGGAACATCATGAACCATTACCCTTGTTCAACACTAGGTTCCAAAGGATGTATCGTAGGCTACAAGAGCCTTACTTAGTGCTAGAGGGTATGGCCATACAGGCGTATTTAAGAGCTATTGATCCTTTGATTGGTTTTTTCTTGCAAAGAACTTATCAACCTACTAATATTGACTCACTATTTAATATTTATCATTTGGATATCAAATTACAACAACAGATAAGTCTATAATCTGGAGGTTTAGGAATAGCTATGCCTCCCATGAATTATCAGATGCCTAATCCACCATTATACAACACTGTCCCAGGGATGTCTTATTCCCAATATGGGCATGTCTCTGAGTTGCAAGCTCCACCCACTGTGCCTTTCTTTGGAAATGGCATGCAAGATTCCTCTCATCAACCTCAACAACAACAACCTCAAAATCAATGACAACAAGTGGGAGGATCAACCCATGTCCATTCCCCATCCATAGTCCAAAATGTACAGAATGAACAAACTGTTCAACTCACAAGTGAGTTAGAGACTCTCAAGAAGACTCTCTCTCAGATGTCAAATGACATGGCATAGCTCAGGAAAAATCCTCCCCATAATCAAAACTAGAACTACAACAATCAAGGAGGTTATAACTATCAAGGCAATTACTCTAATCAAAACCAAAATCAGAACACCAATAGGAACTTCCAGAGTCAAAACTCCTCAAACCAAAATTATCAAAATTAGAATAGAGGATATAATCAAAGGTTCAACAACAACAACAATAATAGGCAGTGGAATACTGGACCTAACAATGGTGGAGTTCCTCATAATTATCAAACAGGTGAGGAAATACCACATAGTGCTAATGTTGCTAATTTGAATTTTATGACCAATTGGTGAGGCTGCATGATACAACAGTACATTTTGAGGTCAATTGCCCAGAGATGGAGAAAATTGTGAAAATTACACAGGCTGATGCCCATCCTCCAATAGGAAATTCCAATTAGGATAATGGGCCAATCATCACTACCATGACTTATGAAACCATTGAAGAAAAATATCAATTCCCTATGCAAGGAGATAATGAGCCAGAGGAAGATTTATATGAGGCTTAAGATTTTCAATCCAAAGGAGGTCACTTTCTGAGAAATCAGAATAAGGGCCCATTCACTACATCTGCACCCCCTAATAATATGGTCCCACCTAACTAGAATGCAGATAACAATCCATCACCACCAAAGGGACCTTGTAATTCTCTTAATAGAGGTAATCCACCTCCTTTTCCTAAATATCAAGTGAGGAATGATTCAGAGTTTGATTTCGTTGTAGAATTATAGAGGCAGAAGACATCACTATCTTTCTTTGACATCATGAAGTGGTACCCAACTCAATGAGAGGTGGTATTAAAAGATTTGCAAGAGGCAGATCACATAAAATGGAAAGGTAAAGTCGCTCCAGAAAAGGAGACAAATGAAACCATTTATAGAGGTACGATCAGTACCCCACCTTTCTTGTTAAGTTTGAGAATCTTTGGAAAGAATCTACACAATTGCTTATTAGATTCTGGAGCATGAGGGAATTTCATGCCCTTTTTGATTTGTAAGAAGTTAGGATTGAGTCCTATCCCAACCAATAAAAATGTGATTCAGTTGGATAAAACCGAAGTCAATGTTGTGGGTGAATTAAAGAACATGCATGTGTAGGTTAAATCAGACCCAAGAATCCAAACCTATATAGATATCCAAGTAGTCAATATCCCAGAAACATATGGTATGCTTCTAAGTCGGGAGTTAATGAAGAGCATAGGGGGGTATCTATCCTTGGATTTCTCGCATATGTGGTTACCATGGAAAGGAGTTGCCACACAGATAAGAATTGAAATTGAACCTAGGCTCAAACACATGATCATAGAATATGATGCTTCAAATGAAGTAGCATTCTTCTAGACTGAGATAGGTGTTTACAAACAAGAGGAAGTTATTACTTTCTCTATAGCTAGTCCTGATGATACATTATCCTTAGAACACAATGACACAATGATCTGCATCAACTAGTAGGTTTTGATAAGAAAATTACAACAAGATAAGTTGGTTTTAGGAGCAGAAACTGATTTGAGTAGTTTGTTGCTTCCTAATTGGTGTAGGATACATTATCATAACCATTCAGAATTAACATGTCAATCATGGTTACATATTCTAAGTCATGTAGATCAACATCAACAAATATGTCAAGAGGAACAAGACTAGACCCCCATCAGTGAGTTTTCTTTCCAAGTTAAGGACACAACTATTCTTACACGGGCTAGTCTTTCTCAACAGGAAGGTCTCTCACTAGAAGAACAGACTCAAGTTGTTGGTTCTGAAGTTAAAAAGGAAGTTGAGATATTCTAGTTCCTATTTCATACACCTACCCCACATACTTTACCAATACCCAAGGAATTGATAAGAAGTGAGTTGGATGGTAATTTGACCCAAGAGGATGTTCAAGAAGTAATTCCTGGGCAGGCTGAAAACATAGACAAATCCTCAACTCAACTTTGTCCCAAGTTATATTATGATAAATAGCTAAAGTCTGAGCCGCCACAAATCTCAAGTGAGTCATTCGATGCTACTTCTAAAAAGAAAGAACTTCCAGCGAAAGACCAGTTATGGACTCTTAAATTTGATGGTTCTAAATCTAAAGCAGGAAGTGGAGTAGGGATTGAGCTAACTAATCCAAAAGGAAAGACTTATTTTGCTTCTTACAAGTTGTAGTTTGGATGCACGAATAATGTGGTAGAGTATGAAGCACTTGCTCATGGGCTTATGTTTGCTCATAAGAAGAAGGCTATTGCTCTTACAGTGATGGGATATTCTGAGGTGATTGTGAAACAGGTACACAGCCAATACACATGCCATAACAAAAGATTGGTTGCATATAGAAATAGGATTTGGAATTTAATTGAAAATTTTGATGCCTTTGGGATTACTCTCATCCCAAGGAAAGCTAATCAAATTGCAGATGCTCTTGCTGTTGCTGGTAGTACATTAGAGCCTATGCTAATAGATAGAGAGAGAGATATGGAAAGGGAGAGATACTTAGGAGGGGGAGGGAGAGGGAAAGATGGGAAGAAGGGGAGAGAGAGAGATAGATAAAGAGAGAGAGGGAGAGAGAGAGACAAAGAGAGAGACAGAGAGACAGAGAGAGACATGTAGAATTAGGAGGGGGAAGGGAGAGGGGAAGAGGGGAAG
>CM021100.1:378511534-378532792 GCA_007115665.2 Sequoiadendron giganteum | reverse complement strand
TGACCCAACAGTGCGGAATACATTCCCTTAACACCTTTACTTTAGGGGAGAGAAGCAAAAATGAAAAACTAATAGTTTCAAAAACTTATAGAGATGCATACAACCATGGCAATGAGAAACCAGAAAGATAAGAAAACAAAAATGACACAGTATTTATGTGGGAAAACCCTTTAGGTAAAAAACCCACCACACAAAGTCAAATCTATTGTATTACAGTAATGAATCGATTACATACAATAACCAAACTTCTTAGTTCAGCTCACAATCACCCAGAGAGTTTCAGATTCACTGTTACAATGTTTTTACAACATATAGTTCAAAACCCTCCTCAAGAACTCACGTCCTTCTATTCTTTAGCTCGCAACTTCAAACTTGCTCTGCAACCTACGACTCAACTCTTGACTTGTCTAACTTATGAGAAATAACACATCTCTCATCCATATGTAACCGACTTAGAAGAGCAATGAAGTCCATCCTCAAATCACGTAACTGGTCGGATCTAATAGATTTCCTGCAATGATCCAACTTTGCATTCAAAGCCATTACTCAAAATGGTTGAGCTTGCCACCCTTCATTGACAAAAGCAACTGCCACAATAACTATCTTGGTATCCATCCAATCACTATTCAACTAGGTGCCACGCATCCAAGACCCATCAACAATCACAGCTGACAGAGCAACCAAAATGGTCAAACAGACATCGGGCACGACCAAGACTTCAAGTCATTTCTAACACTACCAGAGCTGGAGTTGGAAGAGGAGTCGAAACAGGACTCCATCGAAAATACACACTGCCGGAGTCAGAGTCGGAGATGGAACTGGAGTCGAAACATGACCCTACCAAAATTTCAGGTTCAGGAATGATTTCGGTTCCACGTCTACCCACGGAAAAGGGGAACTCATGGGAAATAATTCTAACTAGGTAAAGTCAACCCAGGGTCAAACCAAGGTGGGAACACAAAAGACCAGAGTCGGAGTCGGACTCGGGGATGGAACAGGAATAGAAATAGGACTTTACCAAAAGTCCAAGATCAGGAACCAATCCAGTTCTGGTTTTGCCTCTACCAACTGCAAGAAAAAACAATCCAGAACCAAGACAAGGCGGAGGAAAACACCCTGAGGAGAATCCAAACATCTAGAGGAACTAGATCGTAAAAGCAGGAGTCGGGCTCGGAGTCAGAACAGAAACTGAAACAGGAACCTGGCAAACGGATATTCCCAACTTCCAAAACTGATTCCACCTCCGCCAGAACCTGTGAAATGAAGCGAGAAGAAACAAACGGTAGGAAGCGGGGTCGAAGCAGGAACGAGAACCGAAACCCGAAACTTAGGCAAACAAAACAATGCCAAGTTCCATCCTGGTTCCGCCTCCGCCAGAACTTTGCACACAACACAAAATCACCAAGGCATGAAAATGAGGACTTCAAGCTAGAAGTTGAGACATAATTTCTCAACAATCTCCCACTTGGTGAACACTTCTAGCTTCCTCAAAACATCAAACCTTACTATCTATCATAGGCCCCAAGGCCCATCGATTATGGGCACCATCTAAACTTGTCTTTGCTAACCGACTTTGTCAAGGCATCTGCAACATTCTTCAAGGTGTCAACCTTATCCATACTGACCTTGCCATCTTCAACCATATCCCTCATGAAGTGATATTGCACATCTATGTGCTTGGTCCTGGCATGGAAGGTCAGATTCTTTGCCAAACAAATGGCACTTTGACTATCACAACAGATTGAAATCTGCTCAACATTAAATCCAATGTCTGAACACAAATGCCTCAGCCACAGTTCCTCCTTGCAAGCATGAGTTGCTTCCATGTACTCTTCCTCTATCGTGGATAAAGCAACTACAGCTTGTCGCTTGCTCATCCAACTGATTGCTCCACCATTAAGCATGAAAGTGTATCCACTGGTGGATCTTCTGCTATTAATTTCCCCTGCCCAATCAGAGTCAACATATCCCTGAATGCAAATAGCCCTTTGTGATGCAACCATATTTCCATGGTAACACAAAGCATAATCTAAAGTACCCTTCAAATACCTAAACACTCTCTTTATAGCATCCCAATGTGATCTCCCTGGATTTGCCATAAAACGGCTTAGAACTCCCACTGCTTAGGCAATTTCTGCTCTTGTGCAGACCATAGCATACATCAAACTACCTACTACACTCGCATAAGGCACACTAGTCATGTCCTCCATCTCAGTAGCAGACTTTGGATAGTCTTCAGCAGATAGTTTCAATACTTGCATGATTGGAACAACTAGCTGCTTGCAATCAGTCATGCTGAACCTCTCTAGAATGGTTTTCACATACTTACTCTGACTGAGCCAAAGCTTTCTACTCGTTCTATCCCTAGTTATCTCCATCCCAAGAATGTACCGTGCTGCTCCAAGATCTTTTATTTCGAACTTAGCAGACAACTGAGTTTTAAGATCAGAAATCATTGCCTTGCTATTACCAATGAATAACATGTCATCCACATACAGAGTAATAACAAGCACACAATCATTCTCACATTTATAATAAATGCAATGATCCGATTTTGATCTAACAAACCCAATTGACAACACAAATGTGTCAAATTTTTGGTACCACATTCTAGGAGATTGCTTTAGACCATAGAGAGATTTATTTAACTTGCAAACCAGATTTTGTTTACCTCTTTCAACAAAATACTCAGGCTGGGACATGTAGATTTCTTCTTCCAGCTCACCATGGAGAAATTTTGTCTTCACATCCATCTGCTAAATTTCATAGTCATACAAAGCTGCCAATGACAACAAAAATTTGATGGATGTCAGCTTTGCTACAGGGGAAAAGATCTCTCCATAATCAATTCCTTCAACTTGGGAAAAACCCTTTGCAACCAGTCATGCCTTATACTTCTCCACACTACCATCAAGGCCTATCTTCCTTTTGAATATCCACTTGCAGCCAATAGGCTTTCGCCCTTTAGGTAGTGGTACCAACTTCCAGGTATCATTCTTTTTCAAGGAATCCATCTCCTCATTCATGGCTTCCAGCCAAGACTTTGAATCAGCCATGCTGATTGCTTCTTTCACAGTCCTAGGCTCATCAGTGCTGGTAATTAAGGCATAAGCACAATTTGAATCTAACATAGAGAAACCATACCTTTCTGGTTGCCTTCTTTCTCGTGTAGATCTCCTTAGAGGCTGAGGTTGTTCTTCGTCATCAGAACTTCCAGAGCTGCTTGAGCTCTCCTCAATCTTAAGTACACCATGCAACTCTTCCCTTTCTGGAGTTTGGGGAATTTCAATTGCATCCTTCTTCTTGTCACTTTGATTTGTCTCAAGCTATTGATCACTTACTAGAGGTTTCAGCTCACAAAATATCACGCTTCTATTATACAAAACCTTCTCAGTAACAGGGTTCCAAAGCTTGTATCCTTTCACACCAACTCCATAGCCGATGAGAATACATTTCACAACCTTGTTATCCAACTTTGATCTCTTTTCATTTGGCACATGAACATATGCCTCACAGCCAAAGACCCGAACATTCCTTAATGAGGGTTTCTTACTTGACCATCCTTCCAAAGGTGTCTTATCAACAAGCGTTGAACAAGGAGATCTATTAATCAAATATCATGCTGTAGCAACAGCCTTATCCCAGAACTTCTGCTCTAGACCAGCACCACTCAGCATACTCCTTGCCTTTTCCATCAGTGTCCTATTCAACCTTTCAGCAACTCCATTTCATTGTGGAGTGTAGGGGGTTGTCTTATGCCTTTTAATTCCATGATCAGTGCAGTACCTTTCAAAATCTGCAGAACAAAACTCACCTCCATTGTCTGTCCTTAAACACTTTATTTTCCTTCTAGTCTAATTTTCTACCAAAGATTTAAACTCTTTAAACTGACTGAACACTTCTCATTTACTTTTAAGAAAGTATACAAATGCCCTTCTCGAACAGTCATCAATAAAAGAAACATAATATCTAGACTTCAATAATGAAGGAACATTAATTGGACCAAACACATCAGAATTAAAATAATCCAATATACCAGAAGATTTGTGAGGACTAGAGGAGAAAGAAACATGGTGTTGCTTTCCATAGATACAATGTTCACAGAAATCGAACTCAAGGTTACAATCATCAAGCCCTTCTACAAGGTTTTTGTTCTTCAAGGTTTTTAAACCTTTCTCACCAATGTGACCAAGTCTATGATGCCATAACATAGTCTTCTCTACTGGGAGTTTTACCTCCAAAGCATTTGCAGATAGTGAAGAGTCTTCATCTTTCTCTATAGGTGTAGAATTACATGACTTTACAGAGGCACTATTATAAAGAACAGGTCGTGCATCTAGCTTGTACAGAGTGCCAGTACGAACACCCTTAGCTAACACCATTGCACCTCTAGCCATTTTACATCCCTTACTAGAAAAAGAAACTTCTACACCAGCATCATTTAACTTACTAACAGAAAGAATATTTTGAGCCAAACCTGGGATGTGAAGAACACTGCCAATTCCTTTGACTCTCCCATCACGAAACTGAATTTTAACCCTTCCTCTGCCAACAATCTCCAGCATTGAATCACTTGCCAAGTATTCCTTTCCACCATCATACTTCTCATACTTTGAGAACCAATCTCTATTGGATGTCATGTGAAGAGAGGCACCTGAATCAACTAACCAAACATCATCTGATGCCTGAGTTGTCAAAGCTATTGCAATGAAGGCATTTGCATCACTTTGAGAAGATTCATTGTCAGAAGCATTCTTCTTCTTCTTCTCCTTGCAGTCCTTCCTGATATGACTAGGTTGCCCACAGTTCCAGCACTTTACCTTGAACTTTTTACCAAGAGACTTTGATCTCCCTTTAGACTTGGATTTCGACTTGTTGTCTTTCTTCTTGCCTTTCTCCTTTGTTCTACCTTGAACAGAAAGAGCATCTTTGGCCATCTTAGAAGATTTCCTTCACATTTCTTCAGACATAAGTGAAGCAACCACATCATCAATCTTGAAAGCAGTGGTTGTGCTTCCAATAGCCATCACAAGATGATCCCAGCTGTCAGGTAATGAACACAATAGGAGCATGCAACGATTGTCTTCCTCAATCTTTACACCTGCAGATGCCAGCTGAGTAACACTCATATTAAATGAGTTCAGATGGTCTGCAACAGATGCACCTTCGTCCATCTTCAAGGAGTACAACTTCTTTCTCAGGAACAACTTATTTACCAGGGACTTTCCCTGGTAAATATCACCAAGCTTCTTCCATAATGCAGTTGCAGACATTTCCTCATGAACATTCAGGAGCACAGAATCAGCTAGACTCAGTCTTATCAATCCTCTTGCTTTTCTATCAGCAAGATCCCAAGCTTCTTGGGTCATAGTTTGTCGCTTAGTTCCAGACACTGCAATCCAGAGGTCTCTATCCATAAGCAAGTCTTCTATCTTGAGTTTCCATAACTCAAAGTTGCTGCCATTAAACTTCTCAATATCTATTCTACCAGATGTACTCGCCATCTCACAACAGAAACAAGTTTAACAATGCAAATCTCCCACTGAAATAGTATTAGTGCAAAAAACTAATTCGCCCTAACAAGGATAACACGAACTGGCCAAGCTCTGATACCACTTTGTAGGGAAAAGAATGCGGATCTACTGACCCAATAGTGCGGAATACATTCCCTTTACACCTTTACTTTAGGGGAGAGAAGCAAAAAATGAAAAACTAATAGTTTCAAAAACTTATAGAGATGCATACAACCATGGCAATGAGAAACCAGAAAGATAAGCAAATAAAGATGACACAGTATTTACATGGGAAAACCCTTTCAGGTAAAAAATCCACCACACAAAGTCAAATCTATTGTATTATAGTAATGAATCGATTACATACAATATCCAGACTTCTTTGTTCAGCTCACAATCACTTAGAGAGTTTTAGATTCACTGTTACAATGTTTTTACAACATACAGTTCAAAACCCTCCTCAAGAACTCATGTCCTTCTATTCTTCAGCTCGCAACTTCAAACTTGCTCTGCAACTTACGACTCAACTCCTGACTTGTCTAACTTATGAGAAATAACACATCTCTCATCCATATGTAACTGACTCAGAAGAGCAATGAAGTCCATCCTCAAATCACGCATCTGGTCGGATCTAACAGATTTCTTGCAAGGAGCCGACTTTGCATTCAAAGCCATTACTCAAAATGGTTGAGCTTGCCACCCTTCGTTGACAAATGCAACTACCATAATAAATATCTTGGTATCCGTCCAATCACTATTCAACCAGGTGCCACGCGTCCAAAACCCATCAGCAATCATAGCTGACAGAGCAACCAAAACGGTCAAACAGACATCGGGCGCGACCAAGACTTCAAGTCATTTCTAACACTGCCAGAGCCGGAGTCAGAAGAAGAGTCGAAACAGGACTCCACTAAAAATACACAATGCCGGAGTTGGAGTCAGAGACGGAACTGGAGTCGAAACATCACCCTATCGAAATTTCAGGTTCAGGAACCATTTCGGTTCCACGTCTGCCCACGGCAAAGGGGAACTCATTAGAAAAAGTTTTGACTGGGTAAAGTCAACCCAGGGTCAAACCAAGACGGGAACACAAAAGACCAGAGTCGGAACAGGAACAGAAAACAAGACATCACCAAAAAAGTCCAAGATCAAGAACCAATCCAGGTCTAGTTCCGCCTCTGCCAGCTGCAAGAAACAACAATCCAGAACCAGGACAAGGCGAAGGAAAACACCCCGAGGGGAATCCAAACATTCAGAGGAACTAGATCGTAAAAGCAGGAGTTGGACCTGGAGTCGGAACAGAAACTAAAATAGGAACCTGGCAAACAGACATTGCCAATTATCAAAACTAGTTCCGCCTCCCCCAGAACCTGCGAAATGAAGCGAGAAGAAACAAATGATAGGAAGCGGGGTCGGAGCTGGAACGAGAACTGAAACCTGAAACTTAGGCAAACAGAACAATGCCAAGTTCCATCTCGGTTCTGCCTCCGCCAGAACTTTGCACACAACACAAAATCACCAAGGCATGAAAACGAGGACTTCAAGCTGGAAGTTGAGACATAATTTCTCAACACAATTCAATGATAATCTAACAAGATAATCCTTAAATCTGATTCCTTCAAATGACTTTCATCACTTAAGAAACTTTTATGTTTCAGCACAATCACTGCATATAGATAGATTATAACTTATCAGCCTTATGACACAAAACAATTTAATTCTAACATCATATTGCGAGAAAACCTATAATTTTCTTAACTGTAAAACATCTAGTAAAAATGTATCTCAGTAATCAGTACAAAATTCTATCTCCTAACATTAGGTAAGCCAATTCTATTCTCAATTAGCCAACCTTTACAATATGATACCCACAGGGTATTTATAGATATACAAAAATCTGAATTCCCCTTCTATTTTAAGCCATCCACCCTTTTAGGATCAAAACTATCTTGGAAACTCAGATCGATTTGATCTTGAGTTCTTACATTAGACATTTAGTTTAGACTGGAGAATAGAAAAACAAAAGAGAAACATGTCATGTGCCTCAAAACTATCATTGTTGCATGCAACATGCAAAGAAGAGGGAAATCATGCATGCAAGAGATTTATGCATGTGAAGCTGGATCTCCAATGAACTCATCATAACTAGCGAAGACTTGCTATAATGTATCTATTTCTGGCCCATCGATCCAACTATCTTCAAATTTAATTCAATCCAATTCTACTCTAGCGAACTCTCTCATACCTTTTATCTTTGTCAACTCTCTTCTAGCAGCTTTTATTTCTTCTTTGACATCCATTAATCGATCTATCATTAAATTTTCTCCCTCATCTCCTTTCTACATGAGTCCTCTAAATCTTTCATCCCATTTCTCTTTTATCTAAATCAAAGGCATGCCCTCTTTTGTTAATACACTTACATCTACAATGATACGAATGACTGATTACAGCTCCTCAAACTACTTAGTCAGATTGTTAATAG
This sequence comes from Sequoiadendron giganteum, assembly GCA_007115665.2. NCBI lineage: Eukaryota > Viridiplantae > Streptophyta > Pinopsida > Cupressales > Cupressaceae > Sequoiadendron > Sequoiadendron giganteum. The sequence continues at coordinate 378,524,797 of CM021100.1, read as the reverse complement.
CCTCTTGAACCTCATTCCTATGCTTACACAAGAAATCTGCTCTGAATCAGAGTATACAAGAGGTTTTTCCAACAAAATATTAATTCTCCTCCTCAAGTATTGACTGTTCAAGAAGAGTAGTCAAAGTTAATGTATTAACCTTTTCCAAATTCTGACTATGCTCTTTATACTCCTCTTCTTGTTTCTTCGATGCTTCAATATACTGCTGCATTTCTCTTAGCAACTCTTCAGTGCCTTTGTAAGCTTCAAAACCCTCAACCAAAACTTCACCTACCTCCCGATTCAACTTGTCTACCCATCTGTCTACCATCTCCGCTTTACCTCTTACCTGCACCAAATCATCTACCTCCTTTTTGCCTAACAAAATATGAGTCTTAATGGCCATTATCTGTTGTGATCTCAGAGAGGAGACACTTTTCAAAAATGAATGTAATTGATCCAACTGAGCCTTAAGCTCATCCTTCTTTTTTTTATCCTTCATCATTCTTGACTTGGTTGTTGAAGCCCCCACATCAATTAGGTTCATTTGCTGATTCCTAGTGGGCCTTCCCAAGTTAACAGTACTCAACTGATAATTTGTTAGCTGCATGTCCCCTACCTCCTTTTTTGTCATTGGCATGGCACGCTCAGCAAAAATCTCTCCTTTGTTTGTGAGTCTAGTAGAGTGTAGAATCTTGGCGTTCTTTTTAGGCCTCTCTTGTTCAATCTCCTTCATCATATCCTCCCAATTGAGAGGTTGTGAAGGTGCTACTATTCTTTTCTGTAGGTCTAGTTTTAGCCAAGTGGGAGCACATGGAGCAGTAGTCATCATAGTAGAAGAGGAAGTAATGATAGAAGGTGGCTGCATATGTACGTGGGGTTGAGAATCACCCCTTGATTTCTCTTGTTGTTCTTGCACCACATGCATCTGCACAAGCCTTTCAGCCTCTTCCCTATCTTTCTGTTCTTGTATCTTCTTATCTTCCTCTTCTTTCTTCAACCTCTCTTCCTCCAACCAATCTCTCTCCACTTTTTCTTTTTCCAATCTTTCTTTTTCAAAATTTTCTTCCTCTAGAGCTTCCTTTTCTAGTTTCTCTTTCTCTAAAGCCTCTAGTCTTTCTCTTTCTAGTCTTTCTGCCTCCAAAGCCTTAAGCTTTTCTTCCTTTGATTCTTGTTGTTGTTGTTTCTTAACCAGCTCTTCGGCCTCTCTTTCGCTTCGTAATTGTTTTGCTTCTCCTTCCTTTTGGTGAGCTTCCTCATGAAGTTTTAACTTGGCAACCAAGATTTCTTTCTCCCTCTGGTTTCTTGCCTTCTCCTCTTCAAGGTCATGAATCTTTTGTATTAGTTCCAACTTGTCATTCTCTTCTTTAACCTTGAGTTCATGTTCTTGTTGCCTTTTCTGTCTCTCTACTTCATCAGTTGTTGCCTTAGCTTTAATTTGTTTGGCTTTTATTTTTTGCTGGTGGAGTATAGCATCAACTTGTGCCTTGACATCAATTTCTTTTTGTTCCTCTCAGGCCACAGCCCTTGCATCATAATCCTTTTTCGCCTCTTCAAACAACGTCCATTGATCTTCTTGTGTCAAAACCTACTCAGTATCCTCCTCTAGAGGCATATTTTCTTGCATATCCTTTTCTGACTCAGTCTTATCTGAATCTGTCCCAACATCATGAACCTCTACCACTTTTCCCTTCATCGATTCAGCTATGTCATAAAGAGTTTCCTTTTCCACCTCTTTACCTCGCCGCTTTGCTACCGAGACTTGAGTAGAAGATTCTCCTAAGGCCGGTGTTGAAACAACTGATCCAATTTGAGCCTCTTCTTCTTGCATTTCTGATTCATCACCTATTGCTTCAAGTTCTAACTCTTCGATGTCTAGAGGAAAGAACTCCAAAGGCTCTTTAGGAGGTGTCTTCCTTTTGATCCTTTTGTATCCCTTACCCTTTTTAGGGGCTAGTCCTTGAGGAGTCTTGGTTCTTAGAACTAATCATTGCACACTCCTATCCAATATTGTCCTTCCAATCTGCTTAATATCAATGGTTTCCTCACTATCCCAGTCAATCGGATCCAGACTCTTGGTGCCAATATTCAAAGCTTCATAGGGTGGATCCAGTACAATTCCATCATCCACCAATGTGTCAGGAATGTTATCTTTAACACAAAGCTCTGACATGAGTGAGACAGATAATATTTCATGATTCTTCTTTCTTAGATCATACTCATCTTGTCGGTCACTCCAAAAGTCTTCTAACAAATTGAAATGTTTGTCAAACACTGAAGGCAACAAGGCATACATCTTACCCTTTGGGTCAAAATACTTACAAGCTATGTATAAACCCAACTTCAACTATATCAGCTCCCTGCAAACCACCTTTGCTCCTACCAAATGTTGACAGCCATACTCACCCAATTTCATGGGAAACTTGTGACATCCTGTCTTATGTTTTATTCCAAGCCGAGAATTAACTCCAAGAGCCTGATATACAAACTCCATCAACACTATCCTATTATTACAACACCTTGGAAGCGAATGCGGATGACCCTCAAAACCAACCAACCTAAAATATGTGAATTTGGGGTATTGAATGTACCAACATCCCAATTGAGCAATGAATGCCATGGCTTCTTGACTCAACCGATACCCTACATCTCCATTCAATTGGTTGATGACTATATATATGAATGCATCATTGACTCTTCTGAAATGAGTCTCAGCAACCTGAAGAGAAAACTGGTCATAATGCTCCCACACGTTTTTTTTCCATCCAAGACTCCCATTATGCCCACTCTGTTCAAACCTGGGAAAATACCCAACCTTGTTGCAGCATACACAATGTAAGAAGTCATAAAGAAACATTTAGTCTATCTGACACTAGTCAGTTGATCATGAATAGCATTTGACACAATCATTGGCCAATCAAACTACTGGGCTCCATTTAAGATTGTCTGGATGAAAGGAAACATCCAGTCCTTGAACTAAAATGTATCTATCTTCCCAAAAACTCTAGACAACATCATGATTAAATCTGAAACCTCTTTATAGAAATCTACCCTCTTTGGCTGTTCTAAAAGCTTGCTTAGAGACTTCTTTTCTGTTTTCAACCACTTTTTGTTCAAATGAGACTTATTGGAGTCCTTATACTTACTATATTTCTCCAAGGCCTCTGCCTCATCCAACTGCACCAAGCTCTTAGGATCTGGGACATTAAATATATTTTGAAATGCCAGAGGAGTGAGATCAATGATTACATTATTTTGGGAATCCATGCACTCGCTGTTGTCAAGATCAACTCTGAGCACTGGATTGATAAAGAAAATACAGTGATATGTGCCAAGCCGGAATCAACAATTCTTTGTGTCCTTCCTGTTAAACCTTCCCATTTTGCAAAGGTTCTGCATATAGCTCCTTGAAATTGTACTGGCCCAAATTGGTATCAGTGATGTCTGACCAATCTGATTCTACTTTGCTCACTTTCACAATGGGACTCCGGTGATTATACCTCAAGGTATAAGGTAATTGTTCAGGCTTGATCTTCTTTGGTTTAGCTGCTGCCTTTGATGTTCTTGCTGGCTGATTCCTTTGAGCAGCTTCTCCTGATGTTCCTGACATTTTCTAGCTTTCCTACCACAAAAACCTCTAATTAGATCTTTGAATATCATCATAAAACATGCTTTAAAACTATACCTTTCATGTATACATCAGAGACGAAACAGGTAGAAACATATTCTAAACAATCTCTTTTAACACATTGCTAGGATCAGAGTCGAAACTGGAGTGGTAACTCTACTAACAAGAATCGGGCTCAGAGTCGGAATGAAAATGTGATCGGAACCGGAACAAGAATGGAAATGAACTCATTTTTACTCAAATATTCTATTTCATCTTCTTATTGTGTTTCGATTCTACTCCCATCTAGGTTATCGTTATTTTGAAAGAAGGATTCTCACTATAAGCGGAGCTGGAGACGGGATAAAAATAGAATCGATACCTTTTGAAAAACATAATTTTCCAAGTTCAAAATCGATTCCGATCTTGCTTCTGCTCAAGTTGACCATGACATCATAAATGACTTCATCAATTTAATGTAGAACTTCATGGTTTCATACTAGGCGATTTTCAAAACGACATGGGGCTAACCTAGAACTCGATAGAACCATCCCCATATGACCAGGGGCGACTGTATTTTAGGGAATCATACTATAATATTTTAAATGTGATCACAGAAACACACGAAACCCTAACCTAGAACATGCGACAAAACTAGGGCACAAATTTAACCCTCCCTATTTTAACAGTTTGAATGCGTGACAAAACCCTAAGTAAAAACAAGATTCAACTAACCCTAAATTACTGTAAAAGCATGAATTTAATCTACCTTGCTGTGAAAACCCCTAACTAAATCTACATATTAAACCTAACCTAGCACGACGCGATCACGACAAAACATGAAAGTGACCATGCCTTAACTGACTATAAAACCAAAAACTCAATCATAAAACAAAGAACAACAAACAAAAAGAAAGAACGCATACACGCAAAACCCCAAGAAAGCGATCCCGTTTGAACATCCCAATCAAACAATATGAAAGAAGAACACGAAAGAAAAATATAAAGAAAAACGAAAGCAAAACCCTACCTCGAACGCAAGACCTGGCTAACCTTCAAAATTGATTCACAACAATTATTTCCTTCTCCTTCAATTGATTCGCTCAAATGGACTCCGCAACAACTCTATTTCACTCTTCAAGTTTTAACAATGATAATAATGATACGTTTAATCCTTAATGAAGGTAAAAATCAGAGTTCTTACCTACGCCAAGTTGCTGTTATTAATGCATTAAATGCAGTTTAAAGCAGAGTCGAAACTGAAAAAGAACCAACACTTCATTGCAGTGCGACTTCAGTCAAAAATTCAATGACCCAGAAAATGTTGGGGGCAGAATCAAAATGGAAACTGATCCAAAAATTTAAGAAATTTCCTAACTTCATTCCCATTCTGGTTTCGGGTCCGCTAACAAAGCACAAAACTAAGCCAAACAGAAAGAGTAAAACAAAAGATCAACATAAAAAACTCAACACAAGGACTTAGACTAAAACCAAAAATTGAAACAGCGGAGGTGGAGACAAGATAGATTTTTATTTCGCAATTTTCAATAATCACCAACTTAACATCCACTCTGGTTCTGGCTCCGGTAAATACAAACAAAAAGATTTAAAAGAAAGACCACCGGGATGGGAACAAAAGAAAGTTTCAAAAGAACTTGAGAACCCGATTCAGTTCCGCTTCCGCTTCTGACAGAGAAATTCAAGGAAAACAAAGTTTTGGCAAAACAAGACTCCTCACTTTGTTTGAAAAAGAACTTATGACAAAGAAAACAAGGGGGACCCCTTTTGACCAAGGAAAAAGATGGGGTGGTTATGCAAGGCAATAACATCTCCCTCTCTCTCCCCTTCTTCCCTTTCCCTCTCTCTGCCTCTCTCTTTCTCTCTCTCTCTCTCCCTCTCTCTCTTTATCTCTCTCTCTCTCTCTCTCTCTCCCCTTCTTCCCATCTTTCCCTCTCCCTCCCCCTCCTAAGTATCTCTCCCTTTCCATATCTCTCTCTCTCTATCTATCAACATATGCTCTAATGTACTACCAGCAACAACAAGAGCATCTGAAATTTGATTAGCTTTCCTTGGGATGAGACTAATCCCAAAGGCATCAAAATCTTCAATTAAATTCCAAATCTTGTTTCTATATGCAGCCAATCTTTTGTTATGGCATGTGTATTGGCTACATACCTGTTTCACAATCACCTCAGAATATCCCATCACTATAAGAGCAATAGCCTTCTTCTTATGAGCAAACATAAGCCCATGAGCAAGTGCTTCATACTCTACCACATTATTCGTGCATCCAAACTGCAACCTGTAAGAAGAAAAATAAGTCTTTCCTTTTGGATTAGTTAGCTCAATCCCTACTCCACTTCCTGCTTTAGATTTAGAACCATCAAATTTAAGAGTCCATAACTGTTCTTTGGCTGGTAGTTCTTTCTTTTTAGAAGTAATAGGGAATGACTCACTTGAGACGTGTGGCGGCTAAGACTTTACCTATTTATCGTAATATAACTTGGGACAAAGTTGATTTGAGGATTTTTCTATGTTTTCAGCCTGCCCAGGAATTACTTCTTGAACATCCTCTTGGATCAAATTACCATCCAACTCACTTATCGATTCCTTGGGTATTGGTAAAGTATGTGGGGTAGGTGTATCAAATAGGAACTAGGATATCTCAACTTCCTTTTGAACTTCAGAACCAACAACTTGAGTCTGTTCTTCTGGTGAAAGACCTTCTTGTTGAGAAAGACTAGCTCGTGTAAGAATAGTTGTGTCCTTAACTTGGAAAGAAAACTCACTGATGGGGGTCTGGTCTTGTTCCTCTTGACATATTTTTTGATGTTGATCTACATGACTTAGAATATCTAAGCATGATTGACATGTTAATTCTGAATGGTTATGATAATGTGTCCTACACCAATTAGGAAGCAACAAACTACTCAAATCAGTTTCTGCTCCTAAAACCAACTTATCTTGTTGTAATTTTCTTATCAAAACCTACTGGTTGATGCAGATCATTGTGTCATTGTGTTCTAAGGATAATGTATCATCAAGACTAGCTATAGAGAAAGTAATAACTTCCTCTTGTTTGTAAACACCTATCTTAGTCTAAAAGAATGCTACTTCATTTGAAGCATCATATTCTATGATCATGTGTTTGAGCCTAGGTTCAATTTCAATTCTTATCTATGTGGCAACTCCTTTCCATGGTAACCACATGTGCAAGAAATCCAAGGACAGATACCCCCCTATGCTCTTCATTAACTCCTGACTTAGAAGCATACCATATGTTTTTGGGATATCGACTACTTGGATATCTATATAGGTTTGGATCCTTGGGTCTGATCCAACCTGCACATGCATGTTCTTTAATTCACCCACAACATTGACCTTGGCTTTATCCAACTGAATCACATTTTTATTGGTTGGGATAGGACTCAATCCTAACTTCTTACAAATCAAAAAAGGCAAGACATTCCCTGATGCTCCAGAATCTAATAAGAAATTGTGCAGATTCTTCCCAAAGATTCTCAAACTTAACAAGAAAGGTGGGGTACTGATCTTACCTTTATAAATGGTTGCATTTGTCTCCTTTGCTGGAGTCACTTTACCTTTCCCTTTTATGCGATCTGCCTCTTGCAAATCTTTTAATACCACCTCCTATTGAGTTGGGTACCACTTCATGATGTCAAAGAAAGACAGTAATGTCTTCTGCCTCTGTAATTCTGCAATGAAATCAAACTCTGAATCATTCCTAACTTGATATTTAGGAAAAGGAGGTGGATTACCTCTATTCTAAGAATCAGAAGGTCCCTTTGGTGGTGGTGGATTGTTATCTGCATTCTGGTGTGGGACCATATTATTAGGGGGTGCAGATGTAGTGAATGGGCCCTTATTCTGATTTCTCAGAAAGTGACCTCCTTTGGATTGAAAATCTTAAGCATCATATAAATCTTCCTCTAGCTCATTATCTCTTTGCATAGGGAATTGATATTTTTCTTTAATGGTTTCATAAGTCATGGCAGTGATGACTGGCCCATTATCCTCATTGGAATTTCCTGTTGGAGGATGGGCATCAGCCTGTGTAATTTTCACAATTTTCTCCATCTCTGGGCAATTGACCTCAGAATGTACTATTGTATCATGCAGCCTACACCAATTGGTCATAAAATTCAAATCAGCAACATTAGCAGTATGTGGTATTTCCTCACCTGTTTGATAATTATGAGGAACTCCACCATTGTTAGGTCCAGTATTCCACTGCCTATTATTGTTGTTGTCGTTGAACCTTTGATTATATCCTCTATTCTGATTTTGATAATTCTGGTTTGAGGAGTTTTGACTCTGGAAGTTCCTATTGGTGTTCTAATTTTGGTTCTGATTAGAGTAATTGCCCTGATAGTTATAACCTCCCTGATTGTTGTAATTCTGGTTTTGATTATGGGGAGGGTTGTGCCTGAGCTATGCCATGTCATTTGACATCTGAGAGAGAGTCTTCTTGAGAGTCTCTAACTCACTTGTGAGTTGAACAGTTTGTTCATTCTATACATTTTGGACTATGGATGGGGAATGGACATGGGTTGATCCTTCCACTTGTTGTCATTGAGATTGATGAGAGGAATCTTGCATGCCATTTCCAAAGAAAGGCATAGTGGGTGGAGCTTGCAACTCAGATACATGCCCATATTGGGAATAAGACATCCCTGGGACAGTGTTGTATAACTGTGGATTAGGCATCTGATAATTCATGGGAGGCATAGCTATTCCTAAACCTCCAGATTGTAGACTTATCTGTTGTTGTAATTTGATAGCCAGATGATAAATCTTAGATAGTGAGTCAATCTCAGTAGGTTGATAAGTTCTTTGCAAGAACAAACCAATCAAAGGATCAACAGCTCTTAAATACGCCTATATGGCCATACCCTCTAGCACTAAGTAAGGCTCTTGTAGCCTACAATACATACTTTGGAACCTAGTGTTGAACAAGGGTAATGGTTCATGATGTTCCTTTCTTATGGTGGCAAACTGGTGATATAATATTGCAGGGTCTACATAAACCTTGAATTGATTAATAAAAGCATCTTCTAAATCTGTCCAACCTAGAATAGATCCCTGGGGCAGATATACATACCAATTATATGCTATATCTCCTAAATAATAAGGAAACAATCTACATACCACATCTTGATGAGAAACTTGAGCTTGTGTGCAAGCATCTTTGAATGCTTGTATATGTTCCGCAACACTTCTCGATTCTCCATGCATGTATTTCGGATAGAACCTCTCTCGGTTCTTTGGTAAATCATGGAATCCCCGCGTAATAGTCCCTAATGGGGAGGGATTATTCACAAAGTAACCCATCGGTGGGATTGGTTGGGAAGGTGGTGATATAGGCCGAATTGGTGGTGACACAGGCCTGATTGGAGGTGGTGATGTAGGTCGAACTAGTGGTGGTGTAGGTGGATTTGGAGGAAATCCAAGTGGAGTAAGTGGTGGTGGCAGTGTAGGTATCAAAACCCTACGGGCATGAGGTCTTTGTCTAATCGGGGTTTGTAATGCTTGTAATGGTTCTGGATCAGTAGAAGATCTGAGAATCCTTCCTTATTTGTCCGTTGAAAATGACCCTATGCTAGATAGCTTGTTCTTTCAGAGCCCTCCTTCTAGCGCCAATTTCTAATGATGGTGAAAATGACACAAACAATGTATAAACAAAATATTTCTACTCTATTTCTTCTTAAAAAGAAAGGCAACATGTAGTGGCCTAACTTCCAAGGTCCTGGTAGCTGGTTCTCAACTATCTGGTGTCACTCAATCGGTTCATGCAACTGTAATGTTCAAGGGGCCTGTGCTAGTAGAAAAAGATTCAAGAAATGACTCATTTTATCAAACCGTTCTTGTAAATAAAGGGGGTTTCAAACAAAAGAAAAAGATGGATCAAAGGGTAAACCAGTAAGTATGAATCAAATTTATCTAGTATCCGGACATATACCTTCAATAATGAATATTTTCTAATAGATCACAAAACCAAAAGCATGACGCAACTTATAGAATAAACTGTACCATTGCATGCATCTAAGGTGCTTAATTTAATACCACTATGTGCATATCACAACTATCTCCAAAATTTGAAAAGAACACACACACCCATTCATTGCCAAGGTCATAGATCAATAGACTTTAATAACTTCAATTCAATGATAATCTAACAAGATAATCCTTAAATTTGATTCCTTCAAATGACTTTCATCACTCAAGAAACTTTTATGTTTTAGCACAATCACTGCATATAGATAGATTATAACTTATCAGCCTTATCACACAAAACAAGTTAATTCTAACATCACATTGCGAGAAAACCTATAATTTTCTTAACTGTAAAGCATCTAGTAAAAATGTATCTCAGTAATCAGTACAAAATTCTATCTCCTAAATTTAGGTAAGCCAATTCTATTCTCAATTAGCCAACCTTTACAATATGATACCCATAGGGTATTTATAGATATACAAAAATCTGAACTCCCATTCTATTTTAAGCCATCCACCCTTTTAGGAACAAAACTTTCTTGGAAACTCAGATCGATTTGATCTTGAGTTCTTACATTAGACATTTAGTTTAGACTGGAGAATAGAAAAACAAAAGAGAAACATGTCATGCGCCTCAAAACTATCAGTGTTGCATGCAACATGCAAAGAAGAGGGAAATCATGCATGCAAGAGATTTATGCATGTGAAGCTGGATCTGCAATGAACTCATCATAACTAGCGAAGACTTGCTATAATGTATCTATTTCTGGCCCATCGATCCAGCTATCTTCTAATTTAATTCGATCCAATTCTACTATAGCGAACTCTCTTATACCTTTTATCTTTGTCAACTCTCTTCTAGCAGCTTTTATTTCTTCTTTGACATCCATTAATCGATCTATCATCAAATTTTCTCCATCATCTCCTTTCTGCATGAGTCCTCTAAATCTTTCATCCCATTTCTCTTTTATCTAACTCAAAGGCATGCCCTCTTTTGTTAATACACTTACATCTACAATGATAGCAATGACTGATTACAACTCCTCAAACTGCTCAGTCAGATTGTTAACAGCGTCTTGAACCTCATTCTTATGTTTACACAAGAAATCTGCTCTGAATTGGACTATACGAGAGGTTTTTCCAACAAAATATTTATTCTCCTCCTCAAGTATTGACTGTTCAAGAAGAGTAGTCAAAGTTAATGTATTAACCTTTTCCAATTTCTGACTATGTTCTTTATACTCCTCTTCTTGTTTCTCTGATGCTTCAATATACTGCTGCATTTCTCTTATCAACTCTTCAGTGCCTTTGTAAGCTTCAAAACCCTCAACCAAAACTTCACCTACCTCCCAATTCAACTTTTCTACCCATCTGTCTACCATCTCCACTTTACCTCTTACCTGCACCAAATCATCTACCTCCTTTTTGCTTAACAAAATATGAGTCTTAATGGTTATCTATTGTGATCTTAGAGAGGAGACACTTTTCAAAAATGAATGTAATTGATCAAAGTGAGCCTTAAGCTCATCCTTCTTTTTTTTATCCTTTATCATTCTTGACTTGGTTGTTGAAGCCACCACATCAATTAGGTTCATTTGTTGATTCCTAGTGGGCCTTCCCAAGTTAACAGTACTCAACTGATAATCTGTTAGCTGCATGTCCCCTACCTCCTTTTCTGTCATTGGCAATGCACACTCAACAAAAATCTCTCCTTTGTTTGTGAGTCTAGTAGAGTGTAGGATCTTGGCCTTCTTTTTAGGCCTCTCTTCTTCAATCTCCTTCATCATATCCTCCCAATTGAGAGGTTGTGAAGGTGTTATTGTTCTTTTCTGCAGGTCTAGTTTTAGCCAAGTGGGAGCACATGGAGCAGTAGTCATCATAGTAGAAGAGGAAGTAATGATAGAAGGTGGCTGCATATGTACGTGGGGTTGACAATCACCCCTTGATTTCTCTTGTTGTTCTTACACCACATGCATCTGCACAAGCCTTTTAGCCTCTTCCCTATATTTTTGTTCTTGTATCTTCTTATCTTCCTCTTCTTTCTTCAACCTCTCTTCCTCCAACCAATCTCTCTCCACTTTTTCTTTTTCCAATCTTTCTTTTTCAAAATTTTCTTCCTCTAGAGCTTCCTTTTCCAGTTTCTCTTTCTCTAAAGCCTCTAGTCTTTCTCTTTCTAGTCTTTCTGCCTCCAAAGCCTTAAGCTTTTCTACCTTTGATTCTTGTTGTTGTTGTTTCTTAACCAGCTCTTCGGCCTCTCTTTCCCTTCGCAATTTTTTTGCTTCTCCTTCTTTTTGGTGAGCTTCCTCATGAAGTTTTAACTTGGCAACCAAGATTTATTTCTCCCTCTGGTTTCTTCCCTTCTCCTCTTCAAGGTCATGAATCTTTTGTATTAGTTCCAACTTGTCATTCTCTTCTTTAACCTTGAGTTCATGTTCTTGTTGCCTTTTCTGTCTCTCTACTTCATCAGTTGTTGCCTTAGCTTTAATTTGTTTGGCTTTTAATTTTTGTTGGTGGAGTATAGCATCAACTTGTGCCTTGACATCAATTTATTTTTGTTCCTCTCAGGCCGTAGCCCTTGCATCATAATCCTTTTTCGCCTCTTCAAACAACGTCCATTGATCTTGTGTCAAAACCTACTCAGTATCCTCCTCTAGAGGCATATTTTCTTACATATCCTTTTTTGACTCAGTCTTATCTGAATCTATCCCAACATCATGAACCTCTACCGCTTTTCCCTTCATGGATTCAGCTATGTCATAAAGAGTTTCCTTTTCCACCTCTTTACCTCGCCGCTTTGCTACCAGGACTTGAGTAGAAGATTCTCCTAAGGCTGGTGTTGAAATAAGTACTCCAATTTGAGCCTCTTCTTCTTGCGTTTCCGATTCATCACCTGCTGCTTCAAGTTCTATCTCTTCGATGTCTAGAGGAAAGAACTCTGAACGCTGTTTAGGAGGTGTCTTCCTTTTGATCCTTTTGTATCCCTTACCCTTTTTAGGGGCTAGTCCTTGAGGAGTCTTGGTTCTTAGAACTAACCATTGCACACTCCTATCCAATATTGTCCTTCCGATCTACTTAATATCAATGGTTTCCTCACTGTCCCAGTCAATCGGATCCAGACTCTTGGTGCCAATGTTCAAAGCTTCATAGGATGGATCCAGTACAATTCCATCATCCACTAATGTGTCAGGAATGTTATCTTTAACACCAAGCTCTGACATGAGTGAGACAGATAATCTTTCAGGATTCTTCTTTCTTAGATCATACTCATCTTGTCGATCACTCCAAAAGTCTTCTAACAAATTGAAATGTTTGTCAAACACTGAAGGCAACAAGGCATACATCTTACCCTTCGGGTCAAAATACTTACAAGCTGTGTATAAACCCAACTTCAACTATATCAGCTCCCTGCAAACCACCTTTGCTCCTACCAAATGCTGATAGCCATACTCACCCAATTTCATGGGAAACTTGTGACATCCTGTCTTATGTTTTATTCCAAGCCGAGCATTAACTCCAAGAGCCTGATATACAAACTCCATCAACACTATCCTGTTATTACAACACCTTGGAAGCGAATGTGGATGACCCTCAAAACCAGCCAACCTAAAATATGTGAATTTGGGGTATTGAATGTACCAACATCCCAATTCATCAATGAATGC
>CM021100.1:378460271-378511434 GCA_007115665.2 Sequoiadendron giganteum | reverse complement strand
CTTCCCCCTCCTAATTATCTCTCTCTCTCTCCCCCTTTCCATCTCCCTCTCTCTCTCTCTCTTTTCCACCCTCCACCTCCTAATTACTCTTCCAAGTGTATGTGTGCAAAAATCAAATATCTGATTTGAATGACTTTAAAATGACTTTAACATGACCTTTTTTGGTTTTATATTAGCCGACCCAAATCGAATATTCAATTTGAATAAGATATCTGATTTGTTTTACTTTGGCTTGGGAATTGCTATGGAGCAATGTATTGACACCCAACCCAAAAAAAGTCAACTCGAGAATTTCACATTTTTTGGCATGCGCAAAATGCTACTTTTTTCATATCATGACTTTTTGGCCCATCATGATCTTGCACATGCCCTACAACAAGCATGTAGAGGATAACTCAATACATTTTCTTGATTTGGCATGATTGACCATAATAGCTCCTTGAACATAAATTGCTTCCATCTTCTTGATGCCTTGCAAACTTGAACTTGATTGATGAAAGTGCTATAGTAATGTTTCTAAAGTTACCCTTGACTGATTTTAGGATCTTCAATTTTCTCAATAAAATTTCTAGCTCTCCTTAGGAATTCAAATGATGAAAAAGACTAGTATTTATATGAAATTCTTCTAATTTCACAAAAATTAATTGTTGATATCCAACAATTGAAATTGGAAATTCAAATAATAAGATTAATGACACTGACATTCAAATTTGGAGAAAAAATAGGTGTTCTAGGGTGTAATGCACCCTAAAATGATCCTCCTATTTCAGGGTCTAAAAGTGTTGAGGGAAAAAAAATAGATGCACAATTTGATTTCCCATGTTTGATTTTCCAAGGATGTTTAGAAATGGGTAAATAATGCATAACTAGGTCCAAGCACATAGGCGAGAGCTAAACCTATTGTGAAATTGTTGCCCTAGAAGAAGAGCTAGTGTTTAGTTTTCTTAAAAAAATATTTTTTTCTAATGCTTTTATGTGTAGGAAATTAATTCTTTGAAATTTCTTTCAATTTTAAATTTCAATTCTTTTTAAACAATTTCATAAATTTCTAACCATTGTGTAGGAATCAAAATTTTATTTTAAGTTTTCTAAACTTATTTAGTTTATAGATTATAGTTTTTTTACTAATTTGTTTAATATAATCTACATACATGTTATTTAAAAAATACATTTGTACAAGTAATATATTTATTTGAAACCCCCAATAAACAATTTAAAAAAAAAAAAAATTCATCTCAAACAACAATATTTAAGATTGGTTTTCAAATTTAATATTTGATTTTTTTTTGTTTTCAAATCTGCAATAATTTTCCTATTCAATCTACATCAAATTTATTTTAGAATAATTTATTTTCACAGTCTGCAATACAATTTAAAAAAATAAATTTGCAAAACAAATTTAGTACATAAAATCATGGCTTTTTTTAAAGAAAAACCTTCAACTATCTTGTCACCTCCTCATTGAAACCATAGTAATTGCCTTTTCTCTGTTCATTTTTTTCAAAAATTTCTCCCCTCTTTTTGGCCTTTGCGCTCTCCATGTAGGTAAAATGATTTTAAAATAAGTAAAACTTGTATAATAAAAGCATTGCAATAGAACCGCCCAAGGGATATAGACATAGTTCCTCAAACTTGACGAATTTTTTAGTATATTTCCAGCTTGCAAATATTTAAGTGTGGATTTCATGTCCTCCCATTCTTGATTAGGAGTTGTTGATGATGGATGGGCAAATAGATTGGAGGTTTGATGGTCGACATATTGATTGTGTCGAGGTGGAGAAGAGTGAGGTAGATTTTGAGGTGGATTAGGATATGATTGTTGAGGAGATTGATTTTTTTTGGCAGATTGAAGTATGATGGTTATGGAGATTGAGGTGGGTAAGGTTGATGTTGAGAAGGATTGGCGTATGATTATTGAGGAGGTTGAGATAGATAAAATGGATGAAGAGGTGGTTTTTTATGATTATGGAGGTTGAGATGGATTATTATATGATGGGGAAGGTGGTTGAGGTGGATAATATTGATGATGAGGGGGATTATTATATAGTTGTTGAGACGGTGAGGTCTGTGTGATGGATATTGAAGGATATTGGTATATGATATTTAAGGTGGATTAGGATATGATTCTGATGGATATTGGAGATGATTAGTGTATTCTTGTAAAGGTGGTGGAGAGTGATGTGATGGATATTGGAGATGGTTAGTGTATTCTTGTAAAGGTGGTGGAGAGTGATGTGATGGATGTTGATGTCATGTAATATTGGTTGTTTGACTATTATATGATGCATTGATAGGATTAAGTAAAATGGTTTAAGGATTCCTATTCTTGATTTATGGATCTTTTATGCTTTCTATAGTTTCAATTTCAATAATTTCTCTTTTTTTGGTTTCCCTTTGATTGAGTTAGGATATAATATGCAGGGATCCTACTCTTGATTTGGAGATTGTCTTGTAGACCTATTGATTATTGTGTGTATCATGTAGTGCATCTATCCATTAGTATACACACCTAAAATTAACATTTGAAATGCTTAATTAATTTTAATAATAGATTAATTTCATCTACAATTCACTCTAGTAATAATTTAAATTAAATAAATAAATAAATTTCACATAACTAATTATTTAAATTAAATAACACAAATCAATTTCCATCTTATTACTCATTTAAAAAAATACCAACTTCCACCTCATTTTTGATTTGAAATAAATCTAATCTCACCCACTTCAATTAAATAATTTTGTTTTTAATAAATTTACCCCTCTAAAATGCATATATATAAGTCGACATAATCCATCACCAATAATAATAAAAATAAATAAAAATTCAAAAATACCTCTTATGAATGATCCATTGCTCCAAGTGTATATACACTGTCCATCCACCATTTAATCTTCACAATTCACATCCCCACTCAAGCATATATAAATGAAATCCTCATTTGTTCATCACACATGAATAAAGAATGTAGCATCCTCATACTCTCATATGATACATGAATCATCAAGGATTAGGAAAATATATCCATAAGTATAAATTAGACATAAGAATTTCAAGAGCACATGTCAAGAATACATATAAAAGAATATGTTACCAAGATCTAGTAGTTCATCTAAAGAACAATTATATTGCTCATATCCATGAACAAATCCACTTGAAAAAGGAGATATCTTGTTTTAGTTTACGTGTGAAGATAATAATTATTTGGTTTGATGTTCTTCATGCTCAATACAAAGGTATTTTTCTTGATTTAGAGTAAGGGTAATTTAATATGGATTTAATCTTCTACATTTTGTTCAAGTCTAGTATCACATAATGAGAATAAACAATTCTTGAGCTCATAAACAATGTCCTTAATTACACCTATCCTAATATATTCATTATCATCCTCAATTTTACCATTTTCATAACATGAGTCGATTCCAAAAGCACAAGATGTAATGGCTCTCAACCTATACTCTATAACCACAGAGATGGACAAAATACTTAGAGTCAAGGACATATGTATATCTATATAAATTAGATTTTTTTTAGATTAGAAAAAATCAATAGTCAAATAATATCCAATAAGTGTGTAATTGATAAGAGTGGGTACAAATCCTTTTCACTTTTGACTTTGTAGGGCTAAACAAGATGGGGAGGTCTATCACATATGTATGTATGTATGAATGAATACTCCAAAAATTTATCACCAAGCATTTGTTCTATTCGTTCACTATTATACAAAACTAAAAGTCTTATTATAAATTAGGTGAACACCATGCTATAGAAACTGTGGGATGCTAAAATCTTACCCATGGATTGAATAGATTTAGCCATCCTCATAGAATAACATAAATCATTACTCAAACAATTGATAAAACTAAATCAAGCATGCAATAGAGAAAATGAAATACAACCTATTCTATGGTGGATTGGTGCCCTCCATGAAGATGTGAGAGAGCCCTTTCCCAACCCCTTTCTAAGCCAAATGAAATAGACAATGAGTTGCTATGAGCTCAAGTTGCCTATAGTCTAGATGCATTCAAAATGTAGATGTCGAAATGAGAGAAAATGCCTTGCATTTATAGGAGAAGTTGAGAGAAGAGAGGCCAAAATTGAGAGATGTGGGACTAAATCCCATCCAACAGGATAGAGACACTTGTCATAATGGGATTGGCCAAAGCTTGTGCAAGTTTTCGCCAATGTGCCCATTCAAATTTGAAAAATGTCAATAAATGCATGTTGTTGAGGGTTTTGGGGGGATTTATCTTTGTCCAAAAAAGTCAAAGATGAGAGTTATTGAGGGAAAATAAGTGTTTTTAATAAATCAAATAAATTGATTTATTGGTGCAAGTGGGTGGGTTAGTTAGGAGTTTAGATTTGACTCTAGTTGAGTCAAAAGCTAAAGAATGGTAATTATGATTAGAAATTAATTAATTTAGATTAATTAACTTAGGGGATTTTTAGGGATTTGATATTTGATTTTAAATCAGTTTGATTTATTAAATCAAATAAGAAGAACTTTAGGACTTAATGAAATAATTTGATTTATTTAATTAAGTCTGATGAACATTAGGGATTTAATCAATAAAATTTATTAATTGATTAATAGAAGAAATGAATGTTAATTAAAGCGGAATGCATGATGCATGATGTTAGTTTTTCATGTTTACATTTTTCCCCTCTTTGAAGCAATGTACTTGTTGCATTGGTTCAAAGAATGATTCTGCCGACATCGAAATTAAAAAATTTCTACTTTTTTTTCGGATGCCCCAGTGAAAATAAATACATTAGTACATTGCCCCCTCGAGAGATTGAGCGAAAAGACTTGATTTGAGGTCGATCTCGCGACAAAGAGGTTCAAAATGGATGTCTATATGATAATGATGATGAAAATGAGATGTTTGGAAGATGCTTAAAATAACAAATCTATATTATTTTAAATATGTTAAATGATTGTGCAATGCATGTGAGATGGATGAGATGGATGATGTCGTCCTATGATGATATGACGCGATTATGCATGAGATGGATATGGCATGATTATGCGAGATGAGAGGATGAATCCAACATGGATGCAACATGGATGCATTGTTAGTGCGAAAGAGGATAGAAGAATGAGAGGGATCAACCCTTAAATTCAAGAAGAATGTAGAAGTCCAATAAGTCCATTAGTCATCGAGACTTTATTAGATATGATGATGAATGATGATGATGTGTTACTTATCCAAGGATGGGAAAGAGCGTACCTTTCTTTATGTTTGATAACACATGTAGGTGTGATGCATCAAGGTATTAAGAACCAGGATGGCGTGGCGCCTAGTGTGATGGACTTTGACTCATCAAATAGATAGGAGTACTCTTGTTCACACTTCACAAACATAACCTTATTCAAAATGTAGTTCAAATATCTTAAACATCTCGGGCCAAAACATAAGAAGGCAAGCCTTCTTATGTGGTCAACAAGACACTCAAAACATCTTCCCTACAAACAAACAAAGTACGTCTCATGAAGTTATTTTACAAGAATATCCAACAAGCATAGCAAATAAAAAGATAATGATCCTTGCCCCATTCCTTTCTCTCTAAACCTGTTATGTTTAGGCATCATCGAGAGGTCCTTGGAATGAGCACAAACTAAGATAAGTCCAAACAAGACCAAGATAAAGCAAACAAACAAGCTAATGTTCTTCGTACCGCTAGCCAAGGCTAAAATACTGTGAGGTACCTGAAGCTTATGTCCATCATGGGAAAGCTTCATCCTAGGACATGTAGTGATCAGGGTTTTGGTGAGACTGATTGGATGATAAGCTATTGATACTTCGAGTTGACCAACTTTCTTGCTTACTGACTTAGGCTTGAGACTTTGACGATTAGGCGTTCACTTTGGAACCTGCTAGACTTGCTTATGACTGACTCACCAAAGGGTGAAAGCGATGACTGATTTTATTATGAGTGATGACAATCACGGGTGAAAGCGAGATGAAACGGGTGCACCATTTTGGGTTTTTTTTTTTTTTCAAATGTTTTGAGGTTGTTTTTTGAATTTTTGAGATGTTTTACAAATGTTTTTGGTATTTTCAAGATTTTATGATGAACAAACTAACTTAAAGACCTATCCTAGGGGTCTCGGGAGCTGATCCATAGATTAGCCTTGCCTACGTTATACACGCAGAGACCACGTAGTTTGACTGACGACAAATTTGACTTAATGAAAAGATGGATGGGCAAACGGATTGCCAATGCGACGGACACCTAAAGGACTGACCTTGACTGTAAAATAGATGGGCAAATGGATTGCCAATGCGACGGATGCCTAAAGGACTGACCTAAATGTAAAATAGATGGGCAAATGGATTGCCAATATGACGAACGCCTAAAGGACTGACCTAAATGTAAAAATAGATGGGCAAACGGATTGCCAATGCGACGGACGCCTAAAGGACTGACCTAAATGTAAAATAAATGGGCAAACGGATTGCCAATGCGATAGATGCCTAAGGACTGACCCTAACTGTCTCGAGGGATGATCAAAGATCAACCTTGCCTACGTTCAAGCTCAGAGACGATGTAGTTCGACAAGGTGAAATACTGACAAGACTCAATGATGAATTTTTTTGAAGATTTTCTGATATTTTGACATGTTTTTGGATTTTTGATGATTTGGATATTTTTGGATTTTTGAGTTTTTGAATGTTTTTGGTTTTTTCTGATGAATTTTTGAATGTTTTTGGTTTTTTTGCATGAAATTTTGAAAAAGATCACGAGAATATACACGAATCCGATCCGATGTTGCGAGAACGTGCCCCTAGTGTGGTGCGACAGACTACTTCGATAAAGGTAGGACAAATTGACCTTAGAAATGCCAAGTAGTTCCATGGTGGAACATGGTGTAGACACCAACGCAGGCTATGGTATGGATGCGAGCGGATGAGTGGATGAATGAGTGATGGAAAGAGTCGTGCAGATCCTGGTAGATGGGGAAGGTGCTTTATTTACACTTGGTGCCTGTTTGCCATATTTTCACCAAGGTACTTGCCCAAAGCGCCACCGAAGTGGTTTTCACTAGAGGACGAATTTTTTTTCTTTTTACTATTTTCAATCCTTTTTCTGATTTTTTTTTTGGATTTTTTGTATTTTTGGATTTTTTTTTGTTGTCACCAAGACGCCTGTTTGCCAGGTTTTCATCAATGTAACCATTTTTTTAGGACTTTTTCTGATTGTTTTTTTGTATTTTTTGGTTCTATACCTTGCAAGATTTAGGCATAAATTTTTTTGAGGTGTGAACTGTTCATGGGATCTTGCAGGGGCTCGCCTTCTGGTGTCGACAACTAATACGCCCCCGATTTGTAGCTTGCAGTGATGATAAAGGGTCCCATCCAGTTGGGCTCAAACTTTCCCTTTGTATCCAGATTTGGCACGTTCTTTTGGTTTTCTTTCAGCATGAGGTCACCAACTTGGAAAGTGCGTTGTCTGATCTTCTTGTTGTAGCTCCTTTTTAGGCGATTCTGGTACACTTCTAGATGATTAAGGGCATCCATGCGCCTTTCATCCAGTAATTCCAGCTCATTGAGTCTTGTGACCCTGTATTCCTCATTCGTGATAAGGTTTTGCAGTGATATCCTCAGTGACGGGAGCTCGATCTCAATAGGGAGGATGGCTTCTGATCCGTAGACCAGAGAGAATGGGGTGGCACCTGTTGGTGTACAGATGCTAGTGTGGTAGGCCCACAAGGCGGGATTTAGTTGCAGATGCCAGTCACGACTAGAGTCATTGACTGTTTTCTTGAGGATTTTCAAAATGGTTTTATTTGTAGCTTCTGCTTGGCCATTGCCTTGTGGATAGTATGGAGTGGAAAAATGGTGTTGGATTTTGAATTTTCCACACAAATCACGGACATCCTAATTTTTGAAGCGCGTCCCATTATCAGAGATAATGGATTAGGGAACACCGTATCGACAAATGAGGTAATTCAGGATGAACTTGGATATTTGTTTTCCCATGATGTAGGTCATGGGAATTGCTTTGACCCACTTTGTGAAATATTTGGTGGCAGTGATAATGAACTTTTGGCCATTGGATGAGGTGCACGATATTTTACCAATGAGATCGAGCCCCCATTGTGAAAAGGGCCAAGGTGTAACAATGGGATGCAGTTCTTGAGCTAGTGCATGAATAAGGTCTCCATGTCATTGACATTGTAGGCATTTTCTGACAAAGTTGTGTGCCCCTTTTTCCATCGTCGGCTAGTAGTACCCTGTTCTCAGCAACTTTTTAGCCAAGGTCATACCACTTGAGTGTGACCCACACGTGCCATTGTGTACCTCAGTTAGAGCAAGCAAGGCTTCCTCGGGTTTTAAACAACATAGCAAGGTTTCATCGGTACTCCTACAGAAGAGGGTCCTCTCCTAGGATGATGAATCGTGAAGTCCTTTTGACAAAAGTGCATTTTAGGTTCAGAGTGATGTCAGTGGGGAGGATTCCTAACTTTAGGTAGGTGTATATATCATGATACCAAAGATCATCGGGACCAATGAGTTCACACGTGTATTCTGACTCTGGTACCTCGAATGTGGGTACGAGAAGCTTCTCTACGAGGAATTCATGTTTTGAGACGTTACGAGGGATGTCCAGTAAGGATCCAATTGTCGCCATTGCATCGGTCGCTCTGTTGTTTGTCCTTGGTATCTGCTCAAAGGTAATGTCAATGAAAGATTCCTTGAGGCTTTCTACCACCTTCTTGTATGGTGTGAGCTTATCATCCTTCGTTTGGTATTCACCGTTGACTTGGTTGATGATAAGTTGCGAGTCCCCATAGACTTTTAGTGCCATGATTCGCTACTGTGCTGCAATCTTGAGACCTATGGTCAAAGCCTCATATTTTGCAATATTGTTAGTACAAGGGAATGCAAGCTTGTATGATCTAGGTATGCAGTCTCCTTGTGGCGTGATGAAGAACACACCAGCTCCTGATCCATGTTGTGTGTGAGAGCCATCAAAGTATAACTTCCAGTGGTCTGCTGCACCAAGGTTAAAAAGGGACTCATTTGGGAATTCTGATATAAGTGGGTTATCTGTCTAGAGGGGAGCTTCTGCCAACTGATCTGCAATGACTTGTCCTTTTATGGATTTTCGTTCTACATACTCGATATCATGTTCAGATAATATCATTACCCACTTAGCCATTCTACCTGTAAGCGCTACTTTTGACAATAGGTATTTTTGAGGGTCTATTTTGGCAATCAACTTGATTTGGTGCGCTAGCATGTAGTGTCTAAATTTCTGAGCTGCAAATACTAGTGCTAGGCAAGCTTTTTCTATTGACGTGTAATTGAGCTCATGTCCCACCATTGTTCTGCTGATGTAGTAGATAGCCCGCTCGGTTCCCTTTTCATCATGTTGGGCTAAAAGGGCCCCCAGGGCGGCTGTTGTTGCAGAGATATATAGGATTAATGATTTACCCACAATTGGTGGCATCAACACAGGTGGTGTAAGTAGATATTCTTTTATTTTGTTGAATGCTTGCTTGCATTTGTCGTCCCATCTGAAAGCTACTCCCTTGTGAAGTAGGTGTGAATAGGCAATCTGTTTATCTGCCAATTGTGCTATGAATCTCCGGATGGACTGGAGTCTTCCTTGCAATCCTCTTAGTTGTTTTAACGTCCTTGGTGCTTCCATTTCGAGGATTGCTTTTACCTTTGTAGGGTCCACCTCTATTCCTCTCATTGAAACTATGTATCCTAGCAGCTTTCCTGATTGTACCCCAAAGACACACTTCTTCGGGTTGAGTCTAACCTTATATTGTTCGAGCCTGTCAAAGATAGCACTTAGAGTTGCTATATGGTCTTGTCTCTTCTTTGATTTAGCCAGTATGTCATCTACATAATCTTTGACTATTTTATGGATCATGTCGTGGAAGATTAATGTCATGGCTCTTTGGTATGTAGCTCCTACATTTTTCAACCCAAATGGCATTACGTTCCAGCAGTAGGTGCCCCAAGGACATGTGAATGCTGTCTTGTGTTGGTCTTCTTTTGTGATCATTATCTGATTGTACCCCGAGAAGCCATCCATTAGGGAGAGCATCTCATGTCCGGCCGTCATATCCACTATCATGTCAATGTTGGGTAGTGGAAAGTCATCCTTGGGACATGCTTTGTTTAGGTCTCTGAAATCAGTGCAGATGCGGATGCCCCCTTTTGGTTTTGAGAGTGGTACGAGATTTGATACCCATTCTGGATAGTCGATCGGGCGTATGAAGCCAACATCCAGAAGTTTTGTAGCTCAATCTTTACAAGCAAGGCTATTTGTGGGTGCATCTTCCTTAGCTTTTGTCTGACTGGTTTTGCTCTGGGGTAAACGGCCAAATGATGCACTACCACTTCAGGGTCCAAGCCTGGCATGTCTACATAGGTCCACACAAAATTTACCTTTCTCTCCTTTAGGAATGCTACCAATAGTTCTTGTTCCTCTGTTTGAAGTGTTTGGGCGTAGAATGTGATTTGTTGCTCTGTTTCTGTTCCCAGGTTGATAGGGTTGCACTGTTCTGCCAATACTGCTGACTTCTCCTGGTGTAGAGCAGTAGGGGGGAGATTGAATCCTTCATCCTCTAGTGCCTCGAGGAGGTTTTCACCATCGGATGCGTCCTTTATTTTTATTGTTTTATGGTTAGAGAGTGCCACAGTGTGGTTTTCACTCAATAACTCCAAGCTTATTCTCGATCTTTTTCTTTTGCGACTGAAGGACTCAATCGTCTCCCCATAGTATGCTTGTGTGTCTAGTGTGATGTTGAATCCCGCCTTATGATCTCTGCATGGGATTGTATCCCTTAGTCCCATGAATTCCGAGAGAGCCTTATCATTTTCGAATGAGTCTAGAATTGGCGGTCCCCGTTGGTCGTGATCGATGAGTTGGGGGTACACTAAGTGGATTTGGTGGGTTCGTTGGATTGGCTCAGCAGGTGAGAAACTAATCATTAGTAGGGTGGAATCTTCAAAGAGCCTAGGTAAGCCACCTATGGTGTCATCATCATCACTGCTACTACAAACCTCAGTTATGTCAAATGTGAAGTTATCGAGAGGTAGGCCTGTGGACATGGGTAATCTAAGGTTAGTTGTCGAGACCCGAAGAGAGGACCTGATTGCCCTATTAGGAACACTTCTTCCATGCATGGTTATACTCGAAGGGGTACAGCCGAGGCCAAGGTTTCACATTCTTCTTTCTACAATGATGGGCTCCAACCGTCCATCACTATTTCTTCCTAGGCTTTCATTCCTGTTATAGCCCATGCCGAACATCATTTGTAACCCTCTGTTTGTTTCCTCCATGGGTAGGGTGGGAGTGGGTCTTTCATCTTGGTATAGAGTGTTTGTGATGTCCTCCTGTCCACATTCTCCCGACTGAGATCCCCCCAACGGTGGAATCCAGAGGGTTCCGTTCTAGTGTGAACAGGTGTTTGAATCAATTGTGGTTGCCCATGTGACCTAGGAGATTGTGGTAACTCTCCTACAACAAAAGCATTTCTCTTCATTCTATAATCACCGCATCCATTGTCCTGTATCATGTTTTTGATCTCGGATATGTCGGGGATGGCGGGTGTCTCTGTCACAGAAGTGGAGGCGAGATTAGCTAGGTCTATGTATGAAGTGGATGGTCCTTCATCATTTTTAGGTACTTGAGGGATCTTGTAAAACTTGGCTTCCAAGTTTTTACAATAGGCGAAAGGTTCAGGATCCCCATGTATAGTAACCTCCTCATTTTGATATGAGAACTTAATGCACTAATGATAGGTTGAGGCCACTGCCTTCATTCCGTGTATCCATGGGCATCCCAGGAGGATGTTGTATGGCAAATCAAGGTCAAGAACTTGACAGGTTGTTTCCATGGTTACTGGCCCCACTTGGATGGGGATCTTGATAGTGCCCTAAGACACTCTTTCCTGGTCATCATATGCTCTTATCATGATGCTTTTGTTCTTATTGATGGAATCCTCGGCGAATCCCAATTTTTTTATGAGTTTCAGCGAACAAATATTAAGTCCTGCACCACCATCTACCAGGACTCATTTGACTTTCTTTTTATGGATTAGGACTTGGAGGTGGAGTGCGCGGTTATGAGATTGCTGCGGGGGGAAATCTTGGTCTGAAAATGTGATGAGATTTGGGGTAACGATGTTACCCACCATAGCCTGAAATTGCTCTATGTCAAGGGTGGCAGCAACGGTAGACGCAGCTAGTGCTTCATCCAGGATTTGTCTATGGGCGGCGGAGATTTTTAGTAATTCCATGATGGAGATTTGTGTGGGTGTTCTTTTCAGCTGGTCAATTACATTGTAATCATAGGGGATGGCCTTTGTGTTGGTAATGGGGGTCTTAGTAGGTGCCCCAGCAATGGTAACCTTTCTGCCTCGTGTGGTGACTCCACAATCATTATTGGCTCCCTTGATATTTATGATGGTGACCAACTCGTTGACACATCCGACTATCTCCTCGTATACTAGATTAGCACTAGCATACTATTGTTTACCCTTACTATTCCCTTGGTTATTTCCCTAATTATTTCCTTGGTTATGATTCGGCATCGGATTCATGTAGATTTTTAGGTCTTGGTTTCTGGCCGGCTGCTCGATGTTGATGACCTTATCCTCGATGAGGTCTTGGATGATATTTTTGAGTCTCATGCAGTTGGCGGTGGTGTGTCCTTTGAATTTGTGAAAGTCACACAAGAGATTCTCATTGTACCATGGCGGTTTGGTCATGGGCTCCGTGTATTGTTCGGAGTTAGAGATCTTGATTAGGTTCTCTTTGACCAATTTCTTCATGACAGACTCAATCGATTCGCCAAGGTCTATGAACTTCCTCTTGGGGGGAAACTTGTTGCGAGGAGGTGGTCCTCCTTGATTACCCACATTGTTGACTTGATTGGTGGAAGGTGGTTGTGACTGTGCTACTACCGCATTAGTCTGCACATTGTTGTGATTATGATTTTGCGGTTGATGATGATTTTGGGTATTTTGCTTAGGAGCACTGATGACTACCTTAGCGTCGACCATGCCGTCGTTCGTGATATTTTTGTTCCTCGACCATGTTCGAGGTTTATCATTGTAGTTGTTAGACGGGTGGTTATCTTGTAGTGGAGTGAATGTTGGTGTGCCTTCTCGCGCTGTAAGGGCTCTTTCAATGTTGAGCGCCTTTGGAATGAGTTGATCGTATGATGTGATGCACTGCATTTTCAAGTAAAATGCCAAGTTTTTATCAAGGTTGGCTATAATGGTGCAGACTTGTTGTTCTTCTGGCATAGTCCACTTGCTCTGATTGGCCTTGGATCGCCATATTTGCAAGAAGGATGCGAATAACTCTCCTTTTTCTTGTTTGAGTGCAGATAGTTCTTCTAAATTGACATCCACACCCATATTAAAAGCGTAATTTTTAAGGAAAGCCTCCACTATTTCCTCGAATGTTTTAATGCCCGTGGGTGGGCGAGAAAACCATTCCATAGCTGGACTAGTCAGGCTTCAGGGGAAGAGCCACATTAGATATGTGTCATCATATGCGACTTCCATGCAGTGCACCTAAAATTCCCTGACGTGGTTTTCAGGGTTGCCCATTCCATTGTATTTATCAAATTTGGGGATCTCGAATCCCTTTGGGAATGGTACCATGGTGAGACTTCTATTGAACGGATAAGGGCACAAGTTTCCTGGTGTCCTTGTGGTTTTTCTTGCTTGCAAGTCCAACACCTGCTGCGAAAGCAGTTTGATTTGTGTTGCGACATCTTTGCTTGGATTCGGGGGTGGGATGAATGAGTTGTAAGGCATTTGGGGAGTGCGCGTGGTGGGAGGAGTACTAGTGGGTGTTTGTTGCAAGCTTGGCTGTGCGTTTAAGGCTTGTTTGTAAGCCTGCATTTGTGCCAACAACGCCTGTTGTTGATCTTGTTGTTGTTGTTCCAATAGCGCTTGTTGTTGGTCCATCTGCTATTGTTCCCATGAAGCCTGCTGTTGGTCAAGCTGCTGTTGAGCTAGTAACGCTTGTTGTTGGTCTAGCTGCTATTGCACCAACAATGCTTGTTGTTGGTCGAGCTGCTATTGTGCTAATAAAGCTTGTTGTTTAGCTTGGTGTTGTGCCTGAAAGTCTTGCAGGGCTTGTTGGTAGGCTTGTAGGTGGATCGCTTGCAATTGCGCTTGGTATTGAGCTTGTGCCTGTTGTTGGGCTTGAGCTTGAGCTTGGGCTTGAGCTTGCACTTGCGCTTGGGCTTGGGCTTGGGCTTGTGCTTGAGCTTGCGCTTGGGCTTGAGCTTGCATTTGGGCTTGCTGCTTTTGCTGTAGTACTCTTTGTTGGTTGGCCTTTTGGATGGTTTGGATTAGAGTGGTGAATGAATTTGTTGTGTTGGCTTTCGGTGGGATTGGTGGTGAAACAAGAATCATGCCAACTGTCGTGGTGGGTGGAGGGATTGTGGTGGTGATTGTGATTTGGGTTGTCGGAGGGGTGTTTGAGACGATTGGTCCTTGAGGAGGCATGCTTTGGGAGATTTGAGGACCAATAGATGCATTAACCATGGTGACAGGAATAGTTGCGATTTGTTGTGAGGATATGGGAAAAAGAAGCGGGTTCAAAGTGGTGGTCGGATTGCTTGGATTGGAGAAATTTTCGATGGGTAAAGGTGGAAGACCTATTCCAAGAGGTGATGTGGATGTGAAAGGAAGCGGGGGAAGGGATGATGCACCACTTTGGAAAGAGAAAGGATTGATAGCTTCCGTCATTCCAAACAAGCCAACTTCCTCATGTGGTGGGGCAGTTGGTATGTTCAATTAATAGGCTGGTGTGGCATGAAATGAGGATGAACCAGCAGGATTATGAAATGTAAGTGGGACATATGGGTGAGATGGGTTTTCCAGAATATATGTAGCCGGTGTGGGGGTGATGATTGCTTCTTTATTAGTCACAAGGTGGTGTTTTTGCAATTCTTGGAACATGGCACTCCCCTTGTTCACATTCAGGGGGGTTGGTGTGATGACTGATGTGGTGTAAAGTACTTCTTGGTTGATGTTGGAAAATGGGGGTGCATCTGTATTAGTGCTTGTGTTAAGGTCGAGAGGGGGTATGACCCCTCCTCTTGCTATCGTATTTAGGTATTTGAACATAGCACTAACAATTTTGTGGTTCTCTGGATTTTGAACAATTTCCATGATTTCATTTGGTGTCTTCCCCATGTCTTCATTTGTGCTGTCCTCTTGATGACTCTCCTCTTGAGGATTTTGTGATGATAAGGGAGAGTTGCTTGATCCCGCTAGGTTCACTTTGGTATTTAGATGACTCATGTCCATAGAAGCTGATATTTCTCTGATATTCTCCATGTCCTTCTTGTGTTGAGATCTTGTTTGGACCATAAAAAATAGGGATTTGTTCGATCCTAATCCTTTAGGTGCAAAAGAGAAGAACTAGGGAAGCTAAAAGATCAAAGATGGTGATAATGGTGATGGGTTAAAATGGATGGGATGAGTGAAAACCTTTTTTTGAAGAACTTTTTGAAGGTATGTGCTAAACTTTGTAAGGGCTTTTGATTTGATTTGATTGTGATAATTTGACTAGATGCGTTAAGTCAAACAAGATTGTTGTGAAGTTGTTTTCCCTAGGAAGTTGTGTTATCCTAAAGGAACTTGCATAAATGGATGAATTGACAAAGTGTGTTATGCAAATGTGTTTGAGAACTAATAGACTTTTAAGAAGTTGTGTTATCTCAACAAAAATTTTTTCAATGGTTTAAGACTATGTTGGCTAAGTGTGCTTAAGCCAAGATATGATCATGTTGATTTAGCCCTCTAAGTTTAGCGTGATGATTGATTCTAGAGTTCTCAAAAGGTTTGATGATGAAATGAGACTTGATTTGATGGAGGAATGAATGGAAATGACAACTTTGATCTTGAACCTTAACCTAGATGCAACTCTTTCTACAAAACCTCGGTATTGAAGAACACACTAGACTTCCTATGGGAGAAATGCAAACCTTTGAAAAAGTTTAGGATTTTGTTGGCAATAAAATGCATACAATGCGGGATTGTTCCTTGAGGCCTTTTTGTAGAAATTGTATACAAGTCTCTCCCTTACTTCAAGGAGCATCTCAAGGCATTGCTCACGGATTTTTAGACTCACTTTCTTGAACTTTGGCTTTGGGATTTTGATCTTGCGGGAAATCATGTTAGAAAACACATGTGTAATCCAATTTGTCTCTTTATCTTGGTTAAATGAGGTTCTTTTTATCCAAGACACTTGCTTGCTTAGGTTTTCAAACTATATGTCTAGTGTCCCGTTCTCTTTCTCATCCCACAAGGTCCTTTGTGTGGAAATCGAGGAAAATAGGGCAAAAGTTTCCTTATGTTTATCCTTATTGGAAACAAATGATGGTAGAACTTGTGCACTTATAAACCTCTAGGAATGTGATTCCTAGGGAAAGCAAGAGTGGGCAAGTTCGTCAATAGGTATTTGTTTCCCACAAGGTGTTTGAAATTTCAAGGTTTTCTGTGTATGTTCATTTTTCAAATGTTTCCAAGATCAAGCAATGTGTTCTTCCAAGCACTTTTACACTCCTAGGTTGATGAGACAATACCTTGTTGGGTTTCCACTTGGATAAATCCAGCTGTGCATATCTTGTGCGAATGGCTAAATGCTTGACCACACTGGCTCCCCTCCATGACACTCACTTATTCGGGTTAGCCAAGCATTAGTACCCATGAATCTCCCATGGCATACTTTCCATTTCCACAACAAGACCGCATGTTATGTGGGGCGGCTTCAAAGGACATAACCTTTTGCACCAACAAGATAGACAAGGTTTTGGCCTTTTTCTAAACAAGGGGTTCTAATTCGGGCATTTCGTTCGTGGGGGATTATCCAACATCGCGAGAGTCCATTGCTGTCCATCTCGTCGGAATAATCCTCGTGATATTGGCCTTTGTTCCAATATCCACACTTATATATCGGTTGGAAGTCGCTTGGCTTTAGCGTGTTCCCGGTTGGGTCGTTCCCTTGGGTGATTACTTTTTCCCACAAGGTAGGCCCTCTAAGATAAACAATAGCGAACAAACATATCCCGTCGTTCACACAACCTTTGTTGAAAAACAAAGGGGAGAACCTCCGCAATATATCGTGCTCACACTCGCATGTTTTGTTCAATTTTAAAATGCCCAAATTGAAGTGTGGAGGCAATATTTTTGACAACTTAACATCACCAAAATGCTTTTGATTCTCAAGATTGCTATGAAGCGCGAGAGAAGCGCATACGCATTTCAATGATGTTAATTTGTGAAAAAGATTGCAAAAAATGAAAGACACTTGTTCATTTTATACATCAAAGTAGTGATGAGTTCGTTTTAAAAGCACCAATTGAAATGTGAAGTTGCCTTGTTCAATTTTTAAGTCCAAATTAAAATCTAGTAAATGTCTAAGGTTATTTTTAACCAACTTTGAAAAGATCAAGTCAAGTGGTTAATTTTAAACCCAAAAGGAAATGTGAGTTGGTTTAAAACATAAAAAAAGGATAGTGAATTGAAGCTCTAAGATTTAAAATAAGCATTAAAAAATGCTTTTTCCAAGTCTTGATTTCAAAAAATAAATCTCCAACTTCACTCCATTCGCCTTTTGTCAACCTCCAATTTCAATCTTGATGTCAACCTCCAATGTTAACCTTTAGTTTCAACCTTTATGTCAACCTATATATATATATAAAAATAAGGTAGGATTTTAGAATCGTAACTTATTTCAAGAAATAAATGATAACTTATCATAATGAACATACCTTCAAATAAAAAATGAATGTGCTTGATGATAACTTTTAATGAGAGAGTTCCTCTTTCTTGAGAATTTAGAAAAAAATCTCACACATTGATAATCTCTTAAATAAACACCATTCCATAATAAAGTAAGTTCGTGCATGATGCATTCTAAAACGAACACAATATACTAACTTCCCGCGTGTAGATATACGAATATAAATTGTTGGATGATAGTAAAGTTGTGCAATACTAGTTTTCAGTTGTATGCCAGCTATTTTGATTTGATGGTTTTCTATGACAATGTAACTTACAAAATACTCCCATTTGGCTTTAAAATAACATATTGAAGGCTCCACATATACCCACAACTCACAACCATAACTCTCAACATTTCAAGTTTGCGTATTTTATTGTTCAAATTGTCCCCTTTCTACTTTGTTTTAAACTAGAAAACTAGAACTCTTAATGTTGGTATTTTGGATACTAAAAGATCTTAGTAAATGACTTGATTGAAGCATATTTTAGATAAGGGTTCATTTCTCCAAGCAATAATATATTTCAACGATGAATGATCCATATGAAAAAAAATCTGAAGTAGAGTCGTATCTATCATAAATAGAGAGATGAAATTTAAAATCTGCAATCAATAAATCTCTGTCACGTACCAAAATCAATCAGAGGTATACAAATCAAAATCACATAGTTCATCACATATATGTGTTGGAAAGTATTGATTAAATTAGTGTCAAAGGAGGTCGCACATCATGCTCAAAATCAAAACCAGGCAACTACAACGGTACCTACAATACATAGACTATATTATCAAGGCCCGTCTTCTCACTGAATTAATGAAAATTTACAAGTCACAACCAGCCTTGTAGCTCGAATTCCTGCGGATGTAAGGACAAGGCACACAAATACAAATACCAAAATATAGATCACATCATTTTAAAATCCTCAAAGACATTTTCAACAACGAACCAACACTTTAAGTAGTTTCCCAAGCATTTTATTTATATATTTTGAGAATGATCTGAAAAGCTATAGCTGGCCGCACCTTAAGAATAAAACAGTTTGCTAAGTACAGCATATAGAGCAACTTTGAACAAAAGATAAAGACATTAATTTTTGTCTCCTTACCTAGCAAACGAAAGCATATCCAACAAATCTTCAAGGAAAATGAACTTATCCAGTTATCAGATCTATTCCACCCTGAGCTCCAGACAAGATAACTGTCATATTTCTACGATGATATTAACTGCAATGGTAGAGTTAGTGAGGCCTAGGTGAGGATATTTTCGATGTGAGTCAGGGGCCATCAACAATGGTTGAAATTTATTCTGACATTGGTACTAATCCCTTCAAGTATGGACATTTTCAGAGGATGGCCATGCTGTAGTAAATGCTAGATCCCTAACTCGCTGCACCAATCAACTAGACATGAAGAAATACTTGTCGTATTTATTTATGGTTGTCAGAGCCATCCTTTCAGCCAAATTAATTAAGATTAGCAAACTAGAAAGTCGGCCCAATGGAATCATTTGGTACTAGATTTCAATCAGACAAATTTTATTTGAATATCCTACCTACGGTTGTAGAAGCGGCGGTAAAGCGAGGCAGTAAACCTATTAATGATAGATCGCAGGAAGGTCGTGGCAAAGATATGGAAATTTATTGAAGATCAACAAATTGACATGGAGTCGACTGTAATGCCTCTTATGGACATTCAGAAAGTGCTTTTACGCAAAGTTGCAGTCCCATCTGCCCTGGAAAACAATATTGCAAAGTGCAGGCGCATAGACTAGGCACATGAATCATTTCACAGGAAGCCCCGAAGGAAAATATGAGGAATGCGGAGGCAGAAACAAGACATGTAATCTTTTTGACAGAAATCTTCAAATAAGTAAGGCACGTAAACTTTTAGCTTCAAATAAGTAAGACGCGTATTCACCATTTTCTCAGAAATTTAGCATTAATGAGTTCAAATACACTGGACCTACATTTACTCTTCCACCTCACCCCCATCCAAATCATCTTAATCATAACCCCAATACTATAAAATTGTATCTTGAGTTGAATGTAAACTAGCAATGCTGCAAGCAGAAAATAAAATAAAAATGAAACTCTTCCTTTTCTATAGCAATTATATTAGACTAAAATTTATGTCATTCATGTCCACTGTTATAGCAGAAACTCTTTCTAAAACTAGCTAACTGTGATAACTATGTGCTATTAGTCATTTCTTCAGTATTAAGACATAAAATCAGACCAAAACAAAAATAATTCACATTAGATCAGTACTTTCAAGCAATGGAATGAAGTATCAAATCCCTTGGCTGAAATTTGTCAACAAAACAAGAAAACCATGTTATGTAATTTGCTGAAAACGGAGGTCAAGGCACTCCTTCTAGCGCCATTTGTGGGATGCTAAAATCTTACCCATGGATTGCATAGATTTAGCCATCCTCATAGAATAACATAAATCATTACTCAAACAATTGATAAAACTAAATCAAACATGGAATAGAGAAAATCAAATACAACCTATTCTATGGTGGATTGGTGCCCTCCATGAAGATGTGAGAGAGCTCTTTCCCAACCCCTTTCTAAGCCAAATGAAATAGACAATGAGCTGCTATGAGCTCAAGTTGCTTATAGTCTAGATGCATTCAAAATGTAGATGTCGAAATGAGAGAAAATGCCTTGCATTTATAGGAGAAGTTGAGAGAAGAGAGGCCAAAATTGAGATATGTGGGACTAAATCCCATCCAATAGGATAGAGACACTTGTCATAATGGGATTGGCCAAAGCTTGTGCAAGTTTTGGCCAATGTGCCCATTCAAATTTGAAAAATGTCAATAAATGCATGTTGTTGAGGGTTTTGGGGGGAATTATCTTTGTCCAAAAAAGTCAAAGATGAGAGTTATTGAGGGAAAATAAATCTTTTTAATAAATCAAATAAATTGATTTATTGGTACAAGTGGGTGGGTTAGTTAGGAGTTTAGATTTGACTCTAGTTGAGTCAAAAGCTAGAGAATGGTAATTATGATTAGAAGTTAATTAATTTAGATTAATTAACTTAGAGGATTTTTAAGAATTTGATATTTGATTTTAAATCAGTTTGATTTATTAAATCAAATAAAAAGAACTTTAGGACTTAATGAAATAATTTGATTTATTTAATTAAGTCTGATGAACATTAGGGATTTAATCAATAAAATATATTAATTGATTAATAGAAGAAATGAATGTTAATTAGAGCGGAATGCATGATGCATGATGTTAGTTTTTCATGTCTACAGAAACAATATTTTTTGTTTTTATGTACAATCCTAAAATCCAAAGAGGTACAAATCTCTAAATTTTGATCATTAATGAGCTCTCAAGGGGTTTAGTTTAAATTCACGAGGCTAAGCTATACACGTTGACATAATCTTAACTACATAAATTCTACAAGGAGGATAGAGAAAGATGATAATGAAATATTTGATTATTTATCCTTTTGTGATTGGTGCCTATCTTGTTATGATATAAAGTCAAATTTTTGAAAGAAAGAGAGATACTCATGTAAATCTAAAATAAAGAAAGCCATAAAATAATACTTGATTTTTTTCTAGTGAAATAAGGGGTAGTCTATTTTCAAATGGAGCAAAGGACAAAGCTTAATGATCATTAGAGTTAGAGTTAAAATAGCACAAGAAATTTATACTTGATAACTAGAATTTTTTTTGCAAACTTAGTTGAAATTAGAGAAGAGACCAATTTTTTTATTCTATTCATAACATTCCACTATAAAAACATTTCCTTAATTTAAGGAACAAATAATGTAGAGTAATCATCATTTGAAACACATTCTTTAATTATATAACTAAGTAATATATCTTTCTATTTATAGTATGTTATTTTATTTATTTAATTATTTGTGATCTAATCTATTTCATTTATCTATTCTTTAATCTGATTTAATTGTACTTATATGTATCTATCTTATTAATTAATTAAAATTAATAGCATTCAAAATCTTTTTTTCTCTTTTTAATAAAAAGAATCATGTTGAACTATACTATCTAAAAACACCAAATAAATAAAATAAAATAATATTTAAAAATAATGAAAGTTTTAAATATCACTATAATAAGATATTTATAATTTATATATATATAATAGTAGTTTTCAAGTGCAAATGTAATTTATATTATAAATAACATTTTTAATTCAGATTTGTATATAATTTTTTTAACAATTTTTTTGAAAATATTAATAGTTATCAAGCAAATTAATAAATTGTTTAATTTTTTCTCATTGAAACAAACAATATTTAATGCACTAGAATTATTGAAATAAATAAATCAATTACTAAATATTAATTAATTGTATTGAAATTGCAGAGAAGGTTTGGAATCATTCTCATTTTTGTTAAATAAAAGTAATTTTTTTACAGAAAAATAATACAAAGACAGCTGAAATAAAAAACACCTAATTTTTTTAAAGTTTATATTGTAAAATAATAATAAAAATAGCAGCAGAACAAAATATAATTTTTTAAAATAAAAAAAAAACAATAGAAAATCAAACAGTTCCTGTGCCTGTATGTCTACGACATTTTGCATATATGTCTACCAAAGCATTTTACTAGACCATATTTCTTTGATGAATTCTGTCAAATAGCCCATATATCCTGTCAATGCTTCCACCAGATCATTTCCAACTATAATATCTGACAACACTCCATTATTCTTTGATAGGCATCTAAACTCTGGTCCATGACCACATGCTAGCCCAGGCATAAAGAATGGATTTACATCTGCTGTTTGATTTTATTTGCAAGCTCAATTTGTATGTATCCATTTTGTGTTTCTCTAGCAATAATGGCGTTGCATGAGATCAAATCTCTAGTCATTTTCAATAGATCAATTTTCTTTATGTCCTGCCACATGGCGTTCTTGACACACATTCCTTTGTGACCAGAAAACCCTGATCTGCGGCTCCTATTTTTGCATCAGCATGGAGGATACTAGTACAGAGGATGTTGGGCCGAGCTTTACACATGCCATCCGCATTTCCTTATCATTTTTGAAGGCATTTGAATAAACCCATTTTGGCATATATCTTGCAATCTGAGCATTTCAACTTCTGTTGCAATGGTTTGACTGGTAGAATAAATTGTAATTTCTCCCAGTTTGCATGCGAAGGAGAAAATTAGGGAATATAAAATACTGTTTAGTTTTGTATAGATTAGGATAGACTACATGTTTTGCATGAAATAATCTGCATGATACTCTGCAGTTTTAGAATCTTCGTTGCATGATTATTGTTAGGACATTTCTATGTTTAGCAGCCTCGCGATCTGTGTATGATCTGTATAAAAAGAGCCTTCTGTAACCTGTTTTATATACAAAAAGTTGAATAAAGTCAGTATTGCTGTAGCAATTCTCTGCGTATGGTTTTGCTCTGTTTTTTCTATGTTTAGCAGCCTCGCGATCTTTTTATGTTTTCTCTATAAAAAGAGCCTTCTGTACCCTGTTTTATATACAAAAAGTTGAATAATTGCTGTAGCAATTCTCTCTGTTTTTTAGTTTGTCTCTATTTTTTACTCAAAGTGGTATCGGGGTTATTTCCCTCATTTTGGCCGAATTGCCGAATTTACTTATCGTTTTTCACTAATATATGCACTAAATGCGCTAGACTGAGGTGGGAATCCCTTCCTTTCCTGGTACTACAACTAAGAATTTTTCTTCATTGTGAATTCGGTTGCTACCAGCTATTTGAGGCAAAGTAGAGTAACAGGAATAACCATACAAACCATAATTACCTTCCAGACGAAGTACTTTACCCATTTTCTTAACGAAATCAGTGGAGAAGGGCACAAATCCTCTGAGCTCATTGTTACTCAGCTTCATCTCATAAACTCCAATTCGGCAATTCGGCCAAAAATGAGTGTTATTTCCAAATTCACCGTCCCAACTAATAGGGTGGATGTGAGGGTTACCCTTGAATATATTATAAGTGGATTGTTCGCCTTAAAAAACATGAATGAAATGGATACAGAGAAATATAAAAATCATTACGAAGAGGCAATGAACAGCTGTTCAAGCTGAAAATCTTAGCATACTTCAAATTCTACTGGATCTTCATAAATAAATATTGTGGGAATAGAGGCAGAGGTGCAGTAATAAAAATAGAACAGCAAATTCTTATAACAGAGTAAATTAAGATTTGCATGCAGCAAAAAAAAGACAAATGAAAATGCACAAAGATTGCTGTTCACCAGACACAGAAAATAGACAGCAGATTTATAGACACAATCAGATTATATTTATATATATTAAAATGCTGGAACAAACTACAGAGCTTCGATGCCCAAAGTTCCTTTTTTCTACAGACTTGCAGAGCTACGCTGCTCTCTTCTTCTTCTGCTTGTATTATGTGAAAAAGACAGCAAAAAAGAATTAAAACCAAAAATTAGGGAGGACAGCAAAGGCACAATAAAATATTACTATTTTCAATACCCACAAATGTGTGAAATTTAATAGCAGTTAATGCACAATCAAAACATATCTCCTGTAATCTTCTCCAAAAAGTCATTCCAATTAAATTGCCTTAAATGCTGAGAAAGTGGAGGTGAGCTGGAGGATATTTGACGAATTGGGAAAATGAAACCCAAAAATGTCAAACAACAAATCTATCCAAATCTCCACCTACAAATCCACCATCATTACCCAGATAAATCCTATAACCTCTAACTCCTAAAACATTGTATATAGATAATAAAAGCAAAAATTCAAGGGTAGCTTGTATGATAGAGATATTCTTTAGACCGAGAGTGAATTAAGTTTAACCCATTTCAAAAAAGTTGAGATTACAAATTTTGTCCTTAAATATGGTTCTTAAGGAAGACAATATCAGTGCCTGTGGACTCCTAACCATTATAGCAAACCGTGATGGCATTGCTCAGCTAGTGATTAAACTTGGGAAAGGTCTGCATAACTATCAAGCAGCTTTTTCTTGTGAACAAAGGCCAAGCTCACAACTTAAAGAATACTTTCAATTGCCTAAGTCTTATATCTGAAAAAGATGGTGTAGCAAAGGATGCCAAAAAAAGGATTTTAACAATAATTGGAAATTATAAATCTATGACAGAAAACTCATATGATTGGGTACAGTTGAGAATTCCAAGCTAGCCTTTCTGGTGAACAAACGTCAACTTGGGACTTGAAGATGGAAATAACAGAATGACTAAGCCAACTCAAAGGAGAATCTGTAGCATGTGTGAGGTTGCTCTTGTACTTAGAAAAATCATGTAAAGGCCTGTCTACAAACTGTATCAGCTTCAATCTTTATAAGAGTGATTGAAAGCGCAATTATAACAAGGAAGGGAGTCTGCCACCATCAAGCAAGGATCAGAGAGGGTCTATTGGTTTTAAGGATCCGAGATTTATGTCAGAAGAAATGTGTTTGAAGA
Source organism: Sequoiadendron giganteum (assembly GCA_007115665.2). Classification (NCBI taxonomy): domain Eukaryota; kingdom Viridiplantae; phylum Streptophyta; class Pinopsida; order Cupressales; family Cupressaceae; genus Sequoiadendron; species Sequoiadendron giganteum. The sequence continues at coordinate 378,486,222 of CM021100.1, read as the reverse complement.
GCGTGGGGTACTCCAGCGTTTTGTAATACTGGAATTCTTTTTTCTTTTTCTGTACTCACTGTTCATTTGAGGTTTTCCCCTCTGGATACCTGTATAACGTTTTTCAGTGAAAAAATAGTTTAAAAGAAATCACTGGAATCTATACACATAGTATTTCCCTTCCATTTTCTTTAAGGAAGACAATTTTATACAAATATTATCTCACTCATATTCGATGTAAAGGTGCGTGAACCAGGAGAGTAGAGCCATTTAATATTGTTATGGAGAAGGGTTTTTTTAATTGAATCAAGGCATAAATAATTTTTTTACAGAGAAGTAGCCACAGTCAAAGATCGGCAGTGACATACAACCAGTGCCTGTAAAAGAAAGACATTCACAGCTGCTAAACAACAATAAACCATAAAGATAGGACTGTCTTCCAATAAACAGTCTAATTTGTATAATCATAAAAATTGGAACTCCACATAATAGTTGATCTATGTAAGGAGAGATAAGCTTTGACACTTAATTTAAAAAAAATTCAAAAGATTAATAGTTTGGGCCGGAGATGGAAGGGTCATAATAAAGAGAAAACATGTTGATTTTAATGAGATCCATTGTCATTCCCCACGGGATATAATATGCCACTCAATTTCTTTGAACCAAGCACTATTGTAACTGAGTAGCAATCTTTCAACTTCCCATCTATAACTCCGGTCACAGGAGTACCCATGGACGGTGCAGGGTTAACTGTCAAATACGAAAAGGAAGTATAAATTAGGAATAATCATCAATTAAAGTTACACACGATTTCATTTGAAAAACATGACTAGTTAAGAAAATCTCAAGTTATTAAAGCATGAAGCATAAAATATTTGTTAAAATAATGTATTTTTTGGAGTGGGTAGTAGTAAACAACCTACAGAAGTGGAAGTTGAAGCTTTCCTCTTTCCTCTTTGTATACATTGTTGGACTTCATCGGAAGGCGGTTTAGCAACTGAAAAATAATGTTGAGAGTGTTAAAATACTTTTCCTAAATGGATCATGCAACAAACAAGCTTGAGAAACATAATGAGAATTTCACCTACTTGATGGTGGGGGAATCAGATGACCTTGTACCCCAAAGAAGTAAACTTTATCATAATCATGAAGGAATGCAATGTAGTGTTTACACAATATAAATGATGCGTTGGTTGGCCTTGATGAGAAATTAAATGATACCTCTTTCCATTTTCTATCTTTGGTAACCTAATAAAAATAAAAAATAAGTCTAAGAAATTATTTCCAAAAATCATGACAACAAAGTCAAATAGAGATTATCATTCAACATGAGATACGATGGAATGAAACAGATTATCATTCAGCAGAGATAAGATGGGATGAAATAGTAGGAAATTACTTCACCTAATTTCAAACATAGCCTAAGAAACCATCATATAAGACAAAATAAGAACTCTAACATATCCCATATTGATTACAATATCAATTACAATTGATCAAACCCTTACCTTGATGTGAAATTCCAATTGAAGAGAAAAATAATCACAAATGATCGTACCATTATCTTGATGAAAAATTGAAGATTCTTATTTTGAAATTATTTACAAAAATAATCTAAAAAATGAATGTTTTGTTAGCTTGTCTACACCTTGAGATTGTACTATATTGTGTTGAAGAATACAACTACAGGTCGAATACTTCAAGAGATAAATTTTGATGTAGCAAATTGCTATCTAAATTTTTATGAGTTAAATTGCTATATGAAGAGACACATTAAATTAAGGGGCCGACTTCTTGATTTATAATTAAAATAAATAAAAGGCATTTATTAATGTGAGCCGACCCTTCTTGAGATTCACACCTATTCTTCTAGGGTCATGTTTTATCAAGTGGCCGACCTCCCTCTTGTGAAGAGGTGCGATTCTATTGAAATGTATATATACATGTTTCCCTCATTCATTTTTATCATCAAGTAAAAATAAAGCTCATTCAGATCAATTCCCATTCTTAGAAGAAGTTTATTTTTAAGCAACAGATCATCACTTTGTAGCAGCAGATCGATATCAAGAAGAAACATATTCAGTTGTATCACCATCTAGGAGAGGTGTGATTACCCTTGTATCAAATTCGGTATTGTGTTGGGCCTGAGTTGTAAGCAAATTTCTGCTCTAGATATAAAGGATTTAATTGCTGGGTTTTTCTCCCTCTAGAGGAGGGTTTTCCTAGGGTATCTTGCCGTGTTAATTGTCTTATGTGTTGCATTTTCTGATCCTAAAATTTACATGGTATTAGAGCGGTTGTGAGCAGAGATTGTGATCAGATTTCACTTACAACAGTACTTTAGTCTCTTATTAAGTTTTTAGTTGTCTATCTCTATCCTAGTCAAGATGGTGAATGGCTTGAAGATTGAGGATAGACTCGAGGAAGCATCCAACTATACCTTATGGAGGTTTACAATCATGCTCACTTTAGCAGAGAATGATTTGGCTGAGTTTATAGAGACCAAAGTTTCCAAACCGGAAGAGGAAGACGGGAAGATGCAATGGAGGAAGAAAGATATCAAGGCGATGAAGTTGTTGGTTGATTTCGTCAAAGATCATATTGTTCTGATTGTCTCCAAGTTGAAGATGGCAAGGGATATGTTCAAAACACTGGAAGAGATGTATGAAATCAACAACACGAGTCGGGCACTTGCACTAAAGAAGCAATTACATCATGTGAAGATGCTGAAAAGAGAAACAGTGATTGCTTATTTCATGAGGATTTCAGAATTGAGAGATCAGCTCTCTACAATTGGTCATGTGATTGATGACAAAGATTTGATGATGCTTGCTCTCAATGGTCTTCCATTATCATGGGAGTCCTACATTCAAGGAATTAGTGCAATGTCCAAACTTCCTAATTTTGATTGCTTAAGGGCCGATTGTATTCAAGAAGTGTCAAGGATGGTGGCTAGAGGTGTTGGTGAAAGTTCAAAGAATGAAGATATTCATGTTCTCGCCTCCCATGCTTCAAAGAAGAAAGGAAAAGAAGGGAATAAAAGGTTCTTCAAGAGGAATCGAGATAAGGGAAATGATGATACACCTACCTTCAAGAAGAAAAGAGAGATGTCCAAGATTCAATGCTTTAGGTGTGATAAGTTTGGTCACTTTGCTAAGCATTGTCCTACTAGACCTAAGCAACAAGCCACCGTTGCAAATGTTGATGATGCTTCTTCGCAGAAGGATACATGTGAATACTTGTTCTATTAAGCATTGTCAAGCAACGTACCTATGGACACCAACACTTGGCTAATTGATAGTGGTGCTTCTCAACACATCACAAGTTTTAAGGAGCACTTATCAAGCTTGGTGGAGAAAGAGTCTTCCGAACAAGTCATTATCGAAGATGATGCAAGTTACTCCATGAAAGGGATTGGGACCTCTACTCTTCATTTAGATTTCAACTTCACACTTCAGTTGAACAATGTTCTTTATGTTCTAGGGATCAAGCATAATCTCATTTCTATTTCAGCCCTAGAAGATAAAGGATATCATGTTGCCTTCTCCAAAGGCAAAGTACTTGTGTGGATGGATAATTATAGCTTCAAGGATGCTCAAATAATTGGGGTTAGACATGAAAGTCTATACAGGCTTTGTACGCATCCACTGTAGGCTTTGGTTCATGATTCCTCAAGCTTATGTGATCTATGGCATCAAAGATTGGCTCACCTTCACTTCCGAGCCTTACCTATCATGGAGAAGATGGTCACGGGTCTTCCGAAGTTCAACTAGGAGCATGAAGGAACTTGCAAAGGTTGTGCATTGGGTAAGAATACAAAAGCCCCCTTGCATAGTAGAGAAAATAGATCTAAGTGTATTTTAGACCTTATTCATTAAGATTTATGTGGGCCTATGTCTATTCCATCTTCAAGTGGATTCTTGTACTATGTTTTGTTTATTGATGACCACTCTAGGAAGACTTGGATTTATTTTTTGAAAACTAAAGAGTCTGAGGAAGTGTTAGGAAGGTTTAAGGAGTTCAAAGCCTCAGTAGAAAATCTTTCTGGTAAAAGAATCAAAGTCCTCAGATCTGATAAAGGTGGAGAATACACCTCTGACAGTTTTCAAATTTTTTGTGTTGATGTAGGGATTAAGAGGGAGTTTTGTGTCCCCTATAATCCTCAACATAATGGAGTTGCCGAAAGAAAGAACATAATGATTGTGGAAGTTGCAAAAGCCATGATCCATGACCAAGATCTACAAACCTTCTTATGGGCAAAAGCTTCTAGAACTACAGTATATGGGCAAAGTAGAAGTCCTCACAATATCTTGGACAATATGACTCCAGAAGAAGCCTTTATAGGAAAGAAACCTGATGTTATTCACTTAAGGATCTTTGGGTGCCCTGTTTATATCCATGTTCCAAAGGTAAAGAGAACTAAGTTGGAGCCTTCTAGTAAGAAGGGAATTTTTGTGGGCTACAATGAGACATCAAAAGCCTACAAGATATATAGCCCAGGACAAAAGTTGATTGAGATCAGTAGGGATGTCACATTTGAGGAAGATGTAGCATTCAGGAGATCTAGGGGCACTCCTATGGAGATTGATAATGAAGAGTTTCCTCAGGATATGGAAGTTGATCATACTCCTGAGATTCAGAGGGAGACTACTGAAGCAAAAGAAGATGATGATCCTGTTGAACCCTTAGAACCTACTGATGGGCCCATTGACATTGTAATATTAAGAAAAAGACCTCTATGGGCTAGGCATACTATGCAAGAGGCTGAAAGTTTTGTAGCCCCTAGAGGCACATTCAGAGAAAGTAAAAGGCCACATAAGTTCTCCATATGAACCTTCTAATGTGGAGGAAGCCTCTAGTCAGCAGGTTTGGAGAGATGCTATGTCCAAGGAGTATCAATCAATTCTAAAAATTGATGTTTGGAACATTGTTCCTAGACTCAAGGGAAAATCTGTGGTATCTTCGAAATGGCTCTTCAAAATCAAGCATGCTGCAGATGGGAGCATTGAGAAGTACAACGAAAGATTTGTGGCCCGTGTTTTTTCATAGAAAGAGGGAGTTGATTACGAAGAAACATTTTCTCCTCTTGCTCACTATATGTTGGTTAGAACCATCATTGCCATTGCTGTATCTAGAAGATGGAAGATTCACTAGATGGATGTGAAGACAACATTTTTGAATGGTGTGATTGAGGAAGAAGTCTACATCGAGAAGCCTGATGGATTTGAGGTTCATGGGAAGGAGTCTCATGTGTGCAAGTTGAAGGAGGCTCTGTATGGTCTTAAACAGGCTCCTCGTGCATGGTACGGACAAATTGATCGTTATCTGTTGAGTTTAGGCTTCTTAAAGAGTGATGTTGACTCTAATTTGTAATCTGTAGCTTTGAGTATAGCAGAGGAAGAATACATTGCAGCTTGTATGGCAACTCAGGAAGTAGTGTGGCTTCGTAAGCTCCTTGCAGGGTTGTTTGGACAATCAATGGAGCCTACTATTATTCATTGTGATAACCAGAGTTGCGTAAAGCTTTCTATCAATCCTGTGTTTCATGACAAAACCAAGCATGTTGAGATCAAGTAACACTATATTAGAGATATGGTATTGTGGAAGGCTATTCATCTAAAGTATATCAACACTGATGAGCAGACGACAGGCATTCTCACCAAGCCTCTCTCCAGAATCAAGTTTGTGTACTTTTGAGATAAGCTTGGTATGGTGGAGAATCCAGCCTTAACTGAGAAAGAGTCTCAACATCAATGAGCTTGTTTAATGAGTTCTTCTCTATGAGAGATAAGTTCGAGGTGAAATCCCTTGTTAATGCATTTCTCTTTGAGATTTGAGGTGAAAGCCCTTGTTTCCACCCTCTGAGAGAGTTATGGTGGATGTCATGTGTGTGACTCCATGACAACATCACATGAGAGAATCCGTGATGAATTGTTGTACTTGTGTTTTCACCCTCTGGGAGAGCCATGGTGAAAGTCATGTTGAGGTGACAACATCACGCAAGTGATGAACACTTGTACACACCATAGCATGGTTGTAGCCATTATGGTTGATATTGTGTTGAGGCGATATTTGATATCACGATGAGGTGATATCTTTCTTTTCCACATATGGGTGTAGCCATTGTTGTAGCTTTCATGTTGAGGTGAAAAATTCTTGTACAACGGAAGTACTTCTCCCTGGCTGAGAGGGAGTTTTGAAGAATACAAATACAGGTCGAATACTTCAAGAGATAAATTTTGATGTAGCAAATTGCTATCTAAATTTATATGAGTTAAATTTCTATATGAAGAGACACATTGAATTAAGGGGCCGACTTCTTGATTTATAATTAAAATAAATAAAAGGCATTTATTAATGTGAGCCAACCCTTCTTGAGATTCATGCCTCTTCTTCTAGGGTCGTGTTTTATCAAGAGGTCGACCTCCCTCTTGTGAAGAGGTGTGAATCTATTGAAATGTATATATACATGTTTCCCTCATTCATTTTTATCATCAAGTAAAAATAAAGCCCATTCAGATCAATTCACATTCTTAGAATAAATTTATTTTTTTGCAGCAGATCATCACTTTGTAGCAACAGATCGATATCAAGAAGAAACATATTCAGTTGTATCACCATCTAGGAGAGGTGCGACTACCCTTGTATCAATTTCGGCATTGTGTTGGGCCTGAGTTGTAAGCAGATTTCTGCTCAATATATAAAGGATTAAATTGCTAGGTTTTTCTCCCTCTAGAGGAGGGTTTTCCCAGGGTATCTTGTTGTGTTAATTGTCTTATGTGTTGCATTTTCTGATTACTTTCTTTTCTGATCCTAAAATTTACATATTGATGATTCACTAAGCCACTTCACCACATAGTTTTAGCTAGCATGATGCAGGAGCATCTAGTGGTGCTAGCAATCTTCCATCACCAAAAATATTGCTATTTTTTAAATTTTTATTTTCAATAATGGCTTAGGGGTTCGGAGAATAAATATTTTGATTTGTAACTTTGTAATTTCCCTTGTGGTGAAATTGTAATTATAATTTTTGTAGGAATCATGCATTTATGACTATTTATTAAGGTAAAATTGGGAAAATACCCCTCTTGGGCATGCCATTTTGGTGGAGACTATTTGGGTTGCATGTGCTTGGATGTTCAATTTCATGCATTTACATGTTGTTGCATGCTCGTATTTGGAGCCGTTGGAGCTATCAAGAATCATTGAAGGTGTCATACTTGGAAAAGACCATTGGTTAAGAGCTAGAGACCCATATGTGGGTCATATTTGCAATGAATAATTTTATATTTTATAATTTTATTCTTCTCAAAATGGGGCATTGGATTTCAAGTTTGTAAATGTAGGTTGTTTTGGAAACCAATAGTGGTTTTCTCCTCACACAATTTCTATAAAATGATGCTTGCTCATTTGGAGATGGAATGCTTTTGAAGAAGTTGTGGTTGCATACCTAAATGCTCTCAGAATGCTGCCAAAATGTTCAAGGCATTATGCATATTTTTGTATGTGTAAAGCCTAGATTGTAAGCAAGACCATGAGCTTCTGTTTGATGTAATAAGTTTATGATTTAAGTAAATAAGAATGTTGCTGATTTTCTTTCTGTAAATCTGAAATTTAATGGCATATTGGAGCCATCTTGAAAGTCTCTTTGTGTGTGTTTGATTTTAGATTTGTAAGGTGAGTCCCCTTCATCAGTGGTACTAGAGAAAGAGTTCCTAAAAGTGCAGACAAAAGCATCGATTGGAGGCATTTTGCACTAGGACTTGAGGGTGGGCAGTGTGTGGATTTTATTTGTAGATGGATGTGCAACCTGCAAGAAGAAATTTTCAGAGGGTTTGAGGAACTGAGGTTCCCATGGCTATAAATAGATCACTGAAGGAGATAGTTTACAATAATATTGGTGAATATTGAAATATGGTTTTTTAAACAAATTGCCGAAGGAGGCGGTTTACATGTAAGTAAAACTTGAGGATTTCGGTTGAGGCTTTTTGAGGCCCTGAAAAATGTAAAAAAGAAAGCAAAAAATGATTTTTTTCATTGGAGAGATTTTGAGGATTCCTAGACTTGAGAAAATCACAGAGAGAATCAGAGACAGAGAGAGAGAAATAAGAAATAAGAGTTGGGATGATAGAATTGCAACAACAGGTAGACGAAATAAGAAAAGAGATTCAAAGGATAAACTATGGTCGGTTGAATCCAAAAAGATTGGAGGATGTGAATTACACTAGGAGGAGGTGGTCAGTTTATGGTGGAAATGATTCCACATTCAGGAGGTTGAGTGTAGATTAGAGTTGTCAAAGTAGGGAGTTTGTTTCAGTTAAGTGTTGGAAGAGGAGAAAAAATAATCAATTGCAGGTACCAAATTTAGTAGTGGAGTTTGTTGAAGATTTCTTTCAATCTGAAGGGGTGGTACTACTTTTCAAATCCATTTTTTGAATCCATATTCACGAAATTTTTCCTACCTCAAGTGTTTGATGTAGGAGAAGCTAAGGGTAATATCAATCTTGCATCACTAGAAATATTGCTATTTTATTTTTGTTAATCATTAATAGGGGCTTAGGGGCTAGGAGAATAAATATTTTGATTTTCATCTTTGTAATTTCCCTTGTGGTGAAATTGTAATTGTAAATTTTGTAGGAATAATGCATTTATGAATATCTCCTAAGGAAAAATTGGGAAATACACTTTTTGGGAGTCCCATTGTTGGTGGGGATCATTTGGGGTGCATGTTCTTGCATGTTCAATTGCATTTTTTTCATGCATTTGCATGTTTGTGCCACAAGATTTTCATGTTTCTACATGTCAATATTTGGAGCCGTCAGAGCCGTCGAGAATCATTGAAGGTGTCATAGTTGGCAAAGATAATTGGTCAAGAGCTAGGTGCCCATATGTGGGTCATATTTGCAATGAACAATTTTATATTTTATATTTTATTCTTATCAAAATGGGGAATTAGGTTTCAAGGTGGTAAATGGAGGTTGTTTTGTAAAGCAATGATGGTTTTCTCCTCACACAATTTCTATATAATGATGCTTTCTCATTTGGAGAAGGGGGGCTTTCAGAGAAGTTATGGTTGCATAACTAGATGTTGTTAGAATGATGCTAGAATGTTGAAGACATTATGTTGCAAATTTTTGTATGTATGGAGCCTAAATTGTAAGGAAGCCCATGAGCTTTAGTTTGATGTAATCATTTTATGATTTAAGCAAATAAGAATGTTGCTGATTTTCTTTCTTTAAATCTAAAACTTAATGGCATATTGCAACCATCTTGTAGGTCTCTTTATGTGTGTTTGATTTCAATTTTTTAAGGGGGTTCCCCTTCATCATAGAATCACCAAGGTCATTATATATGGGATTGGATTAGTTAACATGTTGCAACATTAAAAAAGTTATATGATGACAATATGATATGTTTTGCACTTCATATCGAGGTCACCTTGTACAAATTTTAGAATCTTTATAGGGATGGGATGATTAGGATCAAAAGAGAGGATGTAAGATGTGGCCACACATGTCACTTCAACAATAGAGAAACCAAATTTTTTATAAGTGCATTCAAAAAGTTCCAAAGGGCCTTCAACAATGGTGTAGAGGGTGGGAGGCAAGCAAGACACAAGGGACCTTATCATCATGCACAACAGGAGGGTGATGCCTTCTTTGTTACTAACCCTACGAGGGATGGGATTGATGAAGGGGACAATAGGGGGAAGATGAGGCCAACAACAGCGTGCCAAACCAGGTTGAGCATGCATGCTACAAAATAGTGGTTATATTATAATATATACTGTTTAGCATGTGGGAATTTTGCATATATGCTCATAAGACCTCATATATTTTGCAGATCTAGATGTAAAGTTGTTAAAACTGCTCACCTACTCAATGTAAAGTTGTTAAAACTACTCACATACTTACTCACAATTTTTCATTTTGTAGCAATCTGAGCTGATATTTACCAAATCTAAATGTATATGGTTATCAATCTATTAATAATATAAAAATAAGAATGTTGCTCATTTTCTTTTTTAAATCTAAAATTTAATGGCATATTGCAACCATCTTGCGAGTCTCCTTGTGTGTGTTTGATTTTAGAATTTTAAGGGGATTCCCCTTCATCATAGCATCACCAAGGTCATTATATGGGATTGGTTTAGTTAACATGTTGCAATGTTATAAAGGTTAAAAATAAAAATATCATAATTTTTACACGGTGGAAAATAAGTTGCATCTAAATTAAAGATAGAAAGGTTATCAATTGTGTTAGTAGTTCAACAATATTGCAACCTAACCAAAAATCGATGGTCTCAAGTTTGAATCCTAGTTTAAACATATATTAGAGATAAGTTTAAAATATAATGGAGGAGTTAATAAAAGAATAATTTTGAGTAAAAATGAAAATGTTAGAAAGATAAAAAAAATGAAAATATAGATATTATTTTAGATTAGGTTTCAAATTAGGAGTACGAGAAGACAAATTATTCTAATTATTATAAATATAAGGTTGAGAGAAATCTATAGATAAAGAAAGAAGTAAGTACACAAAATAAAAGCTTAGAAGAAGTTGTGTGATAATGAATCTATTTCATTTATTATAATCACATCTAAATAATATAAGGAATATAGAAGTATTAAGAAATGACAAGTTTATCCTCACCTGTTGCAACATTCTTGTTTGTATCCTTAATGGAAAGCCACACATATAGACAATTATATGAACACATTATAAAGAAAGGGGGCACAAGAGGATGAAACATAATAAGTTCGAAAATACAAATATTATGGAGAATCTAAATGGAATAATTAATATACTTAACATAGGTCAAATGGATTTATATAAATCATGAACCCCATATAGAATTTGATAATATAATTTAATGTTAAAGTTTGAAGTTTCTTACTTGTTGGAGGCCTCCTCGACAAGTCACTTCTATGTATAAATGATGCAAATCCAATAAATCTCCTCCAAAAATTGGAACCCTACAAAGAGAGACATGCTAAATTTAAAATTAATTTATGAAGTTCCAACACCATAATCTATAGCTATAATACTTATTTATTACCCTTTGACGAATACAAAGCACTTTTCTTCATTATAACCAAACTACTTCCAAACACTAATGATTTCATATTTAAAAGTTTATCTTTTGATTGAAGGTGAAATATTCAAAGCTTGATAAGTAATAGTGACTACATATGATTAATTATGTACAACTTTACTCCAATTTTTCAACAAAAAAAAAGAAATTAAAAGAAGAATATTAACAATGAAGAACATAATCTTTTCAAATTATTTAAAAAAAAATACTATTTAAATCTTTGGAGTGAAAACAAGCCCAATTGAAGAAAAAAAGATTTTTCTAACCCTCTATTCTAAAAATAATCTATATTCATAAAAAACAACACAAAAAATAAAAGAACATTACCCACTTACTATTATTTTTCCATGTAGTAAATATTTTTTTGAGATGGAAAAGCTAAATTCAAATTAAATGAAAGATATAACTTACTCGCATTTTATACCAATAGTACTATTAAACATTTTTAGAGTGTCAAGGAATAGAGAACCATTTGCAACTACTTCTTCATGCTTGGCAATTGGTTGGCGATAAATCTTGTTACTTGGTATTGTTCTTTGTGGTAATGAGCACCCCAAAACCAAAATACCATCATTTGGAGTAGACATGGATGGCATGGATTGGATAGATCTACACACAACCAACTAGGACAATATTAGAATTTTATATATCATATATATTTAAGAAACCACAAAAACTCCATGTACCATATTAAAAAATCAATATAACTACACAATACCATATATAAAATAATTTTGTGTAGGTTCAAGAAATGATTATGTGCATACACCTCAAAGAAACAAATAAAACTAAGAAGCCCATATTGAAAAAATGTAATCATGGCAAACTGCCTCATATGAATCACTTATTCATAACCAAAATCTACTAAAATATAAATTTATGTATATAAAATATCATATACACACAACCCAAGATTCTCTTATATATTTTCTTGAGCGCCTTGCATCTAAGAGAGTCTCATATGTGCATGATGAGCCTTAATTTCAATTAATTTAATGTAGTCCTAATTTGGTCAAAGAAGCTTGAAATCCAAACCAACCATGACATCCTTCAAACCCAAGATATGTATCAAACTAAGTTAAACCTTATGTTTACATGGATAAAATGGAGTTTTGAGTGTGATGCCTGCAAGCATCCTTAGATCCAATATAATTCTATCTTCTGATTTGGAGAGATGCTAGCATCCAGCTAGACAAGGCTTTTGAGTTTGGTACCCTAGGGCCCATAAAAGTGTGGTAAATTAAAATATTGCATCCAAAGAGTTGAAACTTTTGGGTTTTGTAGGTCTAAGTATTTTGCAGATCTCAAAACTATTTTAAGATTAATGTTTAGAAAACAAACGAATAAAATATTTAATTTAAATTAAATAATAAACATGTTTGTTGGAATAAGTGAGAAAGTGTAAATATGGTTAAAAAGAAAGAAATAGTAAATTTATGTGTCAAAGAAATAGATTAAAGTATAATAATACAAATATAATTGTGAGTAATAAAGATTAATGATATGTGTGTTGGAAGAAATGGATAAATATATAATTGTACTAGTTGCATATATGTGTGCATTGAAACAAATATGGCTGACAAGTAATTAGATCTACACTTGTGTTATATATGCATATTCTCGAGAAAGACATAAAAGAATGTGTGTTCAAATAGATGAATAAGATAAAATATAGTTAAAGAGACATGTGTGGAATGAGAAATATTTTCGAAGATATGTATCCCGAAAGAAATGAAAATAGATAATAATATTCTAAATTTGATTTCATAGACATGTGCAGAGAAATAAATATAATAGAATAGATGTATTTGTATGAACGTTGTTTATAAAAAAATAAGTGTAGTCATATGAATGCATGTGGAGAAATAAATACAAATAAAGACATAGATGTAGTAGTATAGTTAGTGTTATCTAAAGATTTTTGTTCATTTTTGTTGTAGCAGGACTGTATGTCTTACATTGCCGTATGATTTGTTTGGTTGATAATTGTTACAGTTCTGACAATATTGTTATGGCTGCTCTTGTAGCTATTGTATGATTTGTTTGGCTGATAATTGTTACAGTTCTGGCAACACTGTAATGGCTGCTCTTAAAGCTATTGTAATTGATTTTAATTGTTCCCTTCTAGATGTTTTGTTGGGCATTGATATTCAACTGTTCTTGTGGTTGTTATTGCAGCTGTTTTTTTTTTTTTAATCTTGTTTAACTTTATACTACTATTATAAATGTAAACTGTGGTGTAGCCATTACTATAGTTGTTGTTGTCTCTATTTGTATTTTTTTTTGTTCAATCTAAAAATAAAAATAGATGCTTATAAGAATACGAATAATACTTTAAAAAATACTATTGCATATGCACTTGTATAGAAACAACTAAATATATCAATGTAATTAGGAGAATATATTTAGAGATTTAAATGGACATTAGAAAAGGAAAATTGATGAAGTTAGATCCGTTCATTATTTTACTGCATAAGATCTGCTCATGATTTATTCTCCTATTATTTCATAATTTTAATTTTCTTTATTTAATATAAATAATTTAGATTACAATGTCAGCACCCCCTCTACGTAGCAAACTAAAAAAAACTACCAACATCCACAGGGCTCCTAGCTCAGATGCAATGCATATAGACATAAGCTTCCTCAGCTTCTTACACTCACAAACTGTAAATCAAAATGATTTCTTACTTCAATACAATGTATTAGGATTAAACTCCTCCCCGATCAGAACAAACCATTTAAAATTTATGAGAAGTAAGCAATTGAAAAAATTAGGTTGTTATTTCATCAGCTATGCATACAGATCTCTACGGGAATACCCATCACATAAGAAATTGTAAAATCATTACATATTTAATGAAAAAAACGAAAACAGGTGCAATCACCTGCAAAATCTGTTGTGGGATGCAAGATATTGAAAAAAGAGGTGCAGTCACCTGTAAATTCTGTTGTGCAATACAACATAAAAAAAAAGCATAAACTTCTTTCGGATGATAAACTCTGCAAAATTTCTGAAAATGGCTGGGGTGGGAGTACAGCCGATTTCAAAAGGTCGGTCCATAGGAATGCATCGATGAGGATTTCTTGGATCCTTCGTAGGTTGCTGCCGGTGGCACAAGAGTCAGCTATATCCAACCGGCACCAATAGCTGGGGTGGGAGTAGAGCCGTATTATATCTCGGGAAGGACCAATGACAGACTCCTCTCCTTATTCCCACCCAACCCATTCATTTGGCCTAGTTTCGGTGGATCCATTGATAGACTTTGGGAATAGTTGAGGCATTATCTTTTTGACAAGTATGTAAAATTGAAGCACAATTAAAAGTCTCACAACTATGTCTACATTCATCCTCCACCTTTCAGCATTGTTCATGAATTCTTCTCCCAACAATGCTTTCACCACTCCCAACACTAACTCGTCCCAAACCTTCATTATAGATTTCAATCTCTCATACCGAATTCTTCCATAAAACACCCATAATATTCTACCCAACGGTAGTCTGATAGGAGTCTACATCAAAAACACTTGGAGGAATGAACAATGTCGTGAGCTGAAGGTACTTTAAACTTCATTCGAGGTGAAAACATCCCATCAACCACATTTTCCAACGCCACCCTGATCCTCCAACCACGCTAGCCAAGCCTATGTAATCATTCAACCTCACGATGATTGTGAGGGAATATCTTGATACATGTACATGATGATTAATATTTTGTTTGGTTGATTTGTTCTTTTATTTGTCTATGAGGAAAATTTGTGAGAAGGTGGAATAGAAATTAAAAAAAGAATTAATGTTCCTAAAAAATACTTTTTCAAATGTGGATTTATTCAAGTAATAGTACTAATGTAGTGGTTCAATATTTTTGTACAAAGAAAAATTTGTGTGTTTAAATGTTAATACTTTAATTTTAATATTTCAATATTTCAAATGTGATAAATTTATTATGCATTGATTCAAGAGAAAAAATATTTTTTTAATATTTGATTGTGATGTGATATATGAAGTCATAAATGTAACTTTAATAAGTTGAGTATTTTGAAATTCAAATATATGTCATGTCTACTATAGTTCCTCATTTAGCCTATTTTATCCCTCTTTCCTACTCCACTCCTCTTTTATATATCCCTTAAGGACTTAAGGGTTAAAGTAAAATTTAAAATTACAGTATAAATATTTTTTGTTCATGTATAGTAAAGATTCTAATATTATCTTATCTATATTTTTTGTCTAGTCCTAGGCAAGCCTTATGTATGTGTCTTTAAAAGTTGATCTTTCATTTTTTATGTATCTTAACTATTTATTTAAACTATGCAATGCATGGTTTTTTTACTCTAGTAGTTCTAAATCCCATTTCTAGATGTTATGAGTTGTGTGATGTTGGTTTATTTACTATTATATGGTGTGCTACTAAGATTTAATCAAATAGTTGAACAATGCCCATTCTTTGTTTACACACCTTTTATTATTATTATTTTATCTTTATTGTAGGTTAGCATAATATAGTTAAGGAATCAACCCTTAAAAATAAATATTAGCTTGTATGCCATTTTGTACACCAGAAAGATTTCTATTGTTTCTATGAGTGGTGTCCCAAACAAGTAACTCTTGAACTTACTATTTTTTTTCACTTAGTGGGATCTAAATTAAATTCTTGTAGATTTCATTTAAGTCTTTGAAGATTTTTGAAATGCTACAATTCTAGTACCAATTTGTAGAATTGTCAATGTTAAATGGCTGGTCCAATGGAAAATTGTGATTTATTTCAAATTTCAATGAATAGATAAAAAATGAAAGAAAAATACTATACATAGGTTTTCAACAAGAAAAAAAGACAATAAAAAACAAATTAAATATAAAAACCTTAGCATATTCAAAATAAAAAAAATACATGGTTAGAAAAGTAAGAAAGAATTTGACGTTTCAACCCAACATTTAAAGAAATGTAAACCTAATAAAGAGCATGCTCAAGATTTAATCACCTTTTGATAAATTATAAAAACTACGCCTTTCGTTGTTGACATGTTAGTCCAACCTTTTGTGGATTCCCAAGATAATTCCAATCTTAAGAGTTAACAATACCCAATAAATATATAAATTTGATGAAATTATAACATTCTCATGTTATAAAGGTTGTGCAATTATAGAAAGCATTTTGAAACATGAACACCTCATGTGCATCCCCCCCTTCAAGCCTAGCTATGAATTTGAGTGACAGTCACTCCTACTCCCTTGCAGAGATCCTATAACTAGTTTCTTAGATTTCTCTGTTATTTGTGGTGGAGGCTATGATTACCCCTAAATACCTATTTGATGGGATTTGTGAGGGTTATCTTATAGTGAATGGTCCTATTTTGGCTTCTTTTATGAATGATGTGAGGAGTAGGAAGGTTGGGGTGGGCTTTGTGTGTCCTTTGTGATGTGCTATTACTACCGTTGTTATCTCTGTTGGTAAGGAAGTCTCTCACCATATTGATTTCTACTCTAAAATGGACCTAATCTATAGGTTTTACTATTTATGGCCTTCCATCTCTAATTCGTACGTCTAGATCTTCAAACATTCGTCTCCTTTAGTGGAAGGTATGGTGGAGATTTATCTTTGCATTAGAGGTCTTTTTGTTGTTGGTTTTTGTTCTCTTGAAGATAGACATACAATTTTAGATCATGGCTTGTTGGAATGAGATTCTCATCCCCTTTCCATGATTAAAAAAAATGAAAAAGCACCAAAAGATCACAATTTTTTTGAAATATCCTTTGCCATAGAAGTAGTAGGAGGATGGGAATGATGTGGTTTGATTTAAGGAAGGATACATCCTATCAGGACCAAAGACGGAGGCCATAGATTAGTTGATCAACATGACTCAGGATATTTAAAACGGATTACACCTTGTAGTACAAATGGATTTTTTTGTTAGAAACCAACTGGATAAGGACATACTTTACAACACGACACAAAACCAAGACACACCATAATGACATTAATAGGGGCTCGAGGGCTGATCAAAGATTAGCCTTGCCTACATGAAAGTGTGAAGCCCTCGTAGTGCAATAAAAGACTACCAAGTAACCATGGATAAAATTGGAAAGAGGACGATGGAGACCCAAATGGATGATAAAGACAGACACAAACAGATGGACAAAATCCTTGAGGGCTCATCAAATATGGCCTTGCCTACATGAAAGTAAAGACGCAACATAGTTCGTAGTTCGACAAAAAGGATGAATGATGATATGAGACCTAATGATGACCGACAAGGTGGAAGGATTCTAGGCGGGGACCTGAGACCGATGACATGACACCATATACAAGAAATGGAAATCTCAAGATTTAGGATAAAAGCTCAAGATTTTGGATAGAAACTCTAACTGTCCAATGTTCAATCAAAATACACAAAGCAATAGATGGTAGGAGGTCGATGGAAGAGAGGTGCAATAAGATGTTAGGATAGGATATCGAAATATGATGGGTGAAAGCATATAGGAAGGTAGGATGTAAGGTAGATAATGATTAAGCCCTCTACAAGTGGTGCTTTTTGTCATGTTTTCACCAGTTGTACTTATCCAAGATGCCATCAAAGGTGGTTTTCACCATATGATGAATTATTTCTCTTTACTATTTTTTGATTTTTTTTATATATTTTTTATTTTTTCTTTTTTTGGTATTTTTTAGATAGGGTAACCCAACTAACTTAGGTACAAAACTATTTTAGATGGATTTTGTTGATGGGTTCTTCCGAGAGTTCCGCCTAGGGTGTAGCAAGCTGATATTCCCCAAAACCATACTTTGAAGTGACAAAATATTGACCCAACCAGTTAGCTTAGAATTTTCCTTTCTTTTCTTGATCTTGTTGGGTACATTGATTCTCTTTTAGGACTAGATCACCAACGTTGAATTGGCAGGAATGAACCTTCTTATTATAACTCCTCCTAAGTTGATGTTGATAAGCTTAAAGGTGATTGTAGGCCTTGATACATTTATCGTCCAAGAGCCCTAGTTGACTTAGCTATGCAACATGAGCATCTTCATCATTGATCAAATTATTTAGGAGATATGAAGTGATCATATCTCAACTTCAATCAACAAGATGGCATCTGCACCCTAAACAAGGGAATATGGGGTGGCACCCATAGGCATGCAGATGGATGTGTAATATTCCCAAAGGAAAGTATTAAGATGGAGGTGCCAATCACGACCAATATTATTGAAATTTTTTTTAAGAATTTTGATGAGGGTTTTGTTGGTAGCTTCGGCTTGTCCATTACCTTGGGGGTAATAGGGACTTGACCAATGGTGTTGGATGTGTTAGATTTCATAAAGGTGTTAGAGAATATGGTAGAGGATGAATTTGAAAATCTGAATGCCATTAATTTGGGAAAGTGGAACTGCTTCCACCCACTTGGTGAAATGTTCGATGATAGTTATTATGAAGGTATGGCTATCGAATGAGGGAGGATAAATATTGTCGATTATGTAAAAACCCCATTATGAGAAAGGCCACGGTGCAATGATGAGTTGTAGATCCTATGCAAGTGCATGAATTAGATTAGCATGTTGACATGGTACACATTTGACAGTTTTACAAGCGTCATGCTCCGTAGTTGGCCAATAATATATTTCTTTGAGAAGTTTCTTTGCCAAGGCCATCCCATTAGAATGAGCCCCACAAACACCACTATGCACTTCATTTAATGCAATGTGGGATTTCAATTCATTTAGATATCAAAGTAGAGTACCATCATACCCTCTACGATAAAGTGTATCTCCTATGATTGTGTAATGGGAAGTGTGTTGAATGAAATATTTGTGTTGGTTATGAGTAAGATCGGGTGGTAGGATGTTGTCATTCAGGTAGGCATAAATATCATGGTACCAAGGTGATTGGGGACCTGCAATATCACACACCATTTCATTGTATGGGATGCCATATATTGGGATTAATAATTATTCCACCAAGAACTCACAATTCATTCAGTCTCTAGGAATGTCAGTAAGAGAACCAATGGCGACCATTACATCAGTGGCTTTAATCTGTAATCTAGGGACCTACTCAAATTGGGTGTGGATAAAATATTTGTTCAAAGAATATACCATGCATTTGTAAGGGAGGATTTTATCATCCTTAGTTTGAAACTCATCATTGAATTGTTTGACTATGAGTTGTGAATTGCAAAAAACATGAAGACGAGTTATATTTCATTAGACTATGATTATAAGGCCTATTATTTGTGCATGGGAATGCCGATCTAAATGATTTTGGGATATAGTCACCTTGAGGGGTGAAAAAAAGGATACCTGCTTTAGCACCATTTTGAGTGTATGACCCATCAAAATAGAGCATCCATGTATTTGTCTCTAAGATTGTGAAGACTGATTCATCAAGGAATTCTATTCTACCACTAATGGATATGCATCTATAAGAGGAGTATCAACCAACTGATCTACTATAAATTTTTCTTTGATTACCTTGCGGTCCACGTATTCTGTATCAAACTCACTGAGAAGCATAACCCACTTCACCATGTGACCAGTTAATGAAGTTCTTGTTAATAGATACTTAAGTGGGTCAACCTTGGATATTAGTTTGATTTGACGACTAAGCATATAATAATGCAACTTTTGTGAACTGAAAACAATAGCTAGGAAAGACTTCTTTATGGAGGAATAGCAAAGCTCATAGCCCACAAGTGTATGATCGATGTAGTATATGGATCATTCTTTGGATGAATCATCATGTTGGACCAACAATTCCCCCAATGCAACTAAAGTGGCTGAAATGTTAGCAGTAGTGGCTTGCCAAGAATGGTTGGCATTAAGATTGGTGAGTTGGTGAGATATTCTTTGATCTTATCAAATCCTTTTCTACATTGCGGATCCCATTTAAAATTCATATCATTGTGCAAGTGGTAATTAAATGATTGGAATTAGTCAACAAGTTGGGTAATGAAAAACATTTGATAGACTACAATTTTCCTTGTAGGCTTCTCAACTGTTTGCAATTTTTTGGGTGGGGCATTTCCATTATAGCCTTAACTTTTGCTAGATCCACTCGATACCTCTTCTGGATACAATGAATCCTAATAGTTTTCTAGATGATGCCAAAAACACACTTCTTTGGATTTAAGTGTAGCTTATACTACTCTAACCGCTTAAAAATCTTTCTCAAAATTGTAGGGTGGTCTTCTCTAGTTTTTGACTTCCCTAGTAGATTAGTGACATAGTCTTCCATTATAATGTGGATAAGATCATGGAAGATGATTTTCATGGTAGATTGATAGGTTTACCCCGCATTATTAAGACCAAAGGGAATAACATTGTAACAAAATGTACCCCAGGGGAAGTGAAAGTAGTTTTGTGTTGGTCTTCAGGTTCAATTCTAATCTGGTTATAGATTGAGAAGCCATCGATAAGTGATAACATGGTGTGTCCTACTGTAAGATCCACTAACATATAAATATTAGGGAGTGAGAAGTTGTATTTTAGACAAGATTTTTTGAGATCCTTGGAATCAGTAGAGATTCTTATTCCCCCATTGGGCTTTGCCATAGGTACTATATTTGATATCCAATCTGAGTAATCAATCGGCCTAATAAATCTAGCTGTCAATTTTTTTTCCAATTCCATCTTAACAAGCAAGGCCACTTGTGGATACATATTTCTAAGTTTATGTTTGACTAGCTTTGTGTCACAATGCACATCAAGATAGTGCATGGCCAAAGTGAGATACAATCCTAGAATATCAGAATAAGACCATGCAAAGTTGATGATGCCTTCTTTCAATAGATTGAGAATGACAAGATACTCCTCTCCAGACAAGGATTTTTCCACATAAGTGATATTAGTTTCTTTTGTGCCTAAATAAACTTTTTATGTTTCTTCAATCAAGATCGAAGACCATTCAGATAAGTGAGTTACAATAAGAGGAATATGAACATCCCCATCCTCTAGTGCCTTGTCAGGGTTTTCACTAGTGGATACACCCTTTATTTTTACTTTTGATGAATCAAAAAGTGTCTCAAGGAGGTTTTCACTGGACAAATCTTTCTTGTTTTTATTATTTTTATTTTTTTAGTTAGGATGCTCATCTTTGCCCAATCCCATAAGGTGTATGTATTCTTCCTCAAAAGGAAATATGTCAACTGATGCAATCCCTTGTAAGGCCCAATCAATGAGGATAGGGTGAAAAAGTGAAAGGCCAATAGAGAAGATAAAGATGGAATCAAAGAGGGATGGAAGATCCACCTCATCGTAAGAAAAAATGATAGCCTCTTCTTAGGGTATGTCCTTAAGAAAATCATCTTCTAATTTAGTTTTATTTGAAGTGCTAGTAGATTTCATGGACCCCTTTTGTTTCTTAACACTACCTAGCCCAAAGTGTTTAGGATGCACTAGTCTTTCAATAGGTTTCTTCATTCCATGTTCTTCAACGCTAAGCTCTCCCCCTTGATATTTATATTTTTTTGCTAGCTTGGATGCACAAGGATAAACCTCTTGGAAGTATTCAATAAGAGGAGGAAAGGGTTCAAGTTCCTCTCTATAAACCCATTGACTGATATCGTCATCCATATGATCTTATAATGTTCCCAAAGACTGTAATTTTGTAGAATCCACATTCTTTGAACTAGTGGTTTTGGTATTTGATCCTTCATTTTGTATAGACTGAGATGGTTGGACATAAGTGTGGGGAAATGGAGGCATTTTTTCCACATTAAATGAAATACACATCTCATACTACCCGCAACCTTTTTGAATGATCTGGACTTTGGTGATGGTAGATTCAGATGTGGAAGATGTAGTGCAGGATGCATTAGATGATGGATTGGAAGATGAAATGAACGATGTTGTTTGAGGAGTCCCCACTTCTATTCCTGGATAATTTCATGAGTTTGGGAAGGAGGCCTCAAGAGCACAAAAATACTCAAAAGGCTAGGGGCCAACATGGATGGTAACTTCGACCCCATTATACATGAACTTCAGAAATTGATGTTAGGTGGAACGAATGAATTGCATGGCATGAATCCATGGTTGACCAAGGATAAGGTTATATGGTAAGTCCAGATCAAGGACATGGTAAGTAATATAATGCATGACAAGACAAACCTAGATGGGAAGGAAAATAATAACCTCTAAGCTTCTTTCTACATTTTCATACTCCTTGATTGTGATGGTTTGATTGTTGAAGTCTAAATGAGTATAACCTACATATTTTATAAAATTTAAGGTACATAGATTTAGGGAAAATCCATTATCTACCAAGAACCTTTTTACCTTATGTCAGGTGACAAGGACTTAAATGTGTAAGGCACAATTGTGAGATGGATCAATTGGTGGCATATCATTTTGGCTAAACCCTAGTTGATAGGTAGATGAGAAGTGTAATACTAGAGCCTGTAATTGGGTAGGGTCAATTTCATTTGCTACACGTGTATCTTGTAGAGATTTTTTGATAATTTCTTGATGGATTGGGGAAGACCTTAGATAATCTAGGATGGATATTTGTGTCGGGGTATTACCAAGGTGATAAAGGATGTTATACTATGAGCTCATAGGGGCTAACTAAGATAAGGTGGATTGCCCAATGATTGATATACAAGTGTGGCGAGTGGTAACATCACATTGGGGATATTTTCCTTTGACACGAATCATGGATACACATGGGTCCACTTGGCTAATGCATGTAACAATATTCTTGTATTTCTATGGTACAATTTTATAGATAATATTGTTTGTGTCAAATATTTTATCTATTCCAAAGTGCCCACTCAAACCTCCACTATCCTTTTCTCTGACTAATATTTATCTAATTGAACTCTATGGTATGCATGATATTTTACGTTTAAACAATAATTCTTCCTAACTAAAATACTCTAGCCACATAATTCTAACCTTCTCCACTAGAATCTTTCATTCTGCCCATGCTTCCTTAAGATATATGTCATCTTGATATAGTTATTTATTAAATTTCAATTCATTCAATAATTTTTTTTCTAGATTAACTGCATATGCTACCCTATGAGATTGACCACTTTTATGCTTAAAAAATAACTCTATAGAAATTCTACCAATTTCATATATTTCTAACTTACCTAGGCTATTTTTAAACTAGAGTGCATGATCTATGTACAATAAAAAATCCTTAGGTAACAAATAATGCTTCCATTTATTTAGTGCTTGTACTATTGCATAAAATTATTGATTATATATGAATATTTTATTTTGGCCTCAGTCAAATTTTCATTGAAAAAACAATGGGTCTTCCTTCTCGACTAAAAACTCCACCAATTGATAACCACACATTCATTGGTGGAATGGCCATGAACTTGATGATATACACAAAAAGAGATTGCTATAAAATTTATTTCATGTTGGAGGAGGAAGAGTAGTCAAGTAGGCTTTGAGAAGCCTTGACAAAATATGCTCCTTCTTTGATAATGGTGTTTCTGATTCAGAACTTATGTATAAGTCTTCCTCATAATCCCTTTTTGATGTCTCTAGCTTCTGCTATGTTTTGATCTTTTGTACATATGTTAAGAGTAGGAGACTCTTGTTCCTTGGAAATGATTTCAAGAGTACAAGACTCTTGTCTTGGATGAAGATCATCTACATGTCCATTAGGAGTAAGCATATCATGGGCAGATGTATGTGTGCTCGGTATATGGATTTGTTCTTCTTTTGGAAAACATGGGATGTATTGGAAGATATATGCCAACTCATTAGAGTATTTTGATGATAGGGATTCTTGATCTTGATTTTGTGTGGTATCATCTTTTACATGCTTTAGATCACATTCTTGACATGGATTAATTTCAAATAAGGGATTGCTTATCAACGATCCTTGGATTTCCTCAAAATTTGGACATATGGGTAGTGACTCTTGGCTTAGATCTTCTGCATTGGGTATACGCATTGGATTAAGAGTCTCTTAATCATCAATATATACTTCCATGAGGTTGGATGGTATCAATATATCTTGGATTGAATCATTGCTAGACTTGGGTGATTGATTTTGATCATGCTTGGGATTAAATTCTTGATGTATGTCCTCTTGCTCACTGGATGATGTAGAAACATTGTCAATGTGATCGGTGATAGATAGATCTTGATCATTACTTTAAAATTTTGAGGTTGAGAAATTATCATTGTTGTCATTAGTAGATGGACCCTGGATGTCATCTTCAATAGCTATTTCTCCTTGATCAATAAGGTCTTGGATGAGATTTTTGAGTGTAGCACATCTGCTCATTGGGTGACCCTTGGTTTTGTGGAACTCACATTGTTCGTATGGGTTATACCAAGGGACTTTAAAGCTTGGCTCACCATAAGTTGGACTATCGCTGATTTTGATAAGTTCTTGTTGTACTAGTTTGTGCATGATTACCTCTAAAGTTTCTCCCAAACGGTTGAATTTCCTTCCTGATTGGTAATATTTCTTTTGTTTCTTTTCCTAATTGTTTTGCTCTTGATTTTTCGAAACTCCTTGATACTCTATTTGAGGTACATTTCGATATTTTACATGAGCTACACCTTGGCATTGCAAAACTTCTTGATACTATGATTGAGGTACATTTTGATATTGCACTTGAGGTACACCTTGGTGTTGCAGGACTCCTTGATATTGCTGATATTGGAAGTGTTGTTGATGTGGATTTTGAGGATTTCCAAGATGTTGATATGTAATGTTTTGACTTTGCGCATGACATTGACAATACGTTAGATTTCGTATTTTTTAATTTCCTCAAGATCTCTCTCCATTTTATCTAGGGCAATTTGATGTTCTGGATTTATTCCTTGATGGGGATTTTGAAGCCCTTGATGTTGTTTCCCTATTTTATATTGTGACCCTTGATAAGAATGATTTGGGTAATATATCAACATATTTTGGGGATGTTTTGATATTCAATACCCTATCAAAAGATCACTTGGTTTATATCCTCATGGGCCACTTCCGTCATTTGTGGTGTTTGTTGGTGGGATACTGTTGTTCTTGTTGGCTTCCATTTTATTCCTATGTTGTGATCTTGTTGTTGTCATAAAAAACTTGGGTCTCCTATGGAAAAGTTGTGTACTCTCTAGTTGACTTAATTTATAAAGACCTAATGTTGTCCTAAAAGTGGTGTAAATCTAGTTCTTTCCTCTAGATAAGTTCAGTATCATGGAAAAGACCAGGCTTTTGACCAAAGAAGAACATATATAACTCTAGATTTTCCTTGGAAGCACATCTATAGAAGTTTTCCACCAATTTGTTTCTATTTTTATGTAGCACTAAGAGGTATTTTTGGAGAGCCTTTGGAATTAGATGTCTAAGTCTGAAATGACAACTTGTGGATTTTACCTTAGGGATCTTGACCTTGTGTGAGATCATGAAGGAACAAACTAGTTGACACAATTTCTAAAACCTAATTTTTCCTTACAGATTATGTAAGATACTAGAACTGTTGGAACATACCCGTATTCTGACAATAGTAGAAGGAATACACTTGTTTAGATTGTTCTTGGAAGCTTTTTTGTAGAAGCTATATACCAACCTAGTTCTAGTTTCGTGAAGTGCCCAAAGGTGTTTCTTGAGAGATTTTGGACTTAGACGCCTGAGTCTTAAACGATGACTTGTGGTCTTTATCTTGGGGATCTTGACCTTACATGAGATCATGAACTGGATAATTATTACCACACGAGTGGTGGTAATATGGGTCTCTCTACTACTATGTCAACTTTCTATTCCTCTTTGTCTAAGACAATTGATGCAGTGAGAAACTGGCGAGGTGTTTTTGTTCTTTTAAAAAATGAAGGTTCTCAAGTTGCTTATGATGTCCGTTTGTTCTCCTTCGATATATGTTAGACTAGGTTTAAGGATTGGTGCTACAAGATTTGGTTGTTGAAC
>CM021100.1:378314599-378460171 GCA_007115665.2 Sequoiadendron giganteum | reverse complement strand
GTGCCATTCTTATCTCTTCACATATCAATTAATTTCCACCCTTGATAAGGTTTTATTACCTTTCAATCTCCATCGTCAATCCTTAACTAAACCCTATTTTTGCCCTAATCCTATTTCATTGATTCTCAAGAAATCTCATCCATTGATCTTCATCATTTGATCTTCACCCTTCATTTAAATTTGGTTTTCTATAGAAGAGACTTATCACTTTCATTTCAACCCTAGCTAGCTAGAGACAACCACAACTATTATCTTTGATATACTGCAAAATGGAGAATATGAATGAAGGTGATTCAATCATGGCATAGGGATTATTGGTAATACTGTTTTATCATTTTATATTTTTATGTCATTTGTGCTTTAGTGTTGGATTAGGCTCCTAGGATTTGATTTTATGTATTTGATGGTTGATACTATTGATTCATGCCTTTTCCCTTGATTCTACCTTATTCTAGAGATGAAATCCTCGTTGAGATTTTTTTCATTACAATTGTACTGTAAATTGGAATAGCTTATCAAATTCATAATGGAAAATATAAACGTTCTCTTTTACTTTCACTTAAAAACATCTTTCAAATACCCATAACCTTATTCTATAGAATGAAATCTTTGTTGAGATTTTTTGTCATCACAACTATACTATAAATTGGAATAGCTTATTAAATTGAAAATTGAAAATATAAAAGTATTCTTTTATACTATCTCAAAAAAAAATTTCAAATACCCATAGTAAAATATAGGTAATGGCTTTAGAATAATAAAACTACTCTTTTATTTTAGCTCAAAAAAATTTTGTCAAATACCCATAACCCTATTCAACATAATAAAATCCTTGTTGAGATTAGGATACTAGGGTTTGAGTTTTATGTATTTTATGGTTGATGCTATTGATTCATGCATTTTCCCTTGATTCTACCTTATTCAATAGAATGAAATCCTTATTGAGATTTTCTATGGTTAAAAATGTACTATAAATTGGAATAGCTTACTAAATTCATAATGAAAAATATAAAAGTACTTTTTTATTTTAGCTTAAAAGAATATTTCAAATATCCATAACCCTATTCTACAGAATGAATTCCTTTTTGAGATTTTGTCATTAAAATTGTACTATAAATTGGAGTAGCTTATGAAATTCATAATGGAAAGTATAAAAGTACATTTTTTTTAGCTCACAAAAATATTTCAAATCAAATAGTTGTAAAATATATGAGGTAGGAGATTCTTGTAATTTTCCTCTAATTAGAATAGCTTATTAAATTCATAATGGAAAATATAAAAGTATTCTTTTATTTTAGTTCAAACAAATCTTTGAAATATCCATAACTCTAATCTATAGAATGAAATCCTTGTTGAGATTTTCTATCATTACAATTTTACTATAAATTGAAATAGCGTATTAAATTCATAACGAAAAATATTATAGTACTCTTTTATTTTAGTTTGAAAATATATGCAGATGACAAGTATGAGATTCTTGTAAGTCAGTTCATTGTTGTTCAAAATCTCTTCCATATTATTCTAGTAATATGTCTACATAAAATATACTTGGACAATAAGCATTCACCTAAATTAATATTAAACATATTGTAACAAAAAATGACTAAACCTAACCTAAGTTGTAATAATGAAATTGAAACTTGATAAATAATTTAAAATAATAAATTGGTTTGATTTATTATCATATAATAATTGAATTTTGAACGAATAAATTAAATATATATAAATTTGATAAATTTAAATTATTTTACTTTTAACTTCATCAACAGTTTAATGTCATGTTCTAGTTCTAATATAGATTTTTAACTCACTCTGTATAACTATTTTAAAAAAAAATAAAGGAATTTCAAAATTTAGCTTTCTCATAATAATTAGATTCTACATATAAAACATTAATTAACATCATCGAATCATCAGATTTATGGTTCAATTGACACTGCAGAAAGGACTGCGGTCTTCAATAGACCAATATCCGATACACTTGTTTATGCCATGCATCTGCCGGTTTTCTCCAACACAACGAAAGCTTTATGCATACTCATTTGCTTCTCATATAGTTAAGCTTAGAAGATATGATTGTGCATGGTGTGTGATACAATGTGTTGGCATATCTGTAATTTAGTTACACCCTGTAATTTTATATTTCTCGATTTTATGATGGTCAAACAGCAATGTAGTGAACCATTTAGAAATTATATTTTCTCCAAGCGGGACAGAGCAATTATTTGGTAATTTGGCAATTACATTTTGATCAGAGTTGAAAGATTATAGTTGAGACTTGCTCTATCACATGACACAGGTCACAGGTAACTTTCCTCCAACAATTACGAGTGCCTCGTTTGTTTTACGAAAGGATTATCTTTATTTGCTTCACCAGTACAAGCAGGTTTACTTCTTTCAGCGTAAGGGTCCTGTAGTGCCATCACCAGGTATCTAGATAAAACTGTATTTTCAAACTGTGTCATCTTCACATTAAGATTGTGTTTTTCTCACATAATTGCATACTTTCTGCTGTATAAGCAGTTTCACAACGTTCAGAGAGGTCCTGTAGTAGCTATGGAAAAGCAGAAGATTGATTCTGCCCAAGCATTCGGAAGTCCTTGCTTGTAACCAATATTGTAAATAATTCATCGATAATTAGGGACTGACCTTTGTATTACTACTGTAAAGATTTATGCAGATGAATAAATTTAATGACAAATACAACGTTGATGCAGTTGACCCGACATCATCTATTGAAAGTGTTGTTACCGGCTGCATTGATGGAAAATTTGAGCATGGTTACCTAGTCAGTGTGACAGTTGGAACAAGGAAAATGAGGGGTGTTTTGTACCCTGTTCCTCCTTCCACCACTGTACCACAGCATGCAACTGTATCTCCCTTTATGAATAGCACGGGTAATGAGCTCAAAGCCTCTGTCACGGAACATCAGATTGAACGTAGGCGAAAAAAGAAGCTAATGACTAGGAAATGTGAAATGTAGTGCGAGCTATAACACAGATTTTCCAATGCAGTGAGCTGAGGTATCTTGATCTCTTGATGGCTGTGAGTGTTGGTGGAGCTATTGTGGTGAAATGTATGTTACATTGAGAATGTGTTCTATGTGTAACATTCATCTTCTTTTCTTCTTTCTTTTCTGATAGCGAGTCTGAGATGTGAGACTTTATGTACAGTGTGTCTTATTATAATATATTAAGGGTTTAATGAATACATATAGATTTGGTAATTGTTGAGGATTTTATTGATCTGAGTATAATCGAATCAGTACAACTTAAACAAGAACTCGTTCCATACCAGGAGCAGCTCTGTGACAAGCAGTAGTAACCATCAAACTCTTGTTTGAGTCGGATTTATCAAGTCAGCAGAAGCAAACAGGTAGTGTTAAGTACATCCGGACTGTAAGTTTGTAGACATTAAATGCACTTTTCTTGTTGCAATTAAGCAACAGATTTTGTCCTTATTCAACAAGTGCTGCCAATAGACTCGGCTTTGATTATCCAATTGGTCCATTAAATATTTAAGGCAATCTGTGGCTCCGTGAGCAAGTAGGTATTATTCTCGGCTGTTAAAGTATTTCGTTTGGTTGCAGGTTTGATTATTAATTTTCTCGCTAAATAGTAGTTTACCATCCCTGCCTTTTAAAGGAAGTAATAATACAATTGGTATACAGTTAGTTTTCCTCCTTTTTAGTGCAACCCTTTTTCAGAAGTATAATCTTTGGACAAGTGTACTTTTCATAGGAAATTTGTTTTTTTTCCAGGTAATTTGTAATTGATTTTGAAAATAATAATATTTTATTTAATGATAAGAAATAGACCTCCCTTCATTGCTACTCTATTACAGAATAGAATGGACTCCACTGGCTTTCTTGTTTAACTTAGATATAACTTATCATTGTGTTTACCCCACGATTTAAGGTTTGAGGCTGAACTAGCTGTTTCAATTAATATAAATTATTTACAAGATCTTATTTCAAGAAAGAATTTGGAGGCCCTTTCTAGAAACTTCCATTTGTTTAGCTCTTTTTCCTGCATTGTGTTACTCGGTTTTAGTATTCAACTGTACAAGTGAATGACATATAAGAACATTGCATTTGTAGTATGAGTTTGACCCCTGATGCTAATTAATATAAAGAAATAAAATAATATTCAACCAAGTAAATGCATTGAGTTTGACCCCTGGTGCTAATTAATATAACAAAATCTTATAAGATTCAACCAAGTAAATGTATCCAATATATCTATGGAGCACTTTTTAAAGTAACCATGCAGCATAGTTTCTAGGCAACCATGTAAAGCATTTAATGACAATATAACAGAAATTTATAGTTGATTAAGGGATCATGATAAAAATCCGTATTGGGGTACACTGATAGAGATAATGTAAGCTAAAATGGTTTAACCATGGTATCAACTTCTTAAAATTCTGTGTAATGCTATGCTGTTTCAAGTTGTCTGAATTGACAGAAAATCTTTGAGGATTACTAAATCACTCCAAGTGATAATAATCTAAATTCAAAAATTTACCACTCTTTTCACTAAGTGAGCTAGTGCAATGTAGTTAAATCCTTACCCTGTTCAGCTGATATTTGCACAAGGTTTCAATGTGTTGACCATTAATTAATTTTGAATTCCAAATCTTATTTGTACTTATAGGCAAATATGATCCTATTGATGTTAGAATCAACCAACCAGCAGCTATATAGTTTTTACTTATTTTTGAGGGGATAAATTTTCACTTTTGAGGGAAGCTTTTTAAATACAATGTCAAATTTCAGAGCTATTCAAGTGTAACAGGACATGGAATATGCATGCTTTGAAATATCTTTTACAGATGATGGTCTTAAAAAATTGAATGCTGCCTAGTTTTACAATTATAAATCAACAAAAACAAGAATTATCAGAAGATAATGAAACCTATTGGTGCTTGATGAGCCCATAATTGAATTGATTCTATAATTTTAGAGGGTTATTGCTTGCCTAATCTTCAATTTAAATCGTAATTGTAAATTGGATTAAAAAAACACTATTAGACATACTCCCAAAACTAAGTATTTAAAGTGTCTTCAGAATATTAAAATCATTACTTTTTTCTATATTTAAAATTTATTACTTTAAATGATTAAGTGTTATTAGGAATGAGAAGTGTAGTTATGCACATGTTATCAATCATGATAAAATTTGATTCATTTACATTGTACCATATAAATTTATTAAGTTCACTGATTAGTAGGTCCTTTTCAATTTTTAAAAAATGAAGTTCAAATAATAAAATATTTTGTATTGTTTGAAAATGTATTCATATCAGAGATGTACCTAATAGTTGACCACTCTAATTTTGTACCTCTCAAAATAATACATGGCAATTTAAAATGAGAAGATGAATGAAGGTGATTCAATCATGGCATAGGGATTATTGGTAATATTATTTTATCATTTTATATTTTTATGTTCATTTGTGCTTCAGTGTTGGAATAGCTTATTAAATTGAAAATTGAAAATATAGAAGTGTTCTTTTATTTTATCTCAAAAAAATCTTTCAAATACCCAGAGTAAAATATATGTAATGGTTTTAGGATAATAAAAGTACTCTTTTATTTTAGCTTAAAAAAAATCTATTGGGAGTGAAAATGTTTGGCACACTATAGGAATGCATATTATATTGCATTTGGGTTAATGATAGAAAACACTCAAGGCTTAAAATCCGACAAGTATAGAGCTTGTCTTTGGTAAGACGCCTTACCGTGGTAGTGCAGTGAAAATTGTTAGCGGCAAGCAAGACAGCTATCGCTACACCGCGGGTTGTCTGAAGGGAAACCATGGTAGTGTGGTGAAACCGGTTAGCGACAAGGAAGACAACTACCACTACTCTGCGGGCAGTCAGAAAGGTAACCACAGTAGTGTGGTGGAAGTGACTAGCAGCATGCAAGACATCTACCGCTATACTGCGGGCTGTCAGAAGAGTAACCACGGTAGCATGGTGGAAACGGTTAGTGGTATGCAAGGAGCTACCACTATACCACAGGTAGTCCGAAGGGAGATCACGGTTGTGCGGTAAGGAAGTAGATGTCAAATGATATATTGAGTTTTTGATTTACTAATAATATTAATGATATCAAGTTTCCACAATCCATATCGTTAATGTTGCATCTATTTTTTTGCATCAACATTTCGGATCACACTCTATGATCCATCATCAGGATGAGAGAGCTCAAGGAGAAAAAATGGTTAGTTGCAGACCAAGAACAACCTAAATAGAGAACTAGGTGGGAAGGAAAGGGCTACATGATGACCAAGGAAGACAAGTCAAAAACGGGGTTGAAAAATAGAGCAAAGAAAGACAAAGAAACAAGAAAATGTTGAAACCAACCTTGTAAAATAAAATTAAAAAGAACTATTAATAAAAGTTAAAAATTAACAACTATTATATGTTAATATATTATAAAGAGTATTATAAAATGAGAGGATATTATATTACGCAATAATTAAAGAAAAAAGGAAAATTGGAAAAAACAATTATATCTATTTATATGAGGTATGCATGTGCGTGTGAATATGGATATATATACAAAATGAGAAGGATGGCAACAAGGAAAAACAAAACCAAGAGAGCCAAATGATATAAATCTTTGTAAATTTTTTTGATTGATTACTTTGGAAGTTTAGGGAAAAACTTGTGCTTCACTTGTTCGAAGGTTTGGAACCATATTCTTTCAGCCTCCATGGAATCACTCTCTTGGCTATTTCACTATGTAATCGACTATTTTTCTGTAACTCTTGGACAACAACTGGAGAAGCTTGAAATACCATCAACATGGTCATTTCTCTTGACAGGTTCTTGGCATCAGGTGAATGCTTGAAATAGCAATGTGGCACAAGTTGCTCAGCTACTCTGCAGATCTGGTAAATTACTCATGGAAAATTCTTTTCTGGTCCTCTCAAGTATTCTTTCAGTTTGCTTAACATATCCATTACTTCTTAGGCAAGTTTATTTCCAGTTAAGTTTTCTATGCAAAACAAAAAGTGGAAAATGTCTATTCCTTTCATGATTATATCTGAAATGCATGATTTCGGTTATGGAAGCATTGTTCTTTTAGTGGCCATTATTTGAAAATTACATGCATGCCTTGATGTTGTTTGGTTAAAGTACTGTTTGTGCAGGCTGCTTGAGAGGACATTTTTTCAGTCTGCCTTCTATATTTGCACAATGCTTGAGTACTCCTTTCAGAAGACCTTATTCAGATTGATCCTTCCCTCATGATCACGATAACATCTGGAACTAATGGTTGACAATATCATGCTAATGTGATAATCATCTTTAAGTAATTCTTTGAAAGTGAAAAACGAGCAACTGTTGTAACCCTTCTGGGATGTAATGATGTTAAATGTAAAAAGGGGAAATCAGAGAGATTAGGGTTGAATTAGGGTTTAATCATTACTGGAAAACCCAAAAAGTACAAAGATAACAGTAGAGAAACATATACTAGTTTTTTTTTTGGATGAGATAGAGGAATCAATACGAGTGTGGAAAAAACAAATTGAGAATAATAGTGTGTTAACTATTTTTCAACATTATCATGAAAAATGTATGAAATAGAGTGTGAGAATAATAAATTTGTACACACCACTGATAATACAGTTTGATGAGAAGCTGGAGTAAGACTGGAACAATATTTTCCTCAAGCTGTCTTAATGCTTGATAATGGGTGGAACTCTAAAGTGTCACAATTAACATTTGAGAATTCTACACATTGACTTGACAGAAATCAAGGAAACAGAGAGATCCTCTGTATCATTGTATGTTCTATTGAAAAATAGAAAAGGGGTTGGTGCTCCTTGAGATTGGTGTCTCTAAATAGAGGGGTTGGTGCTCAAAAATTAGCCTGTGAGGCATTGTCAAAAATGATTATTGAAATGAAAGCCTAAAAAAGGAAATAGGTTCAAGAGTGGTTTTTATACCCCTTGAGGATTTTCCACTCAACATATCTTGTGTCTATTTGAGTATCTGTGGTTCATTTTGATTCAGTTTATTAATGCTTTAAATTGATATGGTTAACCATTGTCATTTCAGTTTATGTGATTGCATTCAATACATGAATGAGTTTATCATTGATAAATGAGAGCATACATCTAGTTTATTTGAGGATGTCCCAAGAAGGATTTAGAGGAGCGATGATGTCTCATTTTTATTTGATTGTTGTTTGTGGTTTGTCTTGATAAATCAACAAAAACAACAATTATCAAAAGATAATGAAACCCATTGGTGCTTGATGAGCCCATAATTGAATTGACTCTAGAATTTTAGAGGGTTGTTGCTTGCCTAATCTTCAATATTAAGAGTAATTGTAAATTGGATTAAAAAAAAAAACTATTAGACTATAGACATGCAAAACTAACATCATGCATCATGCATTCCACTCTAATTAACATTCATTTCTTCTCTTAATCAATTAAAATATTTTATTGATTAAATCCCTGAGGTTCATCAGATTTAATTAAATAAATCAAATTATTTCATTAAGTCTTAAGTTCTCCTTATTTGATTTGATAAATCAAACTTATTTAAATCAAATATCAAATCCCTAAAATCCCCTAAGTTAATTAATCTAAATTAATTAACTTCTAATCATAATTACCATTCTCTAGCTTTTGACTCAACTAGAGTCAAATCTAAACTCTCAACTAACCCACCCACTTGCACCAATAAATCAATTATTTGATCTATCAATTCTTCTAATTACTGTCAAAAGGGCATCAAGATGAAATATTCTTCCAATTTGAATCTTCCCTCCAAAGGATTTGTCCCTTCCAACAAAGCATTAAATGATCTTACATGTCACTTGCACATGTCAAAGTTGGCATTTAATGCACCTTTCATTCCCCCTAAAACATGTCATTTCATCCAAAATTAAAATTTGAAATTGGTACATTGGCCAAGACTTGCACATTCCTCACCCTCTCACACCTTGACAAGTGGCATCATGTCATTGGTCCATGAATGATCCCACATTCATCAATTTGGCCTCTCCTCCCTTCAAGCTCAACTATAAGTTGAAGGCTTCTCTCCTTCAAACAACACAACACACTTCATGCAAGGTCACTCTCTTCATCTGAGAATCAATCTTGCTCTTCATTTTCTATCATCTATAATCCACATTTGAAAGCATCTACGCTATAGGCAACTTGAGTTCATGAGCATCTCATTGTCTATCATCTCATCATCTTGGCAATCTTGCTTATCAAGGGTTGGGAAAGGGCTCTTTCACATATTGAAAGAGCACCAATCCACCATAGAGTAGATGCATTTCATGTCTTCTTTACATTTTCTATTTGGTTTTATCATTTGTTTTGAAGAATGTCATGTTATTCTATGAGGATGTTAGAACTATGCTAACCATATTGAAGCATAGAGAAAAGATATTGAAGCTTTCAATCCAGATTAGAGGCGACAAAGGGACCTTGCGGGAATAACCACAGAATGCTTTGTGGCTTGTAACAAAGAATTTTCCATTAGAGGAAGCTTGAAAAGGTCCAGAAGAGATAAGCAGGCCCGAACTCCCTACATAGAGGATTGACTATGGAAGGGAGGCGCAATTACTCATCTTGGCATCAGTAAGATCTCTGCAGGCATGAATTAGATGAGACCTTTTCTAATTTGAAATGCCATTTATGATCTGTATAATTTTTTCTTACATCCACTGATAGTCTTTTTCATGAAAGTTTCTAAAGTCTTTTAGACATGTATTGCACATATCTTGCAATCACAGCAGTTAGTAAAGACATCACTGTCTTTCAGCTGATTCTGTCAGGGAGTTGATGTACCTGTTCTATGCTTCCCCACCTTCCCATACATGTCTATTGTCCACACATTTCCATTTATAACATCAGACAAAATTTCTCTATGTGCACCAGTTTGTTCTATGTTGACTTTTGGAAGAGACTCAAGTTGCGTGTTGGCTGCATTGGTTTGAAAATATCTAAAAGATCTTTTATTCATTGTCTGATTTATTTCATAATTATGTTTCCTGGCATATTAACCATTGCTATGCAGCTTTGTATCTCCCAATGGCATCTGCTTGAAAGCACCCAAAGCCTTTTCAACATCTTTATTTAATGCACCCGCGGCATGGCATGAGACCACATTTATCTGAGGCATCCTGTGAAACAATTTATGTGCCTGGAAGACCATGAGAACACATTATAGTTTTTTAGCTAGTCTGTCAAATAGTCGGCTTAGAGTGTATTGATTCTTTTCTATTATGTGCCCTCTAGACATAGATCTTGGAACAGTGTATTTAGGCTTTGATCCACTACAGAAAAAAGAAAAAACGTATAATATTGTCCACTAAGGGAAAGATATTAATGGGTGACACTCCATTGTAAAATCTCACTCAGTGATTTATTTGTATTTTCAAACTGCGATAGTCCATTTTTCAATTCTATTTTCTTTTAGCGCGTGAAATGTGGAAATGCACCAAATTGCAGATGTAATCCCTGGAGATTTTCTTCCACTTGAGGAATAGTAGATATTCAAGCCATTCTTTCACTGACACAAGCTTTTGATGATGGCAGAGCCTTAATTACTCTAGATTTTGATATAAATTGAAAAAAAAAAATTCTCTATTTTTAGTAGCAACGATGGATGGCACAATAAAGACAAGTGGTCAGGCAATCTTTTGAGAGATTTTGCTCCTAGAGTTGAATAAAATACAGAGAAGCTAAGTCAGAATTACTAGTTTGTTTATTGTTTTAGATGCTGACTTTGTTTATGGTACAGGTCAATCATTACTCAACCATATGATACAAATCATAGAGATGCGGTATTGAACATGTTTGATTTATATTTACTGACTTTGTTGATTTTATGACTTAAGGATTCATAATATACAAGAAGGCTCTATTGTGGGTTGAAGTCAAACGCTGCCTATCAAATCCAAAGGATACCTACAAATCTTTATCTCTCATAGGATCATTTTCTTGTTTTTAACAAGTTTAGGAATTCTATTGGTTTGAAATTGTATTTATTATGTTATCATTGATTCCTTAAAAGCCATATTTCTTATTTGTGATAATTTTGTACTATTTGCAGGGAAGGTTGGCATTGAAATCAAACATTGGAATTAGACAAAGGTGAACAAATCAAAGTTGAAAAAAAAATTGAGATCAAGACTTGAAAAGCATTTTTTAATGCTTGTGGTTACAATCCAAGGCTCCAATTTATGCTTTAGTTTTCTATTTTGAACTAACTCACTTTTCGATTTGGGCTTAAAATCAAGCACTAATTTGATCTTCCAAAGTTGGTTAAAAAGAACCTTAGAGACATTTACTAGATTTCAATTTGGACTTAAAATTGAACAAGGCAAACTTCACATCTCATTTGGTGCTTCTAAAAACGAACTCATCATTGCTTTGAGGTATAAAATGAACAAGTGTCTTGAATGTTTTGCAATCATTTTCATAAATTAACATCATTGAAATGTGTATGTGCTTCTCTCGTGCTTCACAGTGATCTTGAGAATCAAAAGCATTTTGGTGATATTAACTTGTCAAAAAAATTGCCTTCACATTTTAAATTGGGCATTTTAAAATTGAACAAAACAATTTGTGAGTGTGAGTAAACTTGTTGCGAGTGTTTTCCCTTTGTTTCTAAATGAAGGTTGATTGAATTATGGATGAGTTTATTCGCTTTTGTTTACTTAGAGGGCCTTCCTTGTGGGAAAAAGTACTCACCCAAGGGAACGACCAAACCGGGAACACGCTAAAGCCAAGCGACTTCCAACCGGTATATAAGTGTGGATTCTTGAGGAAAGTTCAAGAATCATGAGGATTATTTCGACAAGATGGACAACAATGGACTCTCGCCGATGCTGGATAATCCCCCACGAATGGAATGCCTGCATTAGAACCCATTGTTTAGAAAAAGGCCAAAACCTTGTCTATCTTGTTGGTGCAAAAGGTCATGTCCTTTGAAGCCACCCCACGTTATACATGTGGTCTTGTTATAGAGATGGAAGGTATGCCATGGAAGATTCATGGGTACTAATGCTTGGCTGACCCGAGAAGTGTGTGTTGTGGAGGAGAGCCAGTGTGGTCAAGCATTTAACCATCCACACAAGATATGCATAGTTAGATTCGTCCAAGTGGGAACCCAACAAAATATTATCTCATCATCCTAGGGTTGTAAAAGGTGCTTGGAATCGAAAACACTTTGCTTGGATCCAAAACAATGGGAAACAAACATTTAATGAATCATCAAAATTTCAAACCCTTTAGGAAGCAAATACCATTGACAAAATTCAAGTGTTATTGCTTGCCCTAGGGATTCTATCCTTAGAGGATTCTAAACATTTGAATTTATATCTCCATTTGCTCACTAAAGTCAACGATAGGTAACCTTTGCCTTGATTTTCTTGATTTCCACATAATACACTTTGTGGGATAAAGGAAAGTTAGGATATTGGACATTCAGTTTGAAAACATAATCAAGAAAGTGCTTGTGTCAAAAGGAACCAAATCTAAGAAAGATAACAGATCAATTGAACCCCACACATGTGATTGCAATCTTATGTCTTTTGGTTTGAAAAATTCATAGGGAAAAGCATGTTCTTCATTATCTTGGTCTTGTAAACAAGTCATCTCAGGTTCATCTAGGATCAAATTTCAATCACTTTGATCCATCTCTCAACCATCAAAATCAGTCAAAAATCACCTCACCAACGGCTCTTGGAAACTTTGTAAACATCATTTATGCTAAACTTTTAGGTGAAATCAAAACCACTTTGTTTGACTTAACACACCTAGTCAAACCATCATCTTACATGAGTTTTCTCTAGGATAACGCACCTTCCTAGGGTTTACGAGTTCATCTTGTTTGGCTTAACACACTTAGCCAAATTATCAAATCATCACCCTATTTGACTTAACACACTTAGTCAAACCGTCCTATTATGTACAAGTCCACTCTAGGATAACACAACTTCCTAGGGTTTTACAAGTGCATTTATCACATTTTGTTTGACTTAACACATCTAGTCAAACTATCAATCCAATCACGATCAATCAAAGTCCCAAAAAGTTTAGCATTTCCTTCAAAGTTTCTTTAAGAGTTCCATTCATCCGTATCACTCATCTTTCATTTATCTCATCCTCATCATCACTTTGATCCTTCAATTATCCTAGTTCTTCACTTCTTTGAACCTAAGGTTTAGACCGATCTACAGAATTAAGAGGTTCATCTCTTACATTCTTGAAAATTGATCTTCATTTTATGGTTCAAACTCGATCTCAACACAAGAGGGACATCGAATATAAACTTGATCCATCCATCATGAGCAATTCAAGTCAACCAAACCATCCAAGTCTCACAATGCCAGTCGATTTTCGAAACTCACATTTATACATGGCATCATCATCTCCTCCAAACCTCAATATGAGTATGCCCAATCTAAGTTGTGGAACACCTTTCCCAATGGTAGATTTAAATCCAAGTCCAAATCTGCAAATCTATCAACCAAACACTCAATACATGAGTTTTCCAAATATCATCCCACCAAATCCATACATGCCAAATGTGAATATACCAAGTACATATTTACCAAACATAATCATTTCAAATCCACACTTGGTAAACTTTGGTGTAGATATGCTTGGAAATCCCCCTAATGTTATTCAAAATCCTAGCAATATATTGGCAACTCCATATGTTGATTCAAGGCAAGGTAACACCAGGAAAAATCAAAGTTACCTAAATCAAGGCAATATGATTCTCAACCACAACAATGTTCAAAATCAACCTATAATGCTGAATCAAAACATCATACCAGATCATCCCATTTTTCCATCGATATCGCAATAGCAGGTGGCAACCATCCAAGCAATCCCAACAATCGCACCATCCCCAACCCACCACCACCACCAAACCACAACACGACCAATTCATTCTCCATCATGTTGCAAGCTGATCGAGAAGCTTCCCACAAAAAGGTGCTCCAAAACCAACAAGCCGCACATGTCACTCAGATGGCACCAGCAATCCAACAAGCACACGCTCAAGCACGAGCGCAATTCCAAGCTCAGAAAGCACAAGCGCAAGCACAATACCAAGCTCAATTGCGAGC
Organism: Sequoiadendron giganteum; assembly: GCA_007115665.2. NCBI lineage: Eukaryota > Viridiplantae > Streptophyta > Pinopsida > Cupressales > Cupressaceae > Sequoiadendron > Sequoiadendron giganteum. The sequence goes on along the minus strand of CM021100.1, from coordinate 378,446,055 downwards.
ACAACAAAAAGCATATCAAAAAGCCTTGCAAGACTACCAATTATAGCAGCAATACGACCAACAACAAGTGTTGTTGGTGCAACAACAACAAGCATTGTTGGCTCAGTAGCAAACACAGGCATTAATCGCTCAACAAAACATGCAACAGATTCCTACCGCAATTGTTGAAAACAATGTTCAAGGGCTTGAAGAAGCTTCTAACCCATCTAGTGATCAACTCAACATTCATCAAGAGCCACTTTTTAGTGATTTGTTTCAAGATGTGTTTGTGAGAGGCAAATTTGCAATTCCTAACAATAGATGGATTAGCTATTGTTAGTAAACTGAAATAAACCTCTCCCTATGAAATTACTGATCCAACATAGAAGAGAAAAACATTAAGTAAAACATGTGCAACCTAAAATATGTAAATCTAATCTAAGTTAAACCAACCACCATCCCATAGGGGGATTGGTGCCCCTTGATGTGAGAAGAGAGCCCTTTCCCAATCCTTGATAAGCAAATGATGTGATAATGGACAAAATTTGTTCTCAAATTAAGAGAATAACTTTGCATGAGCTTTTGTGTTCCCCTTTAGAAGGATAGGAGCCTTGAATTTATAGTTGAGCTTGAAAAGAGGAGAGTCCAAATTAATGAATGTGGGACTAATCCCCATCAAATAGGAGAGAGCCACTTGTCATAATGGGATTGGCCCGTGATTGGGCAAGTGTTGGCTAATGTGCCCATTTCAAATTTGAAAATGGCATTGAATGCATATGATTGAGGGATTTGGGGGGAATTTTGTTTGAACAAAAAGTCAAACAAGGGGAGTTATTGAGGGCATATTCTTTGGGAATATGCCTTGTGAGAAAAATAAGTGTTTTAATAAATCAATTTAAATGATTTATTGTGCAAGTGGATGAGACATGGGTTAATCTTAGCATTAATTAGAGATTTTGACTAATTAAGCTAGTGATTAGGTGGTGTGACATTTGATTTGCATTTTTGTATTTGTTTTAAATCAAATGAGAGGAAAATGAATGTTAATCATTTAATTAAATACATGTGATTTAATTAAATCAAGAGACCTTAGGAGATAACAAGTGATTTATTTAATTAAACCTGATTTGTTTTATTGATGGATGAAATATGATTAATCAATGATGTTAATCAATAGTGTTAATTTTGCATGTCTACATTTTGCCCCTCTTTGAAGCAATGTACTCATTGCATTGGTTCAAAGAATGATGCCGCCGACATCGAATTTTTTTTTTTTTAATTTTTTTGGATGCTCCAACGAAAAGAAGTACATTAGTACATTGCCCCCTCGAGAGATTGAGTGAAAAGATTTGATTTGAGGTCGATCTCGAGATAAAGAGGTTTAAAATGGATGTATGGATGGTTAGACTAACTGATCTATATGATAATGATGATGTAAATGAGATGTTTTGAAGATGCTTAGAATAACACATCTATATTATCCTAAACAACTTAAATGATAATGCTAATGAGATTTTTGGAAGATGCTTAGAATAAAAAATCTATATTATTTTAAATATCTTAAATGATTATGCAATGCATGTGAGATGAATGATGTTGTCCTATGATGATCTGCAAGATGAAAGTGCAAATGCAAGATGTAGGATAGATGTGTTGTTAGTGCAAAAGCAGATAGAAGAATGAGAGGGATAAACCCTTAAATTCAAGAAGGTGTAGAAGTCCAACAAGTCCACTAGTCGTCCAGACTTTATTCGATATGATGATGAATGATAATGATGTATTGCTTATCCAAGGATGGGAGAGATAAAGAGCATATCCTTCTTTATGTTTGATAACACACATAGGTGCGATGCATCAAGGTATGAAGAACCAAGATGGCGTTGCAACTAGTGTGATGGACTTTGAATCATCAAACAAATAGGAGTACTCTTGTTCACACTTGACAAACGAAACCTTATTCAGAATGTTGTTCAGATATTCTAAACATCACAGGCCAAAACATAATAAGGCAAGCCTTCTTATGTGGTCAACAAGATACCTAAAACATCCTTTCGACAAACAAAACAAAGTACGCATGACGAAGTTATTTTACAAGAATATCCAACAAGCACAATAGATAAAAAAAATAATGATCTTTGCCCCATTCCTTTCTCTCTAAACCTATTTTGTTTAGGCATCATCGAGAGGTCCTTGGAATGAGCGCAAAATAAGTTAAGTCGACAAAGAGCAAGAAAAAAAAATCAAACAAGCTAATGTTCTTGATACCGCTAGCTGAGGCTAAACTACTGTGGGATACCTGATGCTTATGTCCAATGTAGGAAAGATTCAACCTAGGACATGTTGTGATCAGGGTTTTGATGAGACTGATTTGGGTGGTAAGCTATTGATATTCTGAGTTGACCAACTTGCTTGCTTACTAACTTAGACTTTCAAGACTCTGACGATTTAGAGAGTTCACTTTTTGAGCCTACTAGACTTGCTTCTAATTGACTTACCAAAGAGTGAAGGCGATGATTGACTTTATTCAAACGGATTGCTCAATGCACCGAATGCCTAAGGACTGACCTAAACTATAAACCAGATGGGAAAACCAGATGGGCAAATAGATTGTCATTGCAACAGATGCCTAAAGGGCCAACCTAAACTATCTCGGGGGATGATCGGAGATCAACCTTGCCTACATTCAAGCTCAGAGACGATGTAGTTTGAACAAGGTGAAAGATTGACAAGACTCAATGATAAATTTGTGAAGTTTTTTTGAGATTTTGACCTGCGTTTGGATTTTTATGACTTTGGGAAGAGCACAAAAGATATACACAAATCCGATCCACCGCCAGTTTCAAGGACATGCCCCCAGCGTTTAAGTGATAGACTACTTCGATAAAGGCAGGACAAGTTGACCTTAGGAAAATGCCAAGTAGTACTATGGTGGAATATGATATGGGCACCAACTCAAGCTATGGTATGGATATGAGCGGATGGGTGGATAGATGATTTTTGTTCTCCTAGGTATTTCCTTGATTGTGGTTCAACATCGAATTTGTGTATATTTTCAGATTTTGATTATTGGTTGGTTGCTCAATGTTGATGATCTTGTCTTCGATGAGGTCTTGGATGATATTCTTTAGCCTCATGCGATTTGTAGTGGTATGTCCCCTGATCTTGTGAAAGTCACAAAGGAGGTCTTCTTTGTACCATGGTGGTTTGATCATGGGTTCCGCGTATTGTTCAGAGTTAGAGACTTTGATTGGGTTTTCCTTAACCAACTTCTTCACTATGGATTCGATGGATTCTCCAAGAGCCGTGAACTTTCATTTGGGAGGATATTTGCCTCAGGGAGGTGGTCCTCCTTGATTGTTGAGATTGTTGATTTGGTTGATAGGAAGTGGTTGTGGTTGTGCTACTTCTGCCTTAGTTTTCACATTATTGCGATTATGATTTTGTAGTTGATGATGGGTCTGGATGTTCTGCTTAGGGGCACTAATGACCACTTTAGTGTCGACCACGCCATTGTTTGTGATATTTTTGTTCCTTGACCATGCTCAAGGTTTATCGTTATAATTGTTAGACGAGTGGTTATCCTATGATGGAGTGAATGTTGATGCACCTCCTCGCGCAGTAAGGGCTCTTTCGATGTTGAGCGCCTTTGGGATCAGTTGATTGTATGATGTGATGCATTGCATTTTTAAATAGAATGCCAAGTTTCCATCTAGATTAGATATGATAATCCAAACTTGTTGTTCTTCTGGCATGGTCCACTTGGTCTGATTGGCCTTGGATCGCCATCTTTGCAATAAGCATGCGAATAACTCTCCTTTTCTTTGTTTAAGCATTGATAGTTCTTCCAAACTAAAATTTGCACCCATCTTGAAAGTGTAATTTTGAAGGAATGCTTCCACAATTTCCTCGAATGTTTTATTGCCTGTGGGTAGGCGAGAAAACCATTCCATGGCTGGACCAGTCAGATTTTGGGGGAAGAGTCGCATTAGGTATGTGTCATTGTATGCAACCTCCATGCAATGTACCTGAAATTACCTGACGTGGTTTTTAGGGTTTCCCATCCCATTATACTTGTTGAATTTGGGGATTTCAAATCCCTTTGGGAACGGTACCATTATGAGATCTCAGTTGAACGGATAAGGACATAAGTTGCCCAGTGTTCTGGATGTTTTCCCTAATTGGAGGTCCAACACTTGCTGTGAGAGCAGTTTGATTTGTGTTGTGACATCGTTGCTTAGATCGGGAGGCAGAATGAATGTGTTGTGAGGTGTTTGATTGGTGGGAGGGGTATTGGTGGGAGTTTGCTACAAACTTTGATGTGCGTTCAAGGCCTGCTGATATGCCTGCATTTTCATCAACAACGCTTGTTGTTGATCTTGTTGTTGTTGTTCCCAACAAGGCTTGTTATTGGTCGAGCTACTACTGTGCCAACGAGGCTTGTTATTGGTTGAGCTGCTACTGTGCCAACGAGGCTTGTTATTGGTCGAGCTGCTTCTGCGCCAATGAGGCATGTTATTGGTCGAGTTGCTACTATGCCAATGAGGCTTGTTATTGCTCGAGCTGCTACTGCGTCAATGAGGCTTGTTATTGGTTGAGCTACTACTGTGTCAATGAGGCTTGTTATTGGTTGAGCTGTTGTTTTGCCAATAAAGCTTGTTGTTGGGTGAGGTGTTGTTGAGCCAACGAAGTCTATTATTGGGCGAGCTGCTATTGAGCCAACGAAGTCTGTTATTGGGTGAGTTGTTGTTGAGCCAACGAAGTCTGTTATTGGGCGAGCTACTATTGAGCCAATAAAATTTGTTATTGGGTGAGCTGCTGTTGAGCCAATGAAGTATGTTGTCTACCATGCTGCTGTGCCTGAAAATATTATAGGGCATGTTGGTATGCTTGCCAATGGATTGCTTGCAGTTGTTTTTAGTGCTTTTTGGGCTGCTTCAGCTTGTGCTTGTTGGGTTGCTTATGTTACTTGCACAGCTTGTGCGGCTTGTGTAGCTTGTGTTACTTGTGCAGCTTGTGCAACTTGTGTAGCTTGTGCAGCTTGTTGGTTTCAGAGCACCTTTTGGCAGGCAACTTGTCGAGCAACTTGCAACATGATGGAGAATGAATTTTTTTCATGTTGTGCTTTGGCGGTGGTGGTGGTGGTGGTGGTGGTGGTGGTGGTGGTGGGAATGATGCCAACCATAAGACCAAGTGATGTTGACATTTCTTAAATTGGATCTTTGTTGGGTATTGTTGGTGGATGTTGATCATGATTGAAAAGTGGCCCTTGGTGTGTGTTGATTTAATCATGGAAACATCTTCAATGTGTTTATTGATGGATTGATCTTGATCACCATTTTCAACAAGTGTGGAGGAGATATTGTTAATGCTATTGCTATTGGTTGAATTTTGATTAATGTCCCCAATAGCTATTAGCTTTTGATCAATTAGGGCTTGGATGAGATTTTTGAGTTGAATACAATCTAATGTTGTGTGCCCCTTTACTTTGTGAAAATCAAAAAAGTGTTTCTCATCATACCCTAGTGGTTTCACCATGGGCTCTTGATAATTCACATATATAGGGATTTTAATGAGATTTCCTTGTATCAATTGTTGCAAGATAGACTCAATTGGTTCCCCAAGAGGTGTGTATTTTCATTTGCTACCTTGTGACATTTTTACTTTATATTAACCTTGTGGCGATTGATTTTGGAGATGCGGTGATTTATCTTTGAGATGTGGTGATTGAGTTTGTTGTTGATTTTGTTGATCTTGATAATCAATTTCTTGACATTGGAGATATTGTTCTTGATGTGGTTGTGGAGATAGCTCAATGCTTTGATGACATGATTCAACCAATGGAAGAATGTATTGATTTTGGGGTGGAGATGTCTCTTGGTGCAATGGATCCACTACTTTGGCAAGCGAAGCAATTTGATCCCACAAAAATTTGATCTTGATTTTCTTGATATGGCTAACTTGGTTGTTTAGCAATCAGATTTGAAATGTATCCTTGTGGTGCTTTCTTGGGATCATGGAAAAGTTGATTCTGGATAATGCTCTGTTTTGGTGTGATGTTTAGATTCGGCATGATAGATTGCAATTGAACATTGTTGTGGTTGGGAATCATATTTCCCTAATTTAGGTAACTTTGATTTCGCATGTTGTTACCCTAATTTGGATCAATACATGGAGTTTCCAATATATTGTTGGTATTTTGAACAACATTGATTTGATTTGCAAACATATCTATCTCAAAGTTCACCAAGTGTGAATTTGAAATGCTCATGTTTGGTAAACTTGTATTTGGCATGGATGGATTTGGTGGGATAGTGTTGTTTGGAAAACTCATGCATTGAGCGTTTAGTTGATAGATTTGTAGATTTGGACTTGGATTTAAATCTATCATTGGAAAAGGTGTTTCAAACTTTAGATTTGGCATACTCACATTGGTATCATTGAAGTTTGGAGGAGATAATGATGCCATGTTTGAATTGCATAAATGTGAGTTTCGATAATCAATTGGCGTTGCGAGACTTGGATAGCTTGATTGATTCAAATTGCTCATGATGGATGGATCAAGTTTATATTCCATGTCCCTCTTGTGTTGATATCGAGTTTGAACCATAAAATGAAGATCAATTTTCAAGAATGTAAGAGATGAACCTCTAATCTTTTAGATTGGTCTAAACCTTAGGTTCAAAGAAGTAAAGAACTAGGATAATTGAAGGATCAAAGTGATAACGGGGATGAGATAAATGAAAAATGAGTGATACGGATGAATAGAACTCTTAAAGAAACTTTGAAGGAAATGCTAAACTTTTTAGGACTTTGATTGATCGTGAATGGATTGATGGTTTGACTAGATGTGTTAAGTCAAACAAGAGTGATAAATGTAATCGTAAAACTCTAGGAAGTTGTGTTATCCAAGAGTGAACTCCTATAAGATGGTAGTTTGACTAAGTGCGTCAAGTCAAATGAGGTGATGATTTGATAATTTGGCTAAGTGTGTTAAGCCAAACAAGATGAACTCATAAACCCTAGGAAGTTGTATTATCCAAGAGAGAACTCGTGTATAGGATGATGGTTTGACTAGTTGTGTTAAGTCAAACAAAGTGGTTTTGATTTCGCCTAAAAGTTTAGCATAAGAGATTCTTACAAAGTTTCCAAGAGTTATTGGTAACATGACTTTTGACTGATTTTGATGGTTGAGAGATGGATGAAAGTGATTGAATTTCATCATAGACTTGACCTAGAATAACACTTCTTCTTACAAGACCTCGGTGTTGAAGAACACGCTATATTTCCTATGGGAGGAAATAAAAACCTTTCAAAAAGTTTGGGATTTTATTCATAGTAAAAGTCATACAACTCAAGATCTCAAGACGCTCCTCACGAGCTTTCAAACTCAGCTTCTTGAACTTTGGTTTTGGGATTTTGATCTTGCGAGAAAATCATTTTAGAAAACACATGTGTAATCCAATTTGTCTTTTATCTTGTCTTAGTGAATTCCTTTTACCAAAAGCACTTGCTTGTTTATGTTTTGAAACTGAATGTCTAATGTCCTGCTTTCTTCTTCATCCCATAAGGTCCATTATGTGGAAATCAAGAAAAATAGGGCAAAAGTCTCCTATGTTTAACCTTATTGAAAACAAATGATGATAGAATTCAAGCACTTAGAAACCTCTAAGGATATGATCCCGAGGGAAAGCAAGAGTACTTGAATTCGTCAAAAATATTTGTTTCCTCCAAGGTGTTTGAAATTCTGATGATTCATTGAATGTTTGTTGTCCACTGTTTTGGATTCAAGCAAAGTGTTTTCAACTTCCAAGCATTTTTTTATTTTTTTTACAACCCTAGGATGATGAGGCAATATCTTGTTGGGTTTCCACTTGGACAAATCCAGCTGTGCATATCATCTATGAATGGCTAAATGCTTGACCACATTGGCTCCCCTCCACGACACTCACTTATTCAGGCCAGCCAAGCATTAGTACCCATGAATCTCCCATGGCATACTTTCCATTTCCAGAACAAGACCGCATGTATAATGTGGGGCAGCTTCAAAGTACATGACCTTTCGCACCAACAAGATAGACAAGGTTTTGGCCTTTTTCTAAACAAAGGGTTCTAATTCGGGTATTTCGTTCATGGGGGATTATCCAACATCGGTGAGAGTCCATTGCTATCCATCTCGTCAGAATAATCCTCATGATATTGGCCTTTGTTCCAATATCCACACTTATATCTCGGGTGGAAGTCGCTTGGCTTTAGCATGTTCCTAATTGGGTCATTCCCTTGGGTGAGTACTTTTTCCCACAAGACAGAACCTCTAAGATAAACAAAAATGAGTAAACATATTCGTAGTTTGATCAACCTTCATTTAGAAACAAAGGGACAACACTCACAATAAGTTTACTCACACTCGCAAAGTGTTTTGTTCAATTTTTAAGGTCCCAAATCAAAATGTGGAGGCAATCCTTTTGACAACTTAATATCACAAAAATTCTTTTGATTCTCAAGATCGCTATGAAATGCGAGAGAAGCACATACGCATTTTTAAATGATGTTAATTTGTGAAAAAAATTGCAAAACATGACAAACACTTGTTCATTTTAAGTCCATAAAGCAGTAATGAGTTCATTTTAAAAGCACCAAAATGAGATGTGAAGTTTGCCTTTGCTCAATTTTAGAACCCAAATTGAAAAGCTTAGTAAGTTTCTAATGTTTAGTTTTTAATCCAACTTTGAAAAAGAAAATCAATCACTGGTTAATTTTAAGTCCAAATTGTTCTAGTTGGTTTAAAACATAAAACAAAAGCAGGAAATGGATACTTTAAGCTCTTACAATAGCATTAAAAAAAGCTTCTTTAAGTTCAAATTCAATTTGAATGCTTAATTCTCCAACTCAAATCTTCCTCGATTTATCCTCTTTGATGCAAAGTAGCTTGTTACACCATTTAGTTAAGGTTGTGACATGTGTCTACATCATCTTGCAAAAGAAATGAATGGATATTAGTACTCTCAAATTTTTATTTTATTTTTAAATAATTTTGATCAAATTTCATTTGAAAGTAATAAAAATGAGAGCTTATCAAAATATGGAAAAAATAAAACATTTGATTCCTAGATTGAAAATCTCATGAGTTCATGAATTTCCCTTTCACTTCATCCTTATCCACAAATCATAGAAAAACAAAAAAACGTGTCGGTCAAATCTGCCTTAATCATGCAAATTATTTGTACCACTACTTGATCAAATCCACTTTAAATGTTTTAGAAAGTATTTATGTTTTGCCTAAAGTTAGCAATAAATATGCCAAGTTTTTAATTTCATCCTACTCTTTTTACCCAAGCAATCAATTCAACATATTTTTGAAATGGCACAGACTGCACTTTCTAGATATGTGAGATGGTGTATTTTAGAGTTTCCAATCAAAACAAGTGGCCAACCACACAAGCTAAAGAGTATGGACAGTATAAACCATATCAAAACAAGTAGACAAGATCACAAGGGTTCCATGACTTCCAACTCCCACCTTACCTAAGTTCAATGTGTAAGATATGGAGAAAATTTTAAAAACTTCTTGAAGTTAAGAAAAATAATTGTGAGTGACACGTGCGCTAGAGGTCAGAGACAAAAATCTTACACTGATCATAAAATTGCTAGATACGTCTAAAAAAACTCTTCCACCAACAGTTAGTAGCTAGTTTGCCTTGCATTTTTTTTTCATATCAACCCCACATTTAATGGACCACAAAACTTAGATTTTGTAGATCATGAAAGAATAAGAAGTCAAACAAAACACATCCCAAGGAAAATCTAAAAATGTTGTCGGGCCATGCACGTCCACTCAAACTTAATGCTAGTCGGTGGTGTTTAGGCATGATCTTTGGCAGAACTGAGTGTCTTTATCACACGCCGCCATCTTCCCTTGGGTCGTGGCTATTCCCTCAAGCAAGAGTAGGAATCAATCATCACAGTTCTTTTGTTTCCTCCAAGAGGGTCCTGCAAGAGACGAGTCAATTCACTATCTCTGTATGGCACGTGAGAACATTTCCATCAATCGAATACACTCATGTACGCTTTTTCAAACTTAAATCAATGAGATTATTTATATTGTTGAATTCAACAATCTTTATCGACTTCTACAGTGAATATGAGCTGCAAGTAGATTTACGAGCTACATCCTATACTGATATCCTTTTGAGATAGCAAGATAAGCTGTACATAGCAATCAGGTGCCTTAAGGAGAGTTTAGCTTGAGACCGAACTCCAAATTCATTCGCACAAAACTAACATGCTAGAGGAACTTTTACAGTCCATGTTAGAGGGGCACGTAGTGGCTTTAGAAACTTGCAGAGGGCTTATCTTACACATAGCAAGGCTGCAATGTTGACTAGGATCACAAATAGATAATTCCTAGACGGGGAATGAAAAAAGTATTGATGAAGGTGGTCTCTAGTTAGGTACAGAATCAAATCACTCATAACTCATAACGTTTGATGTTTTGGACATTAAAAAATGCAACAATACTAAAAATATTAGTTAAAGGATTTCAATGATTGAAGGAGTTTAGACACAGCCATATCTTTCCAAGCGATAATGCTTTCCAAAGATAAATATCACACATAACATTCCCATTGTTTCCGCCATAAATGGAGAGATCTTTTTCTTCTTTTTTCTTTAAATCAAAATCGAAATCTGAGAATAAATGAAGCTCTGTCATTCCAGATCGTATGCCAGCGACTTCCTACAAGAATTATCTTTTAAAAGCTTTCGAGTTAATGCTATTGGCAGGTGAATGATCGAATTCCATAGCCTTTGTCAGTACGCAATAATGGCAGGATTTGCTAAAATGGTGTAAGAAAACTTAGAGCAAACACAATTAGCAGGAATAAACTGAATGCTCCGATCTTTGCTAGCAACCTCTCTGCCCCAATCGAGAGATCACATATTGGAGAAGCAGGTAACATCTTTACTCTTTACTGCACCATTTCTTCCGTACGCACTTGTCATAATCTACAAAACAAAGCTTGATCGATAATGAGATTAGATACAATTTGTTTCTTTGACTTCCGTATCATTTCCAACCTTCCACTTAATGCAACATCTTATAACTTTTACTACTGATAGTGAACAAGCAAATTACTGATAGTGACACTTAAATGGCTGCTTGCTAGTGGAGCGATATCCTGTTAAAGTAAAGGTCTTAACTTAATTATGTTGATTAAGTTACTTTTATTTCTTTCTTAAGATTTCACGTTAGTTTGCATAATGTGACATTTAATAATTATATTAATTATTAAATGTTATTCTATTAGGGCTTCTATTAGGGTTTTTTCTATCAGGGTTTTATTAGGGTTTGCATGATCTCCTTTTATAAAGATTGATCCCATTGTATTTTATATTAATTTATTTTCTCACTCTCTTTGATATATATATTTTCAATTTTTAGAGAACCTTTGCTTGTTTGTCTCCATCTCTTCTTTTGTGACAGGTTATTTGCATGCAGGTGATCTTCGGGGTTTGTGGAGTTGTATTTTTTCAACTCCTACATGGTATCAAATCTCCACACCTACTACTTCCTATTCTTGTTTTGAAAATTTTTAGAGGTTAAAGAGTTTGGGGATTGTTTTCTTGATCTAGGGCATACCTGCAATTTTGAAGCATTTTCAGTTCAAACGGACCTTGCCATTGTGTCCGTAGCAGTCCAAAACCCCTGAATCGACTGTCCATTCGTCCATTTTGAACAAAGTCAAAATTTGAGGCAAATTTTTTTTACCTGAGCAGCCATACGACCCACCCAGAGCCGCGTACGATTCTGCAGAATAAAAAATTATTTAATTTTTCACATTTTGCATATTTATTCTTCTCGGACTATTTGCAGATATTATTGTTTATGTGACAATAATTTAAATCTAGGGGATTTTATTTAAAAATTGGGGGGTTTTTTTCCTTTAAAAAATTTATGCGATACATTCGTACCACAGAACTGTCATATCTGACAGTTCTGTTGGTCTTTGACCAGCGTATTCCATCGACCGCCGACCTCCCTCCACTCTCCCGTCGGCATCTTTTGCCTTTCCCCGACCACCGTTTCTTCCTTCCACCGGCGGTTACTGCTTGCGATTTCCCTAAGCCCACGCCCCCACTGTCCTTCACCTGCGGTCATATGGTTACCGTCGGGTGCTAGGTCAGGTGGTGGTGCCCCCAGCGCCGCCACCTCTTGCCACCTCCGCCCACCACCCGCCTGGTGGTGGCTTTCTTTTTTGCATTTGAGCCGCCCGCGGTCATATGGCCGACCGAGAGCTAGCGCCCAGGGGTTCCACTTTTGCGCCCAGCTAGCATTTGATGTACCCCACAATGCCTTAATCGAGCTAATTTTTTCTTTTTGCCATAACTTTCCGCCACGGTGTCGAAAATTGGCAAACGAGATATCACTGGAAAGTTGGCGATCCCAATTTTCTGATGGAGCAGTTATTTTTCAGTGATTTTTCTGCTGGTGCATTCTACACCCAGTTGAAGATAAAGGGGCTTCTTTCAGTCTCAAGCTCATAACTTTTGATCAGTTTCTCTGTTTTTCACAATTTCAGCGACGTTGGAACCGTATTTCCGAGCTCTTCAGTTTCATCCATACCATTTTTCTAGATTTCACTCCAGATATCTTTTATTTAGTTATTTGTGTTTTCACATTCTGGTGGATTACCTAGACATATTTGCTCTTGGAAACTTTTTGTTTGCATGGGATGCTTTGTTCTTGGTTGTTCTTCATGAATTTCTAGTATCTTGTCCTTTTTGGACATTCTGAGCATCATTTATAAGCTATCTTTTATGTAAACGCACTGAGATAAAATGCCACACTATTGTACCTGCATCTTTTGGGGATTTTGCACATAAGGTTGTGCCATATTTTGTACTCGCACTGATATTATAAAGTGTCATGAGGGGTTGTGTAGTTTGCCTTTGTTTTTCCATCACATCTTTGTCCGGTGAGTGTCCCTCCATGACGACACTGGATCATATGATTCCAACCTCATGCATGTGTGCTTTGTTTTGCACACCACTTTTTCAGTTGCAGGTGCTTTCTTGTGCACTTTCAGATGTTGTATTTTCTTCTTCATGCACTACAAGGTGTTTCACACCATTTCAGTTGATCTGTCAGGCTTCCAGTTCACCATTATGGGGGTTATTATACTATTTGTGCTAATGCTTCCTTGGTTTCGCCTTGGAAGGAATCTTCCATTCTCAGTTGATCAGTGTTTCAGACTATTGGTTCTTGTGCCATCTATATCTTCGTTCCAAGTGTTTTCCTTTGTTTGCCATCTAATTCGAGTAGTGTCGTATGGGCACTTATGTAGATTATTGTCTTCTTGTTCCTGATCATCCTATCTTCAGCGGAGGTTCTTCAACACCATAGCAGTCATCTTTCGATAGTTGTTTGCAGCTTCTTCTGCTTCAGTAATGTCTCTTCTTGGCTTTCTTCTTCTCTTTTTGGAGTAGAGTTTTTTTCCATGAGGTTTTCTCTATTTCTCCATTTTACAGAGATTTGGTTGTATTTGGGTACCTGATCTGGCCTAGTTGCCGAGACCCATGTTTGCCTTCTTGCATTGTAGTTACCTTTGCTTTTTTGCATTTGTTTGTAGCTACACTGTTGCTCATCTTAAAGGGGGGTATTAGAGTAAAGGTCTTAACTTAATTATGTTGATTAAGTAACCTTTATTCCCTTCTTAAGATTTCACATTAGTTTGCATAATGTGACATTTAATAATTATATTAATTATTAAATGTTATCCTATTAGGGCTTCTATTAGGGTTTTTCCTATTAGGGTTTTATTAGGGTTTGCATGATCTCCTTTTTATAAGGATTGATCCTATTGTATTTCATATCAATTCATTCTCTCATTCTCTCTGATATATACATTTTTAGTTTTCAGAGAGCCCTTGCTTGTTTGTTTCCATCTCTTCTTTTGTGATAGGTTATTTGCATGCAGGTGATCTTCGGGGTTTGTGGTGTTGTATTTTCTCAACTCCTACATACCCTTCTTTTAAATGAGTTGCATATAGTACAGCACTCGCGCACACTAAATGGAGCAAATGCTTAGACCATTAATGGATGCCTAGAGAAGTTTGTGGTCTTTCAACGCAAGTAACTCAAATAGTTTTGAGATAGCTTATATGTAAGGTGGATTTTTTTTACTTGGAAGAGCGGATATCTGGAATTACACCAGCCTGTCTACAATTTAATTGGACATTGTTGATGCATTTTTCACGGGTTTGTTTAACTCTTCTTTGTTTCCTCTAGAATGACACCCTAGGGAATGAGTGACTTTGCGAGTTTATCCTTTAGCTTTGAAAATGATGCAAGATAGGCAATGCAAGGCGATGAATTTGAGCATACCGACCTCGGTTTCTAAGGTGTCATATCAAAATAGATTCATACAATGTATGCCAGAGGATTAAAGGTAGTAGTTGAGGATGAAAAGATGACATTAGACACAAAGGAACTCCAAATTACTGAGAAAAAATGATACCCATGAGACATAGTGTGACAAGCTTGAGTGACCAATGAATGAATGATCACGCAATAAATGTACGCTCAACCAGACGGCAAGTCAATAACTAAGATATTTTGAGCAGGAGAATTTTGTTATTTTGTAGCGTGTTTAACATCTTATTCATGAGCGACTTTAAGCGAAATGAAGTAGACAACTAGTTTAGCTTTTTTTTTTCTTTTTGGTTTATGACATGCCAGGACGTGTTCAACACTTTGCGTGGGCATAATTCCTGCTACCATGCAAAAGATTACCAATCCTGTGCCAAGAGTAGCACATCCAGACTGTCTACATAAGAAGGTCTGTGGAAACAAAGACAAGTTTCATCAATGAAATATTCGAAAAAAGTTTGGCCTGAAGAACAAATCACTCTAACCAGTTACCGGCATCCAATCATTTTACGGATAATGAGTTGGTTGGAGATTTAGAGGATATGGCTAACAAAGAGAATATGCCTCGTTTGGGTCTTAAGCCTATTGTTCGTAACTTTGAAAGCAAAACAAAGATTTATCCAGGAATAAAAATTGCAATCAAGAGCCAGAAAATATTCAGAAGCATTGTAGAGTGTTGTCTGATGTAAATGGAAATGATCAGAGGCATGAACCCATTGATAAGAATGTTGAATACCGAAGTTAGTTTGACTTATAAAAAATAAAAAATAAAAAGGAAAAAAAGAAAATGGAAAGAGCACTTGAGAGGCGAAAAAAAAGCTACAGGTAGATGATTCTTTAAGAGATAGATAATATGATAGTGGTGTTTGGCAAGCTTCTTCTTTTAGAAAAAAGGCATAAATAAGTCAAAAATATAACATTACCACTGTAAAAAAAAACATCCTTCGAACCAGATTATGGGTAAAAGGACATTACCTTAGATAAAAAATGCATACCGTAGAAGCGTTGGATGAAGAAAGCAAATGCTCCAATCACTACAGTGAATCTGCAACAATAGCATCATACCTACAACAAGATGTAACAATCTGACAAAATTTTAATCAACTGAAAACAAGAGAGAGACTATGTAACAAGCCCTCCTTCTAGCGCCATAATGTGAAAGGAAAATTTGCAATTCCTAAAAATAGATGGATTAGCTATTGTTAGTAAACTGAAATAAACCTCTCCCTATGAAATTATTCATCAAACATAGAAGAGAAAAACATTAAGTAAAACATGTGCAACCTAAAATATGTAAATCTAATCTAAGTTAAACCAACCACCATCCCATAGGGGGATTGGTGCCCCTTAATGTGAGAAGAGAGCCCTTTCCCAATCCTTGATAAGCAAATGATGTGATAATGGACAAAATTTGTTCTCAAATTAAGAGAATAACTTTGCATGAGCTTTTGTGTTCCCCTTTTGAAGGATAGGAGCCTTGAATTTATAGTTGAGCTTGAAGAGAGGAGAGTCCAAATTGATGAATGTGGGACTAATCCCCATCAAATAGGAAAGAGCCACTTGTCATAATGGGATTGGCCCATGATTGTGCAAGTGTTGGCTAATGTGCCTATTTCAAATTTGAAAATGGCACTGAATGCATATGGTTGAGGGATTTGGGGGGAATTTTGTTTGAACAAAAAGTCAAACAAGGGGAGTTAATGAGGGCATATTCCTTGGGAATATGCCTTGTGAGGAAAATAAGTGTTTTAATAAATCAATTTAAATGATTTATTGTGCAAGTGGATGGGACATGGGTTAATCTTAGCATTAATTAGAGATTTTGACTAATTAAGCTAGTGATTAGGTGGTGTGACATTTGATTTACATTTTTTTATTTGTTTTAAATCAAATGAGAGGAAAATGAATGTTAATCATTTAATTAAATCAAGAGAACTTAGGAGATAACAATTGATTTATTTAATTAAACTTGATTTGTTAAATTGATGGATGAAATATGGTTAATCAATGATGTTAATCAATAGTGTTAATTTTGCACGTCTACAGTGTTACAATTATTTGATCCCATTAACATAATTATTATGTGCAATGGTAACAGTCTACAACTAGTGAGTGGTGTGTCTATTTGTTTTTTATACTTAATAACTAGAAGCAATAAAAGGAAAAAAAATGCTTTTGGCAATGTCTATTAATAACTCCAAGACTATTAATGGTGTTGGTCATGACTAGCACCTCCATGTCAATCCTACATTATGGTCTTACCACACTAGCATTCACACTCCCATATGAGCCACACCATATTTCTTAGTCTTTGGTTTTGAAGCTGTAGTTCCTATTGAGGTCAAGTTTTCTTCCCTGAGGGTATCCATTGAAGGGATTATTGATGATGAGGAATATCAAGTATCTAGATTGCATGAGTTTGAATTGTTAGATGAGTGAAGACATAATGCATTGGCTTCACTATAAGCTTATCAAAATCATCTTCATTGCAGTTATAATAAGGTCTTGGTTGGACACTTTGACATTGATGACTTGGTCCAAATTGGAAATCCTAAGAATCAAGCAAAAAGAGAGTATCTTGGTAAATTTGAGCCTAACTGGTTAGGTCTATACATCATAACAATAGTATATGGGTCTTGTGCAAACTAGATTTTGACTCTTGAAGGAAACCCATTGTTAAAGCCTATCAATAGCCTAGAATTATGGAAATTCTACACTAGCTTTAGAGAGCCTTTCTCAAAAAGCTCAAAAATACAAAAAAATAAAAAAATGTCACCTTGACAAAAACCTAGAAAATAGGCATCTTGTGTGACAAAAAAATAATTAAAAAAATCTACAAAATAGTAAAGAGAAATAATTCATTCAATGGTGAAACTAGTTCGATGGAGCTTTGGGTAAGTACCATGGTGAAAACCTTGCAATGAGGTAATATGTGTAGTCAGTCTTTTCCCCATCATCTACTATCATTCTATCTGGTTTTCCATCCTCACTCATAATAAATTTACCTACACGCTTTCTCTCACCATCCATAATAATTCTTTTTTGTCCTTCATGTTGCTTGTAATGATTGACATTTCACATATTTCACCTTCCATACCCGTCCACTATAAGGCTTATCCAATCCCATCCCTAATAATTTTGTCTTATACCTGACTGGGGGCAAGTAATTAACTCATTTCTTCAATGGATGATCCTAGACTTGGTGCTAGAGATCACTATATCAAAAATTCAAAAAAAATAAAAAACTTCAAATATCCAAAAAAACCAAAACATGTCAAAAATCAAAAAAATCAAAAATAAATAAATAAATCATCAAAAAGATAAAAAGCGTTGAAATATTCCTAAAAATCCAATAACATCTAAATAACCTTGAAAATCACAAAAATAGTTTCAATTCATGTAAAGTCAAAGATAGTAAAACTATGTTGCCTCTGTGACTTCATGTAGGCAAGGGCATCATCGAGGATCCCCTAAGGCACTAGGTCAATCCTTAGGGTTTATGAAATAAAGTTAATCATCATTCATAATAAAGCATCTTTGACTCGATAGAAGATCAAACTATGATGTCTCTACAAATGTTATGCAGGTAAGGCCATCTCCGACGAGCCCCTCAGGCACTAGGTTAGTCCTTCAGGGTTTTTCATTTTAGTCACTATCCATAACATAATTAATCAATTAGACGCCTTGATTAGACATAAAGAATCATCTTAGTCTCATACAAATAATGAAGCAATTAGAAAAACCATCCAACTTGTCTTCAAACCAAACCGTTCAATTTCCTAATTAGTCAAAACATCAAATCAACAATTATCAATCAATCAATCGTCTTACACAAGAAGTGACATTGTCAAAACCAGACTTGACATCTTATACGACTTGCCTCCTTTCTTGAAACTAGACCCAACCTTATCGTTTGTCTTATATAGGATATGTCCTTTCTAAACCCATACATTATCATTCATGAACCTTATGATTTTCCTTATATATGTGGCTGCATGCTTAAAACTATTGAATCTCTATTGTGCTAATTTGTCCTTGATGACAATTTGTACTACAGTTTGCCATCTTGGTGATGGTTTACTTAGTTGATCTACTTTTCCAATTGGCATATTTACTTCACTTTGGATACTATATATGGTGGCACTGATATCTTGACTCCATGTACAGATCTTGGTTGAGGTACTTTGATTACAAGTTCTTTGTTCTGTTGATCAATTTGCATTTAAGTTTTAAGAAAACCCTATCACGTTCCCTTAATCAACTGATAATGGTTTATGGTATGTGAAATGGAATTGTGAATTTAACATGCAAAATTAGTCTTCACTATACCTCATTAGTCATTGGACATTATTCGGCATTGGCACATTATATAGCATTAAATATAACAGGATGGTAATCTGCATTGATATTTTTGGATATCTTTTGGCAGTGAAAATGTTTGGCACACTATAGGAATGCATATTATATTGCATTTGGGTTAATGATAGAAAACACTCAAGGCTTAAAATCTGATAACAGGTATAAAGCTTGTCTTTGGTAAGATGTCTTACCATGGTAGTGCGGTGAAAGTTGTTAGCGGCAAGCAAGACAACTACCACTCCAGTGTGGGTTGTCTAAAGGGAAACCATGGTAGTGTGGTGAAACCGATTAGCGACAAGCAAGACAGCTACCACTACACTACGGGCAGTCAGAAAGGTAACTGCGATAGTGTGGTGGAAGTGACTAGCAACATGCAAGACATCTACTACTATACTATGGGTTGTCAAAAGAGTAACCACTGTAGGATGGTGGAAATGGTTAGTGGTATGCAAGGAGCTACCACTATACCGCAGATAGTCTAAAGGGAGATCGCGGTTGTGCGGTAAGGAAATGGATGTCAAATGATATATTGAGTTTTTGATTTATTAATAATAGTTCTCTCAGACTTCAAATGATATCAATCTTGGTAAATTTTTTTGATTGATTACATTGGAAGTTTAGGGAAAAAATTGTGCTTCACTTGTTCGAGGGTTTGGAACCATATTCTTTCCACCTCCATGGAATCACTCTCTCGGTTGTTTCATTGTGTAATCGACTATTTTTCTGTAACTCTTAGACAACAAATGGGGAAGCTTAAAATACCATCAACATGGTCATTTCTCTTATCAGGTTCTTGGCATCGGGTGAATGCTCGAAATAGCAATGTGGCACGGGTTGCTCAGCTACTCTGTAGATCTGGTAAATTGCTCATGGAAAATTCTTTTCTGGTCCTCTCAAGTATTCTTTCAGTTTGCTTAACAGATCCGTTACTTCTCAGGCAAGTTTATTTCCAGTTAAGTTTTCTATGCAAAAAGAAAAGTGGAAAATGTCTATTCCTTTCATGATTATATCTGAAATGCATGATTTCGGTTATGGAAGCATTGTTCTTTCAGTTACTTCTTTTTGCGGCAGTTTTTCAGTGGCCATTATTTGAAAATTACATGCATGCCTTGATGTTGTTTGGTTAAAGCACTATTTGTGTTGGTTGCTCGAGAGGACATTTTTTCAGTCTGCCTTCTATATTTGCACAATGCTTGAGTACTTCTTTCAAAAGACCTTATTTAGATTGATCCTGTAGGATGGTGAAATCTTACACATTGATTGTGTAGATTCAGCCATCTTCATAGAATAATATAGTTCATTTACTCCAAACAAAATGCTAAAGCTAAACCAAACATGCATGGAGAAAAGGAAATACAACCTATTCTATGATGGATTGGTGCCCTCCATGAAGATGTGAGAGAGCCCTTTCCCAATCCCTTTCTAAGCCAAATGAGATAGACAATGAGTTGCTATGAGCTCAAGTTGCCTATAGTTTAGATACCTTCAAAGTGTCTTGTAAAATGAGAGAAGATGCATTGCTTTTATAGAAGAAGTTGAGAGAAGAGAGGCCAAGTTTAGCCAATGTGGGACTAAATCCCCTCCAATAGAATAGAGCCACTTGGCATGATGGGATTGGTCAAAGCTTGTGCAAGTTTTGGCCAATGTGCCCATTCAAATTTGAAAAATGTCAATAAATGCATGTTGTTGAGGGTTTTGGGGGGAATAATCTTTGTTCAAAAAAGTCAAAGATGAGAGTTATTGAGGGAAAATAGCTCTTTTTAATAAATCAATAAATTGATTTATTGATGCAAGTGGGTGGGTTAGTTAGGAGTTTAGATTTGACTCTAGTTGAGTCAAAAGCTAGAGAATGCTAATCATGATTAGAAGTTAATTAATTTAGATTAATTAACTTAGGGGATTTTAGGGATTTGATATTTGATTTTAAATGAGTTTGATTTATTAAATCAAATAAGAAGAACCTTAGGAACTTAATTAAATAATTTGATTTATTTAATTAAGCTTGATGAACCTTAGGATTAAATCAATAAATTGCTTTAATTGATTAGTAGAAGAAACGAATGCATGATGTTAGTTACAGTGGAATGCATAATGTTATTTTTGGATGTCTACATTTTTCCCCTCTTTGAAGCAATGTACTCGTTGCATTGGTTCAAAGAATGATGTTGTCGGCATCGAAATTAAAAAATTCTTTAGTTTTTTTGGATGCCCCAGTGGAAAATAAGTACATTAGTACATTGCCCCCTCAAGAGATCAAGCGAAAAGATACAATTTGAGGTGGATCTCGCGACAAAGAGGTTCAAAATGGATGTATGGATGGTTAGACTATATGATAATGATGATGAAAATGAGATGTTTGGAAGATGCTTAGGATAACAAATTTATATTATTGTAAACAACTTTAAATGATTATGCAATGCATGTGAGATGGATGAGATGGATGATGTTGTCCTGATATGATGGTATGACATGATTATGCGAAATGAGAATACGGATGCAAGATGGATGCATTGTTAGCATGACAGAAGATAGAAGAATGAGAGGGATGAACCCGTAAATCTAAGAAGAATGTAGAAGTCCAATAAGTCCATTAGTCATCGAGACTTTATTGGATATGACGATGAATGATGATGATGTGTTGCTTATCCAGGGATGGGAAAAGAGCATACCTTTCTTTATGTTTGATAACACACCTAGGTGCGATGCATCAAGGTATTAAGAACCAGGATGGCGTTGCGCCTAGTGTGATGGACTTTGACTTGACAATCAGATAGGAGTACTCTTGTTCACACTTGACAGACATAACCTTATTTAGAATGCAGTTCAGATATTCTAGACATCTCGGGCCAAAACATAAAAAGGCAAGCCTTCTTATGTGGTCAACAAGATACCTAAAACATCCTTCCTACAAACAAAACAAATTATGCGTGACGAAGTTATTTTACAAGAATATCCAACAAGCACAGCAGATAAAAAGATACTGATCATTGCCCCATTCCTTTCTCTCTAAACCAGTTTTGTTTAGGCATCATCGAGAGGTCCTTGGAATGAGCGGAAAATAAGATAAGTCTAAAGACTAAAATAAAGTAAACAAGCTGATGTTCTTCGTATCACTAGCCAAGACTAAACTACTGTGGGGTACCTGATGCTTATGTCCATCGCAGGAAAGCTTCATCCTAGGACATGTAGTGATCAGGGTTTTGGTGAGACTGATTGCGTGATGAGCGATTGATACTCCAAGTTGACCAACTTGCTGACTTACTGACTTAGACTTTCGAGACTTTGACGATTAGGCGTTCACTTTAGAACCTACTAAACTTGCTTCTGACTAACTCACCAAAGGGTGAAAGCGACGATGATTTATTATGAATGATGACAATCACGAGTGAAAGCGGGATGAAATGGATGCACCATTTTGGTTTTTTCAAATGTTTTGAGGCTGTTTTTGGTATTTTTGGAATTTTACAAATGTTTTTGGTATTTTCAAGATTTTCCAATGTTTTTGGTATTTTCAAGATTTTCCAATGTTTTTGGTATTTTCAAGATTTTACAACGAACAGACTAACTTAAAGACCTATCCTAGGGGTCTCGGGAGCTCATCCATAGATTAGCCTTGCCTACGTTATATATGCAGAGACCACGTAGTTCGACTGGTGGTGGACTGACTTGATGATAATATGGACAAATGGATTGCCATTTTATTGCCTAAAGGACTGACTTAAGATGCAGACTAGATGGGCAAACAGATTGCCAATGCGACAGACGCCTAAAGGACTGACCCAACCGTCTCGGGGGATGATCAAAGATCAACCTTGCCTACGTTCAAGCTCAGAGACGACGTAGTTCAACAAGGTAGAAAAAACTGACAAGACTTAATGATGAAATTTTTGAAGATTTTCTGATATTTCGACATGTTTTTGGATTTTTGATGATTTTTTGAATGTTTTTGGTTTTTTGAATGAGTTTTCTGAATGTTTTTGGAATTTTTGATGAATTTTGAAAAAGATCACGAGAATATACACGAATCCGATCCGATGTTGCGAGAACGTGCCCCCAGTGTGGTGTGATAGACTACTTAGATAAAGGCGGGACAGACTGACCTTTGAAATGCCAAGTAGTTCCGATGGTGGAATATAGTACAGATACCAACGCAGGCTATGGTATGGATGCGAGCGGATAAGTGGAATGTGATGGAGTGGATGAGTTGTGCAGATCCTGATAGATGGGGAAGGTACTTTATTTACACTTGACGCCTGTTTGCCAGGTTTTCACCAAGGTATTTGCCCAAAGTGCCACCGAAGTGGTTTTCACTAGAGGACGATTTTTTTCTCTTTACTATTTTTCAATCCTTTTCTGATGATTTATTTATTTTTATTTTTTTGGATTTTTTGATCTTTTGATTTTTTTTTGTTGTCACCAAGATGCCTATTTGCCAGGTATTCATCGAGATAACCATTTTTTTTCAGGACTTTTTCTGATTGTTTTTGTATTTTCTGGTTCTATACCTTGCAATGTTTAGGCATAAAACTTTTTGAGATGAGAGCTATTCAGAGGCTCCTGCAGAGGCTCGCCTTCTGGTGTTGCTAGTTGATATGCCCCTGATGTGTAACTTGCAGTGATGACGAAAGGTCCCAGCCAGTTGGGCTCAAATTTTCCCTTTGTATCTGGATTTGGCATGTTCTTTTGGTTTTCTTTCAGCACGAGGTCACCAACTTGGAAAGTGCGTTGTCTGATGTTCTTGTTGTAGCTCCTTTTTAGGCGATTCTGGTACACTTGTAGATGATTAAGGGCATCCATGCGCCTTTCATCTAGTAATTCCAGCTCATTGAGTCTTGTGACCCTGTATTCCTCATCTGTGATAAGGTTTTGTAGTGATATCCTTAGTGATGGGAGCTCGATCTCAATGGGGAGTATGGCCTCTGATCCGTAGACCAGAGAGAATGGGGTGGTGCCTGTTGGCGTGCGGATGCTGGTGCAGTAGGCCCATAAGGCGGGATTTAACTGTAGATGCCAGTCATGACCAGAGTCATTGACTGTTTTCTTGAGGATTTTCAAAATGGTTTTATTTGTAGCTTCTGCTTGGCCATTGCCTTGTGGATAATATGGAGTGGAAAAGCGATGCTTGATTTTGAATTTTTCACACAAGTCACGAACATCCTGATTCTTGAAGGGTGTCCCATTATCAGAGATAATGGATTGGGGGACACCGTATCGACAAATGAGGTAATTCAGGATAAACTTGGATATCTGCTTTCTGGTGATGTAGGTCATGGGAATTGCTTTGACCCACTTAGTGAAGTATTCGGTGGCAGTGATAATGAATTTATGGCCATTGGATGAGGTGGGTGATATTTTACCAATGAGATCAAGCCCCCATTGTGAAAAGGGCCAAGGTGTAACAATAGGATGCAGTTCTTGAGCTGGTGCATGAATAAGATCTCCATGCTGTTGGCATTTCAAGCATGTTCTGACAAAATTGTGTGCCTCTTTTTCCATCGTCGGCCAGTAGTACCCTATTCTTAGCAACTTTTTAGCCAAGGTCATACCACTTGAGTGTGACCCACATGTGCCATTGTGTACCTCAGTTAGAGTAGTCAGGGCTTCCTCGGGTTTTAAACAACGTAACAGGGTTCCATCGGTACTCCTACGGAAGAGGGTCTCTCCTAGGATGACGAATCGTGAAGTCCTTTTGATGAAAGTGCGTTTTAGGTTCGGGGTGATGTCAGTGGGGAGGAATCCTAACTTTAGGTAGGTGTATATATCATGATACCAAAGATCACTGGGACCAATGAGTTCACATGCGTATTCTGACTCTGGTACCTCGAATGTGGGTACGAGAAGCTGCTCTACGAGGAATTCATGTTTGGAGACGTTACGAGGGATGTCGAGTAAGGATCCAATTGTCACCATTGCATCAGCTACTCTGTTGTTTGTCCTTGGTATCTGCTCAAAGGTAATGTCGATGAAAGATTCCTTGAGGCTTTCTACCAGCTTCTTGTATGGTGTGAGCTTATCATCCTTGGTTTGGTATTCGCCGTTGACTTGGTTGATGATAATTTGCGAGTCGCCATAGACTTTTAGTTCCATGATCCGCCATTGTGCTGCAATCTTGAGTCCTATGGTCAAAGCCTCATATTCTGCTATATTGTTCGTACAAGGGAATGCCAGCTTGTATGATCTAGGTATGCAGTCTCCTTGTGGCGTGATGAAAAACACACCAGCTCCCGACCCATGTTGTGTGTGAGAGCCATCAAAGTATAACTTCCAGTGGTCTGTTGCATCAAGGTTAAAAAGGGACTCATCTGGGAATTCTGATATGAGTGGATTATCTGTGTAGAGGGGAGCTTCTGCTAGCTGATCCGCAATGACTTGTCCTTTTATGGATTTTCATTCTACATACTCGATATCATGTTCAGATAATATCATTACCCACTTAGCCATTCTACCTGTAAGCGCTGCTTTTGACAATAGGTACTTTAGAGGGTCTATTTTGGCAATCAACTTGATTTGGTGTGCTAGCATGTAGTGTCTGAATTTCTGAGCCGTAAATACCAATGCTAGGAAAGCTTTCTCTATTGACATGTAATTGAGCTCATGTCCCACCATTGTTCTGCTGATGTAGTAGATAGCCCGCTCGGTTCCCTTTTCATCATGTTGGGCTAAAAGGGCCCCCAGGGCGGCTGTTGTTGTGGAGATATATAGGATTAATGATTTCTCCACAATTGGTGGCATCAATACAGGGGGTGTAAGTAGATATTCTTTTATTTTGTTGAATGCTTGCTCACATTTGTCATCCCATCTAAAAGCTGCTCCCTTGTGAAGTAGGTGTGAATAGGCAATCTGTTTATCTGCCAATTGTGCTATGAATCTTCGGATGGACTGGAGTCTTCCTTGCAATCCTCTTAGTTGTTTCAACATTCTTGGTGGTTTCATTTCGAGGATTGCTTTTACCTTTGAAAGGTCTACCTCTATCCCTCTCATTGAAACTATATATCCTAGCAGCTTCCTTGATTGTACCCCAAAGACACACTTCTTCGGGTTGAGTCTAACCTTATATTGTTCGAGCCTGTCAAACATAGCACTTAGAGTTGCTATATGGTCTTGTCTCTTCTTTGATTTAGCAAGTATTTCATCTACATAATCTTCGACTATTTTGTGGATCATGTCGTGGAAGATTAATGTCATGGCTCTTTGGTAAATAGCTCCTGCATTCTTCAATGCAAATGGCATTACGTTCCAGCAGTAGGTGCCCCAAGGACATGTGAATGTTGTCTTGTGTTGGTCTTCTTTTGCGATCAATATCTGGTTGTACCCCGAGAAACCATCCATTAGGAAAAGCATCTCATGTCCGGCCGTCATATCCACTATCATGTCAATGTTGGGTAGTGGAAAGTCATCCTTGGGACATGCTTTGTTTAGGTCTCTGAAATCAGTGCAGATGCGGATGCCCCCTTTCAGTTTTGAGACTAGTACGAGGTTAGATACCCATTCTGGGTAGTCAATCGGGCATATGAAGCCAACATCTAGAAGTTTCTGTAGCTCAATCTTTACAAGCAAGGCTATTTGTGGGTGCATCTTCCTTAGCTTCTGTCTAACTGGTTTTGCTCCGGGGTGAACGGCCAAATGATGCACTACTACTTTAGGATCCAGTCCTGGCATGTCTGCATATGTCCACACAAAATTTACCTTTCTCTCCTTTAGGAAAGCTGCCAATAGTTTCTGTTCTTCTTCTAGGAGGGATTCTGCATAGAAGGTAATTTGTGGTTCTGATTCTGTTCCTAAGTTGACCGGGTTGCACTGTTCTGCCAATACTGTTGACTTCTCCTGGTGTAGAGCAGTAGGGGGGAGATTGAATCCTTCATCCTCTGGCACCTCAAAGAGGTTTTCGCCATTGGATGCGTCCTTTATTTTTACTATTTTATGGTTAGAGAGTGCCACAGTGTGGTTTTCACTCAATAACTTTGAGCTTATTCTTTTTCTTTTGCGACTGAAAGACTCAATCGTCTCCCCATAGTATGCTTGTGTGTCTAGAGTGATATCAAATCCTGCCTTGTGATCTCCACATGGAACAGTATCCCTTAGTCCCATGAATTCGGAGAGAGCCTCATCATTTTTGAATGAGTCTAGAATCGGCGGTCCCCGTTGGTCGTGATCGATGAGTTGGGGGTATACTAAGTGGATTTGGTGGGTTTGTTGGATTGGCTCAGCGGGTGAGACACTAATCATCAATAAGGTGGAATCTTCAAAGAGCCTAGGTAGGCCACCTATGGTGTCATCGTCATCACTGCTGCTACAAATGTCAGTTATGTCAAATGTGAAGTTATCGAGAGGTAGGCCTGTGGACACGGGTAATCTAAGATTAGTTGTCGAGACCCGAGGAGAGGACCTGACTGCCCTATTAGGAACACTTCTGCCATGCACAGTTATACTCGGAGGGGTACAGCCGAGGCCAAGGTTCTGCGTTCTTCTTTCTACAATGATGGGCTCCAACCGTCCATCACTATTTCTTCCTAGGCTTTCATTCCTGTTATAGCCCATGCCGAACATCATTTGTAACCCTTTGTTTGTTTCCTCCATGGGTATGGTGGGAGTGGGTCTTTCATCTTGGTACAGAGTGTTTGTGATGTCCTCCTCGTCCACATTTTCTTGACTGAGATCCCCCCAACTGTGGAATCCAGAGGGTTCTGTTCTAGTGCGGACAGGTGTTTGAGTCAATTGTGGTTGCCCATGTGATCTAGGAGATTGTGGTAACTCTCCTACAACAAAAGCATTTCTCTTCATTCTATAATCATCGCATCCATTGTCCTGTATCATGTTCTTGATCTCGGATATGTCGGGGATGGCGGGTGTCTCTGTCGCAGAAGTGGAGGCGAGATTAGCTGGGTCTATGTATGAAGTGGATGGTCCTTCATCATTTTTAGGTACTTGAGGGATTTTGTAAAACTTGGCTTCCAAGTTTTTGCAATAGGCGAAGGGTTCGGGATCCCCATATATGGTAACCTCCTCATTTTGATATGAGAACTTAATGCACTGATGATAGGTTGAGGCCACTGCCTTCATTCCGTGTATCCATGGGCGTCCCAGGAGGATGTTGTATGGCAAATCAAGGTCAAGAACTTGACAAGTTGTTTCCATGGTTGCTGGCCCCACTTGGATGGGGATCTTGATAGTGCCATGAGACACTCTTTCCTAGTCATCATATGCTCTTATGGTGATACTTTTGTTCTTATTGATGGAATCCTCGGCGAATCCCAATTTCTTTATAAGTTTTAGAGAACAAATATTAAGACCTGCACCACCATCTACCAGGACTCGCTTGACTTTCTTTTTATGAACTAGGATTTGAAGGTGAAGTGCCCGGTTATGAGATGGCTGTGGGGGGAAATCTTGGTCCGAAAATGTGATGAGATTCGGGGTAACGATGTTACCTACCATAGCCTGAAATTGCTTTGTGTCAAGGGTAGCAGCGACGGTAGAGGCAGCTAGTGCTTCATCCAGGATCTGTCGATGAGCAGCGGAGATTTTTAGTAATTCCATGATGGATATTTGTGTGGGTGTTCTCTTCAGTTGGTCAATTACATTGTAATCATAGGGGATGGCCTTTGTGTTGGTAATGGGGGTCTTAGCAAGTGCCCCGACAATGGTAAGTTTTCTGCCTCGTGTGGTGACTCCACAGTCATTGTTGGTTCCCTTGATATTTATGACAGTGACCAACTCGTCGACACATCCGACTATCTCCTCGTATACTAGATTGGCACTAGCATACTTTTGTTTACCCTTATTATTCCCTTGGTTATTTCCCTGATTATGATTCAGCATCGGATTCGTGTAGATTTTTAGGTCTTGGTTTCCGACCGGCTGCTCGATGTTGATGACCTTATCCTCGATGAGGTCTTGGATGATATTCTTGAGTCTCATGCAGTTGGCGGTGGTGTGTCCTTTAACTTTGTGGAAGTCACATAGGAGATTCTCATTGTACCACGGCGGTTTGGTCATGGGCTCTGTGTATTGTTCGGAGTTAGAAATTTTGATTAGGTTTTCTTTGACCAATTTCTTCATGACAGACTCAATCGATTCGCCAAGGGCTGTGAACTTCCTCTTGGGGGGAAATTTGTTGCGGGGAGGTGGTCCTCCTTGATTACCCACATTGTTGACTTGGCTAGTGGAAGGTGGTTGTGACTGTGCTACTACCGCATTAGCCTGCACATTGTTGTGGTTATGAGTTTGTGGATGATGATGATTTTGGGTATTTTGCTTAGGAGCACTGATGACTACCTTAGCATCAACCACACCGTCGTTCGTGATATTTTTGTTCCTCGACCATGTTCAAGGTTTATCATTGTAGTTGTTGGATGGGCGGTTATCCTGCGGTGGAGTGAATGTAGGTGCGCCTCCTCGCGCAGTAAGGGCTCTTTCGATGTTGAGCGCCTTTGGAATTAGTTGATCGTAAGATGTGATGCACTGCATTTTTAGGTAGAACACCAAGTTTTCATCTAAGTTGGCTATGATGGTGCAAACTTGTTGTTCCTTTGGCATGGCCCACTTGCTCTGATTGGCCTTGGATCGCCATCTTTGCAAGAAGGATGCAAATAACTCTCCTCTTCTTTGTTTGAGTGCAGATAGTTCTTCTAAACTGACATCCGCACCCATATTAAAAGCATAATTTTTAAGGAAAGCCTCCACAATTTCCTCAAATGTTTTAATGCCCGTGGGTAGGCGAGAAAACCATTCCATAGCTGGACCAGTCAGGCTTCGGGGGAAGAGCCGCATTAGATATGTGTCATCATATGCAACTTCCATGCAGTGCACCTGAAATTCCCTGACGTGGTTTTCAAGGTTGCCCGTTCCATTGTATTTATCAAATTTGGGGATCTCAAATCCCTTTGGGAATGGTACCATGGTGAGACTTCTATCGAACGGATAAGGGCACAAGTTGCCTGGTGTCCTTGTGGTTTTTCCTACTTGTAGGTCCAACACTTGTTGTGAGAGAAATTTGATCTGTGTTGCGACATCCTTGCTTGGGTCGAGGGGTGGGATGAATGAGTGGTGAGGTGTTGGAGGTGTTTGATGGGTGGGGAGCGTACTGGTCGATGTTTGCTACGAGCTTGGTTGTGCGTTTAAGGCTTGTTGGTAAGCTTGCATTTGTGCCAACAACGCTTGTTGTTGGTCTTGCTGTTGCTGTTCCAATAGTGCTTGTTGTTGGTCCATCTGCTGTTGTTCCCATGAAGCCTGTTGTTGGTCAAGTTGTTGTTGAGCTAGTAATGCTTATTGCTGGTCTAGCTGCTGTTGTGCCAACAATGCTTGTTGTTGGTCGAGCTGCTGTTGTGCTAATAAAGCTTGTTGTTTAGCTTGGTGTTGTGCCTGAAAGTCTTGCAGGGCTTGGTGGTAGGCTTGCAGGTGGATTGCTTGCAATAGCGCTTGGTATTGAGCTTGTGCTTGTTGTTGGGCTTGAGCTTGAGCTTGAGCTTGAGCTTGCACTTGGGCTTGAGCTTGAGCTTGCACTGCTTGTGCTTGAGCTTGAGCTTGTGCGGCTTGTGCTTGAGCTTGAGCTTGAGCTTGTTCTTGGGCTTGTGCTTGTGCTTGTGCTTGGGCTTGTGCTTGTGCTTGTGCTTGGGCTTGTGCTTGAGCTTGAGCTTGTGCGGCTTGTTGTTTTTGGAGTGCCTTTTGGCGGGCAGCTTGTTGTGTGTTTTGCAACATAATGGAGAATGAATTGGTTGTGTTGTGCTTTGGCGGTGGGATTGGTGGTGGAGCAGGAATCATGCCAACTGTCGTGGCGGGTGGAGGGATTGTGGTTGTGACTGTGATTTGGGTTGTGGGCGGGGTGTTTGAGACAATTGGTCCTTGATGAGGCATGCTTTGGGAGACTTGAGGACCAATAGATGCATTAACCGTGGTGACAAGAATGGTTGTGATTTGTTGTGAGGATATGGGCAAAAGAAGCGGGTTCAAAGTGGTGGTCAGATTGCTTGGATTAGCAAAAAATTTGATGGTTAAAGGTGGAAGACCTATTCCAGGAGGCGATGCAGATGCGAAAGGAAGCGGGGGAAGGGATGATGCACCACTTTGGAAAGAGAAAGGATTGATAGCTTCCGTCATTCCAAACAAGCCAACTTCCTCATGCGGTGGGGCAGTTGGTATGTTCAATTGATAGGCTGGTGTGGCATGAAATGAGGATGAACCAGCGGGATTATGAAATGTAAGTGGGACGTATGGGTGAGATGGGTTTTCCAGAATAGATGTAGCCGGTGTGGGGGTGATGATTGGTTCTTTATTAGTCACAAGGTGGTGTTTTTGCAGTTCCTAGAACATGGCACTCCCCTTGTTCACATTCAGGGAGGTTGGTGTGATGACTGATGTGGTGCAAAGTACTTCTTGGTTGATGTTGGACAATGGGGATGCATCTATATTAGTGCTTGTGTTAAGGTCGGGAGGGGGTATGACCCCTCCTCTTGCTATCGTATTTAGTTATTTGAACATAGCACTAACAATTTTGTGGTTCTCTGGATTTTGAACCATTTCCATGATTTCATTTGGTGTCTTCCCCGTGTCTTCATTTGTGCTGTCCTCTTGATGACTCTCCTCTTGAGGATTTTGTGATGATAAGGGAGAGTTGTTTGATCCTGCTAGGTTCACTTTGGTATTTAGATGACTCATGTCCATAGAAGCTGATATTTCTCTGATATTCTCCATGTCCTTCTTGTGTTGAGATCTTGTTTGGACCATAAAAAATAGGGATTTGTTCGATCCTAATCCTTTAGGTCCAAAAGAGAAGAACTAGGGAAGCTAAAAGATCAAAGATGGTGATAATGGTGATGGGTTAAAATGGATGGGATGAGTGAAAACCTTTTTTTGAAGAAATTTTTGAAGGTATGTGCTAAACTTTGTAAGGGCTTTTGATTTGATTTGATTGTGATAATTTGACTAGATGCGTTAAGTCAAACAAGATTGTTGTGAAGTTGTTTTCCCTAGGAAGTTGTGTTATCCTAAAGGAACTTGCACAAATGGATGAATTGACAAAGTGTGTTATGCCAATGTGTTTGAGAACTAATAGACTTTAAGAAGTTGTGTTATCTCAAAGAAAATTTGTTCAATGGTTTAAGACTATGTTGGCTAAGTGTGTTTAAGCCAAGATATGATGATGTTGATTTAGCCCTCTAAGTTTAGCGTGATGATTGATTCTAGAGTTCTCAAAAGGTTTGATGATGAAATGAGACTTGATTTGATGGAGGAATGAATGGAAATGACAACTTTGATCTTGAACCTTAACCTAGATGCAACTCTTTCTACAAAACCTCGGTATTGAAGAACACACTAGACTTCCTATGGGAGAAATGCAAACCTTTGAAAAAGTTTAGGATTTTGTTGGCAATAAAATGCATACAATGCGGGATTGTTCCTTGAGGCCTTTTTGTAGAAATTGTATACAAGTCTCTCCCTTACTTCAAGGAGCATCTCAAGGCGTTGCTCATGGATTTTTAGACTCACTTTCTTGAACTTTGGCTTTGGGATTTTGATCTTGCGGGAAATCATGTTAGAAAACACATGTGTAATCCAATTTGTCTCTTTATCTTGGTTAAATGAGGTTCTTTTTATCCAAGACACTTGCTTGCTTAGGTTTTCAAACTATATGTCTAGTGTCCCATTCTCTTTCTCATCCCACAATGTCCTTTGTGTGGAAATCGAGGAAAATAGGGCAAAAGTTCCTTATGTTTATCCTTATTGGAAACAAATGATGGTAGAATTTGCACACTTAGAAACCTCTAGGAATGTGATTCCTAGGGAAAGCAAGAGTGGGCAAGTTCATCAATAGGTATTTGTTTCCCACAAGGTGTTTGAAATTTCAAGGTTTTTGTGTATGTTCATTTTTCAAATGTTTCCAAGATCAAGCAATGTGTTCTTCCAAGCACTTTTACACTCCTAGGTTGATGAGACAATACCTTGTTGGGTTCCCACTTGGATAAATCCAGCTGCGCATATCTTGTGTGAATGGCTAAATGCTTGACCACACTGGCTCCCCTCCATGACACTCACTTATTCGGGTCAGCCAAGCATTAGTACCCATGAATCTCCCATGGCATACTTTCCATTTCCACAACAAGACCGCATGTTATGTGGGGCGGCTTCAGAGGACATGACCTCTTGCACCAACAAGATAGATAAGGTTTTGGCCAATTTCTAAACAAGGGTTCTAATTCGGGCATTCCATTCATGGGGGATTATCCAACGTTGGCGAGAGTCCATTGTTGTCCATCTCGTCGGAATAATCCTCATTATATTGGCCTTTGTTCCAATATCCACACTTATATCCCAGGTGGAAGTCGCTTGGCTTTAGCGTGTTCCCGGTTGGGTCGTTCCCTTGGGTGATTAATTTTTCCCACAAGGCAGGCCCTCTAAGTTAAACAATAGCGAGCTAACATATCCCGTCGTTCACACAACCTTCGTTGAAAAACAAAGGGGAGAACCTCCGCAATATATCGTGCTCACACTCGCATGTTTTGTTCAATTTTAAAATGCCCAAATTGAAGTGTGGAGGCAATATTTTTGACAACTTAACATCACCAAAATGCTTTTGATTCTCAAGATTGCTATGAAGCGCGAGAGAAGCGCATACGCATTTCAATGATGTTAATTTGTGAAAAAGATTGCAAAAAATGAAAGACACTTGTTCATTTTATACATCAAAGTAGTGATGAGTTCGTTTTAAAAGCACCAATTGAAATGTGAAGTTGCCTTGTTCAATTTTTAAGTCCAAATTAAAATCTAGTAAATGTCTAAGGTTATTTTTAACCAACTTTGAAAAGATCAAGTCAAGTGGTTAATTTTAAACCCAAAAGGAAATGTGAGTTGGTTTAAAACATAAAAAAAGGATAGTGAATTGAAGCTCTAAGATTTAAAATAAGCATTAAAAAATGCTTTTTCCAAGTCTTGATTTCAAAAAATAAATCTCCAACTTCACTCCATTCGCCTTTTGTCAACCTCCAATTTCAATCTTGATGTCAACCTCCAATGTTAACCTTTAGTTTCAACCTTTATGTCAACCTATATATATATATAAAAATAAGGTAGGATTTTAGAATCGTAACTTATTTCAAGAAATAAATGATAACTTATCATAATGAACATACCTTCAAATAAAAAATGAATGTGCTTGATGATAACTTTTAATGAGAGAGTTCCTCTTTCTTGAGAATTTAGAAAAAAATCTCACACATTGATAATCTCTTAAATAAACACCATTCCATAATAAAG
This sequence comes from Sequoiadendron giganteum, assembly GCA_007115665.2. Lineage (NCBI taxonomy): Eukaryota > Viridiplantae > Streptophyta > Pinopsida > Cupressales > Cupressaceae > Sequoiadendron > Sequoiadendron giganteum. Next base: position 378,412,043 of record CM021100.1, on the reverse strand, counting down.
TAAGTTCGTGCATGATGCATTCTAAAACGAACACAATATACTAACTTCCCGCGTGTAGATATACGAATATAAATTGTTGGATGATAGTAAAGTTGTGCAATACTAGTTTTCAGTTGTATGCCAGCTATTTTGATTTGATGGTTTTCTATGACAATGTAACTTACAAAATACTCCCATTTGGCTTTAAAATAACATATTGAAGGCTCCACATATACCCACAACTCACAACCATAACTCTCAACATTTCAAGTTTGCGTATTTTATTGTTCAAATTGTCCCCTTTCTACTTTGTTTTAAACTAGAAAACTAGAACTCTTAATGTTGGTATTTTGGATACTAAAAGATCTTAGTAAATGACTTGATTGAAGCATATTTTAGATAAGGGTTCATTTCTCCAAGCAATAATATATTTCAACGATGAATGATCCATATGAAAAAAAATCTGAAGTAGAGTCGTATCTATCATAAATAGAGAGATGAAATTTAAAATCTGCAATCAATAAATCTCTGTCACGTACCAAAATCAATCAGAGGTATACAAATCAAAATCACATAGTTCATCACATATATGTGTTGGAAAGTATTGATTAAATTAGTGTCAAAGGAGGTCGCACATCATGCTCAAAATCAAAACCAGGCAACTACAACGGTACCTACAATACATAGACTATATTATCAAGGCCCGTCTTCTCACTGAATTAATGAAAATTTACAAGTCACAACCAGCCTTGTAGCTCGAATTCCTGCGGATGTAAGGACAAGGCACACAAATACAAATACCAAAATATAGATCACATCATTTTAAAATCCTCAAAGACATTTTCAACAACGAACCAACACTTTAAGTAGTTTCCCAAGCATTTTATTTATATATTTTGAGAATGATCTGAAAAGCTATAGCTGGCCGCACCTTAAGAATAAAACAGTTTGCTAAGTACAGCATATAGAGCAACTTTGAACAAAAGATAAAGACATTAATTTTTGTCTCCTTACCTAGCAAACGAAAGCATATCCAACAAATCTTCAAGGAAAATGAACTTATCCAGTTATCAGATCTATTCCACCCTGAGCTCCAGACAAGATAACTGTCATATTTCTACGATGATATTAACTGCAATGGTAGAGTTAGTGAGGCCTAGGTGAGGATATTTTCGATGTGAGTCAGGGGCCATCAACAATGGTTGAAATTTATTCTGACATTGGTACTAATCCCTTCAAGTATGGACATTTTCAGAGGATGGCCATGCTGTAGTAAATGCTAGATCCCTAACTCGCTGCACCAATCAACTAGACATGAAGAAATACTTGTCGTATTTATTTATGGTTGTCAGAGCCATCCTTTCAGCCAAATTAATTAAGATTAGCAAACTAGAAAGTCGGCCCAATGGAATCATTTGGTACTAGATTTCAATCAGACAAATTTTATTTGAATATCCTACCTACGGTTGTAGAAGCGGCGGTAAAGCGAGGCAGTAAACCTATTAATGATAGATCGCAGGAAGGTCGTGGCAAAGATATGGAAATTTATTGAAGATCAACAAATTGACATGGAGTCGACTGTAATGCCTCTTATGGACATTCAGAAAGTGCTTTTACGCAAAGTTGCAGTCCCATCTGCCCTGGAAAACAATATTGCAAAGTGCAGGCGCATAGACTAGGCACATGAATCATTTCACAGGAAGCCCCGAAGGAAAATATGAGGAATGCGGAGGCAGAAACAAGACATGTAATCTTTTTGACAGAAATCTTCAAATAAGTAAGGCACGTAAACTTTTAGCTTCAAATAAGTAAGACGCGTATTCACCATTTTCTCAGAAATTTAGCATTAATGAGTTCAAATACACTGGACCTACATTTACTCTTCCACCTCACCCCCATCCAAATCATCTTAATCATAACCCCAATACTATAAAATTGTATCTTGAGTTGAATGTAAACTAGCAATGCTGCAAGCAGAAAATAAAATAAAAATGAAACTCTTCCTTTTCTGTAGCAATTATATTAGACTAAAATTTATGTCATTCATGTCCACTCTTATAGCAGAAACTCTTTCTAAAACCAGCTAATTGTGATAACTATGTGCCATTAGTCATTTCTTCAGTATTAAGACATAAAATCAGACCAAGACAAAAATAATTCACATTAGATCAGTACTTTCAAGCAATGGAATGAAGTATCAAATCCCTTGGCTGAAATTTGTCAACAAAACAAGAAAACCATGTTATGTAATTTGTTGAAAATGGAGTTCAAGGCCCTCCTTCTAGCGCCATTTGTGGGATGCTAAAATCTTACCCATGGATTGCATAGATTTAGCCATCGTCATAGAATAACATAAATCATTACTCAAACAATTGATAAAACTAAATCAAACATGCAATAGAGAAAATGAAATACAACCTATTCTATGGTGGATTGGTGCCCTCCATGAAGATGTGAGAGAGCTCTTTCCCAACCCCTTTCTAAGCCAAATGAAATAGACAATGAGTTGCTATGAGCTCAAGTTGCCTATAGTCTAGATGCATTCAAAATGTAGATGTCGAAATGAGAGAAAATGCCTTGCATTTATAGGAGAAGTTGAGAGAAGAGAGGCCAAAATTGAGAGATGTGGGACTAAATCCCATCCAATAGGATAGAGACACTTGTCATAATGGGATTGGCCAAAGCTTGTGCAAGTTTTGGCCAATGTGCCCATTCAAATTTGAAAAATGTCAATAAATGCATGTTGTTGAGGGTTTTGGGGGGAATTATCTTTGTCCAAAAAAGTCAAAGATGAGAGTTATTGAGGGAAAATAAGTCTTTTTAATAAATCAAATAAATTGATTTATTGGTGCAAGTGGGTGGGTTAGTTAGGAGTTTAGATTTGACTCTAGTTGAGTCAAAAGCTAGAGAATGGTAATTATGATTAGAAGTTAATTAATTTAGATTAACTAACTTAGAGGATTTTTAAGGATTTGATATTTGATTTTAAATCAGTTTAATTTATTAAATCAAATAAAAAGAACTTTAGGACTTAATGAAATAATTTGATTTATTTAATTAAGTCTGATGAACATTAGGGATTTAATCAATAAAATATATTAATTGATTAATAGAAGAAATGAATGTTAATTAGAGCGGAATGCATGATGCATGATGTTAGTTTTTCATGTCTACAGAAACAATATTTTTTGTTTTTATGTACAATCCTAAAATCCAAAGAGGTACAAATCTCTAAATTTTGATCATTAATGAGCTCTCAAGGGGTTTAGTTTAAATTCACGAGGCTAAGCTATACACGTTGACATAATCTTAACTACATAAATTCTACAAGGAGGATAGAGAAAGATGATAATGAAATATTTGATTATTTATCCTTTTGTGATTGGTGCCTATCTTGTTATGATATAAAGTCAAATTTTTGAAAGAAAGAGAGATACTCATGTAAATCTAAAATAAAGAAAGCCATAAAATAGTACTTGATTTTTTTCTAGTGAAATAAGGGGTAGTCTATTTTCAAATGGAGCAAAGGACAAAGCTTAATGATCATTAGAGTTAGAGTTAAAATAGCACAAGAAATTTATACTTGATAACTAGAATTTTTTTTGCAAACTTAGTTGAAATTAGAGAAGAGACCAATTTTTTTATTCTATTCATAACATTCCACTATAAAAACATTTCCTTAATTTAAGGAACAAATAATGTAGAGTAATCATCATTTGAAACACATTCTTTAATTATATAACTAAGTAATATATCTTTCTATTTATAGTATGTTATTTTATTTATTTAATTATTTGTGATCTAATCTATTTCATTTATCTATTCTTTAATCTGATTTAATTGTACTTATATGTATCTATCTTATTAATTAATTAAAATTAATAGCATTCAAAATCTTTTTTTCTCTTTTTAATAAAAAGAATCATGTTGAACTATACTATCTAAAAACACCAAATAAATAAAATAAAATAATATTTAAAAATAATGAAAGTTTTAAATATCACTATAATAAGATATTTATAATTTATATATATATAATAGTAGTTTTCAAGTGCAAATGTAATTTATATTATAAATAACATTTATAATTCAGATTTGTATATAATTTTTTTAACAATTTTTTTGAAAATATTAATAGTTATCAAGCAAATTAATAAATTGTTTAATTTTTTCTCATTGAAACAAACAATATTTAATGCACTAGAATTATTGAAATAAATAAATCAATTACTAAATATTAATTAATTGTATTGAAATTGCAGAGAAGGTTTGGAATCATTCTATAAGAAGCATTTTTGTTAAATAAAAGTAATTTTTTTACAGAAAAATAATACAAAGACAGCTGAAATAAAAAACACCTAACTTTTTTAAAGTTTATATTATAAAATAATAATAAAAATAACAGCAGAACAAAATATAATTTTTTAAAATAAAAAAAAAACAATAGAAAATCATTCTTTCAAACAGTTCCTGTGCCTGTATGTCTACGACATTTTGCATATATGTCTACCAAAGCATTTTACTAGACCATATTTCTTTGATGAATTCTGTCAAATAGCCCATATATCCTGTCAATGCTTCCACCAGATCATTTCCAACTATAATATCTGACAACACTCCATTATTCTTTGATAGGCATCTAAACTCTGGTCCATGACCACATGCTAGCCCAGGCATAAAGAATGGATTTACATCTGCTGTTTGATTTTATTTGCAAGCTCAATTTTTATGTATCCATTTTGTGTTTCTCTAGCAATAATGGCGTTGCATGAGATCAAATCTCTAGTCATTTTCAATAGATCAATTTTCTTTATGTCCTGCCACATGGCGTTCTTGACACACATTCCTTTGTGACCAGAAAACCCTGATCTGCGGCTCCTATTTTTGCATCAGCATGGAGGATACTAGTACAGAGGATGTTGGGCCGAGCTTTACACATGCCATCCGCATTTCCTTATCATTTTTGAAGGCATTTGAATAAACCCATTTTGGCATATATCTTGCAATCTGAGCATTTCAACTTCTCTTGCAATGGTTTGACTGGTAGAATAAATTGTAATTTCTCCCAGTTTGCATGCGAAGGAGAAAATTAGGGAATATAAAATACTGTTTAGTTTTGTATAGATTAGGATAGACTACATGTTTTGCATGAAATAATCTGCATGATACTCTGCAGTTTTAGAATCTTCGTTGCATGATTATTGTTAGGACATTTCTATGTTTAGCAGCCTCGCGATCTGTGTATGATCTCTATAAAAAGAGCCTTCTGTAACCTGTTTTATATACAAAAAGTTGAATAAATCAATTGCTGTAGCAATTCTCTGCGTATGGTTTTGCTCTATTTTTTAGTTTGTCTCTATTTTTTACTCAAAGTGGTATCGGGGTTATTTCCCTCATTTTGGCCGAATTGCCGAATTTACTTATCGTTTTTCACTAATAGATGCACTAGACTGAGGTGGGAATCCCTTCCTTCCCCGGTACTACAACTAAGAATTTTTCTTCATTGTGAATTCGGTTGCTACCAGCTATTTGAGGCAAAGTAGAGTAACAAGTGGAGAAGGGCACAAATCCTCTGAGCTCATTGTTACTCAGCTTCATCTCATAAACTCCAATTCGGCAATTCGGCCAAAAATGAGTGTTATTTCCAAATTCACCGTCCCAACTAATAGGGTGGATGTGAGGGTTACCCTTGAATATATTATAAGTGGATTGTTCGCCTTAAAAAACATGAATGAAATGGATACAGAGAAATATAAAAATCATTACGAAGAGGCGATGAACAGCTGTTTCAAGCTGAAAATCTTAGCATACTTCAAATTCTATTGGATCTTCATAAATAAATATTGTGGGAATAGAGGCAGAGGTGCAGTAATAAAAATAGAGCAGCAAATTCTTACAACAGAGTAAATTAAGATTTGCATGCAGCAAAAAAAAGACAAATGAAAATGCACAAAGATTGCTGTTCACCAGACACAGAAAATAGACAGCAGATTTATAGACACAATCAGATTATATTTATATATATTAAAATGCTGGAACAAACTACAGAGCTTCGATGCTCAAAGTTCCTTTCTTCTACAGACTTGCAGAGCTACGCTGCTCTCTTCTTCTTCTGCTTGTATTATGTGAAAAAGACAGCAAAAAAGAATTAAAACCAAAAATTAGGGAGGACAGCAAAGGCACAATAAAATATTACTATTTTCAATACCCACAAATGTGTGAAATTTAATAGCAGTTAATGCACAATCAAAACATATCTCCTGTAATCTTCTCCAAGAAGTCATTCCAATTAAATTGCCTTAAATGCTGAGAAAGTGGAGGTGAGCTGGAGGATATTTGACGAATTGGGTGAGATTAGACATAATTTAACAAATATGAGTCCTCAAATCATATTGATCAACATCTTTGCAATATAAAGATCATAAAAGCAATGAATTTCAAATCATGGCTAGAAACTAAAAAAATCCAAAATGAATGAGCAAAAATGGACCATTTCCCCTGCTCAGCATGATCAAAGAGCCTTATTTCTCTGTCTGGAGTTGCAATTTTCGTCGAACAACAACATACAGAACGTATATATTCGGAAAATGAAACCCAAAAATGTCAAACAACAAATCTATCCAAATCTCCACCTACAAATCCACCATCATTACCCAGATAAATCCTATAACCTCTAACTCCTAAAACATTGTATATAGATAATAAAAGCAAAAATTCAAGGGTAGCTTGTATGATAGAGATATTCTTTAGACTGGGAGTGAATTAAGTTTAACCCATTTCAAAAAAGTTGAGATTACAAATTTTGTCCTTAAATATGGTTCTTAAGGAAGACAATATCAGTGCCTGTGGACTCCTAACCATTATAGCAAACCGTGATGGCATTGCTCAGCTAGTGATTAAACTTGGGAAAGGTCTGCATAACTATCAAGCAGCTTTTTCTTGTGAACAAAGGCCAAGCTCACAACTTAAAGAATACTTTCAATTGCCTAAGTCTTCTATCCGAAAAAGATGGTGTAGCAAAGGATGCCAAAAAAAGGATTTTAACAATAATTGCAAATGATAAATCTATGACAGAAAACTCATATGATTGGGTACAGTTGAGAATTCCAAGCTAGCCTTTCTGGTGAACAAACGTCAACTTGGGACTTGAAGATGGAAATAACAGAATGACTAAGCCAACTCAAAGGAGAATATGTAGCATGTGTGAGGTTGCTCTTGTACTTAGAAAAATCATGTAAAGGCCTGTCTGAAAACTGTATCAGCTTCAATCTTTATAAGAGTGATTGAGAGCGCTATTATAACAAGTATGGGAGTCTGCCACCATCAAGCAAGGATCAGAGAGGGTCTATTGGTTTTAAGGATCCGAGATTTATGTCAGAAGAAATGTGTTTGAAGAGCGTGGGGTACTCCAGCGTTTTGTAATACTGGAATTCTTTTTTCTTTTTCTGTACTCACTGTTCATTTGAGGTTTTCCCCTCTGGATACCTGTATAACGTTTTTCAGTGAAAAAATAGTTTAAAAGAAATCACTGGAATCTATACACATAGTATTTCCCTTCCATTTTCTTTAAGGAAGACAATTTTATACAAATATTATCTCACTCATATTCGATGTAAAGGTGCGTGAACCAGGAGAGTAGAGCCATTTAATATTGTTATGGAGAAGGGTTTTTTTAATTGAATCAAGGCATAAATAATTTTTTTACAGAGAAGTAGCCACAGTCAAAGATCGGCAGTGACATACAACCAGTGCCTGTAAAAGAAAGACATTCACAGCTGCTAAACAACAATAAACCATAAAGATAGGACTGTCTTCCAATAAACAGTCTAATTTGTATAATCATAAAAATTGGAACTCCACATAATAGTTGATCTATGTAAGGAGAGATAAGCTTTGACACTTAATTTAAAAAAAATTCAAAAGATTAATAGTTTGGGCCGGAGATGGAAGGGTCATAATAAAGAGAAAACATGTTGATTTTAATGAGATCCATTGTCATTCCCCACGGGATATAATATGCCACTCAATTTCTTTGAACCAAGCACTATTGTAACTGAGTAGCAATCTTTCAACTTCCCATCTATAACTCCGGTCACAGGAGTACCCATGGACGGTGCAGGGTTAACTGTCAAATACGAAAAGGAAGTATAAGTTAGGAATAATCATCAATTAAAGTTACACACGATTTCATTTGAAAAACATGACTAGTTAAAAAAATCTCAAGTTATTAAAGCATGAAGCATAAAATATTTGTTAAAATAATGTATTTTTTGGAGTGGGTAGTAGTAAACAACCTACAGAAGTGGAAGTTGAAGCTTTCCTCTTTCCTCTTTGTATACATTGTTGGACTTCATCGGAAGGCGGTTTAGCAACTGAAAAATAATGTTGAGAGTGTTAAAATACTTTTCCTAAATGGATCATGCAACAAACAAGCTTGAGAAACATAATGAGAATTTCACCTACTTGATGGTGGGGGAATCAGATGACCTTGTACCCCAAAGAAGTAAACTTTATCATAATCATGAAGCAATGCAATGTAGTGTTTACACAATATAAATGATGCGTTGGTTGGCCTTGATGAGAAATTAAACACCAATGATACCTCTTTCCATTTTCTATCTTTGGTAACCTAATAAAAATAAAAAATAAGTCTAAGAAATTATTTCCAAAAATCATGACAACAAAGTCAAATAGAGATTATCATTCAACATGAGATAAGATGGAATGAAACAGATTATCATTCAGCAGAGATAAGATGGGATGAAATAGTAGGAAATTACTTCACCTAATTTCAAACATAGCCTAAGAAACCATCATATAAGACAAAATAAGAACTCTAACATATCCCATATTGATTACAATATCAATTACAATTGATCAAACCCTTACCTTGATGTGAAATTCCAATTGAAGAGAAAAATAATCACAAATGATCGTACCATTATCTTGATGAAAAATTGAAGATTCTTATTTTGAAATTATTTACAAAAATAATCTAAAAAATGAATGTTTTGTTTCCTTGCCTACACCTTGAGATTGTACTATATTGTGTTGAAGAATACAACTACAGGTCGAATACTTCAAGAGATAAATTTTGATGTAGCAAATTGCTATCTAAATTTATATGAGTTAAATTGCTATATGAAGAGACACATTAAATTAAGGGGCCGACTTCTTGATTTATAATTAAAATAAATAAAAGGCATTTATTAATGTGAGCCGACCCTTCGTGAGATTCACACCTATTCTTCTAGGGTCATGTTTTATCAAGTGGCCGACCTCCCTCTTGTGAAGAGGTGCGATTCTATTGAAATGTATATATACATGTTTCCCTCATTCATTTTTATCATCAAGTAAAAATAAAGCTCATTCAGATCAATTCCCATTCTTAGAAGAAGTTTATTTTTAAGCAACAGATCATCACTTTGTAGCAGCAGATCGATATCAAGAAGAAACATATTCAGTTGTATCACCATCTAGGAGAGGTGTGATTACCCTTGTATCAAATTCGGTATTGTGTTGGGCCTGAGTTGTAAGCAAATTTCTGCTCTAGATATAAAGGATTTAATTGCTGGGTTTTTCTCCCTCTAGAGGAGGGTTTTCCTAGGGTATCTTGCCGTGTTAATTGTCTTATGTGTTGCATTTTCTGATCCTAAAATTTACATGGTATTAGAGCGGTTGTGAGCAGAGATTGTGATCAGATTTCACTTACAACAGTACTTTAGTCTCTTATTAAGTTTTTAGTTGTCTATCTCTATCCTAGTCAAGATGGTGAATGGCTTGAAGATTGAGGATAGACTCGAGGAAGCATCCAACTATACCTTATGGAGGTTTACAATCATGCTCACTTTAGCAGAGAATGATTTGGCTGAGTTTATAGAGACCAAAGTTTCCAAACCGGAAGAGGAAGACGGGAAGATGCAATGGAGGAAGAAAGATATCAAGGCGATGAAGTTGTTGGTTGATTTCGTCAAAGATCATATTGTTCTGATTGTCTCCAAGTTGAAGATGGCAAGGGATATGTTCAAAACACTGGAAGAGATGTATGAAATCAACAACACGAGTCGGGCACTTGCACTAAAGAAGCAATTACATCATGTGAAGATGCTGAAAAGAGAAACAGTGATTGCTTATTTCATGAGGATTTCAGAATTGAGAGATCAGCTCTCTACAATTGGTCATGTGATTGATGACAAAGATTTGATGATGCTTGCTCTCAATGGTCTTCCATTATCATGGGAGTCCTACATTCAAGGAATTAGTGCAATGTCCAAACTTCCTAATTTTGATTGCTTAAGGGCCGATTGTATTCAAGAAGTGTCAAGGATGGTGGCTAGAGGTGTTGGTGAAAGTTCAAAGAATGAAGATATTCATGTTCTCGCCTCCCATGCTTCAAAGAAGAAAGGAAAAGAAGGGAATAAAAGGTTCTTCAAGAGGAATCGAGATAAGGGAAATGATGATACACCTACCTTCAAGAAGAAAAGAGAGATGTCCAAGATTCAATGCTTTAGGTGTGATAAGTTTGGTCACTTTGCTAAGCATTGTCCTACTAGACCTAAGCAACAAGCCACCGTTGCAAATGTTGATGATGCTTCTTCGCAGAAGGATACATGTGAATACTTGTTCTATTAAGCATTGTCAAGCAACGTACCTATGGACACCAACACTTGGCTAATTGATAGTGGTGCTTCTCAACACATCACAAGTTTTAAGGAGCACTTATCAAGCTTGGTGGAGAAAGAGTCTTCCGAACAAGTCATTATCGAAGATGATGCAAGTTACTCCATGAAAGGGATTGGGACCTCTACTCTTCATTTAGATTTCAACTTCACACTTCAGTTGAACAATGTTCTTTATGTTCTAGGGATCAAGCATAATCTCATTTCTATTTCAGCCCTAGAAGATAAAGGATATCATGTTGCCTTCTCCAAAGGCAAAGTACTTGTGTGGATGGATAATTATAGCTTCAAGGATGCTCAAATAATTGGGGTTAGACATGAAAGTCTATACAGGCTTTGTACGCATCCACTGTAGGCTTTGGTTCATGATTCCTCAAGCTTATGTGATCTATGGCATCAAAGATTGGCTCACCTTCACTTCCGAGCCTTACCTATCATGGAGAAGATGGTCACGGGTCTTCCGAAGTTCAACTAGGAGCATGAAGGAACTTGCAAAGGTTGTGCATTGGGTAAGAATACAAAAGCCCCCTTGCATAGTAGAGAAAATAGATCTAAGTGTATTTTAGACCTTATTCATTAAGATTTATGTGGGCCTATGTCTATTCCATCTTCAAGTGGATTCTTGTACTATGTTTTGTTTATTGATGACCACTCTAGGAAGACTTGGATTTATTTTTTGAAAACTAAAGAGTCTGAGGAAGTGTTAGGAAGGTTTAAGGAGTTCAAAGCCTCAGTAGAAAATCTTTCTGGTAAAAGAATCAAAGTCCTCAGATCTGATAAAGGTGGAGAATACACCTCTGACAGTTTTCAAATTTTTTGTGTTGATGTAGGGATTAAGAGGGAGTTTTGTGTCCCCTATAATCCTCAACATAATGGAGTTGCCGAAAGAAAGAACATAATGATTGTGGAAGTTGCAAAAGCCATGATCCATGACCAAGATCTACAAACCTTCTTATGGGCAAAAGCTTCTAGAACTACAGTATATGGGCAAAGTAGAAGTCCTCACAATATCTTGGACAATATGACTCCAGAAGAAGCCTTTATAGGAAAGAAACCTGATGTTATTCACTTAAGGATCTTTGGGTGCCCTGTTTATATCCATGTTCCAAAGGTAAAGAGAACTAAGTTGGAGCCTTCTAGTAAGAAGGGAATTTTTGTGGGCTACAATGAGACATCAAAAGCCTACAAGATATATAGCCCAGGACAAAAGTTGATTGAGATCAGTAGGGATGTCACATTTGAGGAAGATGTAGCATTCAGGAGATCTAGGGGCACTCCTATGGAGATTGATAATGAAGAGTTTCCTCAGGATATGGAAGTTGATCATACTCCTGAGATTCAGAGGGAGACTACTGAAGCAAAAGAAGATGATGATCCTGTTGAACCCTTAGAACCTACTGATGGGCCCATTGACATTGTAATATTAAGAAAAAGACCTCTATGGGCTAGGCATACTATGCAAGAGGCTGAAAGTTTTGTAGCCCCTAGAGGCACATTCAGAGAAAGTAAAAGGCCACATAAGTTCTCCATATGAACCTTCTAATGTGGAGGAAGCCTCTAGTCAGCAGGTTTGGAGAGATGCTATGTCCAAGGAGTATCAATCAATTCTAAAAATTGATGTTTGGAACATTGTTCCTAGACTCAAGGGAAAATCTGTGGTATCTTCGAAATGGCTCTTCAAAATCAAGCATGCTGCAGATGGGAGCATTGAGAAGTACAACGAAAGATTTGTGGCCCGTGTTTTTTCATAGAAAGAGGGAGTTGATTACGAAGAAACATTTTCTCCTCTTGCTCACTATATGTTGGTTAGAACCATCATTGCCATTGCTGTATCTAGAAGATGGAAGATTCACTAGATGGATGTGAAGACAACATTTTTGAATGGTGTGATTGAGGAAGAAGTCTACATCGAGAAGCCTGATGGATTTGAGGTTCATGGGAAGGAGTCTCATGTGTGCAAGTTGAAGGAGGCTCTGTATGGTCTTAAACAGGCTCCTCGTGCATGGTACGGACAAATTGATCGTTATCTGTTGAGTTTAGGCTTCTTAAAGAGTGATGTTGACTCTAATTTGTAATCTGTAGCTTTGAGTATAGCAGAGGAAGAATACATTGCAGCTTGTATGGCAACTCAGGAAGTAGTGTGGCTTCGTAAGCTCCTTGCAGGGTTGTTTGGACAATCAATGGAGCCTACTATTATTCATTGTGATAACCAGAGTTGCGTAAAGCTTTCTATCAATCCTGTGTTTCATGACAAAACCAAGCATGTTGAGATCAAGTAACACTATATTAGAGATATGGTATTGTGGAAGGCTATTCATCTAAAGTATATCAACACTGATGAGCAGACGACAGGCATTCTCACCAAGCCTCTCTCCAGAATCAAGTTTGTGTACTTTTGAGATAAGCTTGGTATGGTGGAGAATCCAGCCTTAACTGAGAAAGAGTCTCAACATCAATGAGCTTGTTTAATGAGTTCTTCTCTATGAGAGATAAGTTCGAGGTGAAATCCCTTGTTAATGCATTTCTCTTTGAGATTTGAGGTGAAAGCCCTTGTTTCCACCCTCTGAGAGAGTTATGGTGGATGTCATGTGTGTGACTCCATGACAACATCACATGAGAGAATCCGTGATGAATTGTTGTACTTGTGTTTTCACCCTCTGGGAGAGCCATGGTGAAAGTCATGTTGAGGTGACAACATCACGCAAGTGATGAACACTTGTACACACCATAGCATGGTTGTAGCCATTATGGTTGATATCGTGTTGAGGCGATATCTGATATCACGATGAGGTGATATCTTTCTTTTCCACATATGGGTGTAGCCATTGTTGTAGCTTTCATGTTGAGGTGAAAAATTCTTGTACAACGGAAGTACTTCTCCCTGGCTGAGAGGGAGTTTTGAAGAATACAAATACAGGTCGAATACTTCAAGAGATAAATTTTGATGTAGCAAATTGCTATCTAAATTTATATGAGTTAAATTTCTATATGAAGAGACACATTGAATTAAGGGGCCGACTTCTTGATTTATAATTAAAATAAATAAAAGGCATTTATTAATGTGAGCCGACCCTTCTTGAGATTCACGCCTCTTCTTCTAGGGTCGTGTTTTATCAAGAGGCCGACCTCCCTCTTGTGAAGAGGTGTGATTCTATTGAAATGTATATATACATGTTTCCCTCATTCATTTTTATCATCAAGTAAAAATAAAGCCCATTCAGATCAATTCACATTCTTAGAATAAATTTATTTTTTTGCAGCAGATCATCACTTTGTAGCAACAGATCGATATCAAGAAGAAACATATTCAGTTGTATCACCATCTAGGAGAGGTGCGATTACCCTTGTATCAATTTCGGCATTGTGTTGGGCCTGAGTTGTAAGCAGATTTCTGCTCAATATATAAAGGATTAAATTGCTAGGTTTTTCTCCCTCTAGAGGAGGGTTTTCCCAGGGTATCTTGTTGTGTTAATTGTCTTATGTGTTGCATTTTCTGATTACTTTCTTTTCTGATCCTAAAATTTACATATTGATGATTCACTAAGCCACTTCACCACATAGTTTTAGCTAGCATGATGCAGGAGCATCTAGTGGTGCTAGCAATCTTCCATCACCAAAAATATTGCTATTTTTTAAATTTTTATTTTCAATAATGGCTTAGGGGTTCGGAGAATAAATATTTTGATTTGTAACTTTGTAATTTCCCTTGTGGTGAAATTGTAATTATAATTTTGGTAGGAATCATGCATTTATGACTATTTATTAAGGTAAAATTGGGAAAATACCCCTCTTGGGCATGCCATTTTGGTGGAGACTATTTGGGTTGCATGTGCTTGGATGTTCAATTTCATGCATTTACATGTTGTTGCATGCTCGTATTTGGAGCCGTTGGAGCTATCAAGAATCATTGAAGGTGTCATACTTGGCAAAGACCATTGGTTAAGAGCTAGACACCCATATGTGGGTCATATTTGCAATGAATAATTTTATATTTTATAATTTTATTCTTCTCAAAATGGGGCATTGGATTTCAAGTTTGTAAATGTAGGTTGTTTTGGTAACCAATAGTGGTTTTCTCCTCACACAATTTCTATAAAATGATGCTTGCTCATTTGGAGAAGGAATGCTTTTGGAGAAGTTGTGGTTGCATACCTAAATGCTCTTAGAATGCTGCCAAAATGTTCAAGGCATTATGCATATTTTTGTATGTGTAAATCCTAGATTGTAAGCAAGACCATGAGCTTATGTTTGATGTAATAAGTTTATGATTTAAGTAAATAAGAATGTTGCTGATTTTCTTTCTATAAATCTGAAATTTAATGGCATATTGGAGCCATCTTGAAAGTCTCTTTGTGTGTGTTTGATTTTAGATTTGTAAGGTGAGTCCCCTTCATCAGTGGTACTAGAGCAAGAGTTCCTAAAAGTGCAGACAAAAGCATCGATTGGAGGCATTTTGCACTAGGACTTGAGGGTGGGCAGTGTGTGGATTTTATTTGTAGATGGATGTGCAACCTGCAAGAAAAAATTTTCAGAGGGTTTGAGGAACTGAGGTTCCCATGGCTATAAATAGATCAGTGAAGGAGATAGTTTACAATAATATTGGTGAATATTGAAATAGGGTTTTTTAAACAAATTGCCGAAGGAGGCGGTTTACATGTAAGTAAAACTTGAGGATTTCGGTTGAGGCTTTGTGAGGCCCTGAAAAATGTAAAAAAGAAAGCAGAAAATGATTTTTTTCATTGGAGAGATTTTGAGGATTCCTAGACTTAAGAAAATCACAGAGAGAATCAGAGATAGAGAGAGAGAAATAAGAAATAAGAGTTGGGATGATAGAATTGCAACAACAGGTAGACGCAATAAGAAAAGAGTTTCAAAGGATAAACTATGGTCGGTTGAATCCAAAAAGATTGGAGGAGGATGTGAATTACACTAGGAGGAGGTGGTCAGTTTATGGTGGAAATGATTCCACATTCAGGAGGTTGAGTGTAGATTAGAGTTGTCAAAGTAGGGAGTTTGTTTCAGTTAAGTGTTGGAAGAGGAGAAAAAATAATCAATTGCAGGTACCAAATTTAGTAGTGGAGTTTGTTGAAGATTTCTTTCAATCTGAAGGGGTGGTACTACTTTTCAAATCCATTTTTTGAATCCATATTCACGAAATTTTTCCTACCTCAAGTGTTTGATGTAGGAGAAGCTAAGGGTAATATCAATCTTGCATCACTAGAAATATTGCTATTTTATTTTTGTTAATCATTAATAGGGGCTTAGGGGCTAGGAGAATAAATATTTTGATTTTCATCTTTGTAATTTCCCTTGTGGTGAAATTGTAATTGTAAATTTTGTAGGAATAATGCATTTATGAATATCTCCTAAGGAAAAATTGGGAAATACACTTTTTGGGAGTCCCATTGTTGGTGGGGATCATTTGGGGTGCATGTTCTTGCATGTTCAATTGCATTTTTTTCATGCATTTGCATGTTTGTGCCACAAGATTTTCATGTTTCTACATGTCAATATTTGGAGCCGTCAGAGCCGTCGAGAATCATTGAAGGTGTCATAGTTGGCAAAGATAATTGGTCAAGAGCTAGGTGCCCATATGTGGGTCATATTTGCAATGAACAATTTTATATTTTATATTTTATTCTTATCAAAATGGGGAATTAGGTTTCAAGGTGGTAAATGGAGGTTGTTTTGTAAAGCAATGATGGTTTTCTCCTCACACAATTTCTATATAATGATGCTTTCTCATTTGGAGAAGGGGGGCTTTCAGAGAAGTTATGGTTGCATAACTAGATGTTGTTAGAATGATGCTAGAATGTTGAAGACATTATGTTGCAAATTTTTGTATGTATGGAGCCTAAATTGTAAGGAAGCCCATGAGCTTTAGTTTGATGTAATCATTTTATGATTTAAGCAAATAAGAATGTTGCTGATTTTCTTTCTTTAAATCTAAAACTTAATGGCATATTGCAACCATCTTGTAGGTCTCTTTATGTGTGTTTGATTTCAATTTTTTAAGGGGGTTCCCCTTCATCATAGAATCACCAAGGTCATTATATATGGGATTGGATTAGTTAACATGTTGCAACATTAAAAAAGTTATATGATGACAATATGATATGTTTTGCACTTCATATCGAGGTCACCTTGTACAAATTTTAGAATCTTTATAGGGATGGGATGATTAGGATCAAAAGAGAGGATGTAAGATGTGGCCACACATGTCACTTCAACAATAGAGAAACCAAATTTTTTATAAGTGCATTCAAAAAGTTCCAAAGGGCCTTCAACAATGGTGTAGAGGGTGGGAGGCAAGCAAGACACAAGGGACCTTATCATCATGCACAATAGGAGGGTGATGCCTTCTTTGTTACTAACCCTACGAGGGATGGGATTGATGAAGGGGACAATAGGGGGAAGATGAGGCCAACAACAGCGTGCCAAACCAGGTTGAGCATGCATGCTACAAAATAGTGGTTATATTATAATATATATTGTTTAGCATGTGGGCATTTTGCATATATGCTCATAAGACCTCCTATATTTTGCAGATCTAGATGTAAAGTTGTTAAAACTGCTCACCTACTCAATGTAAAGTTGTTAAAACTACTCACATACTTACTCACAATTTTTCATTTTGTAGCAATCTGAGCTGATATTTACCAAATCTAAATGTATATGGTTATCAATCTATTAATAATATAAAAATAAGAATGTTGCTCATTTTCTTTTTTAAATCTAAAATTTAATGGCATATTGCAACCATCTTGCGAGTCTCCTTGTGTGTGTTTGATTTTAGACTTTTAAGGGGATTCCCCTTCATCATAGCATCACCAAGGTCATTATATGGGATTGGTTTAGTTAACATGTTGCAATGTTAAAAAGGTTAAAAATAAAAATATCATAATTTTTACACGGTGGAAAATAAGTAGCATCTAAATTAAAGATAGAAAGGTTATCAATTGTGTTAGTAGTTCAACAATATAGCAACCTAACCAAAAATCGATGGTCTCAAGTTTGAATCCTAGTTTAAACATATATTAGAGATAAGTTTAAAATATAATGGAGGAGTTAATAAAAGAATAATTTTGAGTAAAAATGAAAATGTTAGAAAGATAAAAAAATGAAAATATAGATATTATTTTAGATTAGGTTTCAAATTAGGAGTATGAGAAGACAAATTATTCTAATTATTATAAATATAAGGTTGAGAGAAATCTATAGATAAAGAAAGAAGTAAGTACACAAAATAAAAGCTTAGAAGAAGTTGTGTGCTAATGAATCTATTTTGTTTATTATAATCACATCTAAATAATATAAGGAATATAGAAGTATTAAGAAATGACAAGTTTATCCTCACCCGTTGCAACATTCTTGTTTGTATCCTTAATGGAAAGCCACACATATAGACAATTATATGACCACATTATAAAGAAAGGGGGCACAAGAGGATGAAACATAATAAGTTCGAAAATACAAATATTATGGAGAATCTAAATGGAATAATTAATATACTTAACATAGGTCAAATGGATTTATATAAATCATGAACCCCATATAGAATTTGATAATATAATTTAATGTTAAAGTTAGAAGTTTCTTACTTGTTGGAGACCTCCTCGACAAGTCACTTCTATGTATAAATGATGCAAATCCAATAAATCTCCTCCAAAAATTGGAACCCTACAAAGAGAGACATGCTAAATTTAAAATTAATTTATGAAGTTCCAACACCATAATCTATAGCTATAATACTTATTTATTACCCTTTGACGAATACAAAGCACTTTTCTTCATTAGATCCAGTATAATTCTATCTTCTGATTTGGAGAGATGCTAGCATCCAGCTAGACAAGGCTTTTGAGTTTGGTACCCTAGGGCCCATAAAAGTGTGGTAAATTAAAATATTGCATCCAAAGAGTTGAAACTTTTGGGTTTTGTAGGTCTAAGTATTTTGCAGATCTCAAAACTATTTTAAGATTAAGGTTTAGAAAACAAACGAATAAAATATTTAATTTAAATTAAATAATAAACATGTTTGTTGGAATAAGTGAGAAAGTGTAAATATGGTTAAAAAGAAAGAAATAGTAAATTTATGTGTCAAAGAAATAGATTAAAGTATAATAATACAAATATAATTGTGAGTAATAATGATTAATGATATGTGTGTTGGAAGAAATGGATAAATATATAATTGTACTAGTTGCATATATGTGTGCATTGAAACAAATATGGCTGACAAGTAATTAAATCTACACTTGTGTTATATATGCATATTCTCGAGAAAGACATAAAAGTATGTGTGTTCAAATAGATGAATAAGATAAAATATAGTTAAAGAGACATGTGTGGAATGAGAAATATTTTCGAAGATATGTATCCCGAAAGAAATGAAAATAGATAATAATATTCTAAATTTGATTTCATAGACATGTGCAGAGAAATAAATATAATAGAATAGATGTATTTGTATGAACGTTGTTTATAAAAAAATAAGTGTAGTCATATGAATGCATGTGGAGAAATAAATACAAATAAAGACATAGATGTAGTAGTATAGTTAGTGTTATATAAAGATTTTTGTTCATTTTTGTTGTAGCAGGACTGTATGTCTTACATTGCCGTATGATTTGTTTGGTTGATAATTGTTACAGTTCTGACAATATTGTTATGGCTGCTCTTGTAGCTATTGTATGATTTGTTTGGCTGATAATTGTTACAGTTCTGGCAACACTGTAATGGCTGCTCTTAAAGCTATTGTAATTGATTTTAATTGTTCCCTTCTAGATGTTTTGTTGGGCATTGATATTCAACTGTTCTTGTGGTTGTTATTGCAGCTTTTTTTTTTTTTTTAATCTTGTTTAACTTTATGCTACTATTATAAATGTAAACTGTGGTGTAGCCATTACTATAGTTGTTGTTGTCTCTATTTGTATTTTTTTTTGTTCAATCTAAAAATAAAAATAGATGCTTATAAGAATACGAATAATACTTTAAAAAATACTATTGCATATGCACTTGTATAGAAACAACTAAATATATCAATGTAATTAGGAGAATATATTTAGAGATTTAAATGGACATTAGAAAAGGAAAATTGATGAAGTTAGATCCGTTCATTATTTTACTGCATAAGATCTGCTCATGATTTATTCTCCTATTATTTCATTATTTTAATTTTCTTTATTTAATATAAATAATTTAGATTACAATGTCAGCACCCCCTCTACGTAGCAAACTAAAAAAAACTACCAACATCCACAGGGCTCCTAGCTCAGATGCAATGCATATAGACATAAGCTTCCTCAGCTTCTTACACTCACAAACTGTAAATCAAAATGATTTCTTACTTCAATACAATGTATTAGGATTAAACTCCTCCCCGATCAGAACAAACCATTTAAAATTTATGAGAAGTAAGCAATTGAAAAAATTAGGTTGTTATTTCATCAGCTATGCATACAGATCTCTACGGGAATACCCATCACATAAGAAATTGTAAAAGCATTACATATTTAATGAAAAAAACGAAAACAGGTGCAATCACCTGCAAAATCTGTTGTGGGATGCAAGATATTGAAAAAAGAGGTGCAGTCACCTGTAAATTCTGTTGTGCAATACAACATAAAAAAAAAGCATAAACTTCTTTCGGATGATAAACTCTGCAAAATTTCTGAAAATGGCTGGGGTGGGAGTACAGCCGATTTCAAAAGGTCGGTCCATAGGAATGCATCGATGAGGATTTCTTGGATCCTTCGTAGGTTGCTGCGGGTGGCACAAGAGTCAGCTATATCCAACCGGCACCAATAGCTGGGGTGGGAGTAGAGCCGTATTGTATCTCGGGAAGGACCAATGACAGACTCCTCTCCTTATTCCCACCCAACCCATTCATTTGGCCTAGTTTCGGTGGATCCATTGATAGACTTTGGGAATAGTTGAGGCATTATCTTTTTGACAAGTATGTAAAATTGAAGCATGACTAAAAGTCTCACCACTATGTCTACATTCATCCTCCACCTTTCAGCCTTGTTCATGAATTCTTCTCCCAACAATGCTTTCACCACTCCCAACATTAACTCGTCCCAAACCTTCATTATAGATTTCAATCTCTCATATCGAATTCTTCCATAAAACACCCATAATATTCTACCCAATGGTAGTCTGATAGGAGTCTACATCAAAAACACTTGGAGGAATGAACAATGTCGTGAGCTGAAGGTACTTTAAACTTCATTCGAGGTGAAAACATCCCATCAACCACATTTTCCAATGCCACCCTGATCCTCCAACCACGCTAGCCAAGCCTATGTAATCATTCAACCTCATGATGATTGTGAGGGAATATCTTGATACATGTACATGATGATTAATATTTTGTTTGGTTGATTTGTTCTTTTATTTGTCTACTATTTTCTTTTATTTGTCTATGAGGAAAATTTGTGAGAAGGTGGAATAGAAATTAAAAAAAGAATTAATGTTCCTAAAAAATACTTTTTCAAATGTGGATTTATTCAAGTAATAGTACTAATGTAGTGGTTCAATATTTTTCTACAAAGAAAAATTTGTGTGTTTAAATGTTAATACTTTAATTTTAATATTTCAATATTTCAAATGTGATAAATTTATTATGCATTGATTCAAGAGAAAAAATATTTTTTTAATATTTGATTGTGATGTGATATATGAAGTCATAAATGTAACTTTAATAAGTTGAGTATTTTGAAATTCAAATATATGTCATGTCTACTATAGTTCCTCATTTAGCCTATTTTATCCCTCTTTCCTACTCCACTCCTCTTTTATATATCCCTTAAGGACTTAAGGGTTAAAGTAAAATTTAAAATTATAGTATAAATATTTTTTGTTCATGTATAGTACAGATTCTAATATTATCTTATCTATATTTTTTGTCTAGTCCTAGGCAAGCCTTATGTATGTGTCTTTAAAAGTTGATCTTTCATTTTTTATGTATCTTAACTATTTATTTAAACTATGCAATGCATGATTTTTTTACTCTAGTAGTTCTAAATCCCATTTCTAGATGTTATGAGTTGTGTGATGAATTCTCGTGTTGTGTGATGTTGGTTTATTTACTATTATATGGTGTGCTACTAAGATTTAATCAAATAGTGGAACAATGCCCATTCTTTGTTTACACACCTTTTATTATTATTATTTTATCTTTATTGTAGGTTAGCATAATATAGTTAAGGAATCAACCCTTAAAAATAAATATTAGCTTGTATGCCATTTTGTACACCAGAAAGATTTCTATTGTTTCTATGAGTGGTGTCCCAAACAAGTAACTCTTGAACTTACTATTTTTTTTCACTTAGTGGGATCTAAATTAAATTCTTGTAGATTTCATTTAAGTCTTTGAAGATTTTCGAAATGCTACAATTCTAGTACCAATTTGTAGAATTGTCAATGTTAAATGGCTGGTCCAATGGAAAATTGTGATTTATTTCAAATTTCAATGAATAGATAAAAAATGAAAGAAAAATACTATACATAGGTTTTCAACAAGAAAAAAAGACAATAAAAAACAAATTAAATATAAAAACCTTAGCATATTCAAAATAAAAAAAATACATGGTTAGAAAAGTAAGAAAGAATTTGACGTTTCAACCCAACATTTAAAGACATGTAAACCTAATAAAGAGCATGCTCAAGATTTAATCACCTTTTGATAAATTATAAAAACTACGCCTTTCGTTGTTGACATGTTAGTCCAACCTTTTGTGGATTCCCAAGATAATTCCAATCTTAAGAGTTAACAATACCCAATAAATATATAAATTTGATGAAATTATAACATTCTCATGTTATAAAGGTTGTGCAATTATAGAAAGCATTTTGAAACATGAACACCTCATGTGCATCCCCCCCTTCAAGCCTAGCTATGAATTTGAGTGACAGTCACTCCTACTCCCTTGCAGAGATCCTATAACTAGTTTCTTAGATTTCTCTGTTATTTGTGGTGGAGGCTATGATTACCCCTAAATACCTATTTGATGGGATTTGTGAGGGTTATCTTATAGTGAATGGTCCTATTTTGGCTTCTTTTATGAATGATGTGAGGAATAGGAAGGTTGGGGTGGGCTTTGTGTGTCCTTTGTGATGTGCTATTACTACCCTTGTTATCTCTGTTGGTAAGGAAGTCTCTCACCATATTGATTTCTACTCTAAAATGGACCTAATCTATAGGTTTTACTATTTATGGCCTTCCATCTCTAATTCGTACGTCTAGATCTTCAAACATTCGTCTCCTTTAGTGGAAGGTATGGTGGAGATTTATCTTTGCATTAGAGGTCTTTTTGTTGTTGGTTTTTGTTCTCTTGAAGATAGACATACAATTTTAGATCATGGCTTGTTGGAATGAGATTCTCATCCCCTTTCCATGATTAAAAAAAATGAAAAAGCACCAAAAGATCACAATTTTTTTGAAATATCCTTTGCCATAGAAGTAGTAGGAGGATGGGAATGATGTGGTTTGATTTAAGGAAGGATACATCCTATCAGGACCAAAGACGGAGGCCATAGATTAGTTGATCAACATGACTCAGGATATTTAAAACGGATTACACCTTGTAGTACAAATGGATTTTTTTGTTAGAAACCAACTGGATAAGGACATACTTTACAACACGGCACAAAACCAAGACACACCATAATGACATTAATAGGGGCTCGAGGGCTGATCAAAGATTAGCCTTGCCTACATGAAAGTGTGAAGCCCTCGTAGTGCAATAAAAGACTACCAAGTGACCATGGATAAAATTGGAAAGAGGATGATGGAGACCCAAATGGATGATAAAGACAGACACAAACAGATGGACAAAATCCTTGAGGGCTCATCAAAGATGGCCTTGCCTACATGAAAGTAAAGAGGCAACATAGTTCGTAGTTCGACAAAAAGGATGAAGGATGATATGAGACCTAATGATGACCGACAAGGTGGAAGGATTCTAGGCAGGGACCTGAGACCGATGACATGACACCATATACAAGAAATGGAAATCTCAAGATTTAGGATAAAAGCTCAAGATTTTGGATAGAAACTCTGACTGTCCAATGCTCAATCAAAATACACAAAGCAATAGATGGTAGGAGGTCGATGGAAGAGAGGTGCAATAAGATGTTAGGATAGGATATGGAAATATGATGGGTGAAAGCATATAGGAAGGTAGGATGTAAGGTAGATAATGATTAAGCCCTCTACAAGTGGTGCTTTTTGTCATGTTTTCACCAGTTGTACTTATCCAAGATGCCATCAAAGGTGGTTTTCACCATATGATGAATTATTTCTCTTTACTATTTTTTGATTTTTTGATTTTTTTGATTTTTTTTATATATTTTTGATTTTTTTTTTTTTTGGTATTTTTTAGATAGGGTAACCCAACTGACTTAGGTATAAAACTATTTCAGATGGATTTTGTTGATGGGTTCTTCCAAGGATTCCGCCTAGGGTGTAGCAAGTCGATATTCCCCAAAACCATACTTTGAAGTGACAAAATATTGACCCAACCAGTTAGCTTAGAATTTTCCTTTCTTTTCTTGATCTTGTTGGGTACGTTGATTCTCTTTTAGGAATAGATCACCAACATTGAATTGGCAGGAATGAACCTTCTTATTATAACTCCTCCTAAGTCGATGTTGATAAGCTTAAAGGTGATTGTAGGCCTTGATACATTTATCGTCCAAGAGCTCTAGTTGACTTAGCTATGCAACATGAGCATCTTCATCATTGATCAAATTATTTAGGAGATATGAAGTGATCATATCTCAAATTCAATCAACAAGATGGCATCTGCACCCTAAACAAGGGAATATGGGGTGGCACCCATAGGCATGCAGATGGATGTGTAATATTCCCAAAGGAAAGTATTAAGATGGAGGTGCCAATCACGACCAATATTATTGAAATTTTTTTTAAGGATTTTGATGAGGGTTTTGTTGGTAGCTTCGGCTTGTCCATTACCTTGGGGGTAATAGGGACTTGACCAATGGTGTTGGATGTGTTAGATTTCATAAAGGTGTTAGAGAATATGGTAGAGGATGAATTTGAAAATCTGAATGCCATTAATTTGGGAAAGTGGAACTGCTTCCACCCACTTGGTGAAATGTTCGATGGTAGTTATTATGAAGGTATGGCTATCGAATGAGGGAGGATAAATATTGTCGATTAAGTAAAAACCCCATTATGAGAAAGGCCACGGTGCAATGATGAGTTGTAGATCCTATGCAAGTGCATGAATTAGATTAGCATGTTGACATGGTACACATTTGACAGTTTTACAAGCGTCATGCTCCATAGTTGGCCAATAATATATTTCTTTGAGAAGTTTCTTTGCCAAGGCCATCCCATTAGAATGAGCCCCACAAACACCACTATGCACTTCATTTAATGCAATGTGGGATTTCAATCCATTTAGATATCAAAGTAGAGTACCATCATACCCTCTACGATAAAGTGTATCTCCTATGATTGTGTAATGGGAAGTGTGTTGAATGAAAGATTTGTGTTGGTTATGAGTAAGATCGGGTGGTAGGATGTTGTCATGTAGGTAGGCATAAATATCATGGTACCAAGGTGATTGGGGACCTACAATATCACACACCATTTCATTGTATGGGATGCCATATATTGGGATTAATAATTATTCCACCAAGAACTCACAATTCATTCAGTCTCTAGGAATGTCAATAAGAGAACCAATGGCGGCCATTACATCAGTGGCTTTATTCTGTAATCTAGGGACCTACTCAAATTGGGTGTGGATAAAATATTTGTTCAAAGAATATACCATGCATTTGTAAGGGAGGATTTTATCATCCTTAGTTTGAAACTCATCATTGAATTGTTTGACTATGAGTTGTGAATTGCAAAAAACATGAAGACGAGTTATATTTCATTAGACTATGATTATAAGGCCTATTATTTGTGCATGGGAATGCCGATCTAAATGATTTTGGGATATAGTCACCTTGAGGGGTGAAAAAAAGGATACCTGCTTTAGCACCATTTTGAGTGTATGACCCATCAAAATAGAGCATCCATGTATTTGTCTCTAAGATTGTGAAGACTGATTCATCAAGGAATTCTATTCTACCACTAATGGATATGCATCTATAAGAGGAGTATCAACCAACTGATCTACTATAAATTTTTCTTTGATTACCTTGCGGTCCACGTATTCTATATCAAACTCACTGAGAAGCATAACCCACTTCACCATGTGACCAGTTAATGAAGTTCTTGTTAATAGATACTTAAGTGGGTCAACCTTGGATATTAGTTTGATTTGACGACTAAGCATATAATAATGCAACTTTTGTGAACTGAAAACAATAGCTAGGAAAGACTTGATATGGAGGAATAGCAAAGCTCATAGCCCACAAGTGTATGATCGATGTAGTATATGGATCATTCTTTGGATGAATCATCATGTTGGACCAACAATTCCCCCAATGCAACTAAAGTGGCTGAAATGTATAGCAGCAGTGGCTTGCCAAGAATGGTTGGCATTAAGATTGGTGAGTTGGTGAGATATTCTTTGATCTTATCAAATCCTTTTCTACATTGTGGATCCCATTTAAAATTCATATCATTGTGCAAGTGGTAATTAAATGATTGGAATTAGTCAACAAGTTGGGTAATGAAAAACATTTGATAGACTACAATTTTCCTTGTAGGCTTCTCAACTGTTTGCAATTTTTTGGGTGGGGCATTTCCATTATAGCCTTAACTTTTGCTAGATCCACTCGATACCTCTTATGGATACAATGAATCCTAATAGTTTTCTAGATGTGACGCCAAAAACACACTTCTTTGGATTTAAGTGTAGCTTATACTACTCCAACCGCTTAAAAATCTTTCTCAAAATTGTAGGGTGGTCTTCTCTAGTTTTTGACTTCCCTAGTAGATTATTGACATAGTCTTCCATTATAATGTGGATAAGATCATGGAAGATGATTTCCATGGCAGATTGATAGGTTTACCCCGCATTATTAAGACCAAAGGGAATAACATTGTAACAAAATGTACCCCAGGGGAAGTGAAAGTAGTTTTGTGTTGGTCTTTAGGTTCAATTCTAATCTGGTTATAGCTTGAGAAGCCATCGATAAGTGATAACATGGTGTGTCCTACTGTAAGATCCACTAACATATAAATATTAGGGAGTGGGAAGTCGTATTTTAGACAAGATTTGTTGAGATGCTTGGAATCATTAGAGATTCTTATTCCCCCATTGGGCTTTGCCATAGGTACTATATTTGATATCCAATTTGAGTAATCAATCGGCCTAATAAATCTAGTTGTCAATTTTTTTTCCAGTTCCATCTTAACAAGCAAGGCCACTTGTGGATACATATTTCTAAGTTTATATTTGACTAGCTTTGTGTCACAATGCACATCAAGATAGTGCATGACCAAAGTGAGATATAATCCTAGAATATCAGAATAAGACCATGCAAAGTTGATGATGCCTTCTCTCAACAGATTGAGAATGACAAGATACTCCTCTTCAGACAAGGATTTTGCCACATAAGTGATATTAGTTTCTTTTGTGCCTAGATAAACTTCTTATGTTTCTTCAATCAAGATCGGAGACCATTCAGATAAGTGAGTTACAATAAGAGGAAGATGAACATCCCCATCGTCTAGTGCCTTGTCAGGGTTTTCACTAGTGGATACACCCTTTATTTTTACTTTTGATGAATCAAAAAGTGTCTCAAGGAGGTTTTCACTGGACGAATCTTTCTTGTTTTTATTATTTTTATTTTTTTAGTTAGGATGCTCATCTTTGTCCAATCCCATAAGGTGTATGTATTCTCCCTCAAAAGGAAATATGTCAACTGGTGCAATCCCTTGTAGGGCCCAATCAATGAGGATAGGGTGAAAAAGTGAAAGGCCAATAGAGAAGATAAAGATGGAATTAAAGAGGGATGGAAGATCCACCTCATCGTAAGAAAAAATGATAGCCTCTTCTTAGGGTATGTCCTTAAGAAAATCATCTTCTGATTTAGTTTTATTTGAAGTGCTAGTAGATTTCATGGACCCCTTTTGTTTCTTAACACTACCTAGCCCAAAGTGTTTAGGATGCACTAGTCTTTCAATAGGTTTCTTCATTCCATGTTCTTCAATGCTAAGCTCTCCCCCTTGATATTTATATTTTTTTGCTAGCTTGGATGCACAAGGATAAACCTCTTGGAAGTATTCAATAAGAGGAGGAAAGGGTTCAAGTTCCTCTCTATAAACCCATTGACTGATATCGTCATCCATATGATCTTATAATGTTCCCAAAGACTGTAATTTTGTAGAATCCACATTCTTTGAACTAGTGGTTTTGGTATTTGATCCTTCATTTTGTATAGACTGAGATGGTTGGACATAAGTGTGGGGAAATGGAGGCATTTTTTCCACATTAAATGCAATACACATCTCATACTACCCGCAACCTTTGTGAATGATCTGGACTTTGGTGATGGTAGATTTAGATGTGAAAGATGTAGTGGAGGATGCATTAGATGATGGATTGGAAGATGAAATGAATGATGTTGTTTGAAGAGTCCCCACTTCTATTCCTGGATAATGTCATGAGTGTGGGAAGGAGGCCTCAAGAGCACAAAAATACTCAAAAGGCTAGGGGCCAACATGGATGGTAACTTCGACCCCATTATACATGAACTTCAAAAATTGATGTTAGGTGGAACGAATGAATTGCATGGCATGAATCCATGGTTGACCAAGGATAAGGTTATATGGTAAGTCCAGATCAAGGACATGGCAAGTAATATAATACATGACAAGACAAACCTAGATGGGAAGGAAAATAATAACCTCTAAGCCTCTTTCTAC
This sequence comes from Sequoiadendron giganteum, assembly GCA_007115665.2. Classification (NCBI taxonomy): domain Eukaryota; kingdom Viridiplantae; phylum Streptophyta; class Pinopsida; order Cupressales; family Cupressaceae; genus Sequoiadendron; species Sequoiadendron giganteum. Next base: position 378,383,528 of record CM021100.1, on the reverse strand, counting down.
ATTTTCATACTCCTTGATTGTGATGGTTTGATTGTTCAAGTCTAAATGAGTATAACCTACATATTTTATAAACTTTAAGGTACATAGATCTAGGGAAAATCCATTATCTACAAAGACCCTTTTTACCTTATGTTGGGTGACAAGGACTTAAATGTGTAAGGCACAATTGTGAGATGGATCAATCGGTGGCATATCATTTTGGCTAAACCCTAGCTGATAGGTAGATGAGAAGTGTAATACTAGAGCCTGTAATTGGGTAGGGTCAATTTCATTTGCTACACGTGTATCTTGTAGAGATTTTTTGATAATTTCTTGATGGACTGGGGAAGACCTTAGATAATCTAGGATGGATATTTGTGTCGGGGTATTACCAAGGTGATCAAGGATGTTATACTATGAGCTCATAGGGGCTAACTAAGATAAGGTGGATTGCCCAATGATTGATATACAAGTGTGGCGAGTGGTAACATCACATTGGGGATATTTTCCTTTGACATGAATCATGGATACACACGGGTCCACTTGGCTAATGCATGTAACAATATTCTTGTATTTCTATGGTACAATTTTATAGATAATATTGTTTGTGTCAAATATTTTATCTATTCCAAAGTGCCCACTCAAACCTCCACTATCCTTTTCTCTGACTAATATTTATCTAATTGAACTCTATGGTATGCATGATATTTTACATTTAAACAATAATTCTTCCTAACTAAAATACTCTAGCCACATAATTCTAACCTTCTCCACTAGAATCTTTCATTCCGCCCATGCTTCCTTAAAATATATGTCATCTTGATATAGTTATTTATTAAATTTCAATTCATTCAATAATTTTTTTTTCTAGATTAACTGCATATGCTACCCTATGAGATTGACCACTTTTATGCTTAAAAAATAACTCTATAGAAATTCTACCAATTTCATATATTTCTAACTTACCTAGGCTATTTTTAAACTAGAGTGCATGATCTATGTACAATAAAAAATCCTTAGGTAACAAATAATGCTTCCATTTATTTAGTGCTTGTACTATTGCATAAAATTATTGATTATATATGAATATTTTATTTTGGCCTCAGTCAAATTTTCATTGAAAAAACAATGGGTCTTCCTTCTCGACTAAAAACTCCACCAATTGATAACCACACATTCATTGGTGGAATGGCCATGAACTTGATGATATACACAAAAAGAGATTGCTATAAAATTTATTTCATGTTGGAGGAGGAAGAGTAGTCAAGTAGGCTTTGAGAAGCCTTGACAAAATATGCTCCTTCTTTGATAATGGTGTTTCTGATTCAGAACTTATGTATAAGTCTTCCTCATAATCCCTTTTTGATGTCTCTAGCTTCTGCTATGTTTTGATCTTTTGTACATATGTTAAGAGTAGGAGACTCTTGTTCCTTGGAAATGATTTCAAGAGTACAAGACTCTTGTCTTGGATGAAGATCATCTACATGTCCATTAGGAGTAAGCATATCATGGGCAGATGTATGTGTGCTCGGTATATGGATTTGTTCTTCTTTTGGAAAACATGGGATGTATTGGAAGATATATGCCAACTCATTAGAGTATTTTGATGATAGGGATTCTTGATCTTGATTTTGTGTGGTATCATCTTTTACATGCTTTAGATCACATTCTTGACATGGATTAATTTCAAATAAGGGATTGCTTATCAACGATCCTTGGATTTCCTCAAAATTTGGACATATGGGTAGTGACTCTTGGCTTAGATCTTCTGCATTGGGTATACGCATTGGATTAAGAGTCTCTTAATCATCAATATATACTTCCATGAGGTTGGATGGTATCAATATATCTTGGATTGAATCATTGCTAGACTTGGGTGATTGATTTTGATCATGCTTGGGATTAAATTCTTGATGTATGTCCTCTTGCTCACTGGATGATGTAGAAACATTGTCAATGTGATCGGTGATAGATAGATCTTGATCATTACTTTAAAATTTTGAGGTTGAGAAATTATCATTGTTGTCATTAGTAGATGGACCCTGGATGTCATCTTCAATAGCTATTTCTCCTTGATCAATAAGGTCTTGGATGAGATTTTTGAGTGTAGCACATCTGCTCATTGGGTGACCCTTGGTTTTGTGGAACTCACATTGTTCGTATGGGTTATACCAAGGGACTTTAAAGCTTGGCTCACCATAAGTTGGACTATCGCTGATTTTGATAAGTTCTTGTTGTACTAGTTTGTGCATGATTACCTCTAAAGTTTCTCCCAAACGGTTGAATTTCCTTCCTGATTGGTAATATTTCTTTTGTTTCTTTTCCTAATTGTTTTGCTCTTGATTTTTCGAAACTCCTTGATACTCTATTTGAGGTACATTTCGATATTTTACATGAGCTACACCTTGGCATTGCAAAACTTCTTGATACTATGATTGAGGTACATTTTGATATTGCACTTGAGGTACACCTTGGTGTTGCAGGACTCCTTGATATTGCTGATATTGGAAGTGTTGTTGATGTGGATTTTGAGGATTTCCAAGATGTTGATATGTAATGTTTTGACTTTGCGCATGACATTGACAATACGTTAGATTTCGTATTTTTTAATTTCCTCAAGATCTCTCTCCATTTTATCTAGGGCAATTTGATGTTCTGGATTTATTCCTTGATGGGGATTTTGAAGCCCTTGATGTTGTTTCCCTATTTTATATTGTGACCCTTGATAAGAATGATTTGGGTAATATATCAACATATTTTGGGGATGTTTTGATATTCAATACCCTATCAAAAGATCACTTGGTTTATATCCTCATGGGCCACTTCCGTCATTTGTGGTGTTTGTTGGTGGGATACTGTTGTTCTTGTTGGCTTCCATTTTATTCCTATGTTGTGATCTTGTTGTTGTCATAAAAAACTTGGGTCTCCTATGGAAAAGTTGTGTACTCTCTAGTTGACTTAATTTATAAAGACCTAATGTTGTCCTAAAAGTGGTGTAAATCTAGTTCTTTCCTCTAGATAAGTTCAGTATCATGGAAAAGACCAGGCTTTTGACCAAAGAAGAACATATATAACTCTAGATTTTCCTTGGAAGCACATCTATAGAAGTTTTCCACCAATTTGTTTCTATTTTTATGTAGCACTAAGAGGTATTTTTGGAGAGCCTTTGGAATTAGATGTCTAAGTCTGAAATGACAACTTGTGGATTTTACCTTAGGGATCTTGACCTTGTGTGAGATCATGAAGGAACAAACTAGTTGACACAATTTCTAAAACCTAATTTTTCCTTACAGATTATGTAAGATACTAGAACTGTTGGAACATACCCGTATTCTGACAATAGTAGAAGGAATACACTTGTTTAGATTGTTCTTGGAAGCTTTTTTGTAGAAGCTATATACCAACCTAGTTCTAGTTTCGTGAAGTGCCCAAAGGTGTTTCTTGAGAGATTTTGGACTTAGACGCCTGAGTCTTAAACGATGACTTGTGGTCTTTATCTTGGGGATCTTGACCTTACATGAGATCATGAACTGGATAATTATTACCACACGAGTGGTGGTAATATGGGTCTCTCTACTACTATGTCAACTTTCTATTCCTCTTTGTCTAAGACAATTGATGCAGTGAGAAACTGGCGAGGTGTTTTTGTTCTTTTAAAAAATGAAGGTTCTCAAGTTGCTTATGATGTCCGTTTGTTCTCCTTCGATATATGTTAGACTAGGTTTAAGGATTGGTGCTACAAGATTTGGTTGTTGAACTAGGGTAGTTGGTCACCAAATGGTCATAAAGTTTTGTGGTGTTATGGATGGTTGGTATGAAGCTCAAGACCCTAGGGTTTGAGTGATATTTTGGATGACACTACTTCTTTGGGAATCAAAATGTTGAAGAACTAAGGTCTATATTCCACTTCCTTATTCAAAGGATATGTTGCGGGAAAGTCTACCTATACTATCTAAGTCCCAAGTAATTGTTAATATCATGGACGTCTTGAGTGGAGGAATGACCTCAATGATTTGTTTGATTTTGATTTCAAATAGGTAGGATGGAAATAATGGATGTGGGACTATTTGACCTTCTGTCTTTTCAATTTTTTTGGTTCAAACAATGATCTTGTGAACAACTCTTTTTCAAATATTTCTCTGTGTTTTGAAGTATGTCAAGTGATAAGACAACACTTGGACTAACTCATCAAGCATGGAATTATGTGACCTTCATGTCTATAACTTAGGTTGTGAAATCACAACACCCAAGCTATAGTTCCCAAATATATACTTTGATTAATGTACCCTGAAATCAAAGCCAAAATGTTTGAAAACCTTTAAGGAAAGATCCTTTCAAAGGGGTGAAAACATAAGGCTTCTCTCACAAGTGTGCACTAAATCAAAGGGTTTGTGGTTTAACCATCTTATTCAGTGTTTGTTTTTCTTTAAATCAAACATAGAATTTGATGTAAATTTGTTTTGAATGTAATGTGCTAAGTTTAACATAAACTAGAAATTACAAACCTAGGGGATAAACACCATTCTCTTAGGTAGGCCTGCCTCATGCTCGAAAGAGATGATTTTAGATGCAACTTATGGCATGGGCTTGTAGTCGGACATGGCACGTAACTTCTCAGAAGTAAATTATGATTTAAAATAATGTTTTTGGATAATAAGGTGGCTTAAAAAACAATTTGGTTCTTAGTGATAACTATGAACGTAGAAATCTAACACTCACCCCCTGGCCACTTAAGGCTCTTTAACCATTCCCATTCCACTTAAGGTATGGGATTAGGTGCAATTTGTTGTCAGCATGACTTGAAGCTACTTTCTTACGAGTTCACAAGATTTAATATAGCCCACCAGTAGACGTGCTTCAAGACCTTGCAATGAGTTCTCCAACACATGATGTATCTCAAGGCAAGCCCCCTCTTTAAGGTAAACTTTAAAAATAAATTGCAATGCTAAAAAATGCTCTTTCGCTCACCCAAGATCACCACAAGGTGCGAGGGGAGAAGATAGAACACTTTTAGCTTTTCTAATCAATGAATGCATAGTGAACAATCCATAGCAATTTGATTCCTTTTAAACACCTCGAGCAATGTTATCCCCCAAAATTTGTTAATAAACAAAAAAAAATTATTTTTAACTTGCACCAATACGAAATGTTCAAGACATCACACAATTAAGATAGCAATGGTGAAATATCATAAAGAAAAATTTGTTCATTTTTAGGAGCTCCAATAGAGGTTTTTCTAAGAAAGGCAATCCTTGTCCTCTCTTGGTCAACAAATGTAAAAACGTGCATGTGTCAACAAAATAAAAAAATATTTCTCTTTTTATGCACCGAAATTAAAAGTTCCTACTTGTGAAAACATTAAATGCGCTCATTTTTAGAGCCCAAAACTGAAGTGTTTTTGTTGTTTTTTAGAGCACCAAATGAAAAGTTCCTAAGTTAAAAAGCTCAAAATTTGTTCATTTTATCAACATTGAAATCAAGTGTGAGTTTGTTGTTCATTTTTAGAGCACTAAAATGAAAATTCCTAAGTTAAAAAAGATTTAAATTTGTTCTTTTTAACAAAACAAAAATCAAAGTGTGAGTTTTTTGTTGTTCATTTTTAGAGCAGTAAAATAAAAATTCCTAAGTTTAATTAAAAATTATTTCAACAATTGGGATCGGTCGTCTTCCGTACAATAAACATGCTAAAGTTGTTGTAACCCTGCATCAAATCTGTTAATTCCTACCTACACATCCAAAAAAAAACACCTGTTAGTGAAAACCTATTACAAGAGTGCAAGATTGGTGCATTTGTCCGTTAGAACAACTGCTCAAAACAAAAAAATACAAATGCATAGGTTTCAAACAATTGCATAGTTTTAGAAACAAATGCTAAATACCTTATTAGACAAATGCTAACTTAAGAAATTACAAATCCACCGGTTTTAGATAAATGCACCATTCTAATGAAAAATGCGTAGTTCTTCTCAAAAATGCGCCATTCTTCTAACAAATGCGTAGTTTTATTGACTGACAAATACTCAGACTTTCTAGATAGATGCTCAGGTCTTTAGGATGAGCATGTGAAAATTGTGACGAAAGTGTTTTTCGGGACCTCCAACTTCAAAAATGGCTCAAACGAATGTCAGAGGGGACAAGGGTCCCACCGGTCATTCCAAAATGTATGAGGGGGGATGAAGATGTTAGATTAATGATCCAAGAGGGAAATTAGAGAAATCTGATGAAGAAATCTAATCTACAACCAAAAATATTAAATCTAAAATCTAGAAACTCCTACACATACGAAATTGTTTTGAAGAATATCAAGATCAACGGTTGAAGTGTGTTGAGAGGATTTAGACATGAGATAATTGTGCAAAGTTGATTGAAAAATTTGTGTGATTGGGAAATAGATTGGATAGTCAAAAATGTGATTGATCAATTAACAAAATAGAGTGATCAATCAAGTTTGTGATGACTTAGTTAGGAATGTGATGTTTTAGTTAAGTGAATAGATTGTTTAGTTAACATAATAGATTGATTAGTTAACAAATTTGATTGCTTAGTCAATAATTGTAGTTTTCTCAATCAAAAAGTGGGTGAGGAATATGAATTAATTGATTTAATTAATTAATTCCTTATTGGAGTTTGAATGTGCAAATCAAGTTTGACTTTTACATACAAAGTTGCATTAGTTTGATTTGATTTTTGACAATTGATTTGAATAGTTTGATTTAATTCAAATTTTTGGAGGGAAAGTGCTGTAATTAAATTATTATTTAATAATTTAATCAATTGAGGGGAATAAGGTGTTTTAGCGATGTAATTAAATAATTGGTGTTATTTAATTAATCAGGACAAAATATGGTGGGATTAGGACTTTATTAAATAAATGAGATTTATTTAATTGGTTGAAATGATGAAACGTGAATTGATTAAATAATGTTGTTTTATTTAATTAATAGAGGAATTAGGGTTTTTAGGACTTTATTAAATAAATGAAATTTATTAAATTTGTCCAAAATGATGAAAAAGTGAATTAATTAAATAATGTATTATTCAATTAATAGAGGAATTTAGGTTTTTGACATTGTTTTGATGTGATGCAATGTGGTGTGTTGCGGGAACGTTGTGGTATAATTTCAAGAATTTCGGGATGATTTTGAGATGATGTGAGATGATTCGAGATATTATGGGATGATTCTAAACTATTTCAGGGTGATTACGAGATGAATCGAGACAATATATTATGAGGTGTTATAGGATGATTCCGAGTCATTACGAAGTGTTATGGGATGATTCTGAGTCATTCCAAAGTGTTATGGGATGATTTTGAGTCATTCCAAAGTGTTACAGGATGATTCTGAGTCATTCCAAAGTGTTATAGGATGATCTCGAGTCATTCCAAAGTGTTACGAGATGATTATGAGTCATTCTGAAGTGTTACAAGATGATTCTGAGTCATTTTAAAGTGTTATAAAATGATTCTAAGTCATTATGAAGTGTTACAAGATGATTCCGAGTCATTTTGAAGTGTTATAGGATGATTTTGAGTCATTTTGAAGTGTTACGAGATGATTCCAAGTCATTCTGAGATGATGTGAGATGATTTTCCATATCGTTCGACATTGTTTGAGGCTGTTGCTTTTGTTCAATGTTGTTTGATGCCGTTCAGTGTTTTTTGATGCCATTTAATGTTGTTTGATTCTGATCGAGGTTGTGTGATACGTTTCATGCCAATTTTACATGTCTACACATCATCACTCCCCAAATAATCTCAAAATAGGAAGAATGACACATAGAGAGTGAAAATAATTTTTTTTTTTTTGGGTCAACATGGACGAGACCTAAATGTTTCGATGCCTTGCGTCATCCCAAAAAGGAAAGAAACAGGAGAAAAGAAAAGATAATTTTTTAAGCCATATAGAAGAATGTAGATATAAATGTAGGAATGCACATTAAGAGAGAGATACATCAAACAAACAGTACATGGAATCACATTATGCACATGTAATCACACAAAGAAACATGCAAAAGAAAATAAAGCAAAAGACTAGTAAGGCACATGCAAGTCAACCTATAGCAGGTCGTTCACATCCCAATCTTGATCAATATATATAAAAGGTGGACAACCGGCTAAAGGGACAACATCAAGTGTTGAAACTAGGACAAGGCTATCTAACCCCTTGCCCCCACTAAGTGTAGGACACATATTAGCTAAGATAGGTGATGAGAACGAGCTCTGTGAAATAAAGAAAATGATTTTCAATGAATGTTAAACATGTAATAGTGAGCATGCTATGATCCTACAATTATTACAAGGAAAGGAGCAAAGCATATGATTTTAGTCAAGATGGATCCCTAGGGGATCTAAATTTATTCAATAACCTCTTTAAGGGATGACAATTATCAGTGTGATGTCCAAAGAATCTATGATATGCACAATATTGTCTATTTTGATTAGTTTGATTTATAGTTAGATTTTCACGTTTAGATTATAAGTTGATTAATCCCCAATGTAAAAGAGTGTAAAATACTTTCTTAGTCTTGGATATCTTTAATAGGTCATCAAAGGATTTAGGACAATCACATATCTCTTGTAGCTTAAATTTTTGATGTGCATGAAGTTTCAACTTCTTCTTTGGTTTGATAATTGTTTGGTCATCAATTTAATCTTCTAACTACAATTCCTTTCCCTTTTTAGAAAAGGATGTGTTAGGAGTATCAAAGTGATAAGAATTTGTATTTTATTTTCTCTTATGCAAGGGACATGTATCAAAAGATGGTTTCAGAGGAGGCAAATTATTATTAATGAGATGGACCAAGGTGCTTATAAATTCTATTCCTTCTTCATACTCAAGCATTCTTCATATGTTCCCTATGAGAGGAATGACATTAGCAACAATAGGTTCAGTTCTCACAAAGTATTGAAAACTTTTTAATTGTTCATTTAACATTCTTAAAATCTCTTGCAGGACACTAACAACATCATGCACATTAGTTATGGGTAGGAAAGTCATTGGAAATGAAGTATGAAGACTATGATCCATAGAGGGTTGATTGTCAACACTATTAGTGAAAGAGTTGGAGAACCCAAGATCCATGGTAAATGGTGCATCATGGGATGATATGAGTCTTGAACTATGTCTCACAATAGTATTGCTAATAGGATGCCAAGCTGTAAAGCTCATACAAGTTTCACAAAATCGGTACACACCCAAAATGGAAAGAAGGTGTAATGCAATGAAGTAACCTAGAATGTAAATTGTAATGCAAATATGTAAATGCAATTTTCAGATTTCAAACAAGATAATTTTTTGATTACTCTATGAAAAAACCTGAAAATGATGTCTTGTTAATGCAATTTTGAAATCACACAATGCACTAAATTTATCAAATAAAGCTAAATAAGACCAATTCGACTTAACAAAAATTCTGTAAAATGAAACAAAAAACTAAAAAATAGAAAAATAGAATGCATAAACAAATATTTTACCTAGAAAATCAAGAAATGACCCTGATCAGGGACTCATTTTCCCATGGCTAAGTGCATCCTAGGTTAGGGTTTTTAAATATTTTTTTTGTCGATTTTCGAGTTGATTCCAGTGGTTTCTAGATTTTGATCTAAAGCAGTAAGTTACAATTTGAATTTTTTGTGAAATGAAGGTTGAATGCAAATACAAAAATATGAAAAAATGACAAACTAGGAGACCTAATTTGATGTGAAATTTTGTTTCAATTTTCAAATGTAAATGAATGATGATGCAATGCTACGTAAATGATTTGTAAAACAACTAATTTTTTTTTATTTTTCAGATTTCAAGAATGCAAAGATGCAATCCTAAAACCTTAAGTGAAATGAAAACTAATGAAATCTAAACAACCCTAAATGAGATTCAATTCAATGCAATGAAATGCAAATGAATGTGAACCGAAGGAAATAGGGTGATCCACCTTTGAGGAGATGGAGCACAGGGGCTAAGGGCCTATTTCACTCTAGTTCATTAAAGGAAACCAAGACCCCTCAACTAAGAGATTCAATTGAGGGAAGGGCTAAAAGGGGCTCCTTAGGTGTGATTAAAAGGGGGTTCAACAGTAAGAAAATTCTTAGAAAGGAGGAAATGAATGCAATATGCAAATCTAGCTATGTGAACTAGGAAATGAAACTTGTAATCAAAATAATAAACTAAGAATGAACAAAGGTGCATCTGGAAAAATGAATATCTCAAAACAAGGTTTGCAACCCTAGGATTTAAACTTTTGATGTGAATGGCTCATATGCCAAATTGGGTGACTTAGTCTCAGTTTAGGGTTTCTAGCTGAATTCGAAATCTGTAATTGGTAAACCAGGATATACAAAAAATGACTAAAAAGTGGTATACTAGGACTCATACACCAAAGGTCGTGATTTAGTCCCAGTATTAGGGTTTTTTTGAATTTCTTGTATCCTTTAGTGATCTTCTATAGCTTCTTTGCTATTCGATCTTTGAGTTTAAAAGTTTGAATTCTGGCTTGTAGGTGAGTTTTTGTGAAGATGGCAACTTCTTGAAAACTTTGACAACTTTCTTCAATCTTGTAAATTTTTCTTCAAAGGATCTTCAAGTCTCACAACACCTAGATTTACAATCACACATGTAAAGGAGAAAAGTGTTGATTTGTTAGTGGATAGGGGTTTGCCTTTGTCAAACCCTATTTTGGTAATCAAACCTTGTAATGAAATCAAATAGAATGAAGGAATGATGAACAAAAAATATGTAGTGTTTCAACTCACCAAATCCTTGATATAAAGGCTACAATCTTATGTGAAATGGCTAGCATGAATGCATATCTTGAATTTTGATTATTTATATGAAACTTGATCTTGAATACTTGCTTGAATGATGAAACAACTACACCACAAATTTTAGCTCAAAAACACACATAATGCATGATGACTTTGACATGATGCTTGAATCTTGAATTGATGCTCCAAATGATTGATAAGCAGCTCTTAAATTCTATTGTAAACTATCTTGATCAAAAATTTTCTATTGTGCTTGAATACTTGAAATCTTGGATCTTGTTAGCTCTTTTTAGGTAAAAATATGTGAAATAATCTTGTATTTATACTTTTTTATGCCAAATTTCTCAAAATTACAACACTATAATTTGGAATTAGATCTAAGAGAATAAAATCCGGCTAAGAATTGAATTCTTAGTAGCCTAATCTTGGGACACAAATTTCAAGAAATGTTAGGTTCTATGAAAAATTCAGGATTAGGCCCTAAGACTTAGGTGGGATCCATACACCCAAGGTGGTGTAGGAGTCCCAAATCACTAAATCTAGAACACACAACCCAAAATCATTAATTATGATTGGTTATTAGATAAGTGTCAGGATTATCCTTAGAAAGAAGCATTAAATAAGGCTTGTGGATGCAAAATAGGACCAAATAAGGTACAAAGAAGCCCAGTTTTAGCAGGAAGCGCCCAAATAAGTGTGAAAATTTAAAGAGATACATTTTTTATACTTGAAAAACTCCAAAATATAGATCTAGGGTGAAAGTGAAATCTAGAATCAAAAAAATGCAATGATCAAAAGTCAGGTTCACCAGAATGAAACAAAGAAAAATAGGGGTTAGGTTGAAAAAAAAGGGAGGTTCACCAAAATGATAGTAGATAGATCTATTTTCACTTACTTCATTAGGAAATTAGATCCACACAATGAAATGACTAACAACCTTGAGGTGAATCAAGTTAAAGTGAATCTAGGTATTTCATTTTTTTGCAAGGATGGGGTTCTGATTAAACAACACTTTGGGGAGAAATATTAAAAATAGAAAATCAAACCCAAAATGCAATCTAAAACTTGGATATAATATATTAAGCTCAATACTAATGGAACTAGAAATCATATTGTAGAATAGAGAGAGGTAAGATGATGTGTATTAGTCACAAAAAGTACTTTTCTGAGGCTGACTTAGGACTCATTCGCCCAGGGGTGAATAGGTCTTGGTTTAGGTTTTTTCTATAGATTTTGGGAGCCTTTTCTATTGATATGAATCTCTTATTTTTCCCAGGTTTCAGGTTTGGAGTGTCAGAAATAAATTATGTAATTGAGTTTCTGTCAGATGACAACTTTCTTGACAACAGTTGCAACTTTGACAAGTTCTCCATTTTTTCTCTTCAAGAGATCTTCAAGATTTCTTCCACCTAAATTTGCAAACAAAGATTAAGATGATTTTTTTTGTTTATGGTGAATGGGATTTTTCCTTGGTCAAACCCCATTTTGGAAATTAAACCTTGAAATAAAATGAAATAACATGAAAGGAATGATGAATGAACAAAACAATGTCAGAACTCACCAAACCCTTGAATAAACCTTGGAATGTAGATCTGCAACTTGCATGAAATTTCTTCAATGGATGTGGATCTTGACCTTGAAACTTGATTTGAAACAATGCCTTGAATGCTTGAATGGATCATGAACTCTACATCAACATATTAGCTCCAATAACATGCATGATGCAAAAAGACTTTGATATGAAAATTGGATATTGATTGCTGCAATAATTATTCACTAAATCTACTCTTGAATGCCTTGAAATAATATTGTGAAAGTACTATTAATCTCATGAAAATCGCTTAGTTAAATTGCTAGGTGAAACATAGTGAAAAGACCTTACATTTATAGGTATGTAACATTAATTTCCCAAAATTCAAATAACACAAGCTGACACGTGAATATGGATTTGAAATCATTAAAATACCACCCAAAACAAACCTAGGACACACATTTCTCAATGATAAGTGTTATGTTATGGAATTAATGAGTGCCAGGTTTCCTCTTTAGAAAATGTGATTAGTTAGGCTTGGATTTGAATTAAAGGGGCCAATTAAGGCATATTAACCTCAATTAATTAAGGGCAGACCATAAACAAGTGTGAAAGTATAAAGAGGTACACTTTACAACACTAAAAATATGGCACAAGTAAGTCCATTTTAGATAATAGGGCCCTAAACTTAATGTGACTATGCAAAATACATATTACAACACTAAATTAAGGCATAATTAAGTTTATTTTAATATTAGTTCCTAATTAGGTGTGAAATTTTTTAAAAGGGATACATTTTTCTACACTACACCAATAAGCTATAAAGTTTGTGGATATAATGCACATGTCTCTTTTCATTTCCCAAAATCCACTTAATGTTACAATAATGGAGGAACAAGTGGTAAGAAAATTGAGTATTTATTTAGGTCTAATACACCAATGGGAGCTAAGAATATAAGTAAAATTATAGAAATCAAAGAATTAAATGTGAGAAGATGGTTGAGAGGACCAAAAAATATAAAAAACATGAGATTGAAGAGAGTTGAGTCCACAAGAGTATGCAATAAAATAAGAAAAACCGATATTGTAGGGAGTTTGTAACCAAGTAAGGTAGGAAATGAAATATCCTAAAGAGGAAGAAGATAGTCTGATAAATTCAAAAAATGAAAGTATAGGAAGGAGAAAGAGAGTTAATCGATGTAGATGGATATAAAACACAATACTTATAGTACCTTTGAAATAATCCCAAAATTAAAACAATTATGAAATATTAGGGAGAGAAAGAAATCATGAAGATGGTAGAAATATTAAAGGAATATGAAGATCTCATTCCTCAAATATTCACTAAACTAAAAGGAATACAAGAGGTTGAAAAATTTATATCTATTCCAATTAGTATATGGGTTGGTGTGACATTTTGTTATAATATATGGTATCAAATTTGAGGATACTAGGATTGATAAGATTGAAGGAGGAATATTAAGGAAAAGCAATAGAATAAGATAAAATTGATGAGAAAAGGATATTTATATCATATAATTGAACCCAAGATAAAAGGATAAAAACATGAGATGATTAAGATTGTAAGAAAAAAGTAATTAGAATGAGGTAGAATTATTTTTATATGATAAAAAAATTCAAAAAGCTAAGAAAATTAAAGTCAAGACACTAGTTAAGAACATATTGTATTCATCCTATCTAGAAGCCAAAGGTAAAAGGGTGACTCTAAATAGTGAATTGATGAAGGGATATGTAAATGATGTAAGATTGAAACCTTACTAGGGGGGATAGTGGGAAAAGAGGGTATGTAAGATGTACATTATAACCTAGATATAAGATATATAAAATAAGAATTATTGTATCATAGTTGAGGAAAGTGTACCACACTAGGAATCAATTTTCTCCCTTAGACAATTAAGGAGGAAAAAGAAAAGTAAAAAGAATATTAAAAAAGTTGATAATTAAAATGGAAAATGACATTAATAGTGTATAAGGAGAGATAAATCATAAGAAAACTCATTTAATGTCTAGGTGAATAGAGCTAGAAGTAGAATAAAAACTAGGGAACTTGATATACAATGATAGATTGAGCAAAAACAACCTGAGTGAAGGGTTGGAGGTAGTGAAAGGAGTTGAAAAAGGGTGAAAGAAATAAGGAAATTACATAAGAAGAATAATTAATCCTCACATTCCTCAAGTAATAGTAGATACTATTATTCCTTTCCTAAAATATAAGAAACATTCATGGAAAGTATACAACCATGACTCAAATTGATTATTTTTTAAGGTGACATTTAAATTTATGTACACAACATATTCAAAACTATATTCATGTAAAAATAGGGGATATAGATCACTTTGTGATGGAATAAGAACAAAAAAAATGAAGTAAAAAACCTATAAAATCACCAAGGTGTTATCAAAGATGTGACTGGACTCTTGGATAAAGTTGAAGGAGGAAGCCACTAGTCAAGATGCTAATGCAAATCACATGTAAATGTTTACATTTTATAAAAAAACAAGGAAAATTAAAAATGTTCTACAAGGACAAGGAAAATGAATTTTTTTTGGGGTTGTTAAGAGATTTTATATCAAAAATCAAATCATAATGAAAACCAAGATATTTAATAATTACGAAGGAGTGAAGGAATCCTTAAATAAGAGTTACAATAGCTTTATCCAGAAAGAATAAGAGTGTCAACTAAGAAAGCAAAAGGATAATAACCAAACTAAAAGAATAAACAATAAATCTAAAGTCTAGATCCCAAAGACTAATTGACCATTATATACTAAATACTACAATAATACTTTAATACCCTCCCTTAATGTCCAATCTACTAACTACACCAAAATTATCATGATATTTTCTGAATTTTTTATGACCCAATAACTTGGTAAGAATGTCTGCAATTTGATCCTCAGAAGGACAATACTGCAACATCACCAATCCATGTTCTATAAGTTTCCTAATGAAATGATAATGAAGCTCCACATGTTTGCTATGATTATGGAAGGTTGGGTTCTTGGCAAGCTTTAACATCCCTTGATTGTCACAAAACAAGGTTGAAGGCCTTTCTTGAGAAGTTTGCATGTTTGAAATCATCCTTCGAAGCCATATTGCCTCATATGCTACTTTTAAATTGTTCCTCGATACTTTTCTTCTATTAAGGAAAGGGATATTGTCTGCTATTTCTTATTGGTCCTCATGATTGCACCCATGCCAAGGCTGAAAACATATCTAGAAGTGGATTTTATATCATCAAAAAAACCCAACAAATTTAAATTTGTGAAGTCAAATAGCCTATGATATATTCTTTTACTATACAGAATAAAAAATTCAAGTTCCACTTTCACATATCTCAACACTCTCTTTATTACAACCCAATGTTTAGTCTTTGGGGCTATCATGAATTTGGAGATGAAACTCACAACAAATTTCAAATCAGGTCTAGTAGATGTAAGGTATATAAGGCTTCCCACTAGTTGCTTGAATGTTGAATCATTTATTATCTTCGAGTTTTTTTTTGGTTGAAAGATTCAACCCTTTCTCCATAGGTGTAGACAATACTTTTGAATGTCATTCTTAAATTTTCAAGAAAGCTCTTGACATATTTATATTGAGAAATTAAAATATCACCACCTATTTTCCAAACTTCTACACCTAGATAGTAATGTAGGAGGCATAAATCAATCATGTCAAAAGATTTATTTAAATTATATTTAATTTTTCCAATGAAATGTACCTCACTACATGTAATAATGATATCATCTACACAAATGACCAATAGAATGATCTCATTGCCTACTCTTTTGACGTACAAATTTGGATCCAAATTACTCTCATTGCCTACTCTTTTGACATACAAATTTGGATCCAAAGTACTCTGTTGGAATCCCTTTTCAACCAAATACCTGTCATTTTTAATGTACCATGTCCTTGGTACCTGCTTTAGGCCATATAGAGATTGGTTCAATCTTCTACTTGATTCTCCTTTATCACAACATGAAATATCTGAGGCTGAGACATGTACACTTCTTCCTCCAAGTAACCATTAAGGAATTTATTTTATGTCCATTTGAAGGACTTTCCAACCAAATTGAGCTACCATGTCTAAAAATAAAAAAAATGGTGATCATATTTTCTATAGGAGTGATGATATTGTCATAGTCAATTCCATCTCTCTATGAGAACCCTTTATCAACCAAATGAGCTTTGTAATTGTCAAGAGGACCATCAACTTTGTACTTGACTTTATACACCCATTTGCAGCCAATGGGTTTCTTCCCTAGTGGAAGATCTGAAAGATCCCAAGTCTCATTTTTCATAAGACTCTTATGTTCAGTATTCGTGGACTTTTCCCATTCATATTTTCCATTTTCCTTTGCAAATTCTTGGGGTTCATAAACTACTCGAAGATTGACCATAATAGAAAAGTTAAATGTATTTTTCTCATCTCTTAAATGATTTTCTTTCCCACCACTTTGGTATCTTTCTAGAAGTCTCTTCTAACAAATCATTTTTGTCATGATGACTTGAACTTCCTTTTTTTGTCATTTGGATGTTGATCTAGGTTATCATTAAGAAGTTTTAGAAATTTTGGTATTGTTATATACCTTGGAGACTCCTCATGCTCAATTTTTTCCCCCCTTTAGGTGAAGCTTGGTGATGCTTAATACCTGAATTATTAGCCACAACATGTTCTTTAGTAATCTTGAAATCTAGAGAGAGTTGAAAGGGACCAGTTTCCTCATCAATTACAAGATCTCTATTTAAAGTCAAGCAGTTAATATCCACATCAATCAACTATTAGAATTTATGATTATCACTGTATCCTATAAGAATTTATTTCTTACTCCTAGGGTCTAATTTAGTTATTTTTTCATCTAGAATCCAATTATATGCTAGAAAACCAAAGAACTTAAGATTCCTAATTTTAGGTTTCCTCCCAGAACAAGCTTCCTTTGGGGTCTTCTCCTTCAATAATTGTGTCATAGAATTGTTGAGTAGATATATTGCAATGTAAACTACCTCAACCCAAACATTCTTGGGAATACTCATGTTCTCCATCATACATTGGGCCATCTTTGTAATTGTACTATTCCTTCTCTCAACTACTCCATTTTTCTATGGAGTATAGGGTGTAGTGTATTGCCTCTTGATTTCATGTTTAGCACAAAATTTATTGAGCTTGTTTAAACATAGTTCACCTCCATTATTAGAGATAAGATTTATGATGCCACATCCTGAATCTTTCTCTAGTAATGCCTTAAAATTTTGGATTTCATTAAACACATTTGATTTTACTTTTAGAAAATACACCCACATTTTCCTATTGAAATCATCTCCAAATAAAAGAAAATACCTGACACTAGTGATTGATGCCATATTCATTGGTCCATAAATTTTGTATGAAATAACTATAGGAATATTGAGGCTCTCCAAGTCTTTCTATCTAAAAAGTGATTACTATGCTACTTTATTGTTTGGAAAGTTCAATAAACACCATATATCTATCGTTGAATATTAAGAAGATGTTCTACCAAATTATCTCGAGATAACTAAGAGAGACAAGATATATTGAGGTGCCCATAAAATTTATGTCATAGTGTATTGATAGAATATGCACTATTTCCTACCAATGCATGCTTTTGAACCTCTCCAATATTAGTCAAGTGATACATTATACGATCTTCTATGTAAACTTCAATAGTTTTCTTTACTTCCTTGTCAACAATATAGAATTTATATTTGCAAAAATTGACATCCAAGTTGGGACTATGCAACATAATCTAATTCATTGAGAGAAAATTAATTTCCATTCTTGGTACATAGTACACATTGAGAAAAAGTAAAATTTCCCTCAAGATTTGAACATTGCCTCTACCAACATCAATGTACTCACCATCATTGTAGATCACTAGATCTGAGCAAGCCATGTACTTTGTGAACCAATATTTCTTGTGGGTGTGTAGAGTAGGGTATTCGCTACTCCCAAGTCTCTAGGACACATAAGAGCTTAAAGGGAGTGAATTTCACTCAACTACCTCAAGACTAAATAGGCTAAAAAGGAAGGCCAAGCCAAGCTTTGTTTTTTATGTTTTTTGATGGAGGTTTTTGGGAAAGGGTGAACAAAGCACAAAGGTCTTAGACTGTAAGTGGACTAGATCTCATCTAGAGGATGCTAGCACGTGAGTAAGATGAAAATGCACTGTGTTGTCATCTCAGAGGAGCGTTGGCATCTTGCATGGGCTAAGAACAAAAATCATAGGGCGTATTAACAACCTGAGAGTTTTAATTTAACAATTTAATAGTGAATGAAGAAATGCATGAAATTAAAGAAGATAAAAAGAAGAATACTTTAACTTGAAATATGAACTATCTAATAACAAAATGATAAGAGAAAAGGAGAAGAAATTTAACTTATATAAGGTACATACTCCCACAAGCTCCTCATGAACAAAGTGTACCTACACACGCGACAACGAAGAAGTGTTGTGGCTCTATTTTGGAGTTTTCCTTAGTCAAAACCCTATTTTGGTGTTTCCGCCTCCATAGATTGTCGATAGACCACAATATAGAGAAAATGATAAAGAAATGGAAATAGACACATCTTATGGAGTACAAAGACAATCTAAATTCTATTCTATAAACAAGAAAAAAAATGTGTTACCCTACTTTGTACGTGCTTGGATAAGCCGAGAGAGAGGAAGAGAGCAAGATAATCACACCAATACTATGAAGCCTAAAAACTTACATTAGATAATAGTGTAGAATAAAAAATGGTGTGGAATGTAGAATGAGGAGAACAAGAATGAAGGTTGAGTGAATAGAAGTGAATGAGTTGAGAGAGAGAGAGAGAGTTGATAAAATGGATAAAATCAAGTTTAAAAGTGCCTTTAGGAGGAAAGAGGACGTTTTTGAGCATTCAAGGTTTGCAGGGGGTGTTACAATTTGCGGGGTGGCAGAGAATGTAACGCCTCCAAATTCCACTGACTCGGGAATCCTATCAGGATGCCAACATGACATGCAGACATCTGTGTGACACACGTGAATCCACAAAAAAAAATCCCTTACCGATGAAAAGAGATAGAGGAACATGTGAAAGGCAAGGCAAAGGTGGTGGATTTTTTAATTTTCAGGTTTATAAGGCTAAAGTGAGGCAATATTATAAGAAATTGCACTAGGTGTAACTTTACGCCATAATAGGATGAAATATCAAGATGATCTAGAAACTATGTACTACATAGAAGATTGTTTTATTGATCAGTTGGTCATTTATCCATGCAAGCATAGAAGGCCGACTCCTTTTGAGAATTCTCCATGACATGAGAATTTGGTGGAGGCCCTCCCTAGTTGGATTTTGGTTCAATCAATATATTTTTTCAGTGCTTCTTCATATGACCCATTTTACCACAATAATGACATGTGATATTTTTTTATATTCTTTGAAGTATTCTCATTAGTGCCTTTTCATTTCTTTAGAGCCAATTTTCCTTTGCTCTTTTTCTTAGATACAAATAACTATTCCACACTTTGTGTATCACTATTGTTGCCAAATTATTTCTTCCATATTTCTTTCTATAAGAGCTTATTGCACAACACATCAAAATTTAGGTCAACACTGGTATATGTGATAATAAGTATCTCAATAAAATGTTCATAGGATCATGGTAATATTTTTAGTGTAATAAACATATATTATTCCATCTTGCGACCTATGGTTGACAATTAATCAAAAATTCATTTGATCTTCAATGAATGCTCATGCAAAGACATCTTCTCATCCATTATTGTTGAGAAAATTATATTTTTAGGAAGAAGACCCTACCTTTATTGACGTCTCATGCAGATCTTGTAGGCGATTCTAAATTTCCATAGAGGACATGCCTATTTGAACCTTCACAAGCATTTTATTTTTGATTGATAATTTTATTGGCATGAAAAATTCTCTATCACACTTGTGAAAGTTTTCTTGGTCTTTACTTGTAGCTATTGGTCAGGTGTCGATGTAAGACAATCTTATCAAGACATTTGTACTAAAAAATTGTGAGAATGTGCTACTTACATATGTTGTAATTATTTGTAGAAAAAACACTGGTTTCCTTCCAACATGATTTTGGGTAATGAAACTATGTTCCCTTCCACAAAGTAATAATCAAGACTGAAAAAAGTTGGTGAAAAATCTTAGCCACTTTAAAGGAAGATAATTTTTTATAAGAATTAAAAAAATCCTACCCAAAAAATATTATTTTGTAACTTGAATCATAAAAAACATGCCAATAATAAGGTTTGCAATCCATTGTTACCCATGTTTTTTAATATACTTTTTTAATTTATTTTAAATAATGTCAAGAAATAAAAGACAAAAATCCCACAAAACTCAAGATTTTTGTAAAATAGTCGCTAAAAAAGACTTCCAATTGCAAAATCCTTGTCATGGAAATATTTTGGTCACTAAAACATATGATTTACTTAATTTTTAAAAGAAAACTAGGCATGTGCACTTAGAAAACCCTAGCTGTCATGTGTTTTTTGAACTAGGTTGTAATTTTGTAAAAAAAAGTGTGTTTTGAACCAAAAACCTTGCACACTATTTTGGAAAAAAATGTAGGCATAATTTTTACCAAAAATAGTTGCAAGTTTTTGGTTCTTTTGTGTCATGTGTGTGAGTTTTCATTGCAAGAATTTGTAGAATTTCATGTGTTCACTGATCTTAAGGTGTGACCTATTCTTTGATACCATATAAAAAAGTCAACAAAAAATGATTACCAAGATATTCAATAATTGCAAAGGAGTGAAATAATCCTTAAACAAGAGCTACAACAACTTTATCCATAAAGGATAAGAGTGATAAATAAGAAAGAAAAATTATAAGGAATTAACTAAAAGAAAAATAATATTCTTAAGGTCTCGATGATTACTAAATAATCTTCATTTGAGTGGGATCTTGCATGGAGTTGATTTTGATCTTATTGCAAGAAAATATGACAATAATGTCAAAGATAGAGATGAAAAAGTTTTCATACACAAGATTTGAGTTGCAGAAGTTTAATATGGAGGATGTACTCATAGACCAAGATCTATGGATTGTAGAATTTGAATCCAAATCACACAAATATTGGGATGAGATAGACATAAAAGAAAAAAGGTCTTATTAGACCTGATTTGGTTTATTTAGTGTTGATAAATGTGCATGAAGAGACTAACATAGAAAACATTTGGAAGAATATTGGATAGATTTATCAAGATAAATCCTTTGCTAATGATAATTTATTGAAAAAGAAGTATATCAAAATGGAGGATGGTTGGTTTGTGGTTGAAAATCTAAATGCCTTCAATATGGTAGTTACCTAGTTGTACTCCGTGGGAATGAAAATGGAGGATGAATGTATGAATTTTCTATGTTTTTTCTAGATTCATGGGACCACCTTGTTATGGACATTGGGAGAATTGCAACCAAGTTCAATATGGAAAAATTGGTTGCATATTTTCTTTTTCAAGATATGAGATGGAATATTTTTTAGCTGGATAAGGACCTCCTCGTGCTTTATGGAAAATCTAAAGAAATAGGTAAGAAGGGCAAGAAGTAAGATAAGTCTAGATCCAAATCCATTGGAGATCCAAATCTTCTAGTAAGTTCAAGGAAAAATATTGGAATTGTGGAGGAGATGGATGTCTAAGAAAGTATTGTAAGGAGAAGAAGAAAAAATGTAGATTTTGGTGATGATTCTAAGAGATCCTCTTGGGATGAAGATGACACTTTATTCCTTGTGTTGGCTACTCATGAATAAAAATGTGTCTAGGTGATAAAATTTGGTTGTAGTAGAGTCTTAATTTGACTCCTTGATGAATGAGTGAATGAGATTAATGGTGTACTTCATATCCTTGGTTCAAAACAAACCAGTTTCTTTAAGTAAACTAGATAATGTGGTTATGTAGGTTACTTTCTTAAGTGAAGGATGTAAGATGATTAGATGAGATATGGTTCTTTCAAAGGGTTTTTGAATCAAAAATTTATTTTAATTAAATGCATGCACAATATAGTGTGATAGTTATTCAAGTCTTATAGTGAAGAGATTTACAAAATCTTCACATTCACCACTAGAATCAACAACAAAGTGCATTGTGTCTATTTTTAATGGTCATACTTTCCGGGTACTTAAGGGTGATCATGCCTTGGATATTAAGCTATCAGTAGAGAAAAATATGTTATGAAACCAAAGGATGGGTCACATAGGTGAGAATGGTTTAAGGAACCTAAAAAATAAAAAACCTTTTTGAGGGGTTAAATGATTGTAATCTTGAGTTTGATTTTTGTGAACATTGTGTACATGGAAAAAAACAAAATTCTCTTTTAATATATCTCTCAAAACTATTTTGGGGTGTTAAATTTAAGTTCAAATATATTTGGTTTTGTTAATGCTCTTTCAATTTTTAAATTTTTATATTATGTTTCTTTTGTCTATGATTATAATAAAGGACATGGGTATATTCCTTAGAATTAAATATGAAGTCTTCAATCATTTTAAAGAGTTTAAGGCTCTTGTAGATAATTAGATTGGTAAGAAGATTAAAATTTTGAGAATTAATAATGTTTGTGAGTTTTGTTTAATATATTTTGATATATTTTGTAGGTAGCATGGGGTAGAAAGACGTAAAAACACTTTGTATAATGCTTGAAGAAATGGAGTTATATAAGAACGAACATGACATTAATGAAGAGGACTAGAAGTATACTTAGTGGGGTTAGCCTTGAATTGTTTTTGGTAGTATAAATCGCCGCATCTGATTATCTAGTTAAGAGGTATCCTACATAAAATATTGGTTATAAGATACCTATGGAGGTGTGGTCAAGAAAAAAATCCTCATTGAGACATCTCCAAGTATTTGGTTTTCAAACATGCATATGTGCCAAGGGAGAAGTGGTCAAAGTTGGAGAACAAGGTTGTAAAATGTATCTTTATTGGCTATGGTGTTGGTGTGAAAGGATAAAATATTTGGGACCCTATGATTAAGAGAGTTTTGCATAGTAGAAGTGTTATATTTAGAAACCAAACACATATACTCTCTTTGATTAGATATGTATTTTTATTTGATTACTAACACTAACAAATCTAGGATTATATAGGAGGCTATGGGTATGAATGATTTAGAGTCCTAAAAGGTGGTCATGGATGAGGAGATGAATACTTTGAATAAAATAAAACATGAGACCTAGTACCTTTTCTTGATGGATGAAATCCCGTTGGATGCAAATGGGTTTTCAAAAGAAAAATAGGGTCTAATGGTAGTGTTGAGAAGTACAAGGCAAGATTCATTACAAAGGGTTATTCCCAAGCTGAGGGAATAAGTTATGGTGATATTTTCTCCCTACTATCTAGGATTAGCAAAGGAGTTGAAGACTATCAAGACCTTGAGTAGAGCCCCATATTATGACCATGAAAAAGATGATGAAGGAATTTAGTAGCATCGTTGGGTGAAATAATTCTAGTAAATTAAGTTGACCTAGAACCTTGTAAAATGAACTTTTTTGCAGCTTAATAAAAACAAAAATCTAGTGGAAGGGATGAGGAAAACCTTCTAAAATATTAAAATGGAATGATCATTGACCATAATCATTTTTTCATGCCCAAATTTAAACATGTGGACATAAGAAAAATACCTTTTTTTGAAAGGGAGCCTCTATGTGAAAATATGAAGATCAAGTCCTTAATACTAAACCCATGCCCTATAATAACCAAGCCATTCAACTTAATTTATCTAACAAATAATTATTTTAAGAGTTAAATTAATCAAAAGCATAAATATTCCTAACATTGAACTAAAGAATGTATAAAGAAAAGGATAAAAATCAAACTTATTCTCCTCATTGACTATTTATTTTATTTAACAAGTTATTGATAAGCATTAAAATTTTAATAATAATCGTATTAATCAAATCAAAACAATAATGGGTACGTGCCCTTCCCATTTTAATAAAATCAAAACAATAATCGTATTAAAGATTAATACTAACCTTTTAATGATTTATTGTTCAATGGAGACAAGTTTTCAATCTCTCTCTCTCTCTCTCCTACAATTTAGTAATTTAACTTTATGAATTTAATGTAACCTTAATAATTTCTTATTTCTTGTAGGGAAAACAACCAAGGTTCAAACCCCATGGGGTCTTTGCCTACCACATCAACAATTGAGACTGATTTTCCATGGTGTTAAGGGGAGACCCTTTGGTGAAATGGTGGGGCTTCTTACTTGTAGAGAGCCAACAACCAAAGACTCATACCCTTAATATCATAAATTTTTTAATTAAGGCCTTAGGGGTAAAATGGTGTAGGAAAGGAGAGCGGGAAGAGTAGTGGAAGTGGGGGTTTGAATCATTTGGAGGGATAGGGAGCTAAAGATTCTACTCTAAATGATGATGATGCAAATGGATGGCTTCTAGTTTTCTACTGCTTTACCATTTGCAAGTGGTTGGGTTTCTAGGTTGCGATTGGTTGTGTGGATGATGCTAGTTGTTTGCTTCTGTGCTTTTTGTTGGCCACATTTGCTGCTTTTGGGTTGCAGGAGAGCCTTGTTAGTGTGTGATTTGGACTCCTTGCAGGGGTTTTGTCAGTGGTTTGGTCTATATTTAGTTTTGATTGGTGTGTTCGGTAGATGGTGTGCTTCTTATTTTTGCCCGGTCCCTGAATTTTCTCTGCACTGTTTCCCCTTGTCCTCTTGGGATTTTTTCTATTACTCATTGCAACTTGTTGGCTTATGGGTCTCAATTGCTTTATCGATGGTTGAGTTTTGTGTTTTCTGTGTTGTTGGGTTGCGACTAGTTCCTTGGGTGGGGGTGTTGTTTGGCTCCCTCATGTTTTGTTGGTTTCTTGTGCTTATTTTGGGCTGTAGGTTAGCCTTGTTGGTGGGTTCTTTGGGCCCTTCAAAGGGTTTTTTCTGGTGGAATGGTCTATCTTTAGCTCTAAAAGGTGTGTTGGGGTGGATGGGGTGCTTCTTATGTTGTCTTTTTCACTGATTTTTCTTTGATTTGTTCCCCCTTGCCCCCTAGGATCTCTTTATTGGTTGTCATAGATGATAGGCTATAAGGTTTTTTTTTATTTCTTTGTTGCTAGCTAGTTGTTGGATTTTGTATGGTGCTGGGGTGTGGTTGGTTGCGTTGGTGCTGCTGGTTTTCTTCCTCGTGTTCTATTGGTTTCTTGGGCTACTTTTGGGTTGTGAGAAAGCCTTTTTGGTGTGTGCTTTGGGTCCCTTATGGGGGTTTTGTCATTGGAACGGTCTATTTTTATCTTTGATCGACATGTTGGGGTGAATAGTACACTTCTTGTTCTAGATTTTTCTCTAACTCTTCTTTGTACTGTTTCCCCTTTCCCTTTTGGGCTCTCTTTAGAACATTTTGTAGATTGTAGGTTGTTGTATTTCGACTACTTTGCCAATGACTAGCTGTTGGGTTCTCTATTAACCTAGTATTCTCTATGGTTTATGGAAGTTGTTGCGGCCTCATTTGTGGTTGTGAAGCTTATGAGGAAAAAAGGGGGAATTATTGTTTATTTGCAAAAGACTTTCTACATTTTCAGTTAATGATCTATGTTTTGATTGGTACTAGCTTACTGATGGTTGGGATATGCTTATTGTCCTTTGTTTGGACCCAATTTTGTGAGACGATTGTTGTGTTTTTCTGCTTCTTCCTACCGATACCGATGCTTGTGATGCTAAGGGATGTTGGGTTATCCCTTTCTTCTGAAGTTACTTTCCTTTGGGTTTCTCAACTAGTGTGTCCTATTGAGGGGGAGATTGTTTCTCTTGAGGTGGAACCATCTTCTATTGAGGTGGAGATGGATGTTGTTGGGTTGGTATGGAGATCTCGTTCCTTATTTTGGTTCCTATTGAGGTAGAGCTTGTTTGGGTTGGAAAGTTATGGCTTTCGCGGTAAGGGGTTTATCTTCATCCTCTCCTATAGAGGGGAGTCCTCTCCTTTAGAGGTGGAGGTTGGGTTGGTTGATTAGGTTGAATGGTGCCACAGGGAAGCTAATGCTATGCATGTGGATTAGTGCTGCATAGAAGTTGATATTTTATAGATTTTAATTGTAGGGGGTTTGATGGTGATATACACCATTAAGATATTTGTCTCTCTTGGCTCAGTGGTGTCTTCCCTAAGTGTTTCTATGTTCTTGGGCTTAGATTTGGATGTTCTGAGTGATTGGTTTGGTAATGCCTTGTGTATGAACTGGTGGCACATAGAATTTGATGTTTTGCATATTTTAACTGCATGGGGTTTGATGGTAATCTACACCATTAAGATTTTTGTCTCTCTTGGCTCAGTGGTGTCTTCCTTGAGTGTTTCTATGTTCTTGGGCTTGCATTTGGATTTTCTAAGAGGTTGGTTTGCTAACGCTTGGCTGATTCAAGTCATGCTTAAGTGTATCTAAGGGTTTAAGGTTCCTATCAAAACCCATTTGTAAAAGGATTTAAGGCCCTTCAAAACCTATTTTGTACAACTTGTGTAGAATTTTTTTTCTCTTTATGGTTGCTATTGTCTTGGCCACTATTAATATGTTTCATTTTGTTTAGGTAGCTCTCTCTTTGTTTAGGTTTCAAGTCCTTGTAAAACCTTTTTGTATTGGGTTTTGAGGTCCCATCAAAACTCGTTTTACCTTTAATAAAAAATGTAACCTTACTAATTTGGTTATTATTATTATTTTATCTCCTTTAGGATTGGCTTCTAAAGGTTCTAATTTAAAGACCATTAATCAAATTTTCAAAATCTTAGGTGGGGATGAATAAGATAATTTTTTATTAAATAACTCACTAATAAGCTATATGGATTATCAACAAGGCTCTAATTGAATTTATCTTACATAAAAATTATGGTTAGGTATAAATTTTCTTATGACTAAATTTCATCACTTTAATAAGATTCCCATTAATGATAGATACTAACCCTCAAATGATATTAATCAACATGATTAAGTTAGAATAATTCTCTCTTGCTTAGCACTTGGTATAATTTTTAAGATGAAATTACAAGAGTTTCATCAAGGATTCAAATATTGATTCCTTCAAAACCCAATCTCTGAAGTTTGAACTAATATTGTTTAACATTATTTTAATGTTTTTGGAAAAACATATGTTTTAAAGAAATTAAAATAGAAATTATTAATGCACTCATATAAGCGTGTCTCCATTTCTAGAAGTGTCATGGTCAAGGAAAAAATAATTAGAGATAATCATAACCACCCTTTCTAGAAATACACCCTACCCCAATATTATTAGCAACATTATATGAAAACTCACATCCCCTACGAATGCCATGGATAATGAAATAAAATAAAATAAAATATGAAATTAATTTTAAATAAAAAATCAGGGAGAGGCCACTGTAAGGAGACTTAGATAAAACCCTAAAAGTGTAACCTAAAAAAAATCCACCTACTTCTCTTTGTTGTGCAGGATGAATGCCATGAAGGTGACACTCATTTATCAGGCATGGTTTGAAAGTGGTGCATAAACTAATTGGGAAAAGATTTAGTTCAGTGATATACATGTATTTCTTTGTTTTTTTTTGTTTCTAGCTTTTCCTTCATGGGTTTTCGAGGTTGCCGATTTCTCCCATTGAGTCATTTTGTTAAATTTGTGGATAGATATTTGTGCATGGTTTTATAGGTTTGAAAAATCCCTTGAGAAATTATGCACAAGAAGTTTATGCAAGTTGTATGAACTATAATGCTTGAAATATATTATTTGTGTTGAAGCTAATCCTTATAGGCGAACCATGGTTCTCTTTATAGTCCTTTATCCTTTAAAACATGTATACAAAGATTTAGGGGAAAGCAGCATGACTTCTTAATGGTTGCCTACCTAGATGCCAAAAAATCATCTCACAAGGATCCATGCATTTATTTTTACTGTATTATATTTGTTTTTCCTCTTTTGACAACATTAGCCATATGTCAAGCTATCCCATAGACTAGCATTGGCAATCTGATTGGATGTTATTTTGCCCCTTTTTTTTCTTTTATTCTCATCTTTATGATGTTGAATCCATTCTAGAGATATGTATAGATGGAAAATTCCTAGGCACAAATATTATGTGTTATTTAACAACTATGTTGTGTTATATATTTAATATTTTTCTCAAAAGTAGAAATATCACAAAAGTGATTCTCATTTGTATCTTTGATCCTCTACCTGATCTAATTGATAGTGTTGGAAATCTTGCATACGGATGATATACCCTAATCCAAATTTTAAAGTTGAATCACTAAAAAGTGACATATATGTTTTGAATATTGAAATGATGTAAACTAATAAAATATTTATTTTTAGTATATTTTATGCCTGCATTTAC
Source organism: Sequoiadendron giganteum (assembly GCA_007115665.2). Lineage (NCBI taxonomy): Eukaryota > Viridiplantae > Streptophyta > Pinopsida > Cupressales > Cupressaceae > Sequoiadendron > Sequoiadendron giganteum. The sequence continues at coordinate 378,354,910 of CM021100.1, read as the reverse complement.
AAAAAATAAAAAAATTATTTCAATATAGTTTTTTGTAAATTGACACTATAATTTAGTTACTGAAAAAATGTTGCAAAATGAAACTACATGTGACGTCAATATTTAAATAGTAATTTTTTTTTTTCCTTCATTTTTTTAGTATGTATTTACAACTTAAACTTTAGTGCATGGATCCATTTTTTTTCCAGTTTTGATAAATATATTTTTAAATAAATATTAAAATGTGTGCCTATTAAAACATAGTTATTACCGTTCGACACCAACTTTCATATTATCTATTTATGTAAACTGGAAAAAAAAATATACCATCTTGATATAGATTCTTTTATCTAGTGCGTCATATTTTTTTTCAAATTTTTTAATAAATTTTACTATGTTTCCTTGACATAGTAATCAACCTAATATTTTGTGTTGATAACCTATTTTAGTAAAAAAATAAAGTAAAATATAAATAATTATTAAATTATTAAAATATCTATTATTTTGAAAACTACACTTATGGATCTACAAAAGGGTATTTTTATATTTAAAACAATGTTATTTACATGAGTAGAAGTTGTTAACAAATCAAAATTTTCAAATAAATCTATTTTTCTTGCTGAATTAGCCTCAAAGTGGTGCTACATATGCATTTAGTCAATAATTCTAGTTGGAAAAGTTGTGGACATATCTAAATTAGCTAGAATAAATCTTACAAGATTATATGTTTGACCAAAATTGATTTTTAGTTAGAAATACTTAAATTCACTTGTGCTGATAAGTTGGCCAAAAGTGTGACACAACTTTGTACTTTCACTTAGGAGCAATTTGTTTCATCTAAGTTCATGGACCCTTATTCTTTTTCTTTCTTTTTTGGCCACAAAACTTCTAACAAAGAAGGAGTGAGTGCTATTTTCATGCATTAACATTTATGTTATAAAGGTATTTTAGAAAAACTACACTTGTTCTATTTCCAAATAATCTACTAGCATGTATAATACGTTCAAATTCCATGAATGATTTATAACAATAATAAATTTTGCATACATCATCCTTCTCAATATTTGAAATTAATTTCATGAGGAATTTTTTATTTAGTTTTTTACAACATTATTTACCAAAATATTTCTCAAACCAACTACAAGTAACATTTCTATATTTCTTTATAACCACATCAATTACTTATCCTGAATATAGATTTGTTACAACTTTATTTATATGTTAAAATAAATGGTCTCCAACTTGAATAGTGAAAAATATGATGAGCTATACATGAAATGTTTTACATTACACCTCAACATTATTACAAGAAAAAATAATACAAATCTTCCAATATAGTTAGATTTCTCCAACAACATGACAAATCTACACATAAACATCAAGGAGGAAACATTTTCCATAGGACAATGGGAGATTGCTTCCCATCCTCAAGACCACCATATAGTCCACCCTTGAGCTTGGGGAAAACACATGGTGACTAGGTGAAACATTGACACCAAATTTACAACTATAACACAAAAAAAACATTATTCTCAAAACAAATCACACATCATAGTTGCACAATAATCCTAAGAAAGTATATAAACAAGGGTTATTTCAAAAACCTCATAAAGGGGGAGTGGGGAAACCATCTCGTGGTAAAAATAATAGCAAGATAAATGCATACAATGACAACCATATCTCCAAAAATATACCACTTATGACCTCCACAAAGCTCAAACACATATCACAACTTCCACAATACATATTTATGCAAATATATCAATCATATGGGTACTTTTATCTATAAAATTTTCCCCAAAATTGGCTCCTCCCTCACTCAAATCTCATACATGGAGTGCTCTCACCAATTTGGGAGAGCCTAATCCAACCTTCCCTAAAAAATAAACATCTTACAAATAATATTAATAGTAAAAACCATGTAAAATACAACCAAATATAATATTTAAACCAATAGAACAACATATAAGTACAACCAAACACATGCATGCACAATTAAAAAATCAAGAAAATTAGGCAAGGAGCCTGACTTGACCAATCTACAATGTTTGAAGAACTTTGGTGCATCTCTATAAACCACTCTTTTTCCAACTTCCTCTCCTCAACTCTAGCTTTCTCCTTTCTTGTACTTACAAAAACTCAAAAAATCTAGTTCCCAAAATTAAAACCGAAAGTCTTCTTCTCATTAAAGTTGAGAAATAAATACAAATTTGCATATTCTCATCTCTTATTTTGAAGGTGACATTTTCACCTTCAAAACTGATCTTCTAAATAACCCTAGCAATTAAATTGAGTAAATTATGACTCAATCTGATAATTGATGATGGTGGTAGGTTCTGGCAGAGGCACATATTGTGACATCAATGAAGATGATGAAGGGATTGTGTAGAGACCCATATTATGACCATGACTTGAATATGATGAGATAATTTAGCAACATCATTAGGTGAAACAATTCTAGTCAATTAAATTGACCTAGCAAATTATAACATGATTTTTTTTTGGTTTAATAAAAATCATTTTTTAGTGGAAGAGATTATCATCCCCTTCTAAAGACTTAGAAGGAATGGTCTTTTCCCACAATAACTTCTTTAAGGCCTAGTGTTATTTTAAAGACATAAGAGATGGTTATGGAATATAACCATTGCTTATAATATTTCTCTTGTATGTTTTCATATTTTTCGAAAAATTAAAAAGTGTTGTTAAAGTTAAAGTACTAATTAGATAAAATTCAATTGTTATTTTTTCACACAAATATCATAAATCATAAATTTCTCCTTTTATAAATCATAATGTGCTACTTCCTTTAAATACAATTCATAATGGACATAATACTACCCAAAGTCATGAAACATGATAATTCCCATGTACATGACATGTTGCTTGTATAAAAGGTAGGTTGTACCTTGAACGATGACATATGTATTATAAATATTATTAAAATTATTTATGAATTCATTTAAATAAAATTGAATCAATTTTTTTTGATACGTAAGAAAGGATTTATATTGATTTTTCAAAAAAAGTATTACATTGATAGCCCCCTTGGTGATAGATTTATTGTACGCCATTACCAAACCCAGACTAGAAACTTCAAGAAGTCTAACCGATATTCTAGACCAAAGCAACCCATCCTAGAACTAATATAATACAACCACCCCTAAGCAACGTGATTTCCAAAATGTCCACACAGGGACAAAGACTCTTTCCTACTTGAACTGAAACCACCTCAATAGAATTTTGTATAAACATAAAAAAATATACTAGAAAATTTTCCATTGAGACCCAGTTACATACCAGAGAATCGCTATAAAAAACCAAAACTAACCACCTCCAACAAACACACCCACTAACCAGATGCCACGCCAAACCCATCTATATCCAGGAAATCATTTGTGTGAGAAAAGTATCTGAAGTTCAGGACCCAACGTCCATGTTGGGATGGAGGAAGCTTTAGCACCTGTAGTAGGTAGTCCACCCCAACTGCCACTAGCCCCCATTGAGTGACCAAAAACATTCCCTTCAAATCCAATAGGAAGGGGCAATAATTTATTACCTCACCTGACACATAGAGTAATCTCAAATCCTGCGGTTGTGGAATTCCCATTCTTAAGGAAGCCACATAAAGTGTTTCTTCCATGGCCACCAAAAAATCTGCATAAAAGATCCTTTTTATAAACACATTGTCCAATTGTTTTCCCAACCTCATTTCTAGAATTACCACTAAGAAGAGGGAGGTTATATTAGCATCTACCCTATATGACTCATCATCTTCCATAAATCTCTTCCCCAAAATCATCTTCATTGCAGAAAGGATGAGGGTATCATACTTCTTCAGCATTCGCTTAAGGCGTTGGTCAGTGACCAAAACATAAAATTCCATTTTCTTGACAACACTTTACAAGCGAAATGGTGTGACTGACCCAATGCTCGTTAGGGTTTTAGAAGATATTCTTACTAAAAATTTTGATCTCTCATCCATATCTCCCTGCAATGTAGATTAACCCTACAACAAAACTTCTATAAAAACAATTTACTTAACAACCAAAAGAAATTTTGCAAAATGTAAATGTGATGAATTTCAACACTAAGCACAAATTATACTTCTATTAGGTTGTTTATCGTGTAGGGTTCCAACCTAGAAAGGGGTTCACCACCAAGTTTAGAATTTGAAAGACAATGAAATGCAAGATGAAATGTAAAACCCTAATTGAATGTGAAGTAACACTAAATGACCTAGAAAAGTGAATGAAATAAAAAAGAAAATTGCAAAATAGAATTTGTGCACCTAGAAATATGGAAATGGCTGGACGAAGATCTGGAACACTAGAAAATCTAACTTCAATGTTGACTAGGACTCATTTGCCAGGCTAGGTGAATCACTTCAAAATCTAGCAAACTTTGCAAGAACACGAATCTACCAAATGGGTATCCAAATATGTGAAATCTTGAATATTGATTGGAGTTCCAAGACTCATTTGCCAAAAGTGGCAAATCAATCCAATAGGGAATTTTAAAAACTTCAAAGGAAAAACCTACTCTTCTCTATCTTCTCTATCCTTCTTGATTGGTTTTTGGATCTGAATCTCTAATTTACAACCTATAGGTCTTATCCAAGGCTTGATGACAACTTTAACAACTTTGGGTGACTTGAAAACTTTTCTCCTATCTTGATCCTTATGAAATTTGCAACCTAGACCTGCAAATCACACACAAAGGAGAGGGAAAAATGTTTTCAGGTTAGTGGATAGGGGTTTGCCTTGGTATAACCCCATTTTGGAAATCACTCCTTGAAATGAAATGAAATATGAGTGGAGAATGATGAATGAACAAATGATAATGTTGCAACTCACCAAACCCTTATAATAAAGTGCTACAAATATGCTTGAGATGGCTATAATGGATATAGATCTTGAATGTAATACTTGCTTGAATCATAAAACTCTACATCACAATTGTTAGCACAATAAAAAACATGATACATGAAATCCTTGACATGATGATTGATGCTTGAAGAATGCTCTAAAATTCTTGATAATTTTCCCTTGAATGCTCTTGAATTCTCTTGTGAAATCAAACTTTCTATAAGGATGAATACTTCAATGCTTAAGGTGTTAGGATAAAAATGAGAGAAAAAACCTTGTATTTATACTTAATTATGCAATAATTCCCAAAATTACAAATAAGGCAAGATTAATGTTTATCTTAATTAAAAAGAGGTTTATTGGGTTGATAAGACCTTAGGAAAGTGTGGAAGTGTGTTACAACACTTCACAACACTTTAGCAAGGTACCATTTATATCCATTATTTCACTAGGTCCCAAGACCTAATGTGAATGTGTCAATCAGATTACAACACTAAATCAAGGCAACATTAAGCTTAACTCACAAGGAGGGCCCAAACAAGGCAAGAAAATTAGAAGGAAAACTCACACTAAAGTAGATGAACACACATCAAGAGGTGTTTGAGTGTACCAATTCTAGTAAGATGAGACAACAATGATCAAGAGGGGTGATCAAGCCCATAGGATCAAGATCCCATGGCAAACCAACATAGGCAAGAAAGAACACACATGAAAATGATTTGAAGAGCAACAAAAAAGAACAAGCACACACTGTCAAGGATGAGAGAGAGAAATGGTAAAAATAAAGGAGAGTCAGATCAAGCTTCAACTATTTGTCCATCATGATGTGGAGTAGATCTAGCTTGTTTGTCCAAAAATGCATACTCACTCAGTGGCAACAGAACTCTTGGTTGTTCGTTGGTTGAGAAGTCCAAAAGGGTGAGACATACACTCATGGATGGTATGCACTCTCTCACAGACACAAGTTGCTATGGGGAAATTCATGCCTCAGTCAAGCTTCCCACTCAAACCATACCAAAGTTATACCTCCTAATAACATTAATAAGGTGCCACAAAAATGATTTTTGAGCTTCATGAGACAAGAAAAACTCCATATGTTTGGAGCTCATGATCAAACAAAATGGATCTATGGGAATGCAAGTAGTGTTATGCAAGGTGTCTGTGTAACTACAAATGAAATATAAGGACCATTCATGAGAGTCTTGCTTAGTTCATGCGAGCTCCTTAACTTAGGGAACATTGTGCCTAGTGTCTCCAAGAGAGGACCAATCAAAGAATAGAAGATTCACAACTTAGGGGATTTAGTATGCCACATAAATCCACTAAGAGGAATATAATATGATAAGAGAGATCATGCTCTTGAGATACATCACACCTAATATTATCCACAAAGCGAGAAACACATTGTATGAAATAAGAAAATTGCACCATGAACTATGAAAAATAAAAATGCAAACTAATAATGCTAATGTATGCCCCCACTTTAAAGAAATTGCTAAACATCATGTTGTGAGAAATTAATTTGAAGTATAAAATGAAAGATTCTAATAAAGAAGACGTGAGAGCTAACCTGGAAAACCCTGTGCCAAGTCATATGTTTCCAAGTAAAGTTGCATCATGTAAACGGAAAGAGAGGGGTTTCCCCAAAAATGAAAACACCAAACAAATAAGGGATTAATGGATTTGGGGTCATTATGTTCTTGCTACAATGATTTTAGAGAGATCAAACCTGTCATCATTCCCCAAATACACAAAACTAGAAAAATGGCACAAATAGAGTGAAAACAAAGGAATTTTTTTTGGGTCAACATGAAAGAGACGAATTTCCCACTGCCTTGCATCATCCCAAAAAGGAAAACACAAGATAAATGAAAATATAAAGGAAAATAAAAGCTTTTGAGTCAACATGGAAGATACATGAATGTCACGACGCATTATGTCATCCCCAAAAGGAAAACACAAGAAAAATCAAAAAGATAAAGGAAACGCTTTTGGGTCAACATGGAGGAGACATAAACATCTTGCATCATCCCCAAAATAAAAAAGAAAGACACAAATAAAATATATAAAAAACAAAGTAAAAGATTTAGGCAAGACACAAGTAATCAATTTTGGGTAAAAAAAAAAGTCATCAGCCACATGGGCCATCATATGGCTTACATATCGCTACTTTTTGGCCCATCATGATCCTGCACATACCCACAAAAAAAAATATAAAGAACAAAGTAAAAGATTTACACCATAGATAAGAATGAAGGTAAAAATACAAGAATGTTGCAAAGAGAGATACATAAAAAAAAATGTCATGGGGGATCACATCACACACATGAAATCATGCAAAAGAAAAATAAAAAGAAAGAAATAATTCAAAAGACTAGTAACTAACACGTGAGTCAACCTATTAGCAGGTCATCCACATCCCAATCATGTTCCTTGTATACTGAAGGTGGATAACTAGCCAAAGGGACAATAGAAAGTGCTGAACTAGGATCAATACCAAGTTCAATACTCTTTGTAGGAGATTTTTCATCTAAGCTCATGGAAGAGGAAAACAATGCATTCAATTCATTATGCACCTCTTCATCAATTTTAGCAATGTTGTCATCATCGTCTTAGTTGATCACAATAGGAGGTTGAAGGATAATGTCCATGGAAGAATTAAACTCCTGTTGTGGTTGTTGTATTGGATTTTTTTGTTTCGGGGTAGGGGTAGAGTCATCGTGCATTGCTTCAGTCAAGTTTGGATCTTGATTTTCTTTGTTTAATTCTTCATGTTATTTGTGAGCAAGGGCATGATATCTATGCCTATGCTCTCTAGCACCTCTATTTCTTTTAGTTTTATTTTCAAGTTGTTTTTGTGTAGGAGTGAGTTGATTAACCATAGGTTTCTTTTCTTCCTTAAGGGGAGGAATGGAAGGAACCAAGAGAGGTTGTTCAACCACTTTCTCTTTGAATTTGTAAACCTGTTTATTCTAGGGCATGTGATAGGGTTGTTTTCATTGTCTCTTGGTCATTTGTAGGAGGTAGGTGAAGGTTCTATCTTAGGTTGGTCTTGGTTGTTTGGAATTTCTTTAGATTCAAGCATGGTTTCGTCAAGGATAGTAGGCTCGGATGTGGATGGGGATAAGTTTCAGAAGGATAGTTCTATTGTCTTCTTTTCCTTGATCTTTTGATAGGACAAGAAAAATAAGTCTTCTCATGGTTTTATAGGTTCCATGGGCTTGAGCCAAAATAAATCTAAGGAAAAAAATTTGTTGTAGGAAAAAGGGTTAAAGCCACTGTGATGGACGGTGAAAACTTCACTGTCAAAGGGAAACTTTAAGACTTTATGCACAACCGAAGGGAAAAAATTCATGGAGTGAAGCCATGGATGGCTTAGATTCACACAAAATTGATCCAACTACGGGATGATGGAGAATGAGATATCTTATGTTTTCGATCCTATTTGTAAAGGAAGAGTGATCAGTCCCATCATAGGGAAAGAAAAACCATTGTGTGTCTTGATCCATGCTTGCAATTTATCATATATATCTTGATAGAGCACACGCAAAAGTAAAAATTCCTTAGTGATCACATTTTCTCCACAGGTAGGGTCTATTAGTATCCCGTTAGTGGGCTTACCATAGATACAACCGACTATGTAAAGAGGACCATCGGGTGCATGTTTAAGTATATCCTTAGAGGATAAAGTAATGTAAAGAGGATTATTAGTTCAACCCTTATGAGGAATGACATATATCACTCCTACCATTTCATCCATAGGATCATTATAGATAGCATCATGTTGAATAGAATTATTTTTATCATCATCTGTGTCAACATTCATCACATCATTCTTTGTAGTTTTGCTAGCTTTGACAAATGAAATACTATATTTTGGCATGGGGTTGATGAAAATTTGCAAGTTTTGGTTAGGAGGGGAAAAAATATTATTTCCTTGATCATTAACACCTCCAATGGAAAGACGAACGAAATTAATGAGGTCTTGCACTAGATGTCTAAGACACTTGCAATGTTTCGTGTCATGTCCATTTTTTTTGTGATAATGGCAATAGGAATTTTTCTAAAGCTCGAGGGTAAGGGATTATTAGGATTAGGTATTTTGACATGAGGCAAGGTAATCATTTGTTGTTATAAAAGTTGTGACATTGTGTTATGAAGGGTATTGGGTAAGGGAGTGAATTATATTTTCGGGTTCCCATAGCTAAAGGGTATCGTGGCTCTAATAGCAACTACTTGGTTATTTTCATTTTGTGTTTTTTGTTGAGAGGGATTAAATTGAAGGAACCCTTTGTTATATTTTCTGAATGGTTGGGAGTTGTTTTGGTTTGCGGGCTCAAATTTCTTATTTCGATTGGAAGTGGATTTTGTATCTCGACTATTAACCGAATTTTGATAATCATGGAGGGAAATACAAAAGTGCATGAAGGATGGGAATTTCATCATGGTGATCTTGTCTTGAATCTTGCTTTGAAAATTTTCTATGATCATCTTTTGACGGTAAGGGTTGAGGACCTTGACATCGATTTGGGAATAAAGCGATTGCTAGCATGATATAAAGTTATTTATCTTTTCTTCTTATTTTTGCTTACATCTCATCAAGTTGGCCAAGGTTATATTAAGAGTCATATGCACTTGGAAATGGTTTGCAAATGCGTCAAGAAGTTCATTGAGTGAACTAATTCAGTTGTTTAGTAAAGAGGAGAACCATTCCAAGGTAGCATCTCTTAACGACCTAGGGAAAAGCTTAACCAAAAGTTTATCATGAAGGACAAAGTCACTACACAATACGGTATAGTAATTAACATGGTTAGAAGGATCTCCCTTTCCTCCATATTTCTCAAATCTAGGCACCTCTAGACCTTGTGGCATCACTGTTCACAATATCTTCAAGGACAATGGGATAATTTTGACATAATATGTAGGTGGTCCATTTTGATTTTGGTTGATGGTGTATACTTGCTTGTGAAGGGGTGAAATGGTTTGGAAAAGTTGATTTATGAGAGGGTGATTACTTGTGTTATGAGATGGAAATGAAAATGGTGGAGTGTGTGTTTGAAGGATAAGTGAATGGAATTATTATAGGTGGTAAGGTGGTGGGAGATATGATGTACGATGCCACATAGGAACTAGGGATGCTAGTGGGAATACCCAAGGAAGGAATCACATTACTAGTTTGTTGCATTGTTGTTGTGACTTGAGGATTGGTATCGGTAGGTGTTGAGGAAATTGTTGTGGGAGGGGGAATTTGAGTTCCTCCTTGGCTTGTGACATTTATTGTTGGTAAAGGATAAATAGTGGTTGGGGAAAGGTGTGTTCCAAATATTTGAACTATGTTTTTCACAAGGTCAAGCCCATCTTGAGTTTCAAGCATGCGGTGAATGTTATCTATAGTAGGGATGACAATAATTGAAATGTTGTCATTTTTCACTTGATGTTGTAGGTTTGCTAAGTATTCATGGATTTGAATTATGTTTTCTTGTGGAACACTATCAATCCTTATTTCAAATTGCATCACACTACTTGAAGGCAAGGAGTTGTTAAGGGTATGGTCCATACCTAGTGTACTAGTGTCAATACTAGAGTGAAAGAGCTAGATAACCCAAGATCCATGATGATTGTGCTATCACGGGATGACATGAGTCTTAAACTTCATCTCACTATAGTATTAGCAATAGGACACCAAATACTCATCCAAGGGCCACTAAATGAAAGGTGAATGCAAATGAAATGTAAGCTAAGAACAATGGAATGCTTATAACATAAATTATGGAAACTAAAAAAAAAGGTAATAAAAGAAAATAGAAATTTAGAACCTAAACTTTGAATGTCAAAAAATGTTGTAAAAAATATGCAAAGGGATCGATTCACCCAAGGTGGTGAATGAGTCCCACAGAGGATTTTTTTTCAATATTTTAAAAAATTGTAATTAAATTTTATGCTTTTTATGATCTGTATGTGAAAGGAAAATGCAAATTTTGTATGAATTTCAATGAAATGAGATGCAAAAATGCAAGCTATATGAGCTTTCACTAATGAAAAATAGAAAACCATAGAATCAAAATTAACCAATACAAATCCTAATGTAATGTTAATGCAAGAAAGATCTAGGATGATAATGCACTCCAAATCAGAATTTTAATGTTCTAAATTCAGGTTCACCAAAATGGAACCATCTAAAAATGGGGCTGACATTAATTAAGGTGATTAAGTGCTATCAAACCCACTTTCAAATCTATTCCATTAAAGGATAACCCTAGAGATATCAATACAAAAGAGAAAGAGATCTTGCAATAGGGATATCCTAGGGGATGAAAGTAGACTAATAAGGGGTTCACCAACAAGTTTCAACTTGGAAAGATAATGAAATGAAAGATGAAATGTAAAACCATAATTGAATGCAAAGTAACACTAAATGACCTAGAAAATTGACTGAAATGAAAAAAAAACTACAAAATAGAATGTGAGCATCTGGAAATGGCTAGATGGAGATATGGAACACTGGAAAATATAACTTTAATGCTAACTAAGACTCATTCACCAAGCTGGGCAAATCATTCCAGAATCTCAAAAACTGTGTGAGAAGAGGCATCTACCAAATGGGTATCCAAGTCTAGAAAATCCTAAAAATTGACTAGAACTGGGACTCATTCGCTAGAAGTGGCGAATTAATCCATTTGGGATATTTTGAATCTTTAAAGGTTAAAATTTCTCTTCTTTGTATGCTCTGTCCTTCTTGATTGGTTTCCAAATCTGAATCTCTAATTTTCAACCTGCAGGTTTTCTCCAAGGCTTGATGACAACTTTGACAATTTTGAGTGACCTGACAACTTTTCTCCAATGTCGCTCCTTAGGAAATCTACAACCTAGACTTGGAAATCACACATAAAGGAGAGGGAAATTTTTTGTAGGATTACTGGATAGGGGTTTTCCTTGGTCAAGCCTCATTTTTGAGATAAATCCTTGAAATAAAATAAAATATGAGTGGAGAATGATGAATGAACAAATGACAATGTTGTAACTCACCAAACCCTTTCAATAAAATAGTAAAAATATGCTTGAGATGGCTGCAATGGATGTAGATCTTGATTCTTTCTTGAAGGTGATAAATCTTGAATGTAATACTTGCTTGAATCATAAAACCCTACATCACAATTGTTAGCAAAGTAAAAAAAATGATGGATGAAATCATTGACATGATGATTGATGCTTGAAGAATTCTCTAAAATGCTTGATAATCCTCTTGACATGATGAGCACAAAAAAATCATGAAACATATCGATGTACAGTAATGAGAATAGACAAGTTCATGAAACATATTAATGTGTAGTATCAATTTGTTCGAGATATGGTGGAGGATGAAAAGTTATGTTTAGAAAAGGTGGATACTTTGAAGAATGTTGCTAATGCTTTGAAAAAGCCAGTGAGAATAAAGAAGTTTAGATGGTGTGCAAGTTCGATGGACCTTGGGGCCTATGCTTGTTAGTAAATTTGTAGTTTGGAGAAAGCCAATAAGTCTTCGTCAAGTGGGAGCTTGTTGGAAAATGTGCCTCAACTTGCTGGCTTGAACCTTTGTTAAGGATTTGATGAATTTAATCTCTATACCATGAAGTCCTTACTTATATTTGGTAGTAGCATGATGACCTTGGCTTCATCAAAAAAATAGTTACATATCGGTGAGTGACAATGTGTTGTCTCACCGATATGCTGATATGCAATAAATGCTCTATCGGTGTGACTTGGGGTCATCAGTGGAACTCTTCACCGGGCTACGCCGATGGACCAATGGTACATGAAAGTGAATTGGTTGGGACCACAAAATAAGTGTATCAACGAACAAGGATCTTGATCTACAGTTGAGATTTGAGTAATCCTATGGTGCTCGTTTTATTCTGCGCTCAGTTGAGGTGAGTATTGACGAACTCTTGTGAACCGAGTGGAATTGTCTGAGTGTTTGAAAGTTGGAGGCATGCGAAGTGTGCAAGCTTTGAACACATGTCATTATTTCAGAAGTCTTTGTAGGAATATTGTTGGTGATTTTTTTTTATTCCCCAAAATCTCACAAGATGTGTATGTGTGTCTTGGTGGACTCAGGCAGTTTGGCGATCAGACGGTTATCACCATACAATGGTAGCTCGGTAGAAGTTGCTTGGGGCATAGTTGGCCATTTTGATAGTCAAAGCTATAGATAAAAGGAGTGATGACATGTGGCATGATCTCATTCATTGATTTTACATTGTTGTTGTAAATCAACTGTTATTGGTCTAATGTTTAAATCTGTGAGAGTGATATGTGCATTAACTGTAAGATCTAATTCGGTGGTTGAAAAAATCCAAATCTAGGTAATTCTCTATAATGGAATTAAATGTTTGGGTGGCCCGATGCGTGATTATAGGGTGATCTAATAAGAGATCTAGTTTCTTTCCGATGAAGTCTAAAATTAAATTGGCCCCTCCTTTGGTTGTTGGAGAGTGATAGGCATAGAGACTAAGGTGATGGTGAGATTTTTGATTCATTGTATGCAGTAATAGAATTGGAACAGTGAGGGGGTTCAAATTGAAGTCTGCTTCCTATGAGCTAACTATCAAAGAGTGAAGTCTGTAACTTTGTATGTAATCTCTTTACTGAAATACAAAGATACTTTTCTTGGTGTGGTGGGTTTTTCTACCTTAAGGGTTTTCCCACATATGTCTGGTGTTATCTCTGTGTATGTGTTATTTATGTTGCTCTTGTCTTATTGTGTGTGTGCATCTCAAATGTAAGAAAGTTTTAAATAAAGGTTTTGCACACTTCTCCTCTGTGGTTTTAGTGTTAGGAAATCATATTCCGTATGTCTTCTTTTCCTTTAGAGTAGAAATTAAAAAATTCAATGGCGGCAACTTTGAATTGTGGAAAATCAAAATGAAAGACTTGCTTGTGGATAGAAACCTATGGGTTGCTGTGTCTAGAACTATGATACAAGGTATGAAACAAGAAGATTGGGATCTTGTAGATAGAAAAGATAGAGGCTTGATAAGACTTAGTCTGGCCGATTCTGTACTCCTGAACATCCATGAGGAGGAGACTGCAACTTCGCTATGGAAGAAGCTTGATGATATTTATCAGGGAAAGTCTTTGGTAAATAAGATTTTCCTCAGGAAGAAGTTATACTCCTTGAAGATGGAAGGAGTATCTATTGCAGACCATCTGAACTCATTTAATATGAGTGTTTCTTAGTTGGCATATGTGGGTGTGAAGATAGAGGAGGAGGATTGTCGCATGCTCTTGTTATGCTCATTACCTGACACTTGGGATCATCTTGTAATGGCTATTGGGAGTACGACCACTACTTTAAAGATGGAAGAGGTTGTCTCGTTGCTATCTCAAGAGACGCGGAGGAAGTCTTCAGAGATGGCCAAAGAGGCCCTTGATGTTTGAGGTAGATTGAAGGAGAAAGGAAAGAAGAAAGACAAAAAGTCTAAACTAAATCTAAAGGGAGATCAAAGTCTCCTGGTAAAAATTCCAAGGTGAAATGCTGGAATTATGGGCAGCCTGTCCATATCTGAAAGGATTGTAAGGAGGAGAAGAAGAATAAATATTTAGACAATAATTCTTGTTAGAGTGATGCAAATGCCTTCATTGTAGCCTTGGTGACTCAGGCATTAGATGATGTCTGGCTGATTGAATCAGGTGCATCTTTCCACATGACATCTCATAGAGAATGGTTGACTAAATACAAAAAGTATGATGGTGGAAAGGTGTACCTGGAAAGTGATTCAACACTAGATATTGTTGGTCATGGAAGAGTCAAAATACAATTCTCTAACGGAAGAATCAAAGGGATTGGTGATGTACTACACATACCAGGTTTGGCTCATCACTTACTTTATGTCAGTAAGCTTAATGATGCTAGTGTGGAAGTTTATTTCTCAAGTAAAGGATGTAAGATGGCTAGAGGCGCTATGGTGTTGTCTAAGGGTGCACATACTAGAACTCTTTACAAGCTGAATACACGTCTTGTTCAATGTAACAACGTCTCTATAAAGTCAAGAAAAGCTACTCATGTAGAGAAGCAGAATGACGCTCCTCTGGATGCAAATTCCTTAGAGGTGAAACTCCAATCTAAGAAAACCATGTTGTGGCATAATAGACTCGGTCACATAGGTGAGAAAGGTTTAAAAACCTTGAAGAATAAAAATATTGTAGAAGGGCTTGTTGATTGTAACCTTGAGATGGATTTTTGGGAACTCTCCATTTATGGATAGAAATATCGCGTTTCTTTTTATTCGAGTCCTCATTAATCTTCTAGTGTATAGGATTATGTTTATTCTAATGTGTTTGGTTTAGTGAATTTTCCTTCATTATCGAAGTCTAGATATTATGTTTCTTTTATCGATGATTATTTGAGTAGGGAATTTTTATACTTCCTTAAAGTAAATCAAAAGTGTTCAGTCAGTTTAAAGAGTCTAAATGCTTGGTAGAGAATTAGAATGGAAGGAAAATCAAATGTTTGAGGATGGATAATGCCAGTGAGTTTTTTTTTGCAGATTTTGAAAGGTACTACAAAGACCATGGGATTAAAACGCAGAAAAATACACCTTATACTCCACAACATAATGGAGTTGCTGAAATATTGAAGAGAACATTAATGGAGAGAGCGAGAAGTATGTTGAGTAGTGCTAGTCTAGAGAAAAATCTGTGGGCTAAGGTTGTGGCTACAACATGTTACCTAGTAAATCGTTCAACTTGTTCTGCTCTTGTTGACAAAACACCTTTGGAAGCTTGGTTTGGTAAGAATCCCTCTCTGAGACATATTCGTGTCTTTGGCTATGAGCTATATGCATATGTGCCGAATTAGAAAAGATCAAAGTTGGAGAACAAGGATATTAAATGTATCTTCATTGGCTATGGTGTTGGTGTGAAAGGATACAATCTTTGGAATCCTGATATTAAGAAGGTTTTGTATAGAAGAAGTGTAATATTTCGTGAGCTGAAGCCTTCAACAACTGATGCAAAGTTAGAGACAGGTCAAAGAGAAAATAAGAATGATGTATTTGACATTCCTAAAAGTCCAAAAAAAGAGGAACTACATGGTGTATGTAAAACTGAGGAGAGTTCAAGTAGCTCTGAGAGTTCTTAAGATGAAGAACAACAACCTCAGATAGTAAGAAGGTCTACATGTGAAAGACGATAACCTGATAGGTATGGTTTCTCTATGTTAGATTCGAACTGTGCCTAAGCTTTGATTACTAACACTGATGAGCCTAAGACTGTGAAAGAGGGAATTAATATGTCTAAATAAAATTCTTGGTTGGAAGCCATGAATGAAGAAATGAAATCATTGAATATGAATGAAACCTGAGATTTGGTATCTTTTCCTTATGGGCGAAAGCCTGTTGGTTGTAAATGGGTATTTAAGATGAAGAGTGGTCTAGATGGCAGTGTTGAAAAGTATAAGGCGAGGTTGGTCGCAAAGGGGTATTCCCAGGTAGGGGGAGCTGATTATGGAGAAATTTTTTCCCCTGTAGCTAAGCTAACATCTATCAGATTTATTTTGTCTTTAGCAGCCGCGTATAACTTATAGATCGAGCAGATGGATGTGAAGACAATGTTTCTCCATGGAGAGTTGGAAGAATAAATTTACATGTCCCAGCCTGAGAGCTTCATTGAAAAAGGTAAAGAAAGTATGGTCTACAAATTAAAGAAATATCTGTATGGTTTGAAGCAGTCGCCTAGAATGTGGTTCCAAAATTTTGACATCTTTGTGTTGTCAATGGGATTTGTGAGATCAAAATCTGATCTTTGTGTGTATTATAAATCTAAAAATGATCATGTTCTTATTATGACCCTGTACGTGGATGATATGTTGTTCATTGGAAATAATAAGTCTATGATTTCTGATCTTAAATCTTAGTTGTGTGCAAAGTTCAAAATGAACGATCTGGGTGCAGCAAGGTATATTCTAGGGATGGAAATAATCAGGGATAGAAAGGGCAGAAATCTTTGGGTAAGTTAGAGTAAGTATGTAAACACTATTCTAGAGAGATTTTATATGAATGATTGCAAGCAACTAGTTGTTCCAGTCTTGCAGGGAACAAAGCTATCTGTTGAAGACTATCCAAAATCTCCTACTAAGATGGAGGACATGACTAGGATGCCTTATGCAAGTGTCATTGGTAGTTTAATGTATGTGATGGTTTGTACAAGGCCAGACATTTCTCAAGTAATGGGATTACTTAGCTGATTTATGGAAAATCCAGGAAGGACACATTGGGATGTTGTGAGAAGAGTTAAGATATTTGAGAGGTACTTTGGAATATGGTCTGTGTTACCATGGAAATTTGGTTGGTTCACAGATAACACTCAACATTCATGGATATGTGGATTCTGATTGGGCAAGGGACATTGACAACAACAGATCCACCATATGATACACTTTAATGTTAAATGGTGGTGCAATCAGTTGGATGAGAAAGCAATAGGCTGTAGTCGCTTTGTCCACTACAGAGGCAGAGTACATGGTAGCAACATACGCCTGTAAAGAAGCTATTTGGTTTGGTCATTTGTGTTATGATATTGGTTTTGATGTAGGGTAGATTACTATTTCTTGTGACAGTCAGAGTGCCATTTGTTTGGAAAAATATTCAAATTTGCATGCAAGGATGAAACATATCAATGTGCACTATCACTTTGTTTGAAATATGGTGGAGGATGGAAAGGTCTGTTTAGAAAAGGTGGATAGTCTGAAGAATGTTGTTGATACTTTGACAAAGCCAGTGAGCATGGACAAGTTCAGATGGTGTGCAAGTTTGATGGGCCTTGGGGCCTATGATCGTTAGTAAATTTGAAGTCTGGAGGAAGCCAATAAGTCTTCGTCAAGTGGGAGCTTGTTGGAAAATGTGCCTCAAATTGCTGGCTTGAACCTATTAAGGACTTGATGAATTTACTTTCTATACCGCAAAGTCCTTCCTTCTCTTTGGTGCTAGCACGATGACCTTGGCTTCATTGGTAGAATGATCACATATCGGTGAGTGATAATGTGTTGTCTCACCAATATGCTGATATGTGATAAATGCTCTATCGGTGTGACTTGGGGTCATCGATGGAACTCTTCACCGGGCTATGTCGATGGACCGATGGTAGATGGTAGCGACTTGGTGGGGACCACAACATAAGTGTATCGACGAATGGGGATCTTGATCTATAGCTGAGATTTGAATAATCCTACAGTGCTTGTTTTATTCCGTGATTAGTTGAGATGAGTACCGACAAACTCTTCTGAACTGAGTGGAATCATCTGAGTGTTTGACACTTGGTGTCATGCGAAGTGTGCAGGATTTGAACACATTTTTTTCTTTCGGAAGTCTTTGTGGGAATATTGTTAGTGCTTTTTTTTTATTCCTCAAAATTGCACAAGATGTGTACGTGTGCCTTGGTGGACTCTGGCGGTCAGGCGATTAGACGGTTATCGCCATACCGCAGTAGCTTGGTAGGAGTTTCTCGGGGTACAATTGACCATTTTGATATCCAAAGTGATGGATGAATGGAGTGAAGACACATGGCACAATCTCATTCGTTGATTTTACATTGCTTTTGTAAATCAACTGTTATTGGTCGAATGTTTAAATCTGTGAAAGCGATATTTGCATTAACTGTAAGATCTAACTCGACGGTTGATAGAATCCAAATCTAGGTAATTCTCTGTAATGGAATTAAATGTTTGGGCAACCCGATGTGTGATTGAAAGGTGATCTAATCAGAGATCTAGTTGCTTTTCGGTGAAGTTATGGAATTAAATTGACCCCTCCTTTGGTTTTTGGAGAGTGATAGGCATAGAGACTAAGGTGATAGTGAGAGTTGTGATTCATTGTATGTGGTAATAGCATTGGAGCGGTGAGGGGATTCAAACTAAAGTTTGTTTCCTATGAGCTAACTATCAGAGAGTGAAGTCTATAACTTTGTATGTAATATGTTTATTGAAAGACATAGATACTTTGCTTGGTGTGCTGGGTTTTTCTCCTATAAGGGTTTTCCCAAGTATATCTGGTGTTATCTCTATGTATGTTTTATTTATGTTGCTCTTGTATTATTATGTATATGCATCTCAAATGTAAGAAATTTTTAAATAAAGGTTTTTGGCACTTCTCCTCTGTGGTTTTAGTGTTAGGAAAGCGTATTCCGCACGTCTTGTTTTCTTTTCAAGTGGTATCAGAGATTGGCCAGTTGTGTTATCCTTCTTAGTAGGGCTGGTTTTTTATGCAAATACTGTTCCAGGGGGAGCCTTGCAAATTTCGAACCAAGTTCTATTTGAGATGGCGAGTACATCAGGTAGAGTATAAATTGAAAAATTCAATGGCAGAAAATTTGAGTTGTGGAAACTCAAAATGGAAGACTTGCTTGTGGATAGAGACCTCTGGGTTGTTGTGTCTGGAACTATGCCACAAGGTATGAAACAAGAAGATTGGGATCTTGTAGATATAAATTATAGAGGCTTGATAATACTTATTTTGCCGATTGCGTACTCCTGAACATCCATGAGGAGAAGACTGCAACTTCGTTATGGAAGAAGATTGGTGATATTTATTAGGGAAAGTCTTTGGTAAATAATATTTTCCTGAGGAAGAAGTTATACTCCTTGAAGATGGAAGAAGGAGCATTTGCTGCAGACCATCTAAAATCATTTAATATGAGTGTTGCTCAGTTGGCATATGTGGGTGTGAAGATAGAGGAGGAGGATCATTGCATGCTCATGTTATGTTCATTACCTGACACTTGGGATCATCTTGTAATGGCTATTGGAAGTATGACCACTAATTTCAAGATGCAAGATGTTGTTGCCTCACTGCTGTCTGAAGAGATGTAAAGGAAGTCTTCAGAGATGGCCAAAGAGGCCCTTGTTGTTCAAAGTAGATCGAAGGAGAAAGGCAAGAATAAAGACAAAAATTCTAAACTAAATATGAAGGGAGATTAAAGTCTACTGGTAAAAAGTCCCAAGTCAAATGCTGGAATTTTGGGCAACGTCGCCATATCCAAAAGGATTGTAAGAAGAAGAAGAAGAATAACTCGTCAGATAATGATTCTTCTCAAAGTGATGCAGATGCCTTCATTGTAGCCTTGGTGACTCATGCATCGGTTGATGTTTGTCTGATTGAATCAGGTGCATATTTCCACATGATGTATCATAGAGAATGGTTCACTAAATACAAAAAGTATGATGGTGGAAAGGTGTACCTAGCAAGTGATTCAACACTAGAGATTTTTGGCCGTGGAAGAGTCAAAATACAATTGCCTAATGGAAGAATCAAAGGGATTGGTCATATACTACACATACCAGATTTGGCTCGTAACTTAATTTCTATCAGTAAGCTTAATGATGTTGGTGTGGAAGTTTCTTTCTTGAGTAAAGGATGTAAGATGGCTAGAGGCACTATGGTGCTGGCTAAGGGTGCATGTACTAGAGCTCTGTACATGCTAAATACACATCTTGTTCAATGTAACAAAGTCTCTATAAAGTCACAAAAATATGCTCATGTAGAGAAGGAGAATGACGGTCCTCTGGATGCAAATTCCTTGGAGGTGAAACTCTCAGCTGAGAAAACCATGCTATGGCATCATAGACTCGGTCACATAGGTGATAAAGGTTTAAAAACCTTGAAGAATAAAAATATTGTAGAAGGGCTTGTTGATTGTAACCTTGAGATGGATTTTTGGGAACTCTCCATTTATGGATAGAAATATCACGTTTTTTTTTATTCGAGTCCTCATTAATCTTCTAGTGTATAGGATTATGTTTATTCTAATGTGTTTGGTTTAGTGAATTTTCCTTCATTATCGAAGTCTAGATATTATGTTTCTTTTATTGATGATTATTTGAGTAGGGAATTTTTATACTTCCTTAAAGTAAATCAAAAGTGTTCAGTCAGTTTAAAGAGTCTAAATGCTTGGTAGAGAATCAAATTGGAAGGAAAATCGATTTTTTTATGACAGATAATGGCGGTGAGGTTTGTTCTGCAGATTTGAAAAGGTACTGCAAAGACCATGGGATTAAAAGGCATAAAACTACACCTTATACTCCACAAAAAAATAGAGTTGCTGAAAGTTTGAACAAAACGTTAATGGAGAGAGTGAGAAGTATGTTGAGCAGTGCTAGTTTGGAGTCAGATTTTTGGGATGAGGTTGTGGCTATAACATGTTACCTGGTAAATCATTCACCTTGTTCGGCTCTTTTTGACAAAACACCTTTGGAAGCTTGGTCTAGTAAGAAGCCCTCTCTGAGAAATATTTGTGTCTTTGGCTATGAGGCATATGCATATGTGTCGAATGAGAAAAGATCAAAGTTGGAGAACAAGGCTGTTAAATGTATCTTCATTGACTATGATGTTGGTGTGAAAGGATACAAGCTTTGGAATCCTGATACTAAGAAGGCTTTGTATAGCAGAAGTATAATATTGTGTGAGCTAAAGCCTTCAAAACCTGATGCATAGTTAGAGATAGGTCAAAGAGAAAAGAAGAATGATGTAGTTAACATTCATCAAAATCTAGAAAAAGAGGAAGTGCATGGTGTACCTAAAACTAAGGAGAGTTCAGGAAGCTCTGAGAGTTTTCAAGATGAAGAACCACAACCTCAGCCAATAAGAAGGTCTACATGTGAAAGATGACAACCTGATAGGTATGGTTTCTCTATGTTAGATTCAAACTGTGCCTAAGCTTTGATTACTAACACTGATGAGCCTAGGATTGTGAAAGAGGAAATTAATATGTTTGATTCAAATTCCTGGTTGGAAGTCATGAATGAAGAAATGAAATCATTGAAGAAGAATGAAACCTGGGATTTGGTACCTTTTCCTGAAGGGAAAAAGCCTATTGGTTGTAAATGGGTATTTAAGAAGAAGACTGGTCTAGATGACAGTGTTGAAAAGTATAAAGCGAGGTTGGTTGCAAAGGGATATTCCCAGGTAGAGGGAATTGATTATGGAGAAATTTTTTCCCTTGTAGCTAAGCTGACATCTATCATATTTTTTTGTCTTTAGCAATTGCATGTGACTTAGAGATCGAGAAGATGGATGTGAAGAAAACGTATATTTTGGGGATGGAAATAACCAAGGAATGGAGGATGTGCAGTATATCGATGCACAATATCAATTTGTTCGAGATATGGTTGAGGATGGAAAGGTCTATTTAGAAAAGGTGGATACTCTAAGGAATGTTGTTGATGCTTTGAAAAAGCCACTGAGCATGGAAAAGTTCAGATGGTGTGCAAGTTCAATATTCCTTGGGGCCTATGATCATTAGTAAATTTGAAGTCTGGAGGAAGCCAATAAGTCTTCGTCAAATGGGAGCTTGTTGGAAAATGTGCCTCAACTTGTTGGCTTGAACCTCTATTAAGGACTTGATGAATTTACTCTCTATACCATGAATTCCTTCCTTCTCTTTGGCGGTAGCATGATGACCTTGGCTTCATCAGTAGAATGATCGCATATTGGTGAGTGAAAATGTATTATCTCACCGATATGCCGATATTCGATAAATGCTCTATCAATGTGAATTGGGATCATCGGTGGATCTCCTCACTGGGCTATGCTGATGGACCGATGGTAGATGGTAGAAAATTGGTGGGGACCACAACATAAGTGTACCGACAAACAAGGATCTTGATCTATGGTTGAGATTTGACTAATTCCATGGTGCTCGTTTTATTTCACACTCAGTTGAGGTGAGTATCGATGAACTCTTGTGAATGTTTGAGTGTTTAACACTTGGCAACATGCGAAGTGTGCAAGCTTTGAACATGTGTCGTTGTTCTGGAAGTCTTTTAGGGAATATTTTTTGTGCTTTTTTCAATTCCTCGAAATTGCACAAGATGTGTATATGTGTCTTTGTGGACTCTGGCGGTCTAGCAATCAAACGGTTATCGCCATACTGCGGTGGCCGTTAGGCCATACCATGGTAGGTTAGTAGGAGTTTATCGGGGCACAATTGACTATTTTGATAGTCAAAGTGATGGACGAATGGCGTGACAAAATGTGGTGTGATCTCATTTGTTGATTTTACATTACTGTTGAAAATCAATTGTTATTGGTCGAATGTTTAAATCTATGAAAGAAATATGTGCATTAATTGTAAGATCTGATACAGCGGTTGATAGAGTCCAAATCTAGGTAATTCTCTGTAATAGAATTAAATGTATGGGCAGCTCGATGCGTGATTACAGGGCGATCTGATCAGAGATCTAGTTTCTTGTCGGTGAAGTGTGGAATTAAATTGGATCCTCCTTTGGTTGTTGGAGAGTGATAGGCATAGAGAGTAAGGTGACAGTGAGAGTTGTGATTTAGTGTATGCGATAATGGCATTGAAACAATGAGGGGGTTCAAACTAAAGTTTGCTGCCTGTGAGCTAACTATCAGAGAGTGAAGTCTGTAACTTTTTATGTAATTTGTTTACTAAAATACAAAGATACTTTTCTTGGTGTGGTGGGTTTTTCTCCTATAAGGGTTTTCCCACGTATATCTGGTGTTATCTCTGTGTATGTTTTATTTATGTTTCTCTTGTCTTACTGTGTATGTGCATCTCAAACATAAGAAATTTTTAAATAAAGTTTTTTTGTACTTCTCCTCTATGGTTTTAGCATTAGGAAAGCGTATTCTGCACATCTTATTTTCCTTTCATAAACTACTACAAATATGCTTGAGATGGATGCAATCGATGCGGATCTTGATTCTTTCTTGAAGGTGATAAATCTTGAATGTAATACTTGCTTGAATCATAAAACCTTACATCACAATTGTTAGCAAAGTAGAAAACATGATGCATGGAATCCTTGACATGATGATGCTTGAAGAATTCTCTAAAATTCTTGATAATTTTTCCTTGAATTCTCTTGAATTCTCTTGTAAACTCAAGATTTCTATAAGGACGAATACTTGAATGCTTGGGGTGTTAGGATGAAAATGAGTGAAAGAACCTTCTATTTATACTCAATTATGCAAATATTCCCGAAATTACAACACTACAAGTTGACATCAGATCTAGGAGAATAAAATCTCACCAGAAATTTGAATTAATTTTGATTTTGGGCCACATAAGACTCATACGCCCAAGGTGGCGAATGAGGCCCACGAGGCTTAATTTTTAGGACCATTTTTTTAAAATTCTTTGAAATGTGTGAAACCATGTTTGAGACCAAAAGATATAGGTGGGACCCATTTTACCAAGGTGGAGAATGAGTCCTAGATCACTAAATCCGGGCCACTCAAGCCTAAAACACCTGAATTATGATTGGTGTCGAGATTATCCTCAAAAAGATGCATTAAATAGGGCTTGTGGATGCAAAATAGGGCAAATTAAAACATAAGAAAGCCCAATTATTAATGAAAAACCTAGCAAAGTCTGAAAGTATGTTACAACACTTTTAAAAACTCCAAATAGGGAAAGATTAATGTTTATCTTAATTAAAAAGAGGTTTATTAGGTTGATAATACCTTAGTAAAGTTTGGAAGTGTGTTACAACACTTCACAACACTTTAGCAAGGTAACATTTAAATCCATTAGTTCACAAGGCCTGAGACCTAATGTGAATGTGTCAATCACATTACAACACTAAATCAAGGAAAAAATAATCCTAACTCACAAGGAGGGCCCAAACAAGCCAGGAAAAGTAGAAGGGATACTTTTTTCATGACTACAACCACCACCAACCACAATGAATTTTTGTCTCTAAAGACCTTGTTATTGTGCTCTGACCAAAGAAACCACCTAGTAAAGAACAAAGATTGCCACCAGAGCTCCACAATCAAAGGGTGAGACACTGGGGGACACTGATTGTTTAGGATGCAATGAACAAATTCATACTTTATTTTGATTCACCTAAGGGTTGATATTCATTTCATTGTGTGAATCTCATTTCTTAATGAAATTAGAGAAGTAGGACCGCTTTTCCCGGTTTGGATCCACTTTTCCATTTTGGGAAATTCCCCTATCCTATTTTTCTATGTTCCAAGTATAAATAATTTGTAACATTTATAAGAAAACCTTTCCATTTCAAGATTAGTTATTTCATATTAATTATGAGGTAAAATTTCAAAAATAAAGAAAATCATGATTTCAATTCCTATTTGTTAACAACTAATTTTGATAATTATAATATTAATAATAATATGAAACAAATCAAAATTTGATACAATCATGGCCAAAGAACCTTATCGAGGAACCCATAAAACAATTAATTGAAGACAATGTAAAAAAAATTCAAATTCTTTATTATTAGAAGCATTCATTACATAATTACAACAATGTTCTTGTTATAACTTATGGTCTTCATCTCTACATTACAATATTCTTCCTTAAAATTATGAACCCCAAAACACATTGTCTTCCAATATCATATACCTCTTATGTGTAAGGAAGCTCAACCATCAAGGAAAGGAAGTTCATTTTTCTTACCAAAAACTCAATTTCTACAATAAAAATTTGCCACATGTCAAAAAATTATTTGAGGTTCATCTCTATTTATTCCTTGTCAGGGGTTCCCATCTTGATGGGAACCAGGAACCGACACGAAATTGGATGTATCTTCTCCTTTGGAAACCATTCAAAGTGTTCTTACTTATTTCTTTAGGGGTTCTGAGCTTGTTAGGAACCATGAACTTGTTGACTTTATCTTTGTGGCATATTTGTCCTTGATGTCAAAACTGATAAGTTGGTTTGATTAAGTACGAATGCTTTTGTTTTCAGTGATTCACACTTATACAGTCACATGATGTTTACAGTGATGGTGACATATTTACATGTTGATGACTCATGTTATTTTGGTGGTTTGATCTTCATGGCATATGATGCTTTACATAGTTGATTTTATTTTCCACATGAATATTCAGTAGGGATAATTTATTCAATTCAAGTTTACTAAAGCTTGGCATTATTATTCTCTTTGATTTCATATCATCTGGCACAATTTCTATGCTATGCATATCATTTCGGCATTCACAATTTGGCATATTCATTTGTTATTGGCACAGTTGGCATAATTACTTGTTTTTTATCTTGATTTGTTGGTGATGAGTTCACTTTGATATGGTTGGAATTCTATTAAGTTCTACTATCTTTGTCTAGTCTAATCTGTTGGATTCATGTGCAAAGGTTATATTTGTCATATACAAGTGATAGAATTTCATTGCTTATATTGAATGTAATGTTGACATTCAGCTATGAGATTTGTTTGACTTCACAAGGTATTTATAAAATATGTGCTTCACCTTGTGTGAAGTATTCTAGCACACATTATTATATATCTTGGTTGATACACAAACATGAATATTTGGACTTTGGCTTAGCATTGGTCTTCACAAATACTTGTCTTCATTATTCTTCGAGCCCTTCAAATTTTGCATATGATATTAAAACTATCACCGAGCTTTAAATATTTATTTGAAAACATTGTTCAAAGTGATATTGTTTCGAGCCTTTTATATTTAACATGGGGATGATTTTTTTTTAAAGTCACATGGCAGTGACCAAGGAATATTCAAACTCTTGAGTGATATCGGGTATCGACAACTATCATTCACTTTGGATTAATGTTTGTATGTCTTATCATAATGATGTCGGTATTTTGAGAAAAGGATATTCCTTACAAAATATGCGATGGACTTAAAAAAAAAATTAATTATCTTTGAGTTTGGGTTTAGGTATTTTTGTTGTTTCTTTATCATGGCTACACATGGAACCCTGGCTTCCATGGAGTGCATGATGATTTGTAGGTATTTAGTGTCTTCACACAGCGGATACATTGAGGGTTTATGATCTTGTTTTGCTGAAGCTTGCTGGTAGTAAGAGTTGTTTGGATTTTTCATCATTTTGGTTTTGAAATTGGAATACTAGCTATGAGCTAGTATGTGTGCGGATGTGGAATTTAGAGGAGTTTCTTCCAGCTGGGTCATTATGAGTTTACTTGATAGACTATGATGGTTTCTTTTGCTTCATCCTTCATGACCAACTATTGATAACTCCATGTGTTGTTTTTGTGGTTTAGTTTTTTAAAAAGAAAATATGTTGAATTATTTTGTTTGGGCATCTTAAGAAGATTAAGTATTGTTTTTTGTGAAGATTGAAATCAGTTAAGGTTTCACAAACCTGAGTTGTTTTTTAATTGAATGTGGTAATATTTGTTAAACATGTTTACTTTAAAGGAGAATGATTGAGGGTTTTTCATTTGAACCCTAACTCGATTTACTATTTCAGTTATATAAATTGCATACAAAGGTGGTTCTTTGTGGGGTCTTTAAAAGATGACTTAGAGACATTGTTTTGTGATATATGAAAAGAGGAATATGTTCTCAAACATTTGATACAGAAGATATTGCATTTAAAATCTGATTGTTATTTGAGAAGATGTTGATATACAAAATTCTTCAAAAGGCTTATTGAAAATCTTTCAAAGTCTTCTATTGTAATTCTAGAGCTGCAAAATCTGCAATCTAGGGTTCTGATAGGATGATATCTCAGTGATATGTTAAATTGAGCTCGTGCTCCTATTGAAGTTGGTACTTTAGAATGTTTGGTGTTGAGTTGGTACTCTTTTGAATGAAATAATGTGTTATGTGGTGAAGTTGTGTTTCAACCTATGTTCTTAAATGTTGTTTTTTTTCATTATTTCATTTGTCAATACACTCCATGCAATGCTCTGATACTTGACTAAATATTTCATTTTGTTTTAGATGAAATCTTGTGAAAATAAAGCATTAAAAGGAATTGTTCAATCAAGTTTACTTGAAAAATCAACATCATGCTTTGACATTGTTAAGTAATGTTATTGTGATCAGTATTTCTATTGTTAACGTTCATTGAGTTTTCCATGTTCACTCTGCAATTAAAAGGTTACATTAAATTGTTTCAAGGTCTTAGTTCTAAGTCAAGTGAAAATTTTATAATACTCTAATTCATCCCCTCTCTCAGAGTAATTCATCTTCCAACAATTGGTATCAAAGTGTAGGGCCCTACATTAGGTGTCATACATAGGGTTGATTCTAGTCTTGGAAGTCCATATGTCACATGTGCAAGAAGGTTCATCTGTTACAGGAGATTCTTTGTTTGATGGCTCTGATTATGTTTTCTAGAAAATCAGAGTGGAAACATATATGATTTCTATTGATTTAGATGTTTGGAATACTATGCAAAACAAATATGATGTACAGGTGCATCAATACCCACTGATTATGATGAGAAAAGAAAATATGAAACAAATGCTAGAGCTAAACATGCTCTTCAATGTGGTTTGACAAAATAAGTGTTTTTTAAAGTTATGCATTGTAAATAAGCCTTTTCAATATGGGAAAAACTTGAGAATGTGTATTAAGGGAATGGAAATGAAATATGATGAAAAGATTGTAGATTACTTGCTATGAATAGATGAAATTGTAAATGCAAGAAGAGGTTTAGGTGAAACAATTAAAGATTTTGATGTGGTTAGGAAAGTAATCAGAACTTTGCAACCTAAATTTGAATCTAAGGTTTCTACTCTTGAAGAGAAGAAGCATTTTGATCAGCTTTCCTTCGATAACTTACAAGGTATTCTAACTGCATATGAAATGAGAATTGGTAATACTGGTTCTACATCAAAAGAATCTACCTTCAAGGAAAAAAATAAAGATTTATCAGATGATAGTGATTTTGATTGATCATATTCAAAAGAAGCTCTTCTTGTCAAAAAAATATAAAAAAAAGTATAAGGGTAAGCTTCCCTTTAAATGTTTTACTTGTGGCAAGCCTGGACACTTTTCTGCTAAATGTCCTTACAATGATCATTCTAATGAGGATGAAAAACCAGAAAAATAGTATATGAAAAAGGATTTTAATCCTAAAAAGAAGTTTAACTTGAAAATGAAAAAGAGTCTCTTTACCAAAGAAGAGTTCAAATAAAGAACCAAAAAAATAGTCTGATTTAGAAAACTGTGAAATTGAATTGCTTTGTGCATTTCAAGAAATAAAATGATTAAAGAAAAAAATTGCTTCTTAAGAGCATAGTCCAAACAATATGATCACATGCTTACAAGTTGAACTTGATGAATCTAAAAGAGCTATGGATAATCTCAAATCAGTTCTTGTTGATAAAGATACAGAGATTCAAAAACTTGAACAATAGGTTGTCACTCTTAAAAAGAAAGTTGAAGGCTATGAAAACACTATTCACTTGAATGATATACTTGGGAAACAAAAGTAACACCTCCAAAAACACCCACCCTCCAGGATTGTTATCAAGAGTCATCTTGAAGATCAAATAATTGGGGATAGAAGTGTTGGTGTCTTGACAAGAAGGAGAACAAAACTTGAGGAACAAGCTCAAATTATTGAACAATTCTATTTAGTAAATGAGTTTGAACCCAAGACATGCAGTGAAGCATTAGATGATGAATGTAGGTTGAAAGAAATGCAAGAAGAAATCAGCCAAATTGAAAATAATAAGACTTGGGAGTTATTCCCAAGACCCGATGACAAGAATGTCATTGGTGGAAAATGGGTTTTCAGAAATAAACTTGATGAATGTGGCAAAGTTCTAAGGAAAAAGGCACGATTTGTGTGCAAAGGTTATGCACAATAGGAAGGTATTGATTTTGGCGAAACTTATGAACTTGTTGCTAGAATTGAATCCATTAGAATATTTTGGGCATTCTCATGTTTTAAGAACTTTAAGGTTTATAAAATGGATGTCAAAACTACTTTTTTGAATGGATATCTTGATGAGGAAGTGTATATGGAACAACTTGAAGGGTTTGTTTCACAAGACAAGCCTACTTATGTTTACAGGTTGAAAAAGGCCTTATATGGTCTTAAACAAGCTCCTAGATCTTGGTATTCAAGGCTGGGCTCACATTTAACAACTAATGGCTTCATAAGAGGTGGTGTGGAAAACAACCTCTATGTCAAAATGGAAGGTAATGATATTTTGGTTGTTGAAGTTTATGTTAATGACATTATCTTTGGGTGTAATAATGATGCTTTATCCAAAAAAGTTTTCTAAGATTATGGAATCAAAATTTGTGATGTCCATGTTAGGTGAACTAACTTTCTTTCTCGGACTTCAATTTTCTCAACTTGAACATGGCATTTTCTTGTCTCAAACTAAATATGCAAAGGAAATGCTTAAAAAAATTCAGATGAATGATTGTCATGAAGTAAGCACTCCTATGGTAACTGGTTGTAAACTTTCCAAAGTTGATGATTCTCCTAATGTAGATCAATCTGAATATCACCCTATGATAGGTAGTTTATTATACCTGACTATTTCTAGACCTGATTTAATGCAAGCAGTTTGTATGGTTTCTAGA
Organism: Sequoiadendron giganteum; assembly: GCA_007115665.2. Classification (NCBI taxonomy): domain Eukaryota; kingdom Viridiplantae; phylum Streptophyta; class Pinopsida; order Cupressales; family Cupressaceae; genus Sequoiadendron; species Sequoiadendron giganteum. The sequence goes on along the minus strand of CM021100.1, from coordinate 378,324,768 downwards.
TTCCAATATGCTCCTAAACAGACACATCTTACAACTATAAAAATAAATTTTAAATACATTTAGGGTACTCTTGACTATGGTCTTTGATATCCAATAAATGATGGTTTCACCTTGTTGGCCTATACTGATGTAGATTGGGTTGGTTGTTAGATGATAGGAAAAGCACTAGTGGTGCTGCATTCTTTCTTGGTGATCGTTTGGTTGCATGGAATGTAGCAAGAAATAATATTTTGTTCCACTTTTTATAACATAAGAAGAATACATTGCTGCTACATCCTATTGTATGCAATTACTTTGGATGACACAAACTCTTTTTGATATGGGTATTGCTGTTGAAAAACATGTCTCTATCTTTTGTGAAAATAAAAGTGCTATAAATTTGTCTAAGAATCCAGTTATGCATTCAAGAACCAAGCACATTTCTATTAAATCTCACTTTCTTCGTGAAAAGGTGCTGGCTAATGAAGTTTCTGTGCAATATGTCCCTACTCAAGCAGATGTGGCAGATATTTTTACAAAGCCTTTGGCTAAAGAAGCCTTTGAAAGCCTTTGTTCTCGGTTGGGAGTTGTCTCCGAATCTTTGCTTTCTTAATGCTCTATCATGGACTTAGGGGGAGATTTTTAGATCTCTGAGCAACTTGTTACTGCTTCATTTGATTTTTATTTTCCGCTCCATTGTTACATCTACAACTGTTTCAATTTTATTTCTTGGAATTTCATAGGTTCTCCTTTGTCCTTGTGATGAAAAGGGGGAGAAATATGCAGTTTTGGTTTAGATGGTTCTATATGATGGCTCAATATTTGGCTCAGTTTGTTGGCCCAGTTTCTTGTTTTTTCCATCAAGGACAAAGGGGGAGTTTGTTGACTTTATTTTTGTGGCATATTTGTCCTTGATGTCAAAACTAATAAGTTGGTTTGATTCAGTACCAATGCTTTCATTTTCAGTGATTCACACTTATGCAGTCACATGATGTTTACAGTGATGGTGACATATTTACATGTTGATGACTCATGTTAGTTTTGTGGTTTGATCTTCATGGCATATGATGCTTTACACAGTTGATTTTATTTTCCACATGCATATTCAATAGGGATAATATTGAATTCAAGCTGACTAAAGCTTGACATTACTATTATCATTGATTTCATATCATCTGGCTCAGTTTCTATGCTATGCATATCATTTCGGCATTAACAGTTTGGAATATTCATTTGTTATTGGCACAGTTGGCATAATTACTTGTTTTTTATCTTGATTTGTTTTTGCCCAGTTCACTTTGATATGGTTGGCATTTTATTCAGTTCTACTATCTTTGGCTCGTCTAATCTATTGGACTCATGTGCATAGGTTATATTTGTCAAATACAGGTGATAGCATTTCGTTGCTCAGATTGAAGGTAATGTTGACATTCAGTTATGAGATTTGTTTGTATTCACAAGGTATCTATAAAATATGTGCTTCAACTTGTGTGAAGTATTCTAACACACATTCTTATATATCTTGGTTGATACACAAAGGTGAATATTTGGACTTTAGCTTAGCATTGGTCTTCACAAATACTTGTCTTCATTATTGTTTGAGCCCTTCACATTTTGCATATGATATTATAATATCATAGGGGTAAATGTTTATATGACAAAATTGTTCAAAATGATATTGTTTCGGGCCTTTTATATTTAACATGGGAATGATTTTTTGTAAAGTCACATGGCAATGACCAGGGAATATTCAAACTCTTGAGTGATATCAGGTATCAACAACTATCATTCACTTTGGATTAATGTTTGTATGTCTTATCATAATGATGTTGACATTTTGAGCAAAGGATATTCCTTAAAAAATAGGCGACGGACTTCAAAAGTTTATTAATTACCTTTGAGTTCGAGTTTAGGTATTTTTGTTGTTTCTTGATCATGGCTAAGCATGGAACCCTAGCCACCATGGAGTGCATGATGATCTACAGGTTTTTGGTGTCTTCACACAGTGAAAACATTGAGGGTTTATGATATTGTTTTGCTGAAGCTTGCTGGTAGTAAGAGCTGTTTGGATTTTTCATCATTCTGGTTTCAAAATTGGAATACTAGCTATGAGCTAGTATGCGTGTGACTATGGAATTTAGAGGAGTTTCTTCTAGCTGGATCGTTATAAGTTTACTTGATAGACTATGGTGGTATCTTTTGCTTTATCCTTCATGACCAGGTATTGATAAATATGTGTGTTGTTTTTGTGGTTTATTTTAAAAAATAGAAAAGATGTTGGATTATTTTGTTCGGGCATCTTAAGAAGATTAAGTATTGTTTTTGTAAAGATTGAAATCTGTTAGGTTTTCACAAACCTGAGTTTTTTTTTAACTAAATGTGGTGATATTTGTTAAACGAGTTTAATTTGGAGGAGAATGATTGAGGGATGTTAATTTGAACCCTAACCCTTGTTATTGTTTCACTTATATAAACTACATACAGAGGTGGTTCTTTGTGGGGTCTTTAAAAGATGACTTAGAGACATTGCTTTGTGAGATCTGAAAAGAGGAATATGTTGTTCTCAAAAATTTGATATAGAATATATTGCATTGAAAATCTGATTGTTATTTGAGAAGATGTTGATATACAACATTCTTCAAAAGGCTTATTGAAAATCTTTCAGATTTTTCTATTATAATTCTAGAGTTACAAAATCTGAAATCTAGGTTTTGATAGGATGCTATATCAGTGATATGTTAAATTGAGTTGGTCATCCTATTGAAGTTGGTACTTTAGAATGTTTGTTGTTGAGTTGGTTCTCTTTTGAATGAATACAAAGATCAATTTACGAGTGATTTTTTTATAGCCCAAGAGGGTTTTTCCACTCAGGAAAATAATGTGTTATGTGGTGAAGTTGTATTTCAACATATGTTCTTAAATGTTGTGTTTTTTATTATGTCATTTGTCAATACATTTCATGCAATTCTCTGATACTTGACTAAATATTTCATTCTATTTTTCATGAAATCTTGTGGAAATAAAGCATTAAAAGGAATTTCTCAATCAAGTTTACTTGAACAATCAACGTCATTCTTTGACATTGTTAAGTAATGTTCTTGTGATCAATATTTTTGTTGTTAACGTTCATTGACTTGTCCATGTTCACTCTGCAATTAAAGGTTACCTTAAATTGTTTCAATATCTTAGTTCTAAGTCAAGTGAAAATTTTATATTACTCTGATTCACCCCCTCTCTCAGAGTAATTCATTTTCCAACAAAACCAACACCTTTTTAGAGGTTCCTAATCCTTGGGGAACTTCCAAAATATTTATCCAACCTTTCCATTTTTTGTATTTTTTTGGGGTGTCAATCTTGAAAGGAAAACAAGGAACCAACCACCTTGTTAGAGGTTCCTACTCCACTAGTAACTTCTAAAATACTTGTCCTTGGCCCTTTTTTGTGGGTTACAAATCTATTTGGAACTAAGAATTGAACAATTTTTAGAGGTTCTTTATCCACTAGGAAGTTTCAGATTCATTACAAACTCCACAAAAATTGAGTGTATAAAAATCTTCAACGGTTTCAATAGGAATATGAATTGTTAGAGGTTCCTAGGGTTCTTGGAACACCTCAAAGATGTAATGAGTTCCTATGTAGGACTAAAGATTTGACCACCCATAACGTCCTCAAATTTCATCCAATTTTCTCCAAATTTGAACTAGAGATACTCTTTTAGCTCCTCTTCAAGATGAAGTATTGAATTAACTAAAATTTAACTTATATTTATCTCTTGAAATAAATAACTAGAAAAAAACTATTGCATAATAGAAAGAAATAAAATAAGAATTAGTTTTTAGGTGATACATGATTTCTCATGAACTTAGATGCTCCTACATCAAACATGCAAAGTAAGATAATTTTTACAATGAGTTTGCAACTCATGAATATTTTCGTAACTCTAGAATATGAATTCCATACTTAACCAATTTTGTAGCATTCATTGAAGAGGATTTATATGAAGCTCTATTCTTTAAATAGATAAGGTATTCCATATATTATTTCACCCTTAATATTTTAACTAGTCAAGAATCAATCACTTTTTCTATCTCATCAAATTTATTCTCACGAAACTAATGTGTACATTCTTGTACATCTTGAAAATCTGAGTATGTATCCCCTTGTATACTTTTCTCCCCTTCAAAATACTTGTACAAATCAACAACATTGAAAATGAGAGATATATCTATAATTTTCGGAAGTTAATTTTCATAGAAACTAAATGATAAATTTTCAACACCCTACATGGCCCTATATTTTTTCATTTTAAATTATTATATGTTCCTATTGGAACCTCTCTTTTTGTGAATTTTCCAAAACCAAGCCACCTATTTGAAACTCTTGTGTTATCCTATGCATATAAACATGCTCTTTATATTTCATGGTACTTTTCTCCAAATTATTCTTCAATTCCTTATGTAACTCATAAATTTATTCAACAAAATACTATTCCATAGGAATTTTCCTACTCAAATCTACACTATCTCTCATCCCATCAATACCTCTAGGGCTATACCCATAGAAAATATGGAAATGATTTTTTTCCCACACTCCTATTGAATGAATTATTAAAGAAAAATATGGCTAGAAGCCAATATCAAGTCCCATTGGTTTAGCTTATCACCTAGAAAACTTATTATAAAATTACTATGACTTATTTTTATAACCTTAGTTTGACCATTTGTATGAGGATTGTAATATGAGCTGAAACTCAATTGTGTTCCTATTTTATTCTCTAATTTACACACAAAAAATGGCCAAAAAAATTGGCATCCAAATCTAAAATAATTATTTAAGGTAAACCATGTAGCCTAACTACCTCCTTAAAAAATAATGTAGCTATGTGGGAAGCATCATTACTCTTCTCACATGGAATAAAATGAACCATTTTTGAAAATCTATCAACAAAAATAAAAATTGAGTCATTACCTCTTTGTGTTTGAGGAAAAACCAAAACAATGTCCATAGTTATATGTTCCTGCTACCTCTCTCTGGTATTGGAAATGAGTGATACAACCATGTATTCTATATTACTCATTTATCATGTTGGTAAATTCTACAACCTTGTCCAAATTATTTACATCTACACTCATTCTAGGGAAAAAATACCCTTTCACTCAATTGTGCCAATATTTTATCTATTCCAAAGTGTCCACTCAAACCTCCACTATCCTTTTCTCTAACTAATATTTATCTAGTTTAACTCTATGGTATGCATGATATTTTAACTTTAAACAATAATTCTTCCTAAATAAAATACTCTAGCCATAGACTTCTATCCTTCTCCCCTAGAATCTTGCATTCCGCCCATGCTTCCTTAAAATATATGTCATCTTGATATAATTATTTCATCACATAAAATATAAAAACATTAACTCTCAATTCATTCAACAATTTTATTTTTCTAGATTAAGTGCATATGCTACCCTATTAGATTGACCAATTTTATTCTTAAAAAATAACTCTATAGAAATTCTACCAATTTCATATATTTCTAACTTACCTAGGCTCTCTTCAAACTACAGTGCATGATATATGTACAATAAAAAATCCTTAGGTAACAAATAATGCTGCCATTTATTTAGTGCTTGTTATATTGCATAAAATTATTGATCATATATGAATATTTTATTTTGGCCTCAGTCAAATTTTCACTGAAAAAAAATTGGGTCTTCCTTCTCGACTAAAAAGTGCACCAATTGATAACCACACCTTAGGGGGTAACATAAACAACACCAAAAAATGGGTATGTCAATAAGTTGAATCATACAAGATTTATATGAAATGTATAGGGTGATATGACCCCCTTGAAATATCAACATACTTGCTATGTTAGTATTTTAAGGAAGAAGAGGGGAAGAGGGGATCCTTGAAAAGAATATGTACATCTCCAAAACTAGTTATCCTTTCCCCCAAGTGTAAAGGAAAATACAACCATGCAAGAGACTATCATGTTGCTACCATGTAAAATATGGTTGTACTTAAGATTTTACCACTATGAATGGAAATGAGAAAACATATGAAGCTACAAATACCATATATTAAGGAGAAACACTATAGAATAAAGATCATTATTATTTAGAGTGATTAGGTGCATTGCAGCATGGAAGAGAACCACAATCATTACATTTTTTTATATTATTATTAAAGGCCTAACATTCATTGGTGGATTGGCTATGAACTTGATGATATACACAAAAAGAGATTGCTATAAAATTTATTTCATGTTGGAGGAGGAAGAGTAGTCAAGTAGACTTTGAGAAGCCTTGACAAAATATGCTCCTGCTTTGACAATGGTGTATGGGACAAATTTTTCTCTTGTGAAGAAAATATTGTTCACCTACTACATGATGTTTAAAATATAGTGGATTATGGAGTATGAGATGTAGATTGTGAAGAAAATCTTGTTCACCTACTACATGATGTTTAAAATATAGTGGATTATGGAGTATGAGATGTAGATGAAGGAAATGGTTTGAATCCTAAACCCCTTTTAGAAAGGTACAATATAGACTTCATATCATCAATGTCTCCTTGTTTGATGTTTTCATTATATCCACTTTTAGAGAGAATTGTAAATCCAAGCGCATAACACTTGTCCAACTCAGATGAAGAAGTCCTATCTAAATTATCATGAGATAAATTGATTCCTTCACAAGAATGCAAATCCTTTTTGAGAATTTTAATTTTTGGAATACACACATGGGACAAAAGCTAAAGAGCCCCCATCATCATCATGGGGTGATGTTTTTCGATTTTTTGATATAAAAGAAGATTGAGAAAATGAAATAAAGAATCCTTAAGTTTAGGTTGTGAGATTTTGTACTCTCCAATAAAGGAGGGCATAAAATATAATGAACCCTAATCATCACAAAGGCATGCACTTGATGATGAAGAATTATTTTGATCATTAGTTATACTAGATGCTACCATGTTTGAATCTTCAGGCTATGATGGTGAGATTTTAGACTCTCCTTTGAAATGAGGTGTAAAATATAACAATCCCCAATCATCACCCAAAAGCATATTCATAGTATCATTATCATTGGAAGGCAATGGATAAAATTATGAAGATGAAATCAAGGTATTGGGAGAGTTGGAAGTGTTATGTTAGGCTTCAATTTGTGAATTATAACTTTGTTCATACACTTTTACCATATATATCTTTTTATTGTATTCATATTTCATCTCATAGTGGTGAGTAGATGATATTCATGTCATGAATCCATGGTATACCTAGGAGAAGGTTATATGAAAGTGGTCCCAACATGATCTAGATAGGGGTAGGAAAAACCACAAGCCCTACCTTAAGAGGTCTAGTGTGATTTTCCCTAATTACTACCTACTAACATTATCAAAACCATGAATAACATGATTATTAGGTTCTAAAGATTCTTATCCACACTAAGTTTATTTAGAGAATCCATGCCACAAACATTAAGACCTGACCCATGTTATCAATAAAAGTATGACTAACCCCAATTTTATTAACAAAAATAATTATCATTAGAGCCTCATAGTTGTTTTGGAATTCAAGAGATGGTAATTCATGTCGAGGAAATGTAATATCTAACTTTGTTGCTTGTATTCATTCAAACAAGGCTACTACATCATTCAATTTGACAAAAGGTAAGAAATCAATCTTCTGTAGAGCCTCTTAAAGCATCTTGTGGTATGAAGGTAATGTTTGAATCAAGTCCCAAAGGAAGATATTGGTTGGAGTATTATGAATTTTCTCAATAAGATCATATTCTTTACCATTACGTTGAGAAAGGCTAGGTGAGGGTGGGAGATATAGTTGAGGTTATAGAATGGATGTTGTTTTATTTGGTTTTTTATTACTTCTAGTGTTATATGTGTGAGAAACTACATGATAACTTTGTTGCTTCAACACATCTCAGTCTGCATGGTTGTACTAGTGAGTTGTTTTGCAAAGTTTAGGATATGGCCATGAGGTTTGAGAGGTCCTATAATGAGAGTTGGTTTAGGAGATCTAATAATCAAATGTGGGTGATGTCTGATTCAAGGCCAAAAGGGAGATATTGGCTAGAGTATTATGAAGTTTCTCAACAATATCATCTTCTTTACCATTACCATTATGTTGAAAAGGGATAGATGGGGGTGGGAGATATAGTTGACCTAATGGAATGGATGTTATTTTATTTGGTTTCTTATTACTTCTAGTGTTATATGTGTGAGAAACTACATAATAGCTTGGTTGCTTCAACACATCTTGTTGCACATGGTTACTAGTGAGTTGTTTTGCAAAGTTTAGGATATGGACATGAGGTTTGAGAGGTCCCATAATGAGAGGTGGTTTAGGAGGTCCAATAATTAGAGGAGTTTTAGGAGATCCAATAATAAAATGTGGGTGTATAATTTTAGCTTGTTGGAAATTTTCTATCAATGGAGGACCTAATGTTAAGTTTGAACCTTCATCTATGCAAGCCACCTTGATTTCATCTTATTTTTCCACAACATGTTCCCAAGTAGGAGGGGTATTGTAAAGAAACACACATGATTCTCAATGATTGGGTCCTCTTGCACCAAGATACCCTCACAAGTAGGAGAGGTATTGGGAGAAGAAATAACATGATTTCCATGAATTTCAATGATCACATCCTCTTACAAAAAAAAATTCTCACAAGTAAGGGATATGTTGGGAGAAGGATGAAGATTAGGTGAAGTGGTATTAATAAATGTGTCAATGATTTTATTTTGTTCCTTCAAATTATTTTAATATGTAGAAAAAATATAGGTAGACAAGCCAAGATTTACCATATCAAAACCACTTATTTGGAAAGAAAATATGTTGTTATTTTCCATATGGATCAAATATAGAAAAAAAAAACAAGTTTCAAAATAAGAACTAAAACATGAACCCTATCTGGGCAAAGAACATTGACAAAGATTCATAGAAATTTTTAGCCAAAATTGATTAGAAAGGGGTGTAATGCACCATATACCTAACATGTACAATCTGTAGAAAATTTCAAATATGAAAATAACCTATAGTGTTTGAGGGTCCTATGTTTTAGCCCGATTCAGGTCTGCAAGTGAACAAAGATATGGAAGTGTACCAAAGCCTATTTATTTTATATGAAGCACATGTATGCATGAAATTTTTCATATTTTTAGAGTAATTGAGTATGTTTAAATGATAATTTTAAAAAAATTAAATATTGAAATTGATTGATTTTCTAAAAAATACAAAAAAGAAATTCTTTTTGATCTCTTGACATGAAAATACTATTCAATTTTTTCATTTTTTCTACGTTTTCACTAAATATGCATGCATAAATGATAAAATAATATTGCAAATGAATTTAATAATAAAAATAACTCAGATCTAAGTACTAACAAAAATAAAATATTATTCATTGAATTTGATTTAGATGTTATGGACACCTCCGCCTCCAGCCTCTCCAGTTCCTCCTGCCTAGTTGACAATTTGAATGCTGGGTTTTGCCGCTCAAACTTTCCCTTTGTGTCCTCACCTCTATGCGAGTTGATTGTTGATCTTTCAGATGATGACGCACCTTTTTCTATGATAGGTTCTACTGTGTGTGTGGTTCCAACTATGGATTATGTTGTTGCTGGGGTTGAGTTTTCCTCAAAACTTCATGGGATTTCACTAAAAGTTCCTGAGGTATTGGAGGTGTGTCCCCAATTGCTATGTTTGGGTCTTCATTTGTTGATTCTATAAAGAAAAAAAGGTCTGGGGAGGTCTTTTGAGTTCCTTTGTGGTGCACAAATGTTTCTCCTATTATCTCCCTTGGTAAGGAAGTTTCTAAAAATATTGTTTTTTATTCCAAGACTGCTCTCTTATTTGTAGATTATACTATTTGTGGCCTTCCCTCCTAGATTTGCACCTATGGATCACCAATAATTGGACCCCTTTGGTTGATGGTTCAATGAAAATTTACTCTTCTGCAAGGGGTTTTTCTTGTTGTGGGTTTCTATTATCCTAAGAATAGTTAGACTATTTTAGACTATGGGCTATGGGAATGGGATTCTCATTCCTTTTCCATGAGGCCTTGGGTTCATTCTTTTAACACTCTAAAGGAACCATTAGATGTTGTGCCTATTTGGGTTAGATTACCATATATCCCTTTATATTTCTAGTGTTCTTTTGCTTTTGAGGGCATTGG
>CM021100.1:378304197-378314499 GCA_007115665.2 Sequoiadendron giganteum | reverse complement strand
CTCCTAAGTATCTCTCCCTTTCCATATCTCCCTCTCTATCTATCAGCATAGGCTCTAGTGTATTACCAGCAACAACAAGAGCATCTGCAATTTGATTAGCTTTCCTTGGGATGAGAGTAATCCCAAAGGCATCAAAATCTTCAATTAAATTCCAAATCCTGTTTCTATATGCAGCCAATCTTTTGTTATGGCATGTGTATTGGCTACGTACCTGTTTCACAATCACCTCAGAATATCCCATCACTATAAGAATAGTAGCCTTCTTCTTATGAGCAAACATAAGCCCACGAGCAAGTTCTTCATACTCTGCCACATTATTCATGCATCCAAACTGCAACCTATAAGAAGCAAAATAAGTCTTTCCTTTTGGATTAGTTAGCTCAATCCCTGCTCCACTTCGTGCTTTAGATTTAGAACCATCAAATTTAAGAGTCCATAACTGGTCTTTGGCTGGAAGTTCTTTCTTTTTAGAAGTAATAGGGAATGACTCACTTGAGACGTGTGGCAGCTCAGACTTTAGCTATTTATCGTAATATAACTTGGGACAAAGTTGAGTTGAGGATTTTTCTATGTTTTCAGCCTACCTAGGAATTACTTCTTGAACATCCTCTTAGGTCAAATTACCATCCAACTCACTTCTTATCAATTCCTTGGGTATTGGTAAATTATGTGGGGCAGGTGTATCAAATAGGAACTAGGATATCTCAACTTCCTTTTGAACTTCAGAACCAACAACTTGAGTCTGTTCTTTTGGTGAAAGACCTTCTTGTTAAGAAAGACTAGCCCGTGTAAGAATAGTTGCGTCCTTAACTATGAAAGAAAACTCACTGATGGGGGTTTGGTCTTGTTCCTCTTGACATATTTGTTGATTTTGATCTACATGACTTAGAATATCTAAGCATGATTGACATGTTAATTTTGAATGGTTATGATAATGTATCCTACACCAATTAGGAAGCAAAAAACTACTCAAATCAGTTTTTGCTCCTAAAACCAACTTATCTTGTTGTAATTTTCTTATCAAAACCTACTAATTGATGCAGATCATTGTGTCATTGTGTTCTAAGGATAATGTATCATCAGGACTAGCTATAAAGAAAGTAATAACTTCCTCTTGTTTATAAACACCTATCTCAGTCTAAAAGAATGCTACTTCATTTGAAGCATCATATTCTGTGATCATGTGTTTGAGCCTAGGTTCAATTTCAATTCTTATCTATGTGGAAACTCCTTTCCATGGTAACCACATGTGCGAGAAATCCAAGGATAGATATCCCCCTATGCTCTTCACTAACTCCCAACTTAGAAGCATACCATATGTTTCTGGGATATCGACTACTTGGATATCTATATAGGTTTGGATCCTTGGGTCTGATCCAACCTGTACATGCATGTTCTTTAATTCACCCACAACATTGACTTCAGTTTTATCCAACTGAATCACATTATTATTGGTTGGGATAGGACTCAATCCTAACTTCTTACAAATCAAAAAAGGCATGACATTCCCTGATGCTCCAGAATCTAATAAGCAATTGTGCATATTCTTTCCAAAGATTCTCAAACTTAACAAGAAAGGTGGGGTACTGATCTTACCTTTATAAATGGTTGCATTTGTCTCCTTTGTTGGAGTCACTTTACCTTTCCCTTTTATGCGATTCACCTCTTGCAAATCTTTTAATACCACCTCCCATTGAGTTGGGCACCACTTCATGATGTCAAAGAAAGATAATGATGTCTTCTGCCTCTGTAATTCTGCAACGAAATCAAACTCTGAATCATTCCTAACTTGATATTTAGGAAAAGGAGGTGGATTACCTCTATTCTGAGAATCAGAAGGTCCCTTTGGTGGTGGTGGATTGTTATCTACATTCTGGTTAGGTGGGACCATATTATTAGGGGGTGCAGATGTAGTGAATGGGCCCTTATTCTGATTTCTCAGAAAGTGACCTCCTTTGGATTGAAAATCTTAAGCATCATATAAATCTTCCTTTAGCTCATTATCTCCTTGCATAGGGAATTGATATTTTTCTTCAATGGTTTCATAAGTCATGGCAGTGAAGACTGGCCCATTATCCTAATTGGAATTTCCTGTTGGAGGATGGGCATCAGCTTGTGTAATTTTCACAATTTTCTCCATCTCTGGGCAATTGACCTTAGAATGTACTGTTGTATCATGCAGCCTACACCAATTGGTCATAAAATTCAAATCAGCAACATTAGCAGTATGTGGTATTTCCTCACCTATTTGATAATTATGAGGAACTCCACCATTGTTAGGTCCAGTATTCCACTGCCTATTATTTTTGTTGTTGTTGAACCTTTGATTATATCCTCTATTCTGATTTTGATAATTTTGGTTTGAGGAGTTTTGACTCTGGAAGTTCCTATTGGTGTTCTGATTTTGGTTCTAATTAGAGTAATTGCCCTGATTGTTGTAATTCTAGTTTTGATTATGGGGAGGGTTTTTCCTGAGCTATGCCATGTCATTTGACATCTGAGAGAGAGTCTTCTTGAGAGTCTCTAACTCACTTATGAGTTGAACAGTTTGTTCATTATGTACATTTTGGACTATGGATGGGGAATGGACATGGGTTGATCCTCCCACTTGTTGTCATTGATTTTGAGGTTGTTGTTGTTGAGGTTGATGAGAGGAATCTTGCATTCCATTTCCAAAGAAAGGCACAGTCGGTGGAGCTTGTAACTCAGGTACATGCCCATATTGGGAATAAGACATCCCTGGGACAGTGTTGTATAACGGTGGATTAGGCATCTGATAATTCATGGGAGGCATAGCTATTCCTAAACCTCTAGATTGCAGACTTATCTATTGTTGTAATTTGATAGCCAGATGATAAATCTTAGACAGTGAGTCAATCTCAATAGGTTGATAAGTTATTTGCAAGAACAAACCAATCAAAGGATCAATAGCTCTTAAATATGCCTGTATGGCCATACCCTCTAGCACTAAGTAAGGCTCTTGTAGCCTACGATACATCCTTTGGAACCTAGTGTTGAACAAGGGTAATGGTTCATGATGTTCCTTTCTTATGGTGGAAAACTGGTGATATAATATTGCACAGTCTACATAAACCCTGAATTGATTAATAAAAGCATCTTCTAAATCTGTCCAACCCAGAATAGATCCCTGGGGCAGATTTAGATACCAATTATATGCTATATCTCCTAAACAATAAGGAAACAATCTATATACAACATCTTGATGAGAAACTTGAGCTCGTGTGCAAGCATCTTTGAATGCTTGTATATGTTCCTCAGCACTTCTCAATTCTCCATGCATGTATTTCGGACAGAACCTCTCTGGGTTCTTTGGTCAATCAAGGAATCCCCGAGTAATAGTCCCTAATGGGGAGGGATTATTCACAAAGTAACCCATCGGTGGGATTGGTTGGTAAGGTGGTGATATAGGCCGAATTGGTGGCAACACAGGCCTGATTGGAGGTGGTGATGTAGGTCGAACTAGTGGTGGTGTAGGTGGATTTGGAGGAAATCCAGGTGGAGTAAGTGGTGGTGGCAGTGTAGGTATCAAAACCCTACGAGCATGAGGTCTTTGTCTAATCGGGGTTTGTAATTCTTGTAATGGTTCTGGATCAGTAGAAGATCTGAGAATCCCTCTGTATTTGTTCGATGAAAATGACCCTATGCGAGCCATCTTGTTCTTTCAGAGCCCTCCTTCTAGCACCAATTTCTAATGATGGTGAAAATGACACAAACAACGTATAAACAAAATATTTCTACTCTATTTCTCCTTAAAAAGAAAGACAACATGTAGTGGCCTAACTTCCAAGGTCCTGGTAGCTGGTTCTCAATTGTCTGGTGTCACTCAATCGGTTCATGCAACTGTAATGTTCAAGGGGCCTATGCTGGTAGAAAAAGATTCAAGAAATGACTCATTTTATCAAACCATTCTTGTAAATAAAGGGGGTTTCAAACAAAAGAAAAAGATGGATCAAAGGGTAAACCAGTAAGTATGAATCAAATTTATCTAGTATCCGGATATATACCTTCAACAATGAATATTTTCTAACAGATCACAAAACCAAAAGCATGACGCAACTTATAGAATAAAATGTACCATTGCATGCATCTAAGGTGCTTAATTTAATACCACTATTCGCATATCACAACTATCTCCAAAATTTTAAAAGAACACACACACCCATTCATTGCCAAGGTCATAGATCAATAGACTTTAATAACTTCAATTCAATGATAATCTAACAAGATAATCCTTAAATCTGATTCCTTCAAATGACTTTCATCACTCAAGAAAATTTTATGTTTTAGCACAATCACTGCATACAAATAGATTATAACTTATCAGCCTTATCACACAAAACAATTTAATTCTAACATCATATTGCAAGAAAACCTATAATTTTCTTAACTGTAAAGCATCTAGTAAAAATGTATCTCAGTAATCAATACAAAATTCTATCTCCTAACATTAGGTAAGCCAATTCTATTCTCAATTAGCCAACCTTTACAATATGATACCCACAGGGTATTTATAGATATACAAAAATCTGAACTCCCCTTCTATTTTAAGCCATCCACCCTTTTAGGAACAAAACTTTCTTGGAAACTCAGATCGATTTGATCTTGAGTTCTTACATTAGACATTTAGTTTAGACTGGAGAATAGAAAAACAAAAGAGAAACATTTCATGCGCCTCAAAACTGTCAGTGTTGCATGCAACATGCAAAGAAGAGGGAAATCATGCATGCAAGAGATTTATGCATGTGAAGCTGGATCTGCAATGAACTCATCATAACTAGCGAAGACTTGCTGTAATGTATCTATTTCTGGCCCATCGATCCAGCTATCTTCAAATTTAATTTGATCCAATTCTACTGTAGCTAACTCTCTCATACCTTTTATCTTTGTCAACTCTCTTCTAGTAGCTTTTATTTCTTCTTTGACATCCATTAATCGATCTATCATCAAATTTTCTCCATCATCTCCTTTCTACACGATTCATCTAAATCTTTCATCCCATTTCTCTTTTATCTAACTCAAAGGCATGCCCTCTTTTGTTAATACACTTACATCTACAATGATAGCAATGACTGATTATAGCTCCTCTTCTTGTTTCTTCGATGCTTCAATATACTGCTGCATTTCTCTTATCAACTCTTCAGTGCCTTTGTAAGCTTCAAAACCCTCAACCAAAACTTCACCTACCTCCCGATTCAACTTGTCTACCCATCTGTCTACCATCTCCGCTTTACCTCTTACCTGTACCAAATCATCTACCTCCTTTTTGCTTAACAAAATATGAGTCTTAATGGCCATTATCTATTGTGATCTCAGAGAGGAGACACTTTTCAAAAATGAATGTAATTGATCCAAATGAGCGTTAAGCTCATCCCTCTTTTTTTTATCCTTTATCATTCTTGACTTGGTTGTTGAAGCCACCACATCAATTAGGTTCATTTGTTGATTCCTAGTGGGCCTTCCCAAGTTAACAGTACTCAACTGATAATCTATTAGCTGCATGTCCCCTACCTCATTTTCTGTCATTAGCATGGCACACTCAGCAAAAATCTCTCCTTTGTTTGTGAGTCTAGTAGAGTGTAGGATCTTGGCCTTCTTTTTAGGCCTCTCTTGTTCAATCTCCTTCATCATATCCTCCCAATTGAGAGGTTGTGAAGGTGTTACTATTCTTTTCTGCAGGTCTAGTTTTAGCCAAGTGGGAGCACATGGAGCAGTCGTCATCATAGTAGAAGAGGAAGTAATGATAGAAGGTGGTTGCATATGTACCTGGGGTTGAGAATCACCCCTTGATTTCTCTTATTGTTCTTGCACCACATGCATCTACACAAGCCTTTCAGCCTCTTCCCTATCTTTCTGTTCTTGTATCTTCTTATCTTCCTCTTCTTTCTTCAACCTCTCTTCCTCCAACCAATCTCTTTCCACTTTTTCTTTTTCCAATCTTTCTTTTTCAAAAATTTCTTCCTCTAGAGCTTCCTTTTCCAGTTTCTCTTTCTCTAAAGCCTCTAGTCTTTCTCTTTCTAGTCTTTCTTCCTCCAAAGCCTTAAGCTTTTCTACCTTTGATTCTTGTTGTTGTTGTTTCTTAACCAGCTCTTCGGCCTCTCTTTCCCTTTGTAATTGTTTTGCTTCTCCTTCCTTTTGGTGAGCTTCCTCATGAAGTTTTAACTTGGCAACCAAGATTTCTTTCTCCCTCTAGTTTCTTGCCTTCTCCTCTTCAAGGTCATGAATCTTTTGTATTAGTTCCAACTTGTCATTCTCTTCTTTAACCTTGAGTTCATGTTCTTGTTGCCTTTTCTATCTCTCTACTTCATCAGTTGTTGCCTTAGCTTTAATTTGTTTGGCTTTTAATTTTTGTTGGTGGAGTATAGCATCAACTTGTGCCTTGACATCAATTTCTTTTTGTTCCTCTCAGGCCGCAACCCTTGCATCATAATCCTTTTTCGCCTCTTCAAACAATGTCCATTGATCTTCTTGTGTCAAAACCTACTCAGTATCCTCCTCTAGAGGCATATTTTCTTGCATATCCTTTTCTAAATCTGTCCCAACATCATGAACCTCTATCGCTTTTCCCTTCATGGATTCAGCTATGTCATAAAGAGTTTCCTTTTCCACCTCTTTACCTTGCTGCTTTGCTACCGGGACTTGAGTAGAAGATTCTCCTAAGGCCGGTGTTGAAACAACTGATCCAATTTGAGCCTCTTCTTCTTGCGTTTCCGATTCATCACCTGCTGCTTCAAGTTCTATCTCTTCGATGTCTAGAGGAAAGAACTCCAAAGGCTCTTTAGGAGGTGTCTTCCTTTTGATCCTTTTGTATCCCTTACCCTTTTTAGGGGCTAGTCCTTGAGGAGTCTTGGTTCTTAGAACTAACCATTGCACACTCCTATCCAATATTGTCCTTCCGATCTACTTAATATCAATGGTTTCCTCACTGTCCCAGTCAATCGGATCCAAACTCTTGGTGCCAATGTTCAAAGCTTCATAGGATGGATCCAGTACAATTCCATCATCCACCAATGTGTCAGGAATGTTATCTTTAACACCAAGCTTTGACATGAGTGAGACAGATAATCTTTCATGATTCTTCTTTCTTAGATCATACTCATCTTGTCGGTCACTCCAAAAGTCTTCTAACAAATTGAAATGTTTGTCAAACACTGAAGGCAACAAGGCATACATCTTACCCTTCAGGTCAAAATACTTACAAGCTGTGTATAAACCCAACTTCAACTATATCAGCTCCGTGCAAACCACCTTTTCTCCTACCAAATGCTGACAGCCATACTCACCCAATTTCATGGGAAACTTGTTACATCCTATCTTATGTTTTATTCCAAGCCGAGCATTAACTCCAAGAGCCTGATATACAAACTCCATCAACACTATCCTATTATTACAACACCTTGGAAGCGAATGTGGATGACCCTCAAAACAAGCCAACCTGAAATATGTGAATTTGGGGTATTGAATGTACCAACATCCCAATTCAGCAATGAATGCCATGGCTTCTTGACTCAACCAATACCCTGCATCTCCATTCAATTGGTTGATGACTATATATATGAATGCATCATTGACTCTTCTGAAATGAGTCTCAGCAACCTGAAGAGAAAACTGGTCATAATGCTCCCACACCTTTTTTGTCCATCCAAGACTCCCATTATGCCCACTCTGTTCAAACCTGGGAAAATACCCGACCTTGTTGCAGCATACACAATGTAAGAAGTCATAAAGAAACATTTAGTCTGCCTGACACTAGTCAGTTGATCATGAATAGCATTTGACACAATCATTGGCCAATCAAACTGCTGGGCTCCATTTAAGATTGTCTGGATGAAAGGAAACATCCAGTCCTTGAACCAAAATGTATCTCTCTTCCCAAAAACTCTAGACAACATCATGATTAAATCTGAAACCTCCTTATAGAAATCTGCCCTCTTTGGCTGGTCTGCAAGCTTGCTTAGAGACTTCTTTTCTATTTTCAACCACTTTTTGTTCAAATGAGACTTATTGGAGTCCTTATACTTAATATATTTCTCCAGGCCTCTGCCTCATCCAACTACACCAAGCTCTTAGGATCTGGGACACTAAATATATTTTGAAATGCCAAAGGAGTGAGATCAATGATTACATTATTTTGGGAATCCATGCACTGGCTGCTGTCAAGATCAACTCCGGGCACTGGATTGATAAAGGAAATACAGTGATATGTGCCAAGCTGGAATCAACAATTCTTTGTGTCCTTCCTGTTAGACCTTCCCATTCTGCAAAGGTTTCTGCATATAGCTCCTCAAAATTGTACTGTCCCAAATTGGTATCGGTGATGTTCGACCAATCTGATTCTACATTGCTCACTTTCACAACGGGACTCCGGTGATTATACCTCAAGGTATAAGGTAATTGTTCAGGCTTGATCTTCTTTGGTTTAGCCATTTCCTTTGATGTTCTTGCTAGCTGATTCCTTTGAGTAGCTTTTCTTGATGTTCCTGACATTTTCTAGCTTTCCTGCCACAAAAACCTCTAATTAGATCTTTGAATATCATCGTAAAACATGCTTTAAAACTATACCTTTCATGTATACATCAGAGACGAAATAGGCAGAAACATATTCTAAACAATCTCTTTTAACACATTGTCGGGATCAAAGTCGAAACTGGAATGGTAACTCTACTAACAAGAATCGGGCTCGGAGTTGGAATGAAAATGTGATCGGAACCGGAACCAGAATGGAAAGGAACTCATTTTTCCTCAGATCTTCTATTTCGTCTTCTTATTGGGTTTCGGTTTTTCTCCCATCTAAGTTATCGTTATTTTGAAAGAAGGATTCTCACTATAAGCGGAGCTGGAGATGGGATAAAAATAGAATCAATACCTTTTGAAAAAGATAATTTTCCAAGTTCAAAATCGATTCCGATCTCGCTTCTGCTCAAGTTGACCATGACATCATAAATGACTTCATCAATTTAATGCAGAACTTCATGGTTTCATACTAGGCGATTTTCAAAATGACATGGGGCTAACCTAGAACTTGATAGAACCATCCCCATATGACCAGGGGCAACTATATTTTAGGGCATCATACTATAATCTTTTAAATGTGATCACAGAAACACATGAAACCGTAACCTAGAACATACGACAAAACTAGGGCACAAATTTAACCCTCCCTATTTTAACAGTTTCAATGCGCGACAAAACCCTAAGTAAAAACAAGATTCAACTAACCCTAAATTACTGTAAAAGCATGAATTTAGTCTACCTTGTTGTGAAAACCCCTAACTAAATCTACATATTAAACCTAACCTAGCACGACGCGATCACGACAAAACATGAAAGCGACTATGCCCTAACTGACTATAAAACCAAAAACTCAATCATAAAACAAAGAACAACAAACAAAAATAAAGAACGCATACATGCAAAACCCCAAGAAAGCGATCCCATTTGAAGATCCCAATCAAACAATATGAAAGAAGAACATGAAAGAAAAATATAAAGAAAAACGAAAGCAAAACCCTACCTCGAACGCAAGACCTGGCTAACCTTCAGAATTGATTCACAACAATTATTTCCTTCTCCTTCAATTGATTCACTCAAATGGACTCCGCAACAGCTCTATTTCACTCTTCAAGTTTTAACAATGATAATAATGATACGTTTAATCCTTAATGAAGGTAAAAATCAAAGTTCTTACCTATGCCAAGCTGCTGTTATTAATGCATTAAATGAATTTTAAAGCGGAGTCGGAACTGAAAAAGAACCAACACTTCATTGCAGTGCGACTTCAATAAAAAATTCAATGACCCAGAAAACGGTGGGGGCAAAATCGAAATAGAAACTGATCCAAAAACTTAAGAAATTTCCTAACTTCATTCCCATTCTGGTTCCGGGTCCGCTAACAAAGCACAAAACTAAACCAAACACAAAGAGTAAAACAAAAGATCAACATAAAAAACTTAACACAAGGACTTATACTAAAACCAAAAATTGAAACAGCGGAGGTGGAGACAAGATAGATTTTGATTTCGCAATTTTCAATAATCACCAACTTAACATCCACTCCGGTTTCGGCTCTAGTAAATACAAACAAAAAGATTTAAAAGAAAGACCATCGGGATGGGAACAAAAGAAAGTTTCAAAAGAACTTCCAGAACCCGATTCAGTTCCGCTTCCGCTTCCGATAGAGAAATTCAAGGAAAAAAAAGTGTTGGAAAAACAAGACTCCTCACTTTGTTTGAAAAATAACTTATGACAAAGAAAACAAGGGGGACCCCTTTTGACCAAGGCAAA
>CM021100.1:378231247-378304097 GCA_007115665.2 Sequoiadendron giganteum | reverse complement strand
TTTATGCACCGAAATTAAAAGTTCCTACTTGTGAAAACATTAAATGCGCTCATTTTTAGAGCCCAAAACTGAAGTGTTTTTGTTGTTTTTTAGAGCACCAAATGAAAAGTTCCTAAGTTAAAAAGCTCAAAATTTGTTCATTTTATCAACATTGAAATCAAGTGTGAGTTTGTTGTTCATTTTTAGAGCACTAAAATGAAAATTCCTAAGTTAAAAAAGATTTAAATTTGTTCTTTTTAACAAAACAAAAATCAAAGTGTGAGTTTTTTGTTGTTCATTTTTAGAGCAGTAAAATAAAAATTCCTAAGTTTAATTAAAAATTATTTCAACAATTGGGATCGGTCGTCTTCCGTACAATAAACATGCTAAAGTTGTTGTAACCCTGCATCAAATCTGTTAATTCCTACCTACACATCCAAAAAAAAACACCTGTTAGTGAAAACCTATTACAAGAGTGCAAGATTGGTGCATTTGTCCGTTAGAACAACTGCTCAAAACAAAAAAATACAAATGCATAGGTTTCAAACAATTGCATAGTTTTAGAAACAAATGCTAAATACCTTATTAGACAAATGCTAACTTAAGAAATTACAAATCCACCGGTTTTAGATAAATGCACCATTCTAATGAAAAATGCGTAGTTCTTCTCAAAAATGCGCCATTCTTCTAACAAATGCGTAGTTTTATTGACTGACAAATACTCAGACTTTCTAGATAGATGCTCAGGTCTTTAGGATGAGCATGTGAAAATTGTGACGAAAGTGTTTTTCGGGACCTCCAACTTCAAAAATGGCTCAAACGAATGTCAGAGGGGACAAGGGTCCCACCGGTCATTCCAAAATGTATGAGGGGGGATGAAGATGTTAGATTAATGATCCAAGAGGGAAATTAGAGAAATCTGATGAAGAAATCTAATCTACAACCAAAAATATTAAATCTAAAATCTAGAAACTCCTACACATACGAAATTGTTTTGAAGAATATCAAGATCAACGGTTGAAGTGTGTTGAGAGGATTTAGACATGAGATAATTGTGCAAAGTTGATTGAAAAATTTGTGTGATTGGGAAATAGATTGGATAGTCAAAAATGTGATTGATCAATTAACAAAATAGAGTGATCAATCAAGTTTGTGATGACTTAGTTAGGAATGTGATGTTTTAGTTAAGTGAATAGATTGTTTAGTTAACATAATAGATTGATTAGTTAACAAATTTGATTGCTTAGTCAATAATTGTAGTTTTCTCAATCAAAAAGTGGGTGAGGAATATGAATTAATTGATTTAATTAATTAATTCCTTATTGGAGTTTGAATGTGCAAATCAAGTTTGACTTTTACATACAAAGTTGCATTAGTTTGATTTGATTTTTGACAATTGATTTGAATAGTTTGATTTAATTCAAATTTTTGGAGGGAAAGTGCTGTAATTAAATTATTATTTAATAATTTAATCAATTGAGGGGAATAAGGTGTTTTAGCGATGTAATTAAATAATTGGTGTTATTTAATTAATCAGGACAAAATATGGTGGGATTAGGACTTTATTAAATAAATGAGATTTATTTAATTGGTTGAAATGATGAAACGTGAATTGATTAAATAATGTTGTTTTATTTAATTAATAGAGGAATTAGGGTTTTTAGGACTTTATTAAATAAATGAAATTTATTAAATTTGTCCAAAATGATGAAAAAGTGAATTAATTAAATAATGTATTATTCAATTAATAGAGGAATTTAGGTTTTTGACATTGTTTTGATGTGATGCAATGTGGTGTTTTGCGGGAACGTTGTGGTATAATTTCAAGAATTTCGGGATGATTTTGAGATGATGTGAGATGATCCGAGATATTATGGGATGATTCTAAACTATTTCAGGGTGATTACGAGATGAATCGAGACATTATATTATGAGGTGTTATAGGATGATTCTGAGTCATTACGAAGTGTTATGGGATGATTCTGAGTCATTCCAAAGTGTTATGGGATGATTTTGAGTCATTCCAAAGTGTTATAGGATGATTCTGAGTCATTCCAAAGTGTTATAGGATGATCTTGAGTCATTCCAAAGTGTTACAAGATGATTATGAGTCATTCTGAAGTGTTACAAGATGATTTTGAGTCATTTTAAAGTGTTATAAAATGATTCTAAGTCATTATGAAGTGTTACAAGATGATTCTGAGTCATTTTGAAGTGTTATAGGATGATTTTGAGTCATTTTGAAGTGTTACGAGATGATTCCAAGTCATTCTGAGATGATGTGAGATGATTTTCCATATCGTTCGACATTGTTTGAGGCTGTTGCTTTTGTTCCATGTTGTTTGATGCCGTTCAGTGTTTTTTGATGCCATTTAATGTTGTTTGATTCTGATCGAGGTTGTGTGATACGTTTCATGCCAATTTTACATGTCTACACATCATCACTCCCCAAATAATCTCAAAATAGGAAGAATGACACATAGAGAGCGAAAATAATTTTTTTTTTTTTGGGTCAACATGGACGAGACCTAAATGTCTCGATGCCTTGCGTCACCCCAAAAGGAAAGAAACAGGAGAAAATAAAAGATAATTTTTTAAGCCATATAGAAGAATGTAGATATAAATGTAGGAATGCACATTAAGAGAGAGATACATCAAACAAACAGTACATGGAATCACATTATGCTCATGTAATCACACAAAGAAACATGCAAAAGAAAATAAAGCAAAAGACTAGTAAGGCACATGCAAATCAACCTATAGCAGGTCGTTCACATCCCAATCTTGATCAATATATACAAAAGGTGGACAACCAGCTAAAGGGACAACATCAAGTGTTGAAACTAGGACAAGGCTATCTAACCCCTTGCCCCCACTAAGTGTAGGACACATATTAGCTAAGATAGGTGATGAGAACGAGCTTTGTGCAATAAAGAAAATGATTTTCAATGAATGTTAAACATGTAATAGTAAGCATGCTATGATCCTACAATTATTACAAGGAAAGGAGCAAAGCGTATGATTTTAGTCAAGATGGATCCCTAGGGTATCTAAATTTATTCAATAACCTCTTTAAGGGATGACGATTATCAGTGTGATGTCCAAAGAATCTATGATATGCACAATATTGTCTATTTTGATTAGTTTGATTTATAGTTAGATTTTCACGTTTAGATTATAAGTTGATTAATCCCCAATGTAAAAGAGTGTAAAATGCTTTCTTAGTCTTGGATATCTTTAATAGGTCATCAAAGGATTTAGGACAATCACATATCTCTTGTAGCTTAAATTTTTGATGTGCATGAAGTTTTGACTTCTTCTTTGGTTTGATAATTTTTTGGTCATCAATTTCATCTTCTAACTACAATTCCTTTCCTTTTTTAGAAAAGGATGTGTTAGGAGTATCAAAGTGATAAGAATTTGTATTTTATTTTCTCTTATGCAAGGGACATGTATCAAAAGATGGTTTCAGAGGAGGCAAATTATTATTAATGAGATGGACCAAGGTGCATATAAATTCTATTCCTTCTTCATACTCAAGCATTCTTCATATGTTCCCTATGAGAGGAATGACATTAGCAACAATAGTTTCAGTTCTCACAAAGTATTGAAAACTTTTTAATTCTTCATTTAACATTCTTAAAATCTCTTGCAGGACACTAACAACATCATGCACATTAGTTATGGGTAGGAAAATCATTGGAAATGAAGTATGAGGACTATGATCCATAGATGGTTGATTGTCAACACTATTAGTGAAAGAGTTGGAGAACCCAAGATCCATGGTAAATGGTGCATCATGGGATGATATGAGTCTTGAACTATGTCTCACAATAGTATTGCTAATAGGATGCCAAGTTGTAAAGCTCATACAAGTTTCACAAAATTGGTACACACCCAAAATGGAAAGAAGGTGTAATGCAATGAAGTAACCTAGAATGTAAATTGTAATGCAAATATGTAAATGCAATTTTCAGATTTCAAACAAGATAATTTTTTGATTACTCTACGAAAAAACCTGAAAATGATGTCTTGTTAATGCAATTTTGAAATCACACAATGCAATAAATTTATCAAATAAAGCTAAATAAGACCAATTCGACTTAACAAAAATTCTGTAAAATGAAACAAAAATCTAAAAAATAGCAAAATAGAATGCATAAACAAATATTTTACCTAGAAAATCAAGAAATGACCTTGATCAGGGACTCATTTTCCCATGGCTGAGTGCATCCTAGGTTAGGGTTTTTAAATATTTTTTTTGTCGATTTTCGAGTTGATTCCAGTGGTTTCTAGATTTTGATCTAAAGCAGTAAGTTACAATTTGAATTTTCTGTGAAATGAAGGTTGAATGCAAATACAAAAATATGAAAAAATGACAAACTAGGAGACCTAATTTGATGTGAAATTTTGTTTCAATTTTCAAATGTAAATGAATGATGATGCAATGCTATGTAAATGATTTGTAAAACAACTAATTTCTTTGTATTTTTTAGATTTCAAGAATGCAAAGATGCAATCCTAAAACCTTAAGTGAAATGAAAACTAATGAAATCTAAACAACCCTAAATGAGATTCAATTCAATGCAATGAAATGCAAATGAATGTGAACCAAAGGAAATAGGGTGATCCACCTTTGAGGAGATGGAGCACATGGGCTAAGGGCCTATTTCACTCTAGTTCATTAAAGGAAACCAAGACCCCTCAACTAAGAGATTCAATTGAGGGAAGGGCTACAAGGCGCTCCTCAAGTGTGATTAAAAGGGGGTTCAACAGTAAGAAAATTCTTAGAAAGGAGGAAATGAATGCAATATGCAAATCTAGCTATGTGAACTAGGAAATGAAACTTGTAATCAAAATAATAAACTAAGAATGAACAAGGTGCATCTGGAAAAATGAATATCTCAAAACAAGGTTTGCAACCCTAGGATTTAAACTTTTGATGTGAATGGCTCATATACCAAATTGGGTGACTTAGTCTCAGTTTAGGGTTTCTAGCTGAATCCGAAATCTGTAATTGGTAAACCAGGATATACAAAAAATGACTAAAAAGTGGTATAATAGGACTCATACACCAAAGGTCGTGATTTAGTCCTAGTATTAGGGTTTTTTTGAATTTCTGGTATCCTTTACTGATCTTCTATAGCTTCTTTGCTATTCGATCTTTGAGTTTAAAAGTTTGAATTCTGGCTTGTAGGTGAGTTTTTGTGAAGATGGCAACTTCTTGAAAACTTTGACAACTTTCTTCAATCTTGCAAATTTTTCTTCAAAGGATCTTCAAGTCTCACAACACCTAGATCTGCAATCACACATGTAAAGGAGAAAAGTGTTGATTTGTTAGTGGATAGGGGTTTGCCTTTGTCAAACCCTATTTTGGTAATCAAACCTTGTAATGAAATCAAATAGAATGAAGGAATGATGAACAAAAAATCTGTAGTGTTTCAACTCACCAAATCCTTGATATAAAGGCTACAATCTTATGTGAAATGGCTAGCATGAATGCATATCTTGAATTTTGATTATTTATATGAAACTTGATCTTGAATACTTGCTTGAATGATGAAACAACTACACCACAAATTTTAGCTCAAAAACACACATAATGCATGATGACTTTCACATGATGCTTGAATCTTGAATTGATGCTCCAAATGCTTGATAAGCAGCTCTTAAATTCTATTGTAAACTATCTTGATCAAAAAATTTCTATTGTGCTTGAATACTTGAAATCTTGGATCTTGTTAGCTCTTTTTAGGTAAAAATATGTGAAATAATCTTGTATTTATACTTTTTTATGCCAAATTTCTCAAAATTACAACACTATAATTTGGACTTAGATCTAAGAGAATAAAATCCCACTAAGAATTGAATTCTTAGTAGCCTAATCTTGGGACACAAGTTTCAAGAAATGTTAGGTTCTATGAAAAATTCAGGATTAGGCCCTAAGACTTAGGTGGGATCCATACACCCAAGGTGGTGTAGGAGTCCCAAATCACTAAATCTAGAACACACAACCAAAAATCATTAATTATGATTGGTTATTAGATAAGTGTCAGGATTATCCTTAGAAAGAAGCATTAAATAAGGCTTGTGGATGCAAAATAGGACCAAATAAGGTACAAAGAAGCCCAGTTTTAGTAGGAAGCGCCCAAATAGGTGTGAAAATTTAAAGAGATACATTTTTTATACTCGAAAACTCCAAAATATAGATCTAGGGTGAAAGTGAAATCTAGAATCAAAAAAATGCAATGATCAAAAGTCAGGTTCACCAGAATGAAACAAAGAAAAATAGGGGTTAGGTTGAAAAAAAAGGGGGGTTCACCAAAATGATAGTAGATAGATCTATTTTCACTTACTTCATTAGGAAATGAGATCCACACAATGAAATGACTAACGACCTTGAGGTGAATCAAGTTAAAGTGAATCTAGTTATTTCCTTTTTTTGCAAGGATGGGGTTCTGATTAAACAACACTTTGGGGAGAAATATTAAAAATTGAAAATCAAACCCAAAATTCAATCTAAAACTTGGATATAATATATTAAGCTCACTACTGATGGAACTAGAAATCATATTGTAGAATCGAGAGAGGTAAGATGATGTGTATTAGTCACAAAAAGTACTTTTCTGAGGCTGACTTAGGACTCATTCGCCCAGGGGTGAATAGGTCTTGGTTTAGGTTTTTTCTATAGATTTTGGGAGCCTTTGCTATTGATATGAATCTCTTATTTTTCCCAAGTTTCAGGTTTGGAGTGTCAGAAATAAATTATGTAATTGAGTTTCTGTCAGATGACAACTTTCTTGACAACAGTTGCAACTTTGACAAGTTCTCCATTTTTTCTCTTCAAGAGATCTTCAAGATTTCTTCCACCTAAATTTGCAAACAAAGATTAAGATGATTTTTTTTGTTTATGGTGAATGGGATTTTTCCTTGGTCAAACCCCATTTTGGAAATTAAACCTTGAAATAAAATGAAATAACATGAAAGGAATGATGAATGAACAAAACAATGTCAGAACTCACCAAACCCTTGAATAAACCTTGGAATGTAGATCTGCAACTTGCATGAAATTTCTTCAATGGATGTGGATCTTGACCTTGAAACTTGATTTGAAACAATGCCTTGAATGCTTGAATGGATCATGAACTCTACATCAACATATTAGCTCCAATAACATGCATGATGCAAAAAGACTTTGATATGAAAATTGGATATTGATTGCTGCAATAATTATTCACTAAATCTACTCTTGAATGCCTTGAAATAATATTGTGAAAGTACTATTAATCTCATGAAAATCGCTTAGTTAAATTGCTAGGTGAAACATAGTGAAAAGACCTTACATTTATAGGTATGTAACATTAATTTCCCAAAATTCAAATAACACAAGCTGACACGTGAATATGGATTTGAAATCATTAAAATACCACCCAAAACAAACCTAGGACACACATTTCTCAATGATAAGTGTTATGTTATGGAATTAATGAGTGCCAGGTTTCCTCTTTAGAAAATGTGATTAGTTAGGCTTGGATTTGAATTAAAGGGGCCAATTAAGGCATATTAACCTCAATTAATTAAGGGCAGACCATAAACAAGTGTGAAAGTATAAAGAGGTACACTTTACAACACTAAAAATATGGCACAAGTAAGTCCATTTTAGATAATAGGGCCCTAAACTTAATGTGACTATGCAAAATACATATTACAACACTAAATTAAGGCATAATTAAGTTTATTTTAATATTAGTTCCTAATTAGGTGTGAAATTTTTTAAAAGGGATACATTTTTCTACACTACACCAATAAGCTATAAAGTTTGTGGATATAATGCACATGTCTCTTTTCATTTCCCAAAATCCACTTAATGTTACAATAATGGAGGAACAAGTGGTAAGAAAATTGAGTATTTATTTAGGTCTAATACACCAATGGGAGCTAAGAATATAAGTAAAATTATAGAAATCAAAGAATTAAATGTGAGAAGATGGTTGAGAGGACCAAAAAATATAAAAAACATGAGATTGAAGAGAGTTGAGTCCACAAGAGTATGCAATAAAATAAGAAAAACCGATATTGTAGGGAGTTTGTAACCAAGTAAGGTAGGAAATGAAATATCCTAAAGAGGAAGAAGATAGTCTGATAAATTCAAAAAATGAAAGTATAGGAAGGAGAAAGAGAGTTAATCGATGTAGATGGATATAAAACACAATACTTATAGTACCTTTGAAATAATCCCAAAATTAAAACAATTATGAAATATTAGGGAGAGAAAGAAATCATGAAGATGGTAGAAATATTAAAGGAATATGAAGATCTCATTCCTCAAATATTCACTAAACTAAAAGGAATACAAGAGGTTGAAAAATTTATATCTATTCCAATTAGTATATGGGTTGGTGTGACATTTTGTTATAATATATGGTATCAAATTTGAGGATACTAGGATTGATAAGATTGAAGGAGGAATATTAAGGAAAAGCAATAGAATAAGATAAAATTGATGAGAAAAGGATATTTATATCATATAATTGAACCCAAGATAAAAGGATAAAAACATGAGATGATTAAGATTGTAAGAAAAAAGTAATTAGAATAAGGTAGAATTATTTTTATATGATAAAAAAATTCAAAAAGCTAAGAAAATTAAAGTCAAGACACTAGTTAAGAACATATTGTATTCATCCTATCTAGAAGCCAAAGGTAAAAGGGTGACTCTAAATAGTGAATTGATGAAGGGATATGTAAATGATGTAAGATTGAAACATTACTAGGGGGGATAGTGGGAAAAGAGGGTATGTAAGATGTACATTATAACCTAGATATAAGATATATAAAATAAGAATTATTGTATCATAGTTGAGGAAAGTGTACCACACTAGGAATCAATTTTCTCCCTTAGACAATTAAGGAGGAAAAAGAAAAGTAAAAAGAATATTAAAAAAGTTGATAATTAAAATGGAAAATGACATTAATAGTGTATAAGGAGAGATAAATCATAAGAAAACTCATTTAATGTCTAGGTGAATAGAGCTAGAAGTAGAATAAAAACTAGGGAACTTGATATACAATGATAGATTGAGCAAAAACAACCTGAGTGAAGGGTTGGAGGTAGTGAAAGGAGTTGAAAAAGGGTGAAAGAAATAAGGAAATTACATAAGAAGAATAATTAATCCTCACATTCCTCAAGTAATAGTAGATACTATTATTCCTTTCCTAAAATATAAGAAACATTCATGGAAAGTATACAACCATGACTCAAATTGATTATTTTTTAAGGTGACATTTAAATTTATGTACACAACATATTCAAAACTATATTCATGTAAAAATAGGGGATATAGATCACTTTGTGATGGAATAAGAACAAAAAAAATGAAGTAAAAAACCTATAAAATCACCAAGGTGTTATCAAAGATGTGACTGGACTCTTGGATAAAGTTGAAGGAGGAAGCCACTAGTCAAGATGCTAATGCAAATCACATGTAAATGTTTACATTTTATAAAAAAACAAGGAAAATTAAAAATGTTCTACAAGGACAAGGAAAATGAATTTTTTTTGGGGTTGTTAAGAGATTTTATATCAAAAATCAAATCATAATGAAAACCAAGATATTTAATAATTACGAAGGAGTG
Organism: Sequoiadendron giganteum; assembly: GCA_007115665.2. Taxonomy (NCBI): domain Eukaryota; kingdom Viridiplantae; phylum Streptophyta; class Pinopsida; order Cupressales; family Cupressaceae; genus Sequoiadendron; species Sequoiadendron giganteum. Next base: position 378,294,482 of record CM021100.1, on the reverse strand, counting down.
AAGGAATCCTTAAATAAGAGTTACAATAGCTTTATCCAGAAAGAATAAGAGTGTCAACTAAGAAAGCAAAAGGATAATAACCAAACTAAAAGAATAAACAATAAATCTAAAGTCTAGATCCCAAAGACTAATTGACCATTATATACTAAATACTACAATAATACTTTAATACCCTCCCTTAATGTCCAATCTACTAACTACACCAAAATTATCATGATATTTTCTGAATTTTTTATGACCCAATAACTTGGTAAGAATGTCTGCAATTTGATCCTCAGAAGGACAATACTGCAACATCACCAATCCATGTTCTATAAGTTTCCTAATGAAATGATAATGAAGCTCCACATGTTTGCTATGATTATGGAAGGTTGGGTTCTTGGCAAGCTTTAACATCCCTTGATTGTCACAAAACAAGGTTGAAGGCCTTTCTTGAGAAGTTTGCATGTTTGAAATCATCCTTCGAAGCCATATTGCCTCATATGCTACTTTTAAATTGTTCCTCGATACTTTTCTTCTATTAAGGAAAGGGATATTGTCTGCTATTTCTTACTGGTCCTTATGATTGCACCCATGCCAAGGCTGAAAACATATCTAGAAGTGGATTTTATATCATCAAAAAAACCCAACAAATTTAAATTTGTGAACTCAAATAGCCTATGATATATTCTTTTACTATACGGAATAAAAAATTCAAGTTCCACTTTCACATATCTCAACACTCTCTTTATTACAACCCAATGTTTAGTCTTTGGGGCTATCATGAATTTGGAGATGAAACTCACAACAAAGTTCAAATCAGGTCTAGTAGATGTAAGGTATATAAGGCTTCCCACTACTTGCTTGAATGTTGAATCATTTATTATCTTCGAGTTTTTTTTTGGTTGAAAGATTCAACCCTTTCTCCATAGGTGTAGACAATACTTTTTAATGTCATTCTTAAATTTTCAAGAAAGCTCTTGACATATTTATATTGATAAATTAAAATATCACCACCTATTTTCCAAACTTCTACACCTAGATAGTAATGTAGGAGGCATAAATCAATCATGTCAAAAGATTTATTTAAATTATATTTAATTTTTTCAATGAAATGTGCCTCACTACATGTAATAATGATATCATCTACACAAATGACCAATAGAATGATCTCTTTGCCTACTCTTTTGACGTACGAATTTGGATCCAAATTACTCTCATTGCCTACTCTTTTGACATACAAATTTGGATCCAAAGTACTCTGTTGGAATCCCTTTTCAACCAAATACCTGTCATTTTTAATGTACCATGTCCTTGGTACCTGCTTTAGGCCATATAGAGATTGGTTCAATCTTCTACTTGATTCTCCTTTATCACAACATGAAATATCTGAGGCTGAGACATGTACACTTCTTCCTCCAAGTAACCATTGAGGAATTTATTTTACGTCCATTTGAAGGGATTTCCAACCAAATTGAGCTACCATGTCTAAAAATAAAAAAAATGGTGATCATATTTTCTATAGGAGTGATGATATTGTCATAGTCAATTCCATCTCTCTATGAGAACCCTTTATCAACCAAATGAGCTTTGTAATTGTCAAGAGGACCATCAACTTTGTACTTGACTTTATACACCCATTTGCAGCCAATGGGTTTCTTCCCTAGTGGAAGATCTGAAAGATCCCAAGTCTCATTTTTCATAAGACTCTTATGGTCAGTATTCGTGGACTTTTCCCATTCATATTTTCCATTTTCCTTTGCAAATTCTTGGGGTTCATAAACTACTCGAAGATTGACCATAATAGAAAAGTTAAATGTATTTTTCTCATCTCTTAAATGATTTTCTTTCCCACCACTTTGGTATCTTTCTAGAAGTCTCTTCTAACAAATCATTTTTGTCATGATGACTTGAACTTCCTTTTTTTGTCATTTGGATGTTGATCTAGGTTATCATTAAGAAGTTTTAGAAATTTTGGTATTGTTATATACCTTGGAGACTCCTCATGCTCAATTTTTTCCCCCCTTTAGGTGAAGCTTGGTGATGCTTAATACCTGAATTATTAGCCACAACATGTTCTTTAGTAATCTTGAAATCTAGAGAGAGTTGAAAGGGACCAGTTTCCTCATCAATTACAAGATCTCTATTTAAAGTCAAGCAGTTAATATCCACATCAATCAACTATTAGAATTTATGATTATCACTGTATCCTATAAGAATTTATTTCTTACTCCTAGGGTCTAATTTAGTTATTTTTTCATCTAGAATCCAATTATATGCTAGAAAACCAAAGAACTTAAGATTCCTAATTTTAGGTTTCCTCCCAGAACAAGCTTCCTTTGGGGTCTTCTCCTTCAATAATTGTGTCATAGAATTGTTGAGTAGATATATTGCAATGTAAACTACCTCAACCCAAACATTCTTGGGAATACTCATGTTCTCCATCATACATTGGGCCATCTTTGTAATTGTACTATTCCTTCTCTCAACTACTCCATTTTTCTATGGAGTATAGGGTGTAGTGTATTGCCTCTTGATTTCATGTTTAGCACAAAATTTATTGAGCTTGTTTAAACATAGTTCACCTCCATTATTAGAGATAAGATTTATGATGCCACATCCTGAATCTTTCTCTAGTAATGCCTTAAAATTTTGGATTTCATTAAACACATTTGATTTTACTTTTAGAAAATACACCCACATTTTCCTATTGAAATCATCTCCAAATAAAAGAAAATACCTGACACTAGTGATTGATGCCATATTCATTGGTCCATAAATTTTGTATGAAATAACTATAGGAATATTGAGGCTCTCCAAGTCTTTCTATCTAAAAAGTGATTACTATGCTACTTTATTGTTTGGAAAGTTCAATAAACACCATATATCTATCGTTGAATATTAAGAAGATGTTCTACCAAATTACCTTGAGATAACTAAGAGAGACAAGATAGATTGAGGTGCCCATAAAATTTATGTCATAGTGTATTGATAGAATATGCACTATTTCCTACCAATGCATGCTTTTGAACCTCTCCAATATTAGTCAAGTGATACATTATACGATCTTCTATGTAAACTTCAATAGTTTTCTTTACTTCCTTGTCAACAATATAGAATTTATATTTGCAAAAATTGACATCCAAGTTGGGACTATGCAACATAATCTAATTCATTGAGAGAAAATTAATTTCCATTCTTGGTACATAGTACACATTGAGAAAAAGTAAAATTTCCCTCAAGATTTGAACATTGCCTCTACCAACATCAATGTACTCACCATCATTGTAGATCACTAGATCTGAGCAAGCCATGTACTTTGTGAACCAATATTTCTTGTGGGTGTGTAGAGTAGGGTATTCGCTACTCCCAAGTCTCTAGGACACATAAGAGCTTAAAGGGAGTGAATTTCACTCAACTACCTCAAGACTAAATAGGCTAAAAAGGAAGGCCAAGCCAAGCTTTGTTTTTTATGTTTTTTGATGGAGGTTTTTGGGAAAGGGTGAACAAAGCACAAAGGTCTTAGACTGTAAGTGGACTAGATCTCATCTAGAGGATGCTAGCACGTGAGTAAGATGAAAATGCACTGTGTTGTCATCTCAGAGGAGCGTTGGCATCTTGCATGGGCTAAGAACAAAAATCATAGGGCGTATTAACAACCTGAGAGTTTTAATTTAACAATTTAATAGTGAATGAAGAAATGCATGAAATTAAAGAAGATAAAAAGAAGAATACTTTAACTTGAAATATGAACTATCTAATAACAAAATGATAAGAGAAAAGGAGAAGAAATTTAACTTATATAAGGTACATACTCCCACAAGCTCCTCATGAACAAAGTGTACCTACACACGCGACAACGAAGAAGTGTTGTGGCTCTATTTTGGAGTTTTCCTTAGTCAAAACCCTATTTTGGTGTTTCCGCCTCCATAGATTGTCGATAGACCACAATATAGAGAAAATGATAAAGAAATGGAAATAGACACATCTTATGGAGTACAAAGACAATCTAAATTCTATTCTATAAACAAGAAAAAAAATGTGTTACCCTACTTTGTACGTGCTTGGATAAGCCGAGAGAGAGGAAGAGAGCAAGATAATCACACCAATACTATGAAGCCTAAAAACTTACATTAGATAATAGTGTAGAATAAAAAATGGTGTGGAATGTAGAATGAGGAGAACAAGAATGAAGGTTGAGTGAATAGAAGTGAATGAGTTGAGAGAGAGAGAGAGAGTTGATAAAATGGATAAAATCAAGTTTAAAAGTGCCTTTAGGAGGAAAGAGGACGTTTTTGAGCATTCAAGGTTTGCAGGGGGTGTTACAATTTGCGGGGTGGCAGAGAATGTAACGCCTCCAAATTCCACTGACTCGGGAATCCTATCAGGATGCCAACATGACATGCAGACATCTGTGTGACACACGTGAATCCACAAAAAAAAATCCCTTACCGATGAAAAGAGATAGAGGAACATGTGAAAGGCAAGGCAAAGGTGGTGGATTTTTTAATTTTCAGGTTTATAAGGCTAAAGTGAGGCAATATTATAAGAAATTGCACTAGGTGTAACTTTACGCCATAATAGGATGAAATGTCAAGATGATCTAGAAACTATGTACTACATAGAAGATTGTTTTATTGATCAGTTGGTCATTTATCCATGCAAGCATAGAAGGCTGACTCCTTTTGAGAATTCTCCATGACATGAGAATTTGGTGGAGGCCCTCCCTAGTTGGATTTTGGTTCAATCAATATATTTTTTCAGTGCTTCTTCATATGACCCATTTTACCACAATAATGACATGTGATATTTTTTTATATTCTTTGAAGTATTCTCATTAGTGCCTTTTCATTTCTTTAGAGCCAATTTTCCTTTGCTCTTTTTCTTAGATACAAATAACTATTCCACACTTTGTGTATCACTATTGTTGCCAAATTATTTCTTCCATATTTCTTTCTATAAGAGCTTATTGCACAACACATCAAAATTTAGGTCAACACTGGTATATGTGATAATAAGTATCTCAATAAAATGTTCATAGGATCATGGTAATATTTTTAGTGTAATAAACATATATTATTCCATCTTGCGACCTATGGTTGACAATTAATCAAAAATTCATTTGATCTTCAATGAATGCTCATGCAAAGACATCTTCTCATCCATTATTGTTGAGAAAATTATATTTTTAGGAAGAAGACCCTACCTTTATTGACGTCTCATGCAGATCTTGTAGGCGATTCTAAATTTCCATAGAGGACATGCCTATTTGAACCTTCACAAGCATTTTATTTTTGATTGATAATTTTATTGGCATGAAAAATTCTCTATCACACTTGTGAAAGTTTTCTTGGTCTTTACTTGTAGCTATTGGTCAGGTGTCGATGTAAGACAATCTTATCAAGACATTTGTACTAAAAAATTGTGAGAATGTGCTACTTACATATGTTGTAATTATTTGTAGAAAAAACACTGGTTTCCTTCCAACATGATTTTGGGTAATGAAACTATGTTCCCTTCCACAAAGTAATAATCAAGACTGAAAAAAGTTGGTGAAAAATCTTAGCCACTTTAAAGGAAGATAATTTTTTATAAGAATTAAAAAAATCCTACCCAAAAAATATTATTTTGTAACTTGAATCATAAAAAACATGCCAATAATAAGGTTTGCAATCCATTGTTACCCATGTTTTTTAATATACTTTTTTAATTTATTTTAAATAATGTCAAGAAATAAAAGACAAAAATCCCACAAAACTCAAGATTTTTGTAAAATAGTCGCTAAAAAAGACTTCCAATTGCAAAATCCTTGTCATGGAAATATTTTGGTCACTAAAACATATGATTTGCTTAATTTTTAAAAGAAAACTAGGCAAGTGAACTTAGAAAACCCTAGCTGTCATGTGTTTTTTGAACTAGGTTGTAATTTTGTAAAAAAAAGTGTGTTTTGAACAAAAAACCATGCACACTATTTTGGAAAAAAAAAGTAGGCACAATTTTTACCAAAAATAGTTGCAAGTTTTTGGTTCTTTTGTGTCATGTGTGTGAGTTTTCACTGCAACAATTTGTAGAGTTTCATGTGTTCACCGATCTTAAGGTGTGACCTATTCTTTGATACCATATAAAAAAATCAACAAAAAATGATTACCAAGATATTCAATAATTGCAAAGGAGTGAAATAATCCTTAAACAAGAGCTACAACAACTTTATCCATAAAGGATAAGAGTGATAAATAAGAAAGAAAAAGGATAAGGAATTAACTAAAAGAAAAATAATATTCTTAAGGTCTCGATGATTACTAAATAATCTTCATTTGAGTGGGATCTTGCATGGAGTTGATTTTGATCTTATTGCAAGAAAATACGACAATAATGTCAAAGATAGAGATGAAAAAGTTTTCATACACAAGATTTGAGTTGCAGAAGCTTAATATGGAGGATGTACTCATAGACCAAGATCTATGGATTGTAGAATTTGAATCCAAATCACACAAATATTGGGATGAGATAGACATAAAAGAAAAAAGGTCTTATTAGACCCGATTTGGTTTATTTAGTGTTGATAAATGTGCATGAAGAGACTAACATAGAAAACATTTGGAAGAATATTGGATAGATTTATCAAGATAAATCCTTGGCTAATGATAATTTATTGAAAAAGAAGTATATCAAAATGGAGGATGGTGGGTTTGTGGTTCAAAATATAAATGCCTTCAATATGGTAGTTACCTAGTTGTACTTTGTGGGAATGAAAATGGAGGATGAATGTATGAATTTTCTATGTTTTCTCTAGATTCATGGGACCACCTTATTATGGACATTGGGAAAACTGCAACCAAGTTCAATATGGAAAAATTGGTTGCATATTTTCTTTTTCAAGATATGAGATGGAAGATTTTTTAGCTGGATAAGGACCTCCTCATGCTTTTTGGAAAATCTAAAGAAATAGGTAAGAAGGGCAAGAAGTAAGATAAGTCTAGATCCAAATCCATTGGAGATCCAAATTTTCTAGTAAGTTCAAGGAAAAATATTGGAATTGTGGAGGAGATGGATGTCTAAGAAAGTATTGTAAGGAGAAGAAGAAAAAATGTAGATTTTGGTGATGATTCTAAGAGATCCTCTTGGGATGAAGATGACACTTTATTCCTTGTGATGGCTAGTCATGAATAAAAATGTGTCTAGGTGATAAAATTTGGTTGTGGTAGAGTCTTAATTTGACTCCTTGATGAATGAGTGAATGAGATTAATGGTGTACTTCATATCCTTGGTTCAAAACAAACCAGTTTCTTTAAGTAAACTAAATAATGTGGTTGTGTAGGTTACTTTCTTAAGTGAAGGATGTAAGATGATTAGATGAGATATGGTTCTTTCAAAGGGTTTTTGAATCAAAAATTTATTTTAATTAAATGCATGCACAATATAGTGTGATAGTTATTCAAGTCTTATAGTGAAGAGATTTACAAAATCTTCACATTCACCACTAGAATCAACAACAAAGTGCATTGTGTCTATTTTTAATGGTCATACTTTTCGGGTACTTAAGGGTGATCATGCCTTGGATATTAAGCTATCATAGAGAAAAATATGTTATGAAACCAAAGGATGGGTCACATAGGTGAGAATGGTTTAAGGAACCTAAAAAATAAAAAACCTTTTTGAGGGGTTAAATGATTGTAATCTTGAGTTTGATTTTTGTGAACATTGTGTACATGGAAAAAAACAAAATTCTCTTTTAATATAGCTCTCAAAACTATTTTGGGGTGTTAAATTTAAGTTCAAATATATTTGGTTTTGTTAATGCTCTTTTAATTTTTAAATTTGTATATTATGTTTCTTTTGTTTATGATTATAATAAAGGACATGGGTATATTTCCTTAGAATTAAATATGAAGTCTTCAATCATTTTAAAGAGTTTAAGGCTCTTGTAGATAGTTCGATTGGTAAGAAGATTAAAATTTTGAGGATTAATAATGTTTGTGAGTTTTGTTTAATATATTTTGATATATTTTGTAGGTAGCATGGGGTAGAAAGACGTAAAAAAACTTTGTATAATGCTTGAAGAAATGGAGTTATATAAGAACGAACATGACATTAATGAAGAGGACTAGAAGTATGCTTAGTGGGGTTAGCCTTGAATTGTTTTTGGTAGTATAAATCGCCGCATCTGATTATCTAGTTAAGATGTATCCTACATGAATGATTTAGAGTCCTAAAAGGTGGTCATGGATGAGGAGATGAATACTTTGAATAAAATAAAACATGAGACCTAGTACCTTTTCTTGATGGATGAAATCCCGTTGGATGCAAATGGGTCTTCAAAAGAAATACAGGGTCTAATGGTAGTGTTGAGAAGTACAAGGCAAGATTCATTACAAAGGGTTATTCCCAAGCTGAGGGAATAAGTAATGGTGATATTTTCTCCCTACTATCTAGGATTAGCAAAGGAGTTGAAGACTATCAAGACCTTGAGTAGAGCCCCATATTATGACCATGACAAAGATGATGAAGGAATTTAGTAGCATTGTTGGGTGAAATAATTCTAGTAAATTAAGTTGACCTAGAACCTTGTAAAATGAACTTTTTTGTAGCTTAATAAAAACAAAAATCTAGTGGAAGGGATTAGGAAAACCTTCTAAAATATTAAAATGGAATGATCATTGACCATAATCATTTTTTCATGCCCAAATTTAAACATGTGGACATAAGAAAAATACTTTTTTTTGAAAGGGAGCCTCTATGTGAAAATATGAAGATCAAGTCCTTAATACTAAACCCATGCCCTATAATAACCAAGCCATTCAACTTAATTTATTTAACAAATAATTATTTTAACAATTAAATTAATCAAAAGCATAAATATTCCTAACATTGAACTAAAGAATGTATAAAGAAAAGGATAAAAATCAAACTTATTCTCCTCATTGACTATTTATTTTATTTAACAAGTTATTGATAAGCATTAAAATTTTAACAATAATCGTATTAATCAAATCAAAACAATAATGGGTACGTGGCCTTCCCATTTTAATAAAATCAAAACAATAATCGTATTAAAGATTAATACTAACCTTTTAATGATTTATTGTTCAATGGAGATAAGTTTGCAATCTCTCTCTCTCTCTCTCCTACAATTTAATAATTTAACTTTATGAATTTAATGTAACCTTAATAATTGCTTATTTCTTGTACGACAAACAACCAAGGTTCAAGCCCCGTGGGGTCTTTTCCTACCACATCAACAATTGAGACTGATTTTCCATGGTGTTAAGGGGAGACCCTTTGGTGAAATGGTGGGGCTTCTTACTTGTAGAGCCAACAACAAAAGACTCATACCCTTAATATCATAAATTTTTTAATTAAGGCCTTAGGGGTAAAATGGTGTAGGAAAGGAGAGCGGGAAGAGTAGTGGAAGTGGGGGTTTGAATCATTTGGAGGGAGAGGGAGCTAAAGATTCTACTCTAAATGATGATGATGCAAATGGATGGCTTCTAGTTTTTGACTGCTTTACCATTTGCAAGTGGCTGGGTTTCTAGGTTGCGATTGGTTGTGTGGATGATGCTAGTTGTTTGCTTTTGTGCTTTTTGTTGGTCACTTCTGTTGCTTTTGGGTTGCAGGAAAACCTTGTTAGTGTGTGATTTGGACTCCTTGCAGGGGTTTTGTCAGTGGTTTGGTCTATATTTAGTTTTGATTGGTGTGTTTGGTAGATGGTGTGCTTCTTGTTTTTGCCTGGTCCCTGAATTTTCTCTGCATTGTTTCCCCTTGTCCTCTTGGGATTTTTTCTATTACTCATTGCAACTTGTTGGCTTATGGGTCTCAACTACTTTATCGATGGTTGAATTTTGTGTTTTCTGTGTTGTTGGGTTGCAACTAGTTCCTTGGGTGGGGGTGTTGTTTGGCTCCCTCATGTTTTGTTGGTTTCTTGTGCTTATTTTGGGCTGTAGGTTAACCTTGTTGATGGGTTCTTTGGGCCCTTCAGAGGGGTTTTTCTGGTGGAATGGTCTATTTTTAGCTCTAAAAGGTGTTGGGGTGGATGGGGTGCTTCTTATGTTGTCCTTTTCACTGATTTTTCTTTGATTTGTTCCCCTTTGCCCCCTAGGATCTCTCTATTGGTTGTCATAGATGATAGGCTATGGGGTTTCTATTTCTTTGTTGCTAGCTAGTTGTTGGATTTTGTACGGTGCTGGGGCGTGGTTCTTTGCGTTGGTGCTACTGGTTTTCTTCCTCGTGTTCTATTGGTTTCTTGGGCTACTTTTAGGTTGTGAGAAAGCCTTTTTGGTGTGTGCTTTGGGTCCCTTGTGGGGTTTTGTCATTGGAACGGTCTATTTTTATCTTTGACCGACATGTTGGGGTGAATAGTATGCTTCTTGTTCCAAATTTTTCTCTAACTCTTCTCTGTACTGTTTCCCCTTTCCCTTTTGGGCTCTCTTTGGAACATTTTGTAGATTGTAGGCTGTTGTATTTCGACTACTTTGCCAATGACTAGATGTTGGGTTCTCTATTAACGTAGTATTCTCTATGGTTTATGGAAGTTGTTGCGGCCTCATTTGTGGTTATGAAGCTTATGAGGAAAAAAGGGGGAATTATTGTTTATTTACAAAAGACTTTCTACATTTTCAATTAATGATCTATGTTTTGATTGGTACTAGCTTACTGATGGTTGGGATATGTTTATTGTCCTTTCTTTGGACCCAATTTTGTGAGCTGATTGTTGTTTTTTTCTGCTTCTTCCTACCGATACCTGATGCTTGTGATGCTAAGGGATGTTGGGTTATCCCTTTCTTCTGAAGTTACTTTCCTTTGGGTTTCTCAACTAGTGTATCCTATTGAGGGGGAGATTGTTTCTCTTAAGGTGGAACCATCTTCTATTGAGGTGGAGATGGATGCTGTTGGGCTGGTATGGAGATCTCCTTCCTTATTTTGGTTCCTATTGAGGCAGAGCTTGTTTGGGTTGGAAAGTTGTGGCTTTGGCGGTAAGGGGTTTATCTTCATCCTCTCCTATAGAGGGGAGTCCTCTCCTTTAGAGGTGGAGGTTGGGTTGGTTGATCAGGTTGAATGGTGCCATAGGGAAGCTAATGCTATGCATGTGGATTAGTGTTGCATAGAAGCTGATATTTTATAGATTTTAATTGTAGGGGGTTTGATGGTGATATACACCATTAAGATATTTGTCTCTCTTGGCTCAGTGGTGTCTTCCCTAAGTGTTTTTATGTTCTTGGGCTTAGATTTGGATGTTCTGAGCGGTTGGTTTGGTAATGCCTTGTGTATGAATTGGTGGCACATAGAAGTTGATGTTTTGCATATTTTAACTGCATGGAGTTTGATGGTAATCTACACCATTAAGATTTTTGTCTCTCTTGGCTCAGTGGTGTCTTCCTTGAGTGTTTCTATGTTCTTGGGCTTGGATTTGGATTTTCTGAGAGGTTGGTTTGCTGACGCTTGGCTGATTCAAGCGATGCTTAAGTGTATTTAAGGGTTTAAGGTTCCTGTCAAAACCCATTTGTAAAAGGATTTAAGGCCCTTCAAAACCTATTTTGTACAACTTGTGTAGAAGTTTTTTTCTCTTTATGGTTGCTATTGTCTTGGCCACTGTTGGTATGTGTCATTTTGTTTAGGTAGCTCTCTCTTTGTTTAGGTTTCAAGTCCTTGTAAAACCTTTTTGTATTGGGTTTCGAGGTCCCATCAAAACTTATTTTACCTTTAATAAAAAATGTAACCTTATTGGGTTAGTATCCTTTAGGATTGGCTTCTAAAGGTTCTAATTTAAAGACCATTAATCAAATTTTCAAAATCTTAGGTGGGGATGAATAAGATAATTTTTTATTAAATAACTCACTAATAAGCTATATGGATTATCAACAAGGCTCTAATTGAATTTATCTTACATAAAAATTATGGTTAGGTATAAATTTTCTTATGACTAATTTCATCACTTTAATAAGATTCACATTAATGATAGATACTAACCCTCCAATGATATTAATCAACATGATTAAGTTAGAATAATTCTCTCTTGCTTAGCACTTGGTATAATTTTTAAGATGAAATTACAAGAGTTTCATCAAGGACTCAACTATTGATTCCTTCAAAACCCAATCTCTGAAGTTTGAACTAATATTGTTTAACATTATTTTAATGTTTTTGGAAAAACATATGTTTTAAAGAAATTAAAATAGAAATTATTAATGCACTCATATAAGCGTGTCTCCATTTCTAGAAGTGTCATGCTCAAGGAAAAAATAATTAGAGATAATCATAACCACCCTTTCTAGAAATACACCCTACCCCAATATTATAAGCAACATTATATGAAAACTCACATCCCCTACGAATGCCATGGATAATGAAATAAAATAAAATAAAATATAAAATAAATTTTAAATCAAAAATCAGGGAGAGGCCACTGTAAGGAGACTAAGATAAAACCCTAAAAGTGTAACCTAAAAAAATCCACCTACTTCTCTTTGCTATGTAGGATGAATGCCATGAAGGTGACACTCATTTATTAGGCATGGTTTGAAAGTGGTGCATAAACTAATTGGGAAAAGATTTAGTTCAGTGATATACATGTATTTCTTTGTTTTTTTTTGTTTCTAGCTTTTCCTTCATGGGTTTTGGAGGTTGCCGATTTCTCCCATTGAGTCATTTTGTTAAATTTGTGGATAGGTATTTGTGCACGGTTTTATAGGTTTGAAAAATCCCTTGAGAAATTATGCACAAGAAGTTTATGCAAGTTGTATGAACTATAATGCTTGAAATATATTATTTGTGTTGAAGCTAATCCTTATAGGCGAACCATGGTTCTCTTTATAGTCCTTTATCCTTTAAAACATGTATACAAAGATTTAGGGGAAAGCAACATGACTTCTGAATGGTTGCCTACCTAGATGCCAAAAAATCATCTCACAAGGATCCATGCATTTATTTTTACTGTATTATATTTGTTTTTCCTCTTTTGACAACATTAGCCATATGTCAAGCTATCCCATAGACTAGCATTGGAAATCTGATTGGATGTTATTTTGCCCCTTTTTTTTCTTTATTCTCATCTTTATGATGTTGAATCCATTCCAGAGATATGTACAGATGGAAAATTCCTAGACACAAATATTATGTGTTATTTAACAACTATGTTGTGTTATATATTTAATATTTTTCTTAAAAGTAGAAATATCACAAAAGTGATTCTCATTTGTATCTTTGATCCTCTACCTGATCTAATTAATAGTGTTGGAAATCCTGCATACGGATGATATACCCTAATCCATCCTAATAGATTTTTGGTAGGGTATGGTCTTAATAATAATGAATGTGAAGGAGCAAGGCACTATATCTATCGATATTGGGTCATGCACGTTTGACCAATACTCTCGATAGGGTGACTTGACCTTCCCCAAGAAAGGTAATATGGATAAATTCAATATGTAGATAATATTGGATAGTTTATTTTTACATATTTCTCTATGGATCAATTTTTTTGTACTTAACATAAATAATTGACACTAGAGACAATTTTCCATTGCACTTACCATTAGTAAGAGGTAATTTCGAGATTGTAGGGCAGTTATTATGAATACAACTAGATATGGTTCTATGAAAGAAAAAGGACACGATGATTAAAATTCATCTCAGAGTACATATGGATCAAAAGGGGATAGTTTGTTACTTTTGAGAATGTGTCACATTCTCTAGTAGTTCTTTGAGAAAACAACAAGAACCACCATTCATTTTTGTTATTGAAATATGGTCAATTTTAGTAATAGGGTAAAAGTACAAAGGTGTGTGACACTTTTTAAAGGAAACAACCAACACTAATCCAAATTTTAAAGTTGAATCACTAAAAAGTGACATATATGTTTTGAATATTGAAATGATGTAAACTAATAAAATATTTATTTTTAGTATATTTTATCCTGTATTTACAAAAAATTAAAAAATTATTTCAATATAGTTTTTTGTAAATTGACACTATAATTTAGTTATTGAAAAAATGTTGCAAAATGAAGGTACATGTGACGTCAATATTTAAATAGTATTTTTTATTTTTTTCCTTCATTTTTTTAGTATGTATTTACAACTTAAACTTTAGTGCATGGATCCATTTTTTTTCCAGTTTTGATAAATATATTTTTAAATAAATATTAAAATGTGTGCCTATTAAAACATAGTTATTACCATTCGACACCAACTTTCATATTATCTATTTATGTAAACTAGAAAAAAAAATATACCATCTTGATATAGATTCTTTTATCTAGTGCATCATATTTTTTTTCAAAATTTTTAATAAATTTTACTATTTTTCCTTGACATAGTAATCAACCTAATATTTTGTGTTGATAACCTATTTTAGTAAGAAAATAAAGTAAAATATAAATAATAATTAAATTATTAAAATATCTATTATTTTGAAAACTACACTTATGGATCTACAAAAGGGTATTTTTATATTTAAAACAATGTTATTTACATGAGTAGAAGTTGTTAAAAAATCAAAAATTTCAAATATATCTATTTTTCTTGCTGAATTAGCCTCAAAGTGGTGCTACATATGCATTTAGTCAATAATTCTAGTCGGAAAAGTTGTGGACATATCTAAATTAGCTAGAATAAATCTTACAAGATTATATGTTTGACCAAAATTGATTTTTAGTTAGAAATACTTAAATTCACTTGTGCTGATAAGTTGGCCAAAAGTGTGACACAACTTTGTACTTTCACTCAGGAGCAATTTGTTTCATCTAAGTTCATGGACCCTTATTCTTTTTCTTTCTTTTTTGGCCAGAAAACTTCTAACAAAGAAGGAGTGAGTGCTATTTTCATGCATTAACATTTATGTTATAAAGGTATTTTAGAAAAACTACACTTGTTCTATTTCCAAATAATCTACTAGCATGTATAATACGTTCAAATTCCATGAATGATTTATAACAATAATAAATTTTGCATACATCATCCTTCTCAATATTTGAAATTAATTTCATGAGGAATTTTTTATTTAGTTTTTTACAACATTATTTACCAAAATATTTCTCAAACCAACTACAAGTAACATTTCTATATTTCTTTATAACCACATCAATTACTTATCCCGAATATAGATTTGTTACAACTTTATTTATACGTTAAAATAAATGGTCTCCAACTTGAATAGTGCAAAATATGATGAGCTATACATGAAATGTTTTACATTACACCTCAACATTATTACAAGAAAAAATAATACAAATCTTCCAATATAGTTAGATTTCTCCAACAACATGAAAAATTTACACATAAACATCAAGGAGGAAACATTTTTCATAGGACAATGGGAGATTGCTTCCCATCCTCAAGACCACCATATAGTCCACCCTTGAGCTTGGGGAAAACACATGGTGACTAGGTGAAACATTGACACCAAATTTACAACTATAACACAAAAAAACATTATTCTCAAAACAAATCACACATCATAGTTGCACAATAATCCTAAGAAAATATATAAACAAGGGTTATTTCAAGAACCTCATAAAGGGGGAGTGGGGAAACCATCTCGTGGTAAAAATAATAGCAAGATAAATGCATACAATGACAACCATATCTCCAAAAATACACCACTTATGACCTCCACAAAGCTCAAACACATATCACAACTTCCACAATACATATTTATGCAAATATATCAATCATATGGGTACTTTTACCTATAAAATTTTCCCCAAAATTGGATCCTCCCTCACTCAAATCTCATACATGGAGTGCTCTCACCAATTTGGGAGAGCCTAATCCAACCTTCCCTAAAAAATAAACATCTTACAAATAATATTAACAATAAAAACCATGTAAAATACAACCAAATATAATATTTAAACCAATAGAACAACATATAAGTACAACCAAACACATGCATGCACAATTAAAAAATCAAGAAAATTAGGCAAGGAGCCTGACTTGACCAATCTACAATGTTTGAAGAAGTTTGGTGCATCTCTATAAACCACTCTTTTTCCAGCTTCCTCTCCTCAACTCTAGCTTTCTCCTTTCTTGTACTTACAAAAACTCAAAAAATCTAGTTCCCAAAATTAAAACCGAAAGTCTTCTTCTCATTAAAGTTGAGAAATAAATACAAATTTGCATATTCTCATCTCTTATTTTGAAGGTGACATTTTCACCTTCAAAACTGATCTTCTAAATAACCCTAGCAATTAAATTGAGTAAATTATGACTCAATTTGATAATTGATGATGGTGGTAGGTTCTGGCAGAGGCACATATTGTGACATCAATGAAGATGATGAAGGGATTGTGTAGAGACCCATATTATGACCATGACTTGAATATGATGAGATAATTTAGCAACATCATTAGGTGAAACAATTCTAGTCAATTAAATTGACCTAGCAAATTATAACATGATTTTTTTTTGGTTTAATAAAAAACATTTTTTAGTGGAAGAGATTATCATC
This sequence comes from Sequoiadendron giganteum, assembly GCA_007115665.2. Lineage (NCBI taxonomy): Eukaryota > Viridiplantae > Streptophyta > Pinopsida > Cupressales > Cupressaceae > Sequoiadendron > Sequoiadendron giganteum. The sequence continues at coordinate 378,278,059 of CM021100.1, read as the reverse complement.
CCCTTCTAAAGACTTAAAGGGAATGGTCTTTGCCCAAAATAACTTCTTTAAGGCCTAGTGTTATTTTAAAGACATAAGAGATGGTTATGGAATATAACCATTGCTTATAATATTTCTCTTGTATGTTTTCATATTTTTCAAAAACTTAAAAAGTGTTGTTAAAGTTAAAGTAATAATTAGATAAAATTCAATTGTTATTTTTTCACACAAATATCATAAATCATAAATTTCTCCTTTTATAAATCATAATGTGCTACTTCCTTTAAATACAATTCATAATGGACATAATACTACCCAAAGTCATGAAACATGATAATTCCCATGTACATGACATGTTGCTTGTATAAAAGGTAGGTTGTACCTTGAACCATGACATATGTATTATAAATATTATTAAAATTATTTATGAATTCATTTAAATCAAATTGAATCAATTTTTTTTGATATGTAAGAAAGGATTTATATTGATTTTTGAAAAAAAGTATTACATTGATAGCCCCCTGGGCGATAGATTTACTGTACACCATTACCAAACCCAGACTAGAAACTTCAAGAAGTCTAACCGATATTCTAGACCAAAGCAACCCATCCTAGAACTAATATAATACAACCACCCCTAAGCAACTTGATTTCCAAAATGTCCACACAGGGACAAAGACTCTTTCCTGCTTGAATTGAAACCACCTCAATAGAATTTTGTATAAACATAAAAAAATATACTAGAAAATTTTCCATTGAGACCCAGTTACATACCAGAGAATCACCATAAAAAACCAAAACTAACCACCTCCAACAAACACACCCACTAACCAGATGCCATGCCAAACCCATCTATATCCAAGAAATCATTTGTGTGAGCAAAGTATCTGAAGTTTAGGACCCAACGTCCATGTTGGGATGGAGGAAGCTTTAGCACCTGTAGTAGGTAGTCCACCCCAATTGCCGCTAGCCCCCTTTGAGTGACCAAAAACATTCCTTTCAAATCCAACAAGAAGGGACAATAATTTATTACCTCACTTGACACATAGACCAGTCTCAAATCCCGCGGTTGTGGAATTCCCATTCTTAAGGAAGCCACATAAAGTGTTTCTTCCATGCCCACCAAAAAATCTGCATAAAAGATCCTTTTTATAAACACATTGACCAATTGTTTTCCCAACCTTATTTCTAGAATTACCACTAAGAAGAGGGAGGTTATATTAGCATCTACCCTATATGACTCATCATCTTCCATAAATCTCTTCCCCAAAATCATCTTCATTGCGGAAAGGATGAGGGTATCATACTTCTTCAGCATTCGCTTAAGGCATTGGTCAGTGACCAAAACATAAAATTCCATTTTCTTGACAACACTTTACAAGCAAAATGGTGTGACTGACCCAATGCTCGTTAGGGTTTTAGAAGAAATTCTTACTAAAAATTTTGATCTCTCATCCATATCTCCCTGCAATGTAGATTAACCCTACAACAAAACTTCTATAAAAACAATTTACTTAACAACCAATAGAAATTTTGCAAAATGCAAATGTGATGAATTTCAACACTAGGCACAAATTATACTTCCATTAGGTTGTTTATCGTGTAGGGTTCCAACCTAGAAAGGGGTTCACCACCAAGTTTAGAATTTGAAAGACAATGAAATGCAAGATGAAATGTAAAACCCTAATTGAATGTGAAGTAACACTAAATGACCTAGAAAAGTGAATGAAATAAAAAAGAAAATTGCAAAATAGAATGTGTGCACCTAGAAATATGGAAATGGCTGGACGGAGATCTGGAACACTAGAAAATCTAACTTCAATGTTGACTAGGACTCATTTGCCAAGCTGGGCGAATCACTTCAAAATCTAGCAAACTTTGCAAGAACACGAATCTACCAAATGGGTATCCAAATATGTGAAATCTTGAAAATTGATTGGAGTTCCAAGACTCATTTGCCAAAAGTGGTGAATCAATCCAATAGGGATTTTTTAAAAGTTCAAAGGAAAAACCCGCTCTTCTCTATCTTCTCTATCCTTCCTGATTGGTTTTCGGATCCGAATCTCTAATTTACAACCTATAGGTCTTCTCCAAGGCTTGATGACAACTTTAACAACTTTGGGTGACTTGAAAACTTTTCTCCTATCTTGATGCTTATGAAATTTGCAACCTAGACCTGCAAATCCGACACAAAGGAGAGGGAAAAATGTTTTTGGGTTAGTGGATAGGGGTTTGCCTTGGTATAACCCCATTTTGGAAATCACTCCTTGAAATGAAATGAAATATGAGTGGAGAATGATGAATGAACAAATGACAATGTTGTAACTCACCAAACCCTTACAACAAAGTGCTACAAATATGCTTGAGATGGTTGTAATGGATGTAGATCTTGATTCTTTCTTGAAGGTGATAGATCTTGATTGTAATACTTTCTTGAATCATAAAAATCTACATCATAATTGTTAGCACAATAAAAAACATGATACGTGAAATCCTTGACATGATGATTGATGCTTGAAGAATGCTCTAAAATGCTTGATAATTTTCCCTTGAATGCTCTTCAATTCTCTTCTGAACTCAAACTTTCTATAAGGATGAATACTTGAATGCTTGGGGTGTTAGGATGAAAATGACAGAAAAAACCTTGTATTTATACTTAATTATGCAATAATTACCAAAAATACAACACTACAAGCTAACATCAAATCTAGGAGAATAAAATCCCACTAGAAATTTGAATTAATTTTTATTTTGGGCCATATGGGACTCACTCACCCAAGGTGCCGAATGAGTCCCACCAAGCTTAGTTTTTGGGACCATTTATAAAAATTCTTAGAAATGTGTGAAACCAGGTTTGGGACCAAAAGATCTAGGTGGGACCCATTTGACCAAGGTGGTGAATGAGTCCCAAATCACTAACACAAGTCACTCAAGCTTGAAAAACCTGAATTATGATTGGTTAATGATTGGTTTCAGGGTTATCCTAAAAAAAGATTCATTAAATAGGGCTTGTGGATACAAAATAGGGCTAATTAAAGCATAAGAAAGCCTAATTATTAATGAAAAGCCTACGAAAGTGTGGAAGTGTGTTACAAAACTTTACAACACTCCAAATAAGGCAAGATTAATGTTTATCTTAATTAAAAAGAGGTTTATTAGGTTGATAAAACCTCAGAAAAGTGTGGAAGTGTGTTACAACACTTCACAACACTTTAGCAAGGTACCATTTAAATCCATTAGTTCACAAGGTCCCAAGACCTAATGTGAATGTGTCAATCACATTACAACACTAAATCAAGGCAGCATTAACCTTAACTCACAAGGAGGGCCCAAACAAGGCAGGAAAAGTAGAAGGAAAACTCACACTATAGTAGATGAACACACATCAAGAGGTGTTTGAGTGTACCAATTCTAGTAAGATGAGACGACAACAATCAAGAGGGGTGATCAAGCCCCTAGGACCAAGATCCCATGGCAAACCAACATAGGCACAAAAGAGCACACATGAAAATGATATGAAGAGCAACAACAAAGCACAAGCATGCGCTGTCAAAGACGAGAGAGAGAGAAAAGGTAAAAATAAAAGAGAGTTAGATCAAGCTTCAACCATTTTTCCATCATGATGTGGATCAGATCTAAGTTGTTTGTCCAAAAATGCATACTCACTCAGTGCCAACGAAACTCTTGGCTATCCGCTGGCTGAAAAGTAAAAAAAGGTGAGACATACATTCATGGATGGTATTCACTCACACATACACACAAGTGGCTATGAATAAAGTCATGCATCGGTCGAACTTCCCACTCAAACAACATCAAATTTATACCTCCTAATAACTTTAATAAGGTGCCACAAAAATGATTTTCAAGATTCATGAGACAAGAAAAACTTCGTATTCTTGGAGCTCATGATAAAAAAAATGGCTCTACAAGAATGAAAGTTGTGTTATGCAAGGTGTCTCTGTAACTACAAATGAAAAATAAGGAACGATCACGAGAGTCTACTTAGTTCATGCAAGATTTTTAACTTAGGGAACATTGTGCTTAATGTCTCCAAGAGAGGACCAATCAAAGAATAGAAGATTCAAAACTTAGGGGATGTAGTGTGTCACATCAAGCCACTAAGAGGAATGTAATATTATAAGAGAGATCACTCTCTTGAGATACATCACACCTAATATCATCAACAAAGTGAGAAACACATCGTATGAAATAAGAAAATTGCACCATAAACCATGACAAACAAAAATACAAAAGAATAATGCTAATGTATGCCCCCACTTTAAAGAAATTACTAAACATCATGTTTTGAGCAATTACTTTAAATTAGCAAATGAAAGATGCTAATAAAGAAGACATGAGAGCTAACTTGGAAAACCCTATGCCAAGTCATATGTTTCCAAGTAAAGCTGCATCATGCAAAAGAAAAGAGAGGGGATTCCCCCAAAATGAAAACACCAAATACATAAGGGATTTATGGATTTGGGGTCAGTATGTTCTTGCTACAATGCTTTTAGAGAGATCAAACCTGTCATCATTCCCCGAATACACAAAACTAGAAGAATGACACAAATAGAGCGGAAACAAAGGAATTTTTTTTGGGTCAACATGAAAGAGACATGAATTTCCCAATGCCTTGCATCATCCCCAAAAGGAAAACACAAGATAAATGAAAAGATAAAGGAAAATAAAATATTTTGAGTCAACATGGAAGAGACATAAATGTCTCGATGTATTACGTCACCCCCGAAAGGAAAACACAAGAAAAATGAAAAAGATAAAGGAAAAGCTTTTGGGTCAACATGGAAGAGACATATATGTCTCGACGTCTTCCATCATCCCCAAAAGAAAAATACAAGACACAAATAAAATATATAAAGAACAAAGTAAAATATTTACGCCATAGAGAAGAATGAAGGTACAAATAAAATAATGTCACAAAGAGAGAGATACATCAAAAAAATGTCATCGGGGATCACATCACGCACATGCAATCATATAAAATAAAATAAAAATAAAGAAATAATGCAAAAGACTAGTAAGGAACGTGCGAGTCAACCTATTAGCAGGTCATCCTTATCCCAATCATGTTACTTGTATACTAAAGGTGGAGAACTAGCCAAAGGGACAATAGTAAGTGCCGAACTAGGATCAATACCAAGTTTAATACTCTTTATAGGATATTTGTCATCTAAGCTCATGGAAGACGAAAACAATGTATTCAATTCATTATGGACCTCGTCATCAATTTTAGCAATGTTGTCATCATCTTCTAAGTTGATCACAAGAGGACGTTGAAGGATAATGTCCGTGGAAGAATTCAAAGCATGTTGTGGTTGTTGTATTGGATTATTTTGTTTCAGGGTAGGGGTAGAGTCATCGTACATTGCTTCAGTCAAGTTTGGATCTTGATTTTCTTTGTTCAACTCTTCATGTAATTTGTGAGCAAGGGCATGATATCTATGCCTATGCTCTCTAGCACTTCTGTTTCTTTTAGTTTTATTTTCAACTTGTATTTGTGTAGGAGCGAGTTGATCAACCATAGGTTTGTTTTCTACTTTGAGGGGAGGAATGAAAGGAACCACGAGAGGTTGTTCAACCACTTTCTCTTTGACTTTGTAAAATTGTTTTATTCTAGGGCATGTGATAGGGTTGTTTTCATTGTCTCTTGGTCATTTGTGGGAGGTAGGTGAAGGCTCTATCTTAGGTTGGTCTTGGTTTTTTGGAATTTATTTATGTTCAAGCATGGTTTCGTCAAGGATAGTAGGCTCGGTTGTGGATGGGGATAAGTTTTGGAGGGATAGTTATGCTGTCTTGTTTTCCTTGAACTTTGGTTTTTGAATTTGAGGTATTTCAAGGAGCTGCCTCTACCTGGTTTTGGGTAGGCTGTGGCTGGTGGGTGTGATGAGTTTCTTCATGTGTGGCCCTCTTTTGCTTGGCGGGATGTGAAGTTGGTTTCTCTTTCCTTCACGGGGGCTGCTTTGGCCTATTCTCTGTTCTATTTCCCCTATCTGTTTGGGGTTTTTCTCTTGGATGGGTTTGGGAGTGGTGTAGGAGATTCATTTTCTTTTGTGGCTTGTGGTGCTAAAGGGTCTACTGATGGCTCCTTGGCTATGCTTATGTTCTCTTGACCTACCTGGATGTCTCCCTTCAGCTTGGATGACATTCCTTTAGATCTGGTGCTGCTTTCCCCTATCATTTTTTGTCTGGCTGAGCGGTTCGTATTACATGGATTGTGTGTGGTTTCTCTTGGCGGCTTCCTCCTCCTCCTATTTCGATTCACAAGAGATCACACTTTCTGGTGTTTGGTTTGGAATGTGCTTGTGGGCGCTTCTAGTTTGGTGCTTTTGGTTCCCATAGGCTTATGGCTACCTCAGTTTTGGGGCGCTCTCCTTTGGGTTGGTTTGGAAGCCTTGGCTGATTTTGGGGGTCTAGTGGATTATTTGTGAGTGTTCTCTTTTCTTGTGGGATGGGTTTTTACCTCTACTACTTTGCTTTTGCAGTCCCCTTGGAGGCCTCTGGATGTTTTGGGCTTGGTATGTCTCATGAGGTGGGGCTTTAAAATTTTTATTAGCATGGAGACTACTGTGAAGCGCTTTATTATTTTGGTGGTCAATATTTTGTCCTCTATCTTTGTTCTCTTGGCTGGGTGGTTCTCTAAGATTTTATCCCAAACCCAATTTTCCTTGGTGCTGGTGATTGTCCATGCTACCTGTGTGTTGAAGTTGCATGGGTTCAAAGTGTTTATGAAGCTAGAGTTTTCTTTTCTTTCTCTGGCTTCTTCCTTTGAGATGTAGGCTGGGTGGTATTTTATGCTTATATATTTTTCCCTGAGTGCTGAGCCCCTTCAATTGATTATGCTTTTGGCCCAGTGGTTTATTTTTGAGGACTCCTATTTGCGAGTGCTGGTTTCTTTCTAGGTTTTGCTGAAGGGTGTTATGGCGACTTGTTTTGTTACTATGTTGGCCTTCTTCTCGGATCCTATGGATGTGGATTCTACTCCTATGAAGGTGGAGTGGGGAGGTGGTAGTCTCTAGCTTCCTCAAGTGCTTATCCTTTTAAGGTGGATGCTTCTTCTATCGAGGTGGAGGTTGAGTGTGTTGGAGTCTTTAGGCGGTTGCAAACTTGTTGGGTATGACATTCTCTCAAATACAAGGGATCTCCCTCCTTTTGAGGTGGATTTGGAGTTGGCTTCCTATTTTGATCTATTTTTTTGTTTTCAGTGGTTTGTGGTGCTCTTTAACTCCCTTATTGAGGTAGGGTTGTTGGAGTTGCTGATTCTCTTGGTTAGGGGTTTGATGGTGTCTTGCACCATTAAGTAGATTTCTCTCCCGACTCTATGGTGTCATCCATGAGTGGTTGGTTTGCTGATGCCTAGAAGATGTAGGTGGGTTCCTTGTTTATCTAACGAGTTTCTGGTCCAGGTTAAAACCAAGTTGTATTTGGGGTTTTAGACCCTTGCTTGTTTGTATATTGTAGTGTGTGTAGTCATGTTTATTTGTTAGAGGCTGCTACGGATTTTTTGGTGGTTTATGGTTTATTTTAATTACAACTTGATTTTAATGTACTAGGTTTCAGGCCCCATCAAAACCTGCTTTTACCCCTAATCAAAACAATTCTAGTCAATTAAATTGACCTAACACCTTATAACATGATTTTTTTTTGGTTTAATATAAGTAAATTTTTAATGGAAGGGATTATAATTCCCTTCTAAAGACTTAAAGGGAATGGTCATTGGCCACAATAATTTCTTAAGGTCTAGTGCTATTTTAAAGACTCAAGAGATGGTTATGGGATATGACCATTGATTATAATATTTCTCTTGTATGCTTTTATATTTTTCAAAAAATTAAAAAAGTGTTGTTAAAGTTAAAGTGCTAATTAGATAAAATTGACTTGTTATGTTTTCACACAAATATTGTAAATCATAAATTACTCCTTTTATAAATCATAATGGGCTACTTCCTTTAAATACAATTGATAATGGACATAATACTACCCAAAGTCATGAAACATGATAATGCCAATGTATATGACATGTTGCTTGTATAAAAGGTAGGTTGTACCTTGTAACATAACATATGTATTATAAATATTATTAAAATTATTTTTATGAATTCATTCAAATTAATTTGAATCACATTTAATTCACACATAACAATAAATTAGAAAACGACAAGAATAATTTAATTATACATTATAAAGAAGAAATAAAATTTATACAAAAATATATGTTCCTATTGTGGTGTAGGTTTTTAAGGTCTACTAGAAGAAGGTATGAAATATGAAATTTAGGGTTTAGGTTAGAAGAGAGCAAAGGAGCTTCCAAATTATTTTGGTTGGCCTTGTTAGTACAAGATAAATACTTTCAAACCGAAGGGAAGCTCTTTTTTATTAGATTAGTTTAATTATATTTCTAAGAAAATATTATCATTGTAATCCTATTTATTTCATGGTAAGTATATGGTGGGATTAAAAAAATAAATAAATCATGATTTCAATTCCTATTTGTTTTGATTAGATTAAGATTGGAAGGGTCAGTACCCATTACAAAATAGCCATAGAGGTGAATGAGGGGCTCATTAGAAGTGAGACACCCAACCAAAATTAAAACATAAACTTAAAATTAAACAATCTGACCAACAAAAAGAAACAAAGAAAACACACAAAATATAGATAAGACCAAAAGACACCTACAAGTCTCCCAAAAAATTGAGACCACTGATAGTATTCCATTTCTGAGACAAGAATTGGAGCTTCTCTTTAAAAGTCAGGGGGCCTTTCTGAATGGTCAAAGTATCCATTGTGGCATCTTGGGTCAAAGTTTGAACCATTTTACCTTTCTTCTTTTGTGCGTGACTATCATCCCTACCATCAGCAACCACCCTTTTACCCTCATTCTTCCTTAATTCCTGTTGAAACATTTGGATGGTGAGGGTGGTGTTATTCATGGTCTCTTTACTATAGTTAGTGATTACCCTAAGGCATTGAGTGGTTTTCGCCTAATTCTTATGAATAGCCTCAATCTCCATTTGTAAATTTCTTTTATCATCCTTTCTACCAACAATGGCTCTCAACTCTTTCAACTCCTTTTCCCAATTGTCCTACCTATCGAATGACTTGGCCAGAGAGGTAATCATATCCCTGCGTGCTCTGTCCTCCACCTAACTTGGCCACGAGCCCTCTTGCTACAAAACTTCTTTCCAGCATCTAGATTATCTCTTTGGCTATAACCAATTGGCCTAGCAACCACTTCACAATATCATTTAGACATTAATCATCTTTGATATTTCATTGATTTTTGTAGAGGGGGTCACTGGAAGTGCTAAATTTAAAATCCACTCTTGGTTCGGTATGGGTCCCCTCCAAATTAATACATTTGGGGGAATTTTGGAGGTTAGGGTTTAAAATAGGGGGGTCATAGGGACATCAGAGACCTCCACATGGGATATGGAGTTCATGGGAGAGTTTGTAGGGGTGGGGTTCCATAACACATCTTCATTCAAGTTGTTCTATTCATCTGAATCTGAAGTAATATGTGTGGGTTCTGACATGGGAAAGTAATTTATGGGGTAGGGAGTGAAATCCTCATTAGTAGGGGCTTTTCCACAGGCTTGGGAGCTGCATCAAATGGTAGGGGGTTTCATCAAGGGTAATGGAGGGATTGGGGTCCGCAGGAGATTTGGTGGGGTCATTAATTATCAAAGTGTTCTTTCTAATAGTGGCATGGGATGGTAAGAGTATGGAATGGTACTTGTAAAGATGAAAGATAAGACCCTGGTGAATGAGTACATTCTTGTTTTTACCCTAATTGTTTTTGACAATTTACTCAAGCGAGGACAAAAGCCAAATATGAAATTCATTTTAACATTATACCAGAGGTGATTGAGCATTGGAAATAAATGAGCATGAAATTGAAAAATCTCCCCTCGAGCATAATATACCTCATGAGGACCTCAATAAATTGGTTCCAAACACTAGGCAAGCCCACATTATTAAAGCCATTTTGGAGTCTATTCACCTTCTCACCATCTTTCAAGAATCATTCTATATCCTTCTGATAGTGGCCTTTAGATTTATGAGGGATAAAAACTCCCTCCAAGGATAGCCTCGTCACCTCCACAATTATCTTAGTAGTCACCATGAATGAGGTCTCACCAATATTTATAGTTCCAGTCACCCAAGAGTTAGTGAATGCCACCAAAATCTTATGGTCATGCCACTGCATCCCTTCCACAAATGAGTCTAGCTTGCCCCACTGTAAGATGGTCTAGAATTCCTTGTCTTGTTTCCATATGCCACAACTAGTAGGCTGTTCTTGAACCAAATTCCCTCCCATCGCAAAAAAGTTAAACTTTACAATAGCACCACACAAACTGTTGAAATGACTAGATAAAAACTAGAGCCACCAGTTAAAGTGTTTATAAAAAGGTGGAATGAAAGGGTTAATTGGCCATAAATGAAAAGTGTGGGAAATATCAATGAGAATTGACAACATATCCAACTCAATCTGCAATTGATAGTACTTTAGAATCATGGAAAATTAAATCACACACATCACGAGGGATATTGAGGATATTATCCCATATTACTAAATTTGGTGTGAAGCCTCCAAGATTTTCCAGTACATCGGCAACTTTATTGCCATTTTGAAACACCGGAATAGTACTAGAATTTTCAAGATTAATCATAATATTGCAAGCTGAAGACACGGGGTCCTGGAGGGCCCAACAAGGAGAGGCCTTCCCCATCAGCATGAGAGTCGTGTTTCAAAAATATCCCTCAATGATTAAGCTGGACAACCTAGTTTTCATGGAAATTTGTATTCCGTGGAAAGCCCCCGCCACCTCAGCAAAGCTAGATGACTGGACCCCTAAGTTCGCTACATAATCTAATATTAAATTTACTTTATGCTCCTGGATAACCCCACTCCCACCCACCTAAACAGGGATAGGTTTGATAGAGCTATCAAAGTTAAGCTTCAACCAACTAGGGTCAGGGAGAACCAAGGAGTATTACACCCATCAAATGGAATGAGAGAGTTGAGAGAATTGAGCACATCAAATAGGTTCTAGGTTGCTGCAATAGAGACTTCCAAACCAATAGGATTTCTTTTAGGCTTACAAGAGATGACTAAAATAATTTCCATAATCTGATTGATGATCTTATTGGCGATTGTAACCATCTAAAAATGGGGGTGACATTAATTAAGGTGATTAAGTGCTATTACACCCACCTTCAAAGCTATTCCATTCAAGGATAACCATAGAGATCTCAATGAAAAAGAGAAAACAATCTTGCAATAGGGTTTTCCTAGGGGCTAAAAGTAGACTAATACGGGGTTCACCACCAAGTTTAGAATTGGAAAGACAATGAAATGCAAGATGAAATGTAAAACCCTAATTGAATGTGAAGTAAAACTAAATGACCTAGAAAAGTGAATGAAATAAAATAGAAAATTGCAAAATAGAATGTGTGCACCTAGAAATATGGAAATTGATGGATGGAGATCTGGAACACTGAAAAATATAACATTAGTGCTGACTAGAACTTATTAACCAAGTTGGGCGAATCAATTCATAATCTAGCAAAGTTTGCAAGAACATGAATCTGCCAAATGGGTATCCAAATATGCAAAATCTTAAAAATTGACTGGAGTTCTAGTTTTCATTTGCCAAAAGTGGCGAATTGGTCCAATAGGGATTTTTTGAAACTTCAAAGGTAGAACCTACTTTTCTCTATCCTTCCTCATTGGTTTTCAGATCTGAATATCTAATTTACAACCTATAGGTCTTCTCCAAGGCTTGATGACAACATTAAAAACTTTGGGTGACTTGAAAACTTTTCTCCTATCTTTCTCTTTAGGAAATATGCAACCTAGACCTAAAACTCACACACAAAGGAGAGGGAAAAATGTTGTAGGGTTAGTGGACATGGGTTTGCCTTGGTCAAACCCCATTTTGGAAATCAATCCTTGAAATGAAATGAAATATGAGTGGAGAATTATGAATGAACAAATGACAATGTTGCAACTCACCAAAACCCTACAATAAAGCGCTACAAATATTCTTGAGATGGATATAATGGATGTAGATCTTGATTCTTACTTGAAGGTGATAGATCTTGAAGTAATGCTTGCTTGAATCATAAAACTCTACATCACAATTGTTAGCACAATAACAAACATGATGCATGAAATCCTTGACAAGATGATTGATGCTTGAAGAATGCTCTAAAATGATTGATAATTTTCCCTTGAATTCTCTTGAATGCTCTTGTGAACTCAAACTTTCTATAAGGATGATTAATTGAATTCTTGGGGTTTTAAGATGAAAATGAGCAAACGAACCTTGTATTTATAATTAATTATGCAACAATTCCTAAAATTACAACACTACAAGCCAACAGCAGATCTAGGAGAATAAAATCCCATCAGAAATTTGAATCAATTTTTAATTTGGGCGATATGGTACTCATTCACCCAAGGTGGTGAATGAGTCCCACCAGGCTTAATTTTTGGGACCATTTTTAAAAATGATTAGAAATGTGTGAAACTAGGTTCGGGACCAAAAGATCTAGGTGGGACCAATTCGCCCAAGGTGGTGAATGAGTCCCAAATCACTAAATACAGGCCACTCAAGCCTAAAACACCTGAATTATGATTGGTTAATGATTTGTTTCGAGGTTATCCTAAAAAATATTCATTAAACGGGGCTTGTGGATACAAAATAGGGCTAATTAAAGCATAAGAAAGTCAAATTATTAATAAAAAGCCTAGGAAAGTTTGGAAGTGTGTTACAAAAATTTACAACACTCCAAATAAGGAAATATTAATGTTTGTCTTAATTAAAAAGAGGTTTATTAGGTTGATAAGACCTTAGGAAAGTGTGGAAGTGTGTTACAACACTTCACCACACTTTAGCAAGGTACCATTTATATCCATTATTTCACTAGGTCCCAAGACCTAACGTGAATGTGTCAATCACATTACAACACTAAATCAAGGCAACATTAAGCTTAACTCACAAGGAGGGCCCAAACAAGGCAAGAAAATTAGAAGGAAAACTCACACTAAAGTAGATGAACACACATGAAGAGGTGTTTGAGTGTACCAATTCTAGTAAGATGAGACAACAACGATCAAGAGGGGTGATCAAGCCTGTAGGATCAAGATCCCATGGCAAACCAACATAGGCAAGAAAGAACACACATGAAAATTATTTGAAGAGCAACAAAAAAGCACAAGCACACACTGTCAAGGATGAGAGAGAGAAATGGTAAAAATAAAAGAGAGTCAGATCAAGCTTCAACTATTTGTCCATCATGATGTGGAGTAGATCTAGGTTGTTTGTCCAAAAATGCATACTCACTCAGTGGCAACGAAACTCTTGGTTGTTCACTGGCTGAGAAGTCCAAAAGGGTGAGACATACACTCATGGATGGTATGCAATATCTCTCACACACAAGTTGCTATGGGGAAATTCATGCCTCAGTCAAGCTTCCCACTCAAACCATACCAAAGTTATACCTCCTAATAACTTTAATAAGGTGCCACAAAAATGATTTTCGAGCTTCATGAGACAAGGAAAACTCCATATGCTTGGAGCTCATGATAAAAAAAAATGGATCTATGGGAATGCAAGTTGTGCTATGCAAGGTGTCTGTGTAACTACAAATGAAATATAAGGACAATTCATGAGAGTCTTTCTTAGTTCATGCAAGCTCCTTAACTTAGGGAACATTGTGCCTAGTGTCTCCAAGAGAGGACCAATCAAAGAATAGAAGATTCACAACTTAGGGGATTTAGTATGCCACATAAATCCACTAAGAGGAATATAATATGATAAGAGAGATCACTCTCTTGAGATACATCACACCTAATATTATCCACAAAGCGAGAAACACATTGTATGAAATAAGAAAATTGCACCATGAACTATGAAAAATAAAAATGCAAACTAATAATGCTAATGTATGCCCCCACTTTAAAGAAATTGCTAAACATCATGTTGTGAGAAATTAATTTAAAGTAGAAAATGAAAGATGCTAATAAAGAAGATGTGAGAGCTAACCTGGAAAACCCTATGCCAAGTCATATGTTTCCAAGTAAAGTTGCATCATGTAAACGGAAAGAGAGGGGTTTCCCCAAAAATGAAAACACCAAATACATAAGGGATTAATGGATTTGGGGTCATTATGTTGTTGCTACAATGATTTTAGAGAGATCAAACCTGTCATCATTCCCCAAATACAAAAAACTAGAAAAATGACACAAATAGAGCGAAAACAAAGGAATTTTTTTTGGGTCAACATGAAAGAGACACGAATTTCCCAATGCCTTGCATCATCCCAAAAAGGAAAACACAAGATAAATGAAAAGATAAAGGAAAATAAAAGCTTTTGAGTCAACATGGAAGATACATGAATGTCTTGACGCATTATGTCATCCCCAAAAGGAAAACACAAGAAAAATGAAAAAGATAAAGGAAACGCTTTTGGGTCAACATGGAAGAGACATAAATATCTTGCATCATCCCCAAAATAAAAAAGCAAGACAAAAATAAAATATATAAAAAACAAAGTAAAATATTTAGGCAAGACACAAGTAATCAATTTTGGGTAAAAAAAATGTCGTCAGCCACATGGGCCATCATATGGCTTACATATCGCTACTTTTTGGCCCATCATGATCCTGCACATACCCACAAAAAAAATATATAAAGAAAAAAGTAAAAGATTTACGCCATAGATAAGAATGAAGGTATAAATACAAGAATGTTGCAAAGAGAGATACATAAAAAAAAATGTCATGGGGGATCACATCACACACACGAAATCATGCAAAAGAAAAATAAAAAGAAAGAAATAATTCAAAAGACTAGTAACTAACACGCAAGTCAACCTATTAGCAGGTCATCCACATCCCAATCATGTTCCTTGTATACTGAAGGTGGATAACTAGCCAAAGGTACAATAGAAAGTGCTGAACTAGGATCAATACCAAGTTCAATACTCTTTGTAGGAGATTTGTCATCTAAGCTCATGGACGAGGAAAACAATGCATTCAATTCATTATGCACCTCTTCATCAATTTTAGCAATGTTGTCATCATCGTCTTAGTTGATCACAATAGGAGGTTGAAGGATAATGTCCATGGAAGAATTAAACTCCTATTGTGGTTGTTGTATTGGATTTTTTTTTTCGGGGTAGGGGTAGAGTCATCGTGCATTGCTTCAGTCAAGTTTGGATCTTGATTTTCTTTGTTTAATTCTTCATGTTATTTGTGAGCAAGGGCATGATATCTATGCCTACGCTCTCTAGCACCTCTATTTCTTTTAGTTTTATTTTCAAGTTGTATTTGTGTAGGAGCGAGTTGATCAACCATAGGTTTCTTTTCTTCCTTAAGGGGAGGAATGGAAGGAACCAAGAGAGGTTGTTCAACCACTTTCTCTTTGACTTTGTAAACCTGTTTAATTCTAGGGCATGTGATAGGGTTGTTTTCATTGTCTCTTGGTCATTTGTAGGAGGTAGGTGAAGGTTCTATCTTAGGTTGGTCTTGGTTGTTTGGAATTTCTTTAGATTCAAGCATGGTTTCGTCAAGGATAGTAGGCTCGGTTGTGGATGGGGATAAGTTTCAGAAGGATAGTTCTATTTTCTTCTTTTCCTTGATCTTTTGATAGGACAAGAAAAATAAGTCTTCTCATGGTTTTATAGGTTCCATGGGCTTGAGCCAAAATAAATCTAAGGAAAAAAAATTGTTGTAGGAAAAAGGGTTAAAGCCACTGTGATGGACGGTGAAAACTTCACTGTCAAAGGGAAACTTTAAGAATTTATGCACAACCGAAGGGAAAAAATTCATGGAGTGAAGCCATGGATGGCCTAGATTCACACAAAATTGATCCAACTACGGGATGATGGAGAATGAGATATCTTATGTTTTCGATCCTATTTGTAAAGGAAGAGTGATCAGTCCCATCATAGGGAAACAAAAACCATTGTGTGTCTTGATCCATGCTTGCAATTTATCATATATATCTTGATAGAGCTCACATGAAAGTAAAAATTCCTTAGTGATCACATTTTCTCCATAGGTAGGGTCTATTAGTATCCCATTAGTGGGATTACCATAGATACAACGAGCTATGTAAAGAGGACCATCGGGTGCATGTTTAAGTATATCCTTAGAGGATAAAGTAATGTAAAGAGGATCATTATTTCGACCCTTATGAGGAATGACATATATCACTCCTACCATTTCATCCATAGGATCATTATAGATAGCATCATGTTGAATAGAATTATTTTTATCATCATCTGTGTCAACATTCATCACATCATTCTTTGTAGTTTTGTTGGCTTTGACAAATGAAATACTATATTTTGGCATGGGGTTGATGAAAATTTGCAAGTTTTGGTTAGGAGGGGCAAAAAAATTATTTCCTTGATCATTAACACCTCCAATGGAAAGACAAATGAAATTAATGAGGTCTTGCACGAGATGTTTAAGACACTTGCAATGTTTCGTGTTATGTCCATTTTTTTGGTGATAATGGCAATAGGAATTTTTCTAAAGCTCGAGGGTAAAGGATTATTATGATTAGGTATTTTGACATGAGGCAAGGTAATCATTTGTTGTTATAAAAGTTGTGACATTGTGTTATGAAGGGTATTAGGTAAGGGAGTGAATTATCTTTTCGGGTTCCCCTAGCTAAAGGGTATCGTGGCTCTAATAGCAACTACTTGGTTATTTTCATTTTGTGTTTTTTGTTGAGAGGGATTAAATTGAAGGAACCCTTTGTTATATTTTCTGAATGGTTGGGAATTGTTTTGGTTTGCGGGCTCAAATTTCTTATTTCGACTAGAAGTGGATTTTGTATCTCGACTATTAACCGAATTTTGATAATCATGGAGGGAAATACAAAAGTGCATGAAGGATGGGAATTTCATCATGGTGATCTTGTCTTGAATCTTGCTTTGAAAATTTTCTATGATCATCTTTTGACGGTAAGGGTTGAGGACCTTGACATCGATTTGGGAATAAAGCGATTGCTAGCTGATAAAAGTTATTTATCTTTTCTTCTTATTTTTGCTTACATCTCATCAAGTTGGCCAAGGTTATATTAAGAGTCATATGCACTTGGAAATGGTTTACAAATGCGTCAAGAAGTTCATTGAGTGAACTAATTCAGTTGTTTAGTAAAGAGGAGAACCATTCCAAGGTAGCATCTTTTAACGACCTAGGGAAAAGCTTAACCAAAAGTTTATCATGAAGGACAAAGTCACTACACAATACGGTATAGTAATTAACATGGTTAGAAGGATCTCCCTTTCCTCCATATTTCTCAAATCTAGGCACCTCTAGACCTTGTGGCATCACTGTTCACAATATCTTCAAGGACAATGGGCTAATTTTGACATAATATGTAGGTGGTCCATTTTGATTTTGGTTGATGGTGTATACTTGCTTGTGAAAGGGTGAAATGGTTTGGAAAAGTTGATTTATGAGAGGGTGATTACTTGTGTTATGAGATGGAAATGAAAATGGTGGAGTGTGTGTTTGAAGGATAAGTGAATGGAATTATTATAGGTGGTAAGGTGGTGGGAGATATGATGTACGATGCCACATAGGAACTAGGGATGCTAGTGGGAATACCCAAGGAAGGAATCACATTACTAGTTTGTTGCATTGTTGTTGTGACTTGAGGATTGGTATAGGTAGGTATTGAGGAAATTGTTGTGGGAGGGGGAATTTCAGTTCCTCCTTGGCTTGTGACATTTATTGTTGGTAAAGGATAAATAGTGGTTGGGGAAAGGTGTTTTCCAAATATTTGAACTATGTTTTTCACAAGGTCAAGCACATCTTCAGTTTCAAGCATGCGGTGAATGTTATCTATAGTAGGGATGACAATAATTGAAATGTTGTCATTTTTCACTTGATGTTGTAGGTTTGCTAAGTATTCATGGATTTGAATTATGTTTTCTTGTGGAACACTATCAATCCTTGTTTCAAATTGCATCACACTACTTCAAGGCAAGGAGTTGTTAAGGGTATGGTCCATACCTAGTGTACTAGTGTCAATACTAGGAGTGAAAGAGCTAGATAACCAAAGATCCATGATGATTGTGCTATCACGGGATGACATGAGTCTCAAACTTCATCTCACTACAGTATTAGCAATAGGACACCAAATACTCATCCAAGGGCCACTAAATGAAAGGTGAATGCAAATGCAATGTAAGCTAAGAACAGTGGAATGCTTATAACATAAATTATGGAAACTAAAAAAAAAAGGTAATAAAAGAAAATAAAAATTCAGAACCTAAAATTTGAATGCCAAAAAATGTTGTAAAAAATATGCAAAGGGATTGATTCACCCAAGGTGGCGAATGAGTCCCACAGAGGATTTTTTTTCAATATTTTAAAAAATTGTAATTAAATTTTATGCTTTTTATGATCTGTATGTGAAATGAAAATACAGATTTTGTATGAATTTCAATGAAATGAGATGCAAAAATGCAAGCTATATGAGCTTTCGCTAATGAAAAATAGAAAACCATAGAATGGAAATTAACCAATACAAATCCTAATGCAATGTTAATGCAAGAAAGATCTAGGATGATAATGCACTCCAAATCAGAATTTTAATGTTCTAAATTCAGGTTCACCAAAATGGAACCATCTAAAAATGGGGCTGACATTAATTAAGGTGATTAAGTGCTATCAAACCCACTTTCAAATCTATTCCATTAAAGGATAACCCTAGAGATATCAATGCAAAAGAGAAAGAGATCTTGCAATAGGGATATCCTAGGGGATGAAAGTAGACTAATAAGGGGTTCACCAACAAGTTTCAACTTGGAAAGATAATGAAATGAAAGATGAAATGTAAAACCATAATTGAATGCAAAGTAACACTAAATGACCTAGAAAATTGACTGAAATGAAACAAAAAACTACAAAATAGAATGTGTGCATCTGGAAATGGCTAGATGGAGATATGGAACACTGGAAAATATAACTTTAATGCTGACTAAGACTCATTCACCAAGCTGGGTGAATCATTCAAGAATCTCAAAAACTATGTGAGAACAGGCATCTGCCAAATGGGTATCCAAATCTGGAAAATCCTAAAAATTGACTAGAACTGGGACTCATTTGCTACAAGTGGCGAATTAATCCATTTGGGATATTTTGAATCTTTAAAGGCTAAAATTTATCTTCTTTGTATGCTTTGTCCTTCTTGATTGGTTTCCAAATCTGAATCTTTAATTTTCAGCTTGCAGGTCTTCTCCAGGGCTTGATGACAACTTTGACAATTTTGAGTGACCTGACAACTTTTCTCCAATGTCGCTCCTTAGGAAATCTACAACCTAGACTTGGAAATCACACATAAAGGAGAGGGGAAAATGTTGTAGGATTACTGGATAGGGGTTTTCCTTTGTCAAGTCTTGTTTTCAAAATAAATCCTTGAAATAAAATAAAATATGAGTGGAGAATGATGAACGAACAAATGACAATGTTGTAACTCACCAAACCCTTGCAATAAAATACTAAAAATATGCTTGAGATGGCTGCAATGGATGTAGATCTTGATTCTTTCTTGAAGGTGATAAATCTTGAATGTAATACTTGCTTGAATCATAAAACCCTACATCACAATTGTTAGCAAAGTAAAAAAAATGATGGATGAAATCATTGACATGATGATTGATGCTTGAAGAATTATCTAAAATGCTTGATAATCCTCTTGACATGATGAGCACAAAAAAAATCATGAAACATATCGATGTATAGTAATGAGAATAGACAAGTTCATGAAACATATCAATGTGTAGTATCAATTTGTTCGAGATATGGTGGAGGATGAAAAGTTATGTATAGAAAAGGTGGATACTCTAAAGAATGTTGCTAATGCTTTGAAAAAGCCAGTGAGCACAGACAAGTTCAGATGGTGTGCAAGTTTGATGGGCCTTGGGGCCTATGCTCGTTAGTAAATTTGTAGTCTGGAGAAAGCCAATAAGTCTTCGTCAAGTGGGAGCTTGTTGGAAAATGTGCCTCAACTTGCTGGCTTGAACCTTTGTTAAGGTCTTGATGAATTTAATCTCTATACCATGAAGTCCTTACTTATCTTTGGTGGTAGCATGATGACCTTGGCTTCATCAAAAAAATGGTTGCATATCGGTGAGTGACAATGTGTTGTCTCACCGATATGCTGATATGCAATAAATGCTCTATCGGTGTGACTTGGGGTCATCAGTGGAACTCTTCACCGGGCTACACCGATGGACCAATGGTACATGAAAGTGAATTGGTGGGGACCACAAAATAAGTGTATCAACGAACAAGGATCTTGATCTATGGTTGAGATTTGAGTAATCCTATGGTGCTCGTTTTATTCTGCGCTCAGTTGAGGTGAGTACTGACGAACTCTTGTGAACCGAGTGGAATTGTCTGAGTGTTTGAAAGTTGGAGGCATGCGAAGTGTGCAGGCTTTGAACACATGTCATTATTTCGGAAGTCTTTGTGGGAATATTGTTGGTGATTTTTTTTTATTCCCCAAAATCTCACAAGATGTGTATGTGTGTCTTGGTGGACTCAGGCAGTTTGGTGATCAGACGGTTATCACCATACAATGGTAGCTCGGTAGAAGTTGCTTGGGGCATAGTTGACCATTTCAATAGTCAAAGCGATAGACAAAAGGAGTGATGACATGTGGCATGATCTCATTCATTGATTTTACATCGTTGTTGTAAATCAACTATTATTGGTCGAATGTTTAAATCTGTGAGAGTGATATGTGCATTAACTGTAAGATCTGATTCGATGGTTGAAAAAATCCAAATCTAGGTAATTCTCTATAATGGAATTAAATGTTTGGGCGGCCTGATGCGTGATTACAAGGTGATCTAATCAGAGATCTAGTTGCTTTTTGATGAAGTCTAAAATTAAATTGGCCCCTCCTTTGGTTGTTGGAGAGTGATAGGCATAGAGACTAAGGTGACGGTGAGATTTTTGATTCATTGTATGCAGTAATAGAATTGGAATAGTGAGGGGGTTCAAATTGAAGTCTGCTTCCTATGAGCTAACTATCAAAGAGTGAAGTCTGTAACTTTGTATGTAATCTGTTTACTGAAATACAAAGATACTTTGCTTGGTGTGGTGGGTTTTTCTACCTTAAGGGTTTTCCCACATATGTCTGGTGTTATTTATGTTGCTCTTGTCTTATTGTGTATGTGCATCTCAAATGTAAGAAAGTTTTAAATAAAGGTTTTTTGCACTTCTCCTCTGTGGTTTTAGCGTTAGGAAATCGTATTCCGCATGTCTTCTTTTCCTTTAGAGTAGAAATTGAAAAATTCAATGGCGACAACTTTGAATTGTGGAAACTCAAAATGAAAGACTTGCTTGTCGATAGAGACCTATGGGTTGTTGTGTCTAGAACTATGTCACAAGGTATGAAAAAAGAAGATTGGGATCTTGTAGATAGAAAAGATAGAGGCTTGATAAGACTTAGTCTGGCCGATTCTATACTCCTGAACATCCATGAGGAGGAGACTGCAACTTCGCTATGGAAGAAGCTTGGTGATATTTATCAGGGAAAGTCTTTGGTAAATAAGATTTTCCTCAGGAAGAAGTTATACTCCTTGAAGATGGAAGGAGTATTTGTTGCAGACCATCTGAACTCATTTAATATGAGTGTTGCTTAGTTGGCATATGTGGGTGTGAAGATAGAGGAGGAGGATCATCGCATGCTCTTGTTATGTTCATTACCTGACACTTGGGATCATCTTGTAATGGCTATTGGGAGTACAACCACTACTTTAAAGATGGAAGAGGTTGTCTCATTGCTATCTCAAGAGATGCGGAGGAAGTCTTCAGAGATGGCCAAAGAGGCCCTTGATGTTTGAGGTAGATCGAAGGAGAAAGGCAAGAAGAAAGACAAAAAGTCTAAACTAAATCTAAAGGGAGATCAAAGTCTCCTGGTAAAAATTCCAAGGTGAAATGCTAGAATTATGGGCAGCCTATCCATATCTGAAAGGATTATAAGGAGGAGAAGAAGAATAAATCTTTAGATAATAATTCTTGTTAGAGTGATGCAAATGCCTTCATTGCAGCCTTGGTGACTCAGGCATCGGATGATGTCTGGCTGATTGAATCAGGTGCATCTTTCCACATGACGTCTCATAGAGAATGGTTCACTAAATACAAAAAGTATGATGGTGGAAAGGTGTACCTAGAAAGTGATTCAACACTGGAGATTGTTGGTTGTGGAAGAGTCAAAATACAATTCTCTAATGAAAGAATCAAAGGGATTGGTGATGTACTACACATACCAGGTTTGGCTCGTAACTTACTTTCTGTCAGTAAGCTTAATGATGCTGGTGTGGAAGTTTCTTTCTCAAGTAAAGGATGTAAGATGGCTAGAGGCGCTATGGTGTTGTCTGAAGGTGCATGTACTAGAACTCTGTACAAGCTGAATACACGTCTTGTTCAATGTAACGTCTCCATAAAGTCAAGAAAAGCTACTCATGTAGAGAAGCAAAATGACGCTCCTCTGGATGCAAATTCCTTAGAGGTGAAACTCCAAGCTAAGAAAACCATGTTGTGGCATAATAGACTCGGTCACATAGGTGAGAAACGTTTAAAAACCTTGAAAAATAAAAATATGGTAGAAAGACTTTTTGATTGTCACCTTGAGTTAAATTTTTATGAACACTGCATTTAAGGAAATAAACATTGCATTTATTTTTATTCGAGTCCTCATAAATATTCTAGTGTATAGGATTATGTTCATTCTGTTGTGTTTGGTTTAGTGAATGTTCCTTCATTATCGAAGTCTAGATATTATGTTTCTTTTATCGATGATTATTTGAGAAGGGCATTTTTAAACTTCCTTAAAAGTAAATCAAAAGTGTTCAGTTAGTTTAAAGAGTTTAAAAACTTGGTAGAGAATTAGAATGGAAGGAAAATCAAATGTTTGAGGATGGATAATGGCAGTGATTTTTTTTGCAGATTTTGAAAGGTACTGCAAAGACCATGGGATTAAAATGCAGAAAAATACACGTTATACTCCACAACATAATGGAGTTGCTGAAATCTTGAAGAGAACGTTAATGGAGAGAGCGAGAAGTATGTTGAGCAGTGCTGGTCTGGAGCAAAATTTTTGGGCTAAGGTTGTGGCTACAACATGTTACCTGGTAAATCGTTCAACTTGTTCTGCTCTTGTTGACAAAACACCTTTGGAAGCTTGGTCTGGTAAGAATCCCTCTCTGAGAAATATTCGTGTCTTTGGCTGTGAGGCATATGCATATGTGCCGAATTAGAAAAGATCAAAGTTGGAGAAAAAGGCTGTTAAATGTATCTTCATTGGCTATGGTGTTGGTGTGAAAGGATACAATCTTTGGAATCCTGATATTAAGAAGGTTTTGTATAGAAGAAGTGTAATATTTTGTGAGCTGAAGCCTTCAACAACTGATGCAAAGTTAGAGACAGGTCAAAGAGAAAAGAAGAATGATGTATTTGACATTCCTAAAACTCCAAAAAAAGAGGAACTAAATGGTGTATGTAAAACTGAGGAGAGTTCAAGTAGCTCTTAGAGTTCTTAAGATGAAGAACAACAACCTCAGATAGTAAGAAGGTCTACATGTGAAAGACGATAACCTGATAGGTATGGTTTCTCTATGTTAGATTCGAACTATGCCTAAGCTTTGATTACTAACACTGATGAGCCTAAGACTGTGAAAGAGGCAATTAATATGTCTGATTAAAATTCTTGGTTGGAAGCCATGAATGAAGAAATGAAATCATTGAATATGAATGAAACCTGAGATTTGGTATCTTTTCCTTATGGGCGAAAGCCTGTTGGTTGTAAATGGGTATTTAAGACGAAGAATGGTCTAGATGGCAGTGTTGAAAAGTATAAGGTGAGGTTGGTTGCAAAGGGGTATTCCCAGGTAGAGGGAACTGATTATGGAGAAATTTTTTCTCCTGTAGCTAAGCTAACATCTATTAGATTTCTTTTGTCTTTAGCAGCCGTGTATGACTTAGAGATCGAGCAGATGGATGTGAAGACAATGTTTCTCCATGGAGAGTTGGAAGAATAAATTTACATGTCCCAGCCTGAGAGCTTTGTTGAAAAAGGTAAAGAAAGTATGGTCTACAAATTAAAGAAATCTCTGTATGGTTTGAAGCAGTCGCCTAGAATGTGGTTCCAAAATTTTGACATCTTTGTGTTGTCAATGGGATTTGTGAGATCAAAATCTGATCTTTGTGTGTATTATAAATCTGAAAATGATCGTGTTCTTATTATGACCCTGTACATGGATGATATGTTGTTCATTGGAAATAATAAGTCTATGATTTCTGATCTTAAATCTTAGTTGTGTGCAAAGTTCAAAATGAACGATCTGGGTGCAGCAAGGTATATTCTGGGGATGGAAATAATCAGGGACAGAAAGAGTAGAAATCTTTGGGTAAGTCAGAGTAAGTATGTAAACACTATTCTGGAGAGATTTTATATGAATGATTGCAAGCAACTAGTTGTTCCAGTCTTGCAGGGAACAAAGCTATCTGTTGAAGACTATCCAAAATCTCCTACTAAGATGGAGGACATGACTAGGATGCCTTATGCAAGTGTCATTGGCAGTTTAATGTATGTGATGGTTTGTACAAGGCCAGACATTTCCCAAGTAATGGGATTACTTAGCTGATTTATGGAAAATCTGGGAAGGACACATTGGGATGCTGTGAAAAGAGTGTTAAGATATTTGAGAGGTACTTTGGAATATGCTCTGTGTTACCATGGAAATTTGGTTGGTTCACAAATAACACTCAACATTCATGGATATGTGGATTCTGATTAGGCAAGCGAAATTGACAACAATAGATCCACCATATGATACACTTTAATGCTAAATGGTGGTGCAATCAGTTGGATGAGAAAGCAATAGGCTGTAGTCGCTTTGTCCACTATGGAGGCATAATACATGGCAGCAACGTACACCTGTAAAGAAGCTATTTGGTTTGGTCATTTACGTTATGATATTGGTTTTGATGTAGGGTAGATTACTATTTCTTGTGATAGGCAGAGTGCCATTTGTTTGGAAAAATATTCAAATTTGCATGCAAGGATGAAACATATCAATGTGCACTATCACTTTGTTTGAAATATAGTGGAGGATGGAAAGGTCTGCTTAGAAAAGGTGGTTACTCTGAAGAATGTTGTTGATGCTTTGACAAAGCCAGTGAGCATGGACAAGTTCAGATGGTGTGCAAGTTTGATGGGCCTTGGGGCCTATGATCGTTAGTAAATTTGAAGTCTGGAGGAAGCCAATAAGTCTTCATCAAGTGGGAGCTTGTTGGAAAATGTGCCTCAAATTACTGGCTTGAACCTCTATTAAGGACTTGATGAATTTACTTTCTATATCACGAAGTCCTTCCTTCTCTTCGGTGGTAGCACGATGACCTTGGCTTCATTGGCAGAATGACCACATATCGGTGAGTGATAATGTGTTGTCTCACCAATATGTTGATATGCGATATATGCTCTATCGGTGTGACTTGGGGTCATCGATGGAACTCTTCATCAGGCTACATCGATGGACCGATGGTAGATGGTAGCGACTTGGTGGGGACCACAACATAAGTGTATCGATGAATGGGGATCTTGATCTATAGCTGAGATTTGAATAATCCTACAGTGATTGTTTTATTCCGTGCTTAGTTGAGATGAGTACCGATGAACTCTTCTGAACTGAGTGGAATCATCTGAGTGTTTGACACTTGGTGTCATGCGAAGTGTGCAAGATTTGAACACATTTTGTTCTTCCGAAGTCTTTGTGGGAATATTGTTAGTGCTTTTTTTTATTCCTCAAAATTCCACAAGATGTGTACGTGTGCCTTGGTGGACTCTGGCGGTCAGGCGATCAGACGGTTATCGCCATACCTTAGTAGCTTGGTAGGAGTTTCTCGAGGTATAATTCACCATTTTGATATCCAAAGTGATGGATGAATGGAGTGAAGACACATGGCACAATCTCATTTGTTGATTTTACATTTCTTTTGTAAATCAACTATTATTGGTCAAATCTTTAAATCTGTGAAAGCGATATGTGCATTAACTATAAGATCTAACTCGACGGTTGATAGAATCCAAATCTAGGTAATTCTCTGTAATGGAATTAAATGTTTGGGCAACCCGATGTGTGATTGCAAGGTGATCTAATCAGAGATCTAGTTGCTTTTCGATGAAGTATGGAATTAAATTGACCCCTCCTTTGCTTGATGGAGAGTGAGAGGCATAGAGACTAAGGTGATGGTGAGAGTTGTGATTCATTGTATGTGGTAATAGCATTGGAGCGGTGAGGGGATTCAAACTGAAGTTTGTTTCCTATGAGCTAACTAACTATCAGAGAGTGAAGTCTATAACTTTGTATGTAATCTTTTTATTGAAAGACATAGATACTTTGCTTGGTGTGGTGGGTTTTTCTCCCATAAGGGTTTTCCCAAGTATATCTGGTGTTATCTCTATGTATGTTTTATTTATGTTGCTCTTGTCTTATTATGTATATGCATCTCAAATGTAGGAAATTTTTAAATAAAGGTTTTTGGCACTTCTCCTCTATGGTTTTAGTGTTAGGAAAGCGTATTCCGCACGTCTTGTTTTCTTTTTGAGTGGTATCAGAGATTGGCAAGTTGTGTTATCCTTCTTAGTAGGGCTGGTTTTTTATGCAAATACTGTTCTAGTGGGAGCCTTGCAAATTTAGAACCAAGTTCTATTTGAGATGGCGAGTACATCAGGTAGAGTATAAATTGAAAAATTCAATGGCAGAAAGTTTGAGTTGTGGAAACTCAAAATGGAAGACTTGCTTGTGGATAGAGACCTCTGGGTTGCTGTGTCTGGAACTATGCCACAAGGTATGAAACAAGAAGATTGGGATCTTGTAGATATAAAATATAGAGGCTTGATAATACTTATTTTTCCGATTGCGTACTCCTGAACATCCATGAGGAGAAGACTACAACTTCGTTATGGAAGAAGATTGGTGATATTTATTAGGGAAAGTCTTTGGTAAATAATATTTTCCTGAGGAAGAAGTTATACTCCTTGAAGATGGAAGAAGGAGCATTTGCTGCAGACCATCTAAAATCATTTACTATGAATGTTGCTCAGTTGGCATATGTGGGTGTGAAGATAGAGGAGGAGGATCATTGCATGCTCATGTTATGTTCGTTACCTGACACTTGGGATCATCTTGTAATGGCTATTGGAATTATGACCACTAATTTCAAGATGCAAGATGTTGTTGCCTCACTGCTGTCTGAAGAGATGCAGAGGAAGTCTTCAGAGATGGCCAAAGAGGCCCTTGTTGTTCAAGGTAGATCGAAGGAGAAAGGCAAGAATAAAGACAAAAATTCTAAACTAAATATGAAGGGAGATTAAAGTCTACTGGTAAAAAGTCCCAGGTCAAATGCTGGAATTTTGGGCAACCTCGCCATATCCAAAAGGATTGTAAGAAGAAGAAGAAGAATAACTGGTCAGACAATGATTCTTCTCAAAGTGATGCAGATGCCTTCATTGTAGCCTTGGTGACTCAGGCATCGGTTGATGTTTGTCTGATTGAATCAGGTGCATATTTCCACATGATGTATCATAGAGAATGGTTCACTAAATACAAAAAGTATGATGGTGGAAAGGTGTACCTAGCAAGTGATTCAACACTAGATATTTTTGGCCGTGGAAGAGTCAAAATACAATTCCCTAATGGAAGAATCAAAGGGATTGGTGATGTACTACACATACCAGATTTGGCTCGTAACTTAATTTTTGTCAGTAAGCTTAATGATGCTGGTGTGGAAGTTTCTTTCTCGAGTAAAGGATGTAAGATGGCTAGAGGCAATATGGTACTGGCTAAGGGTGCATGTACTAGAGCTCTGTACAAGTTGAATACACGTCTTGTTCAATGTAACAATGTCTCTATAAAGTCACGAAAAGATGCTCATGTAGAGAAGGAGAATGACGGTCCTCTGGATGCAAATTCCTTGAAGGTGAAACTCCCAGCTGAGAAAACCATGCTATGGCATCATAGACTCAGTCACATAGGTGATAAAGGTTTAAAAACCTTGAAGAATAAAAATATTGTAGAAGGGCTTGTTGATTGTAACCTTGAGATCTATTTTTGGGAACTCTCCATTTATGGATAGAAGTATCGCGTTTCTTTTTATTCGAGTCCTCATAAATATTCTAGTGTATAGGATTATGTTCATTCTAATGTGTTTGGTTTAGTGAATTTTCCTTCATTATCGAAGTCTAGATATTATGTTTCTTTTATCGATGATTATTCGAGAAGGGCATTTTTATACTTCCTTAAAAGTAAATCAAAAGTGTTCAGTTAGTTTAAAGAGTTTAAATACTTGGTAGAGAATCAAATTGGAAAGAAAATCAAATGTTTTATGATAGATAATGGCGGTGAGTTTTGTTCTACAGATTTGAAAAGGTACTGCAAAGACCATGGGATTAAAAGGCATAAAACTACACCTTATACTCCACAAAAAAATAGAGTTGCTGAAAGTTTGAACAAAACGTTAATGGAGAGAGCGAGAAGTATGTTGAGCAGTGCTGGTTTGGAGTAGAAGTTTTGGGATGAGGTTGTGGCTATAACATGTTACTTGGTAAATCGTTCACCTTGTTCGGCTCTTTTTGACAAAACACCTTTGGAATCTTGGTCTAGTAAGAAGTCCTCTCTGAGACATATTTGTGTCTTTGGCTGTGAGGCATATGCATATGTGTCGAATGAGAAAAGATCAAAGTTGGAGAAAAAGGTTGTTAAATGTATCTTCATTGGCTATGATGTTGGTGTGAAAGGATACAAGCTTTGGAATCCTGATACTGAGAAGGCTTTATATAACAGAAGTGTAATATTGTGTGAGCTGAAGCCTTCAAAAACTGATGCATAGTTAGAGATAGGTCAAAGAGAAAAGAGGATGATGTAGTTAACATTCATCAAAATCCAGAAAAAGAGGAACTACATGGTGTACCTAAAACTGAGGAGAGTTCAGGCAGCTTTGAGAGTTCTGAAGATGAAGAACCACAACCTCAGCCAATAAGAAGGTCTACATGTGAAAGATGACAACCTGATAGGTATGGTTTCTCTATGTTAGATTCAAACTGTGCCTAAGCTTTGATTACTAACACTAATGAGCCTAGGACTGTCAAAGAGGAAATTAATATGTTTGATTCAAATTACTGGTTGGAAGTCATGAATGAAGAAATGAAATCATTGAAGAAGAATGAAACCTGGGATTTGGTACCTTTTTCTGAAGGGCAAAAGCCTGTTGGCTGTAAATGGGTATTTAAGAAGAAGATTGGTCTAGATGACAGTGTTGAAAAGTATAAAGCGAGGTTGGTTGCAAAGGGATATTCCCAAGTAGAGGGAATTGATTATGGAGAAATGTTTTCCCCTGTAGCTAAGCTGACATCTATCATATTTTTTTGTCTTTAGCAATTGCATGTGACTTAGAGATCGAGAAGATGGATGCGAAGAAAACGTATATTTTGGGGATGGAAATAACCAAGGAATGGAGGATGTGCAGTATATCGATGCACAATATCAATTTGTTCGAGATATGGTTGAGGATGGAAAGGTCTTTTTAGAAAAGGTGGATACTCTGAGGA
Source organism: Sequoiadendron giganteum (assembly GCA_007115665.2). Classification (NCBI taxonomy): domain Eukaryota; kingdom Viridiplantae; phylum Streptophyta; class Pinopsida; order Cupressales; family Cupressaceae; genus Sequoiadendron; species Sequoiadendron giganteum. The sequence goes on along the minus strand of CM021100.1, from coordinate 378,248,411 downwards.
ATGTTGTTGATGCTTCGAAAAAGCCACTGAGCATGGAAAAGTTCAGATGGTGTGCAAGTTCAATGTTCCTTGGGGCCTATGATCATTAGTAAATTTGAAGTCTAGAGGAAGCCAATAAGTCTTCGTCAAGTGGGAGCTTGTTGGAAAATGTGCCTCAACTTGCTAGCTTGAACCTCTATTAAGGACTTGATGAATTTACTCTCTATACTATGAATTCCTTCCTTCTCTTTGGTGGTAGCATGATGACCTTGGCTTCATTGGTAGAATGATCGCATATTGGTGAGTGAAAATGTATTATCTCACCGATATGCCGATATTTGATAAATGCTCTATCGATGTGAATTGGGATCATCGGTGGATCTCTTCACTGGGCTATGCTGATGGACCGATGGTAGATGGTAGAAAATTGGTGGGGACCACAACATAAGTGTACCGAAAAACAAGGATCTTGATCTATGGTTGAGATTTGACTAATTCCATGGTGCTCGTTTTATTTCACGCTCAGTTGAGGTGAGTATCGATGAACTCTTGTGAATGTTTGAGTGTTTGACACTTGGCAACATGCGAAGTGTGCAGGCTTTGAACATGTGTCGTTGTTCTGGAAGTCTTTTAGGGAATATTTTTGGTGCTTTTTTTAATTCCTCGAAATTGCACAAGATGTGTATACGTGTCTTTGTGGACTCTGGCGGTCTGGCGATCAAATGGTTATCGCCATACTGCGGTGGCCATTAGGCCATACCATGGTAGGTCAATAGGAGTTTATCGGGGCACAATTGACTGTTTTGATAGTCAAAGTGATGGACGAATGGCGTGATGAAATGTTGTGCGATCTCATTCGGTTGATTTTACATTACTGTTGAAAATCAATTGTTATTGGTCGAATGTTTAAATCTATGAAAGAAATATGTGCATTAACTGTAAGATCTGATTCAGCGGTTGATAGAGTCCAAATCTAGGTAATTCTCTGTAATATAATTAAATGTATGGGTGGCTCGATGCGTGATTGCAGGGTGATCTGATCAGAGATCTAGTTTCTTGTCGGTGAAGTGTGGAATTAAATTGGATCCTCCTTTGGTTGTTGGAGAGTGATAGGAATAGAGAGTAAGGTGATAGTGAGAGTTGTGATTCAGTGTATGCGATATTAGGATTGAAAAAATGAGGGGGTTCAAACTAAAGTCTGCTGCCTGTGAGCTAACTATCAGAGAGTGAAGTCTGTAACTTTTTATGTAATTTGTTTACTGAAATACAAAGATACTTTGCTTGGTGTGGTGGGTTTTTCTCCCGTAAGGGTTTTCCCACGTATATCTGGTGTTATCTCTCTGTATGTTTTATTTATGTTTCTCTTGTCTTACTGTGTACGTGCATCTCAAACATAAGAAATTTTTAAATAAAGTTTTTTTGTACTTCTCCTCTATGGTTTTAGCATTGGGAAAGCGTATTCCACATCTTATTTTCCTTTCATAAACTACTACAAATATGCTTGAGATGGATGCAATGGATGCGGATCTTGATTCTTTCTTGAAGGTGATAAATCTTGAATGTAATAATTGCTTGAATCATAAAACCTTACATCACAATTGTTAGCAAAGTAGAAAACATGATGCATGGAATCCTTGACATGATGATGCTTGAAGAATTCTCTAAAATTCTTGATAATTTTTCCTTGAATGCTCTTGAATGCTCTTGTAAACTCAAGATTTCTATAAGGACGAATACTGGAATGCTTGGGGTGTTAGGATGAAAATGAGTGAAAGAACCTTCTATTTATACTCAATTATGCAAATATTCCCAAAATTACAACACTACAAGCTGACATCAGATCTAGGAGAATAAAATCTCACCAGAAATTTGAATTAATTTTGATTTTGGGCCACATAAGACTCATACGCCCAAGGTGGCAAATGAGGCCCACCAGGCTTAATTTTTAGGACCATTTTTAAAAAATTCTTTGAAATGTGTGAAACCATGTTTGAGACCAAAAGATATAGGTGGGACCCATTTTACCAAGGTGGAGAATGAGTCCTAGATCACTAAATCTGGGCCACTCAAGCCTAAAACACCTGAATTATGATTGGTGTCGAGATTATCCTCGAAAAGATGCATTAAATAGGGCTTGTGGATGCAAAATAGGGCAAATTAAAACATAAGAAAGCCCAATTATTAATGAAAAACCTAGGAAAGTGTGAAAGTGTGTTACAACACTTTTAAAAACTCCAAATAGGGAAAGATTAATGTTTATCTTAATTAAAAAGAGGTTTATTAGGTTGATAATACCTTAGTAAAGTTTGGAAGTGTGTTACAACACTTCACAACACTTTAGCAAGGTACCATTTAAATCAATTAGTTCACAAGGCCTGAGACCTAATGTGAATGTGTCAATCACATTACAACACTAAATCAAGGAAAAAATAATCCTAACTCACAAGGAGGGCCCAAACAAGCCAGGAAAAGTAGAAGGGATACTTTTTTCGTGACTACAACCACCACCAACCACAATGAATTTTTGTCTCTAAAGACCTTGTTATTGTGCTCCGACCAAAGAAACCACCTAGTAAAGAACAAATATTGCCACCAGAGCTCCACAATCAAAGGGTGAGACACTGGGGGACACTGACTGTCTAGGATGCAATGAACAAATTGATACTTTATTTTGATTCACCTAAGGGTTGATATTCATTTCATTGTGTGAATCTCATTTCTTAATGAAATTAGAGAAGTAGGACCCCTTTTCCCGCTTTGGATCCACTTTTCCATTTTGGGAAATTCCCCTATCCTATTTTTCTATGTTTCAAGTATAAATAATTTGTAACATTTATAAGAAAACCTTGCCATTTCAAGATTAGTTATTTCATATTAATTATGAGGTAAAATTTCAAAAATAAAGAAAATCATGATTTCAATTCCTATTTGTTAACAACTAATTTTGATAATTATAATATTAATAATAATATGAAACAAATCAAAATTCGATGCAATCATGGCCAAAGAACCTTATCGAGGAACCCATAGAACAATTAATTGAAGACAATGTAAAAAAAATTCAAATTCTTTATTATTAGAAGCATTCATTACATAATTACAACAAAGTTCTTGTTATAACTTATGGTCTTCATCTCTACATTACAATATTCTTCTTAAAATTATGAACCCCAAAACACATTGTCTTCCAATATCATATACCTCTTATGTGTAAGGAAGCTCAACCATCAAGGAAAGGAAGTTCATTTTTCTTACCAAAAACTCAATTTCTACAATAAAAATTTGCCACATGTCAAAAAATTATTTGAGGTTCATCTCTATTTATTCCTTGTCAGGGGTTCCCATCTTGATGGGAACTAGGAACCGACACAAAATTGGAGGTTTCTTCTCCTTTGGAAACCATTCAAAGTGTTCTTACTTATTTCTTTAGGGGTTCTGAGCTTGTTAGGAACCATGAACCTGTTGACTTTATCTTTGTGGCATATTTGTCCTTGATGTCAAAACTGATAAGTTGGTTTGATTTAGTACCAATGCTTTCGTTTTTAGTGATTCACACTTATACAGTCACATGATGTTTACAGTGATGGTGACATATTTACATGTTGATGACTCATGTTAGTTTGGTGGTTTGATCTTCATGGCATATGATGCTTTACATAGTTGATTTTATTTTCCACATGAATATTCAGTAGGGATAATTTATTCAATTCAAGTTTACTCAAGCTTGGCATTATTATTCTCTTTGATTTCATATCATCTGGCACAATTTCTATGCTATGCATATCATTTCGGCATTCACAGTTTGGCATATTCATTTGTTATTGGCACAGTTGGCATAATTACTTGTTTTTTATCTTAATTTGTTGGTGCTGAGTTCACTTTGATATGGTTGGAATTCTATTAAGTTCTACTATCTTTGTCTGGTCTAATCTGTTGGATTCATGTGCAGAGGTTATATTTGTCATAAACAAGTGATAGAATTTCATTGCTTATATTGAATGTAATGTTGACATTCAGCTATGAGATTTGTTTGACTTCACAAGGTATTTATAAAATATGTGCTTCACCTTGTGTGAAGTCTTCTAGCACACATTATTATATATCTTGGTTGATACACAAACGTGAATATTTGGACTTTGGCTTAGCATTGGTCTTCACAAATACTTGTCTTCATTATTGTTCGAGCCCTTCAAATTTTGCATATGGTATTAAACTATCACCGAGCTTTAAATATTTATTTGAAAACATTGTTCAAAGTGATATTGTTTCGAGCCTTTTATATTTAACATGGGTATGATTTTTTTTTAAAGTCACATGGCGGTGACCAAGGAATATTCAAACTCTTGAGTGATATCGGGTATCGACAACTATCATTCACTTTGGATTAATGTTTGTATGTCTTATCATAATGATGTCGGTATTTTGAGAAAAGGATATTCCTTACAAAATATGTGATGGACTTCAAAAAAAAATTAATTATCTTTGAGTTTGGGTTTAGGTATTTTTGTTGTTTCTTTATCATGGCTACACATGGAACCCTGGCTTCCATGGAGTGCATGATGTCTGGAGGTTTTTAGTGTCTTCACACAACGGATACATTGAGGGTTTATGATCTTGTTTTGCTAAAGCTTGCTGGTAGTAAGAGTTGTTTGGATTTTTCATCATTTTGGTTTTGAAATTGGAATACTAGCTATGAGCTAGTATGTGTGCGGCTGTGGAATTTAGAGGAGTTTCTTCCAGCTGGGTCATTATGAGTTTACTTGATAGACTATGATGGTTTCTTTTGCTTCATCCTTCATGACCAACTATTGATAACTCCATGTGTTGTTTTTGTGGTTTAGTTTTTTAAAAAGAAAATATGTTGAATTATTTTTTCTGGCATCTTAAGAAGATTAAGTATTGTTTTTTGTGAAGATTGAAATCAGTTAGGGTTTCACAAACCTGAGTTGTTTTTTAACTGAATGTGGTAATATTTGTTAAACATGTTTACTTTGAAGGAGAATGATTGAGGGTTTTTCATTTGAACCCTAACTCGATTTACTATTTCAGTTATATAAACTGCATACAAAGGTGGTTCTTTGTGGGGTCTTTAAAAGATGACTTAGAGACATTGTTTTGTGAGATATGAAAAGAGGAATATGTTGTTCTCAGACATTTGATACAGAAGATATTGCATTTAAAATCTGATTGTTATTTGAGAAGATGTTGATATACAAAATTCTTCAAAAGGCTTATTGAAAATCTTTCAGAGTCTTCTATTGTAATTCTAGAGTTGCAAAATCTGCAATCTAGGGTTCTGATAGGATGATATCTTAGTGATATGTTAAATTGAGCTGGTGCTCCTATTGAAGTTGGTACTTTAGAATGTTTGGTGTTGAGTTGGTACTCTTTTGAATGAATAAAAAGATCAATTTACGAGTGGTTTTTTTATACCACAAGAGGGTTTTTCCACTCAGGAAAATAATGTGTTATGTGGTGAAGTTGTGTTTCAACCTATGTTCTTAAATGTTGTTTTTTTTCATTATTTCATTTGTCAATACACTCCATGCAATGCTCTGATACTTGACTAAATATTTCATTTTGTTTTAGATGAAATCTTGTGAAAATAAAGCATTAAAAGGAATTGTTCAATCAAGTTTACGTGAAAAATCAACATCATGCTTTGACATTGTTAAGTAATGTTATTGTGATCAGTATTTCTATTGTTAACGTTCATTGAGTTTTCCATGTTCACTCTGCAATTAAAAGGTTACATTAAATTGTTTCAAGGTCTTAGTTCTAAGTCAAGTGAAAAATTTATAATACTCTAATTCACCCCCCCTCTCAGAGTAATTCATCTTCCAACAATTGGTATCAGAGTGTAGGGCCCTACATTAGGTGTCATACCTAGGGTTGATTCTAGTCTTGGAAGTCCATATGTCACATGCACAAGAAGGTTCATCTGTTACAGGAGATTCTTTGTTTGATGGCTCTGATTATGTTTTCTAGAAAATCAGAATGGAAACATATCTGATTTCTATTGATTTAGATGTTTGGAATACTATGCAAAACAAATATGATGTATAGGTGCATCAATACCCACTGATTATGATGGGAAAAGAAAATATGAAACAAATGCTAGAGCTAAACATGCTCTTCCATGTGGTTTGACAAAATAAGTGTTTTTTAAAGTTATGCATTGTAAATAAGCCTTTTCAATATGGGAAAAACTTGAGAATGTGTATTAAGGGAATGGAAATGAAATATGATGAAAAGATTGCAGATTACTTGCTATGAATAGATGAAATTGTAAATGCAAGAAGAGGTTTAGGTGAAACAATTGAAGATTTTGATGTGGTTAGGAAAGTAATCAGAACTTTGCAACCTAAATTTGAATCTAAGGTTTCTACTCTTGAAGAGAAGAAGCATTTTGATCAGCTTTCCTTCGATAACTTACAAGGTATTCTAACTGCATATGAAATGAGAATTGGTAATACTGGTTCTACATCAAAAGAATCTACCTTCAAGGAAAAAAATAAAGATTTATCAGATGATAGTGATTTTGATTGATCATATTCAAAAGAAGCTCTTCTTGTCAAAAAAATATAAAAAAAAGTATAAGGGTAAGCTTCCCTTTAAATGTTTTACTTGTGGCAAGCCTGGACACTTTTCTGCTAAATGTCCTTACAATGATCATTCTAATGAGGATGAAAAACCAGAAAAATAGTATATGAAAAAGGATTTTAATCCTAAAAAGAAGTTTAACTTGAAAATGAAAAAGAGTCTCTTTACCAAAGAAGAGTTCAAATAAAGAACCAAAAAAATAGTCTGATTTAGAAAACTGTGAAATTGAATTGCTTTGTGCATTTCAAGAAATAAAATGATTAAAGAAAAAAATTGCTTCTTAAGAGCATAGTCCAAACAATATGATCACATGCTTACAAGTTGAACTTGATGAATCTAAAAGAGCTATGGATAATCTCAAATCAGTTCTTGTTGATAAAGATACAGAGATTCAAAAACTTGAACAATAGGTTGTCACTCTTAAAAAGAAAGTTGAAGGCTATGAAAACACTATTCACTTGAATGATATACTTGGGAAACAAAAGTAACACCTCCAAAAACACCCACCCTCCAGGATTGTTATCAAGAGTCATCTTGAAGATCAAATAATTGGGGATAGAAGTGTTGGTGTCTTGACAAGAAGGAGAACAAAACTTGAGGAACAAGCTCAAATTATTGAACAATTCTATTTAGTAAATGAGTTTGAACCCAAGACATGCAGTGAAGCATTAGATGATGAATGTAGGTTGAAAGAAATGCAAGAAGAAATCAGCCAAATTGAAAATAATAAGACTTGGGAGTTATTCCCAAGACCCGATGACAAGAATGTCATTGGTGGAAAATGGGTTTTCAGAAATAAACTTGATGAATGTGGCAAAGTTCTAAGGAAAAAGGCACGATTTGTGTGCAAAGGTTATGCACAATAGGAAGGTATTGATTTTGGCGAAACTTATGAACTTGTTGCTAGAATTGAATCCATTAGAATATTTTGGGCATTCTCATGTTTTAAGAACTTTAAGGTTTATAAAATGGATGTCAAAACTACTTTTTTGAATGGATATCTTGATGAGGAAGTGTATATGGAACAACTTGAAGGGTTTGTTTCACAAGACAAGCCTACTTATGTTTACAGGTTGAAAAAGGCCTTATATGGTCTTAAACAAGCTCCTAGATCTTGGTATTCAAGGCTGGGCTCACATTTAACAACTAATGGCTTCATAAGAGGTGGTGTGGAAAACAACCTCTATGTCAAAATGGAAGGTAATGATATTTTGGTTGTTGAAGTTTATGTTAATGACATTATCTTTGGGTGTAATAATGATGCTTTATCCAAAAAAGTTTTCTAAGATTATGGAATCAAAATTTGTGATGTCCATGTTAGGTGAACTAACTTTCTTTCTCGGACTTCAATTTTCTCAACTTGAACATGGCATTTTCTTGTCTCAAACTAAATATGCAAAGGAAATGCTTAAAAAAATTCAGATGAATGATTGTCATGAAGTAAGCACTCCTATGGTAATTGGTTGTAAACTTTCCAAAGTTGATGATTCTCCTGATGTAGATCAATCTGAATATCACCCTATGATAGGTAGTTTATTATACCTGACTATGTCTAGACCTGATTTAATGCAAGCAGTTTGTATGGTTTCTAGATTCCAATATGCTCCTAAACAGACACATCTTACAACTATAAAAAGAAATTTTAAATACATTTAGGGTACTCTTGACTATGGTCTTTGATATCCAATAAATGATGGTTTCACCTTGTTGGCCTATACTGATGCAGATTGGGTTGGTTGTTAGATGACAGGAAAAGCACCAGTGGTGCTGCATTCTTTCTTGGTGATCATTTGGTTGCATGGAATGTAGCAAGAAATAAGATTTTGTTCCACTTTTTATAACATAAGAAGAATACATTGCTGCTACATCCTGTTGTATGCAATTACTTTGGATGACACAAACTCTTTCTGATATGGGTATTGCTGTTGAAAAACATGTCTCTATCTTTTGTGAAAATACAAGTGCTATAAATTTGTCTAAGAATCCAGTTATGCATTCAAGAACCAAGCACATTTCTATTAAATCTCACTTTCTTCGTGAAAAGGTGCTGGCTAACGAAGTTTCTGTGCAATATGTCCCTACTCAAGCAGATGTGGCAGATATTTTTACAAAGCCTTTGGCTAAAGAAGCCTTTGAAAGCCTTTGTTCTCGGTTGGGAGTTGTCTCCCAATATTTTCTTTCTTAATGCTCTATCATGGATTCAGGGGGAGATTTTTAGATCTCTGAGCAACTTGTTACTGCTTCATTTGATTTTTATTTGCTGCTCCATTGTTACATCTACAATTGTTTCAATTTTATTTCTTGGCATTTCATAGGTTCTCCTTTGTCCTTGTGACGAAAAGGGGGAGAAATATGTAGTTTTGGTTCAGATGGTTCTATATGATGGCTCAATATTTGTCTCAGTCTGTTGGCCTAGTTTCTGGTTTTTTCCATCAAGGACAAAGGGGGAGTTTGTTGACTTTATTTTTGTGGCATATTTGTCCTTGATGTCAAAACTAATAAGTTGGTTTGATTTAGTACCAGTGCTTTCATTTTAAGTGATTCACACTTATGCAGTCACATGATGTTTACAGTGATGGTGACATATTTACATGTTGATGACTCATGTTAGTTTTGTGGTTTGATCTTCATGGCATATGATGCTTTACACAGTTGATTTTATTTTCCACATGCATATTCAATAGGGATAATATTGAATTCAAGCTGACTAAAGCTTGACATTACTATTATCATTGATTTCATATCATCTGGCTTAGTTTCTATGCTATTTATATCATTTCGGCATTAACAGTTTGGAATATTCATTTGTTATTGGCACAGTTGGCATAATTACTTGTTTTTTATCTTGATTTGTTTTTGCCCAGTTCACTTTGATATGGTTGGCATTTTATTCAGTTCTACTATCTTTGGCTCGTCTAATCTATTGGACTCATGTGCATAGGTTATATTTGTCAAATACAGGTGATAGCATTTCGTTGCTCAGATTGAAGGTAATGTTGACATTCAGTTATGAGATTTGTTTGTATTCACAAGGTATCTATAAAATATGTGCTTCAACTTGTGTGAAGTATTCTAACACACATTCTTATATATCTTGGTTGATACACAAAGGTGAATATTTGGACTTTAGCTTAGCATTGGTCTTCACAAATACTTGTCTTCATTATTGTTTGAGCCCTTCACATTTTGCATATGATATTATAATATCATAGGGGTAAATGTTTATATGACAAAATTGTTCAAAATGATATTGTTTCGGGCCTTTTATATTTAACATGGGAATGATTTTTTGTAGAGTCACATGGCAATGACCAGGGAATATTCAAACTCTTGAGTGATATCGGGTATCAAAAACTATCATTCACTTTGGATTAATGTTTGTATGTCTTATCATAATGATGTTGACATTTTGAGTAAAGGATATTCCTTAAAAAATAGGCGATGGACTTCAAAAGTTTATTACTTACCTTTGAGTTCGAGTTTAGGTATTTTTATTGTTTCTTTATCATGGCTAACCATGGAACCCTAGCCACCATGGAGTGCATGATGATCTACAAGTTTTTGGTGTCTTCACACAGTGAAAACATTGAGGGTTTATGATATTGTTTTGCTAAAGCTTGATGGTAGTAAGAGTTGTTTGGATTTTTCATCATTCTGGTTTTGAAATTGGAATACTAGCTATGAGCTAGTATGTGTGTGACTGTGGAATTTAGAGGAGTTTCTTCTAGCTGGGTCGTTATGAGTTTACTTGATAGACTGTGGTGGTTTCTTTTGCTTTATCCTTCATGACCAGGTATTGATAAATATGTGTGTTGTTTTTGTGGTTTATTTTAAAAAATACAAAAGATGTTGGATTATTTTGTTCGGGCATCTTAAGAAGATTAAGTATTGTTTTTGTGAAGATTGAAATCTGTTAGGTTTTCACAAACCTGAGTTTTTTATAAACTAAATGTGGTGATATTTGTTAAACGAGTTTAATTTGGAGGAGAATGATTGAGGGATGTTAATTTGAACCCTAACCCTTGTTATTGTTTCAGTTATATAAACTGCATACAGAGGTGGTTCTTTGTGGGGTCTTTAAAAGATGACTTAGAGACATTGCTTTGTGAGATCTGAAAAGAGGAATATGTTGTTCTCAAAAATTTGATACAGAATATATTGCATTGAAAATCTGATTGTTATTTGAGAAGATGTTGATATACAACATTCTTCAAAAGGCTTATTGAAAATCTTTCAGAGTTTTCTATTATAATTCTAGAGTTACAAAATCTGAAATCTAGGTTTTGATAGGATGCTATATTAGTGATATGTTAAATTGAGTTGGCGATCCTATTGAATTTGGTACTTTAGAATGTTTGGTGTTGAGTTGGTGCTCTTTTGAATGAATACAAAGATCAATTTACGAGTGATTTTTTAATACCCCAAGAGGGTTTTTCCACTTAGGAAAATAATGTGTTATGTGGTGAAGTTGTATTTCAATGTATTTTCTTAAATGTTGTGTTTTTTATTATGTCATTTGTCAATACATTTCATGCAATTCTCTGATACTTGACTAAATATTTCATTCTGTTTTACATGAAATCTTGTGGAAATAAAGCATTAAAAGGAATTTCTCAATCAAGTTTACTTGAACAATCAACGTCATGCTTTGACATTGTTAAGTAATGTTATTGTGATCAATATTTCTATTGTTAACGTTCATTGACTTGTCCATGTTCACTCTGCAATTAAAAGGTTACCTTAAATTGTTTTAAGATCTTAGTTCTAAGTCAAGTGAAAATTTTATATTACTCTGATTCACCCCCCGTCTTAGAGTAATTCATTTTCCAACAAAACGAACACCTTTTCAGAGGTTCCTAATCCTTGGGGAACTTCCAAAATATTTATCCAACCTTTCCATTTTTTGTATGTTTTTGGGGTGTCAATCTTGAAAGGAAAACAAGGAACCAACCACCTTGTTAGAGGTTCCTACTCCACTAGTAACTTCTAAAATACTTGTCCTTGGCCTTTTTTTGTGGGTTACAAATCTATTTGGAACTAAGAATTGAACAATTTTTAGAGGTTCTTTATCCACTAGGAAGTTTCAGATTCATTACAAACTCCACAAAAATTGAGTGTAAAAAAATCTTCAACAGTTTCAATAGGAATATGAATTGTCAGAGGTTCCTAGGGTTCTTGGAACACCTCAAAGATGTAATGAGTTCCTATGTAGGACTAAAGATTTGACCACCCATAACCTCCTCAAATTTCATCCAATTTTCTCCAAATTTGAACTAGAGATACTCTTTTAGCTCCTCTTCAAGATGAAGTATTGAATTAACTAAAATTTAACTTATATTTATCTCTTGAAATAAATCACTAAAAAAAAACTATTGCATAATAGAAAGAAATAAAATAAAATAAAATAAGAATTATTTTTTAGGTGATACATGATTTCTCATGAACTTAGATGCTCCTACATCAAACATGCAAAGTAAGATAATTTTTACAATGAGTTTGCAACTCATGAATATTTTCGTAACTCTAGAATATGAATTCCATACTTAACCAATTTTGTAGCATTCATTGAAGAGGATTTATATGAAGCTCTATTCTTTAAATAGATAAGGTATTCCATATATTATTTCACCCTTAATATTTTAACTAGTCAAGAATCAATCACTTTTTATATCTCATCAAATTTATTCTCAGGAAACTAATGTGTTCATTCTTGTACATCTTGAAAATCTGAGCATGTATCCCCTTGTATACTTTTCTCCCCTTCAAAATACTTGTACAAATCAACAACATTGAAAATGAGAGATATATCTATAATTTTCGGAAGTTAATTTTCATAGAAACTAAATGATAAATTTTCAACACCCTACATGACCCTATATTTTTTCATTTTAACTTATTATATGTTCCCTATTGGAACCTCTCTTTCTGTGAATTTTCCAAAACCAAGCCACCTATTTGAAACTCTTGTGTTAGCCTATGCATATAAACATGCTCTTTATATTTCATGGTACTTTTCTCCAAATTATTCTTCAATTCCTTATGTAACTCATAAATTTATTCAACAAAATACTATTCCATATCACTTTTCCTACTCAAATCTACACTATCTCTCATCCCATCAATACCTCTAGGGCTATACCCATAGAAAATATGAAAATGATTTTTTTCCCACACTCCTATTGAATGAATTATTAAAGAAAAATATGGCTAGAAGCCAATATCAAGTCCCATTGGTTTAGCTTATCACCTAGAAAACTTATTATAAAATTACTATGACTTATTTTTATAACCTTAGTTTGACCATTTGTATGAGGATTGTAAGATGAGCTGAAACTCAATTGTGTTCCTATTTTATTCTCTAATTTCCACACAAAAAATGGCCAAAAAAATTGGCATCCAAATCTAAAATAATTATTTAAGGTAAACCATGTAGCCTAACTACCTCCTTGAAAAATAATGTAGCTATATGGGAAGCATCATTACTCTTCTCACATGGAATAAAATGAACCATTTTTGAAAATCTATCAACAAAAATAAAAATTGAGTCATTACCTCTTTGTGTTTGAGGAAAAACCAAAACAATGTCCATAGTTATATGTTCCTGCTACCTCTCTCTGGTATTGGAAATGAGTGATACAACCATGTATTCTATATTACTAATTTATCATGTTGGTAAATTCTACAACCTTGTCCAAATTATTTACATCTACACTCATTCTAGGGAAAAAATACCCTTTCACTCAATTGTGCCAATATTTTATCTATTCCAAAGTGTCCAGTCAAACCTCCACTATCCTTTTCTCTAACTAATATTTATCTAGTTTAACTCTATGGTATGCATGATATTTTAACTTTAAACAATAATTCTTCCTAAATAAAATACTCTAGCCATAGACTTCTATCCTTCTCCCCTAGAATCTTGCATTCCGCCCATGCTTCCTTAAAATATATGTCATCTTGATATAATTATTTCATCACATAAAATATAAAAACATTAAATTTCAATTCATTCAACAATTTTATTTTTCTAGATTAAGTGCATATGCTACCCTATTAGATTGACCAATTTTATGCTTAAAAAATAACTCTATAGAAATTCTACCAATTTCATATATTTCTAACTTACCTAGGCTCTCTTTAAACTACAGTGCATGATATATGTACAATAAAAAATCCTTAGGTAACAAATAATGCTGCCATTTCTTTAGTGCTTGTTATATTGCATAAAATCATTGATCATATATGAATATTTTATTTTGGCCTCAATCAAATTTTCACTGAAAAAAAAATTGGGTCTTCCTTCTCGACTAAAAAGTGCACCAATTGATAACCACACCTTAGGGGGTAATATAAACAACACCAAAAAAGGGGTATGTCAATAAGTTGAATCATTCAAGATTTATATGAAATGTATAGGGTGATATGACCCCCTTGAAATATCAACATACTTGCTATGTTAGTATTTTAAGGAAGAAGAGGGGAAGAGGGGATCCTTGAAAAGAATGTGTACATCTCCAAAACTAGTTATCCTTTCCCCCAAGTGTAAAGGAAAATACAACCATGCAAGAGACTATCATGTTGCTACCATGTAAAATATGGTTGCACTTAATATTTTACCACTATGAATGGAAATGAGAAAACATACAAAGCTACAAATACCATATATTAAGGAGAAACACTATAGAATAAAGATCATTATTATTTAGAGTGATTAGGTGCATTGAAACATGGAAGAGAACCACAATCATTACATTTTTTTATATTATTATTAAAGGCCTAACATTCATTGGTGGATTGGCTATGAACTTGATGATATACACAAAAAGAGATTGCTATAAAATTTATTTCATGTTGGAGGAGGAAGAGTAGTCAAGTAGACTTTGAGAAGCCTTGACAAAATATGCTCTTGCTTTGACAATGGTGTATGGGACAAATTTTTCTCTTGTGAAGAAAATCTTTTTCACCTACTGCATGATGTTTAAAATATAGTGGATTATGGAGTATGAGATGTAGATGAAGGAAATGGTTTGAATCCTAAACCCCTTTTATAAAGGTACAATATAGACTTCATATGATCAATGTCTCCTTGTTTGATGTTTTCATTATATCCACTTTTAGAGAGAATTTTAAATCCAAGCGCATAACACTTGTCCAACTTAGATAAAGAAGTCCTATCTAAATTATCATGAGATAAATTGATTCTTTCACAAGAATGCAAATCCTTTTTGAGAATTTTAAATTTTGGAATACACACAAGGGACAAAAGCTAAAGAGCCCCCATCATCATCATGGGGTGATGTTTTTCGATTTTTTGATATAAAAGAAGATTGAGAAAATGAAATAAAGAATCCTTAAGTTTAGGTTGTGAGATTTTGTACTCTCCAATAAAGGAGGGCATAAAATATAATGAACCCCAATCATCACAAAGGCATGCACTTGATGATGAAGAATTATTTTGATCATTAGTTATACTAGATGCTACCATGTTTGAATCTTCAGGCTATGATGGTGAGATTTTAAACTCTCCTTTGAAATGAGGTGTAAAATATAACAATCCCCA
Organism: Sequoiadendron giganteum; assembly: GCA_007115665.2. Lineage (NCBI taxonomy): Eukaryota > Viridiplantae > Streptophyta > Pinopsida > Cupressales > Cupressaceae > Sequoiadendron > Sequoiadendron giganteum. The sequence continues at coordinate 378,233,269 of CM021100.1, read as the reverse complement.
ATCATCACCCAAAAGCATATTCATAGTATCATTATCATTGGAAGGCAATGGATAAAATTATGAAGATGAAATCAAGGTATTGGGAGAGTTGGAAGTGTTATGTTAGGCTTCAATTTGTGAATTATAACTTTGTTCATACACTTTTACCATATATATATTTTTATTGTATTCATATTTCATCTCATAGTGGTGAGTAGATGATATTCATGTCATGAATCCATGGTATACCTAGGAGAAGGTTATATGAAAGTGGTCCCAACATGATCTAGATAGGGGTAGGAAAAACCACAAGCCCTACCTTAAGAGGTCTAGTGTGATTTTCCCTAATTAATACCTACTAACATTATCAAAACCATGAATAACAGGATTATTAGGTTCTAAAGATTCTTATCCACACTAAGTTTATTTAGAGAATCCATGCCACAAACATTAAGACCTGACCCATGTTATCAATAAAAGTATGACTAACCCCAATTTTATTAATAAAAATAATTATCATTAGAGCCTCATAGTTGTTTTGGAATTCAAGATATGGTAATTCATGTCGAGGAAATGTAATATCCAACTTTGTTGCTTGTATTCAATCAAACAAGGCTACTACATCATTCAATTTGACAAAAGGTAAGAAATCAATCTTCTGTAGAGCCTCTTAGAGCATCTTGTGGTATGAAGGTAATGTTTGAATCAAGTCCCAAAGGAAGATATTGGTTGGAGTATTATGAATTTTCTCAACAAGATCATATTCTTTACTGTTACATTGAGAAAGGCTAGGTGAGGGTGGGAGATATAGTTGAGGTAATAGAATGGATGTTGTTTTATTTGGTTTTTTATTACTTCTAGTGTTATATGTGTGAGAAACTACATGATAACTTTGTTGCTTCAACACATCTCAGTCTGCATGGTTGTACTAGTGAGTTGTTTTGCAAAGTTTGGGATATGGCCATGAGGTTTGAGAGGTCCTATAATGAGAGTTGGTTTAGGAGATCTAATAATCAAATGTGGGTGATGTTTGATTCAAGGCCAAAAGGGAGATATTGGCTAGAGTATTATGAAGTTTCTCAACAATATCATATTCTTTACCATTACCATTATGTTGAAAAGGGATAGATGGGGGTGGGAGATATAGTTGACCTAATGGAATGGATGTTATTTTATTTGGTTTCTTATTACTTCTAGTGTTATATGTGTGAGAAACTACATAATAACTTGGTTGCTTCAACACATCTTGTTGCACATGGTTACTAGTGAGTTGTTTTGCAAAGTTTAGGATATGGACATGAGGTTTGAGAGGTCCCATAATGAGAGGTGGTTTAGGAGGTCCAATAATTAGAGGAGTTTTAGGAGATCCAATAATAAAATGTGGGTGTATAATTTTAGCTTGTTGGAAATTTTCTATCAATGGAGGACCTAATGTTAAATTTGAACCTTCATCTATGCAAGCCACCTTGATTTCATCTTATTTTGCCACAACATGTTCCCAAGTAGGAGGGGTATTGTAAAGAAACACACATGATTCTCAATGATTGGGTCCTCTTGCACCAAGATACCCTCACAAGTAGGAGAGGTATTGGGAGAAGAAATAACATGATTTCCATGAATTTCAATGATCACATCCTCTTACAAAAAATAATTCTCACAAGTAAGGGATATGTTGGGAGAAGGATGAAGATTAGGTGAAGTGGTATTAATAAATGTGTCAATGATTTTATTTTGTTCCTTCAAATTATTTTTATATGTAGAAAAAATATAGGTAGACAAGCCAAGATTTACCATATCAAAACCACATATTTGGAAAGAAAATATGTTGTTATTTTCCATATGGATCAAATATAGAAAAAAAAAACAAGTTTCATAACAAGAACTAAAACATGAACCCTATCTGGGCAGAGAACATTGACAAAGATTCATAGAAATTTTTAGCCAAAATTGATTAGAAAGGGGTGTAATGCACCATATACCTAACATGTACAGTTTGTAGAAAATTTCAAATATGAAAATAACCTATAGTGTTTGAGGGTCCTA
>CM021100.1:378159233-378231147 GCA_007115665.2 Sequoiadendron giganteum | reverse complement strand
AGTAAAGATTCTAATATTATCTTATCTATGTTTTTTGTCTAGTCCTAGGACAACCTTATGTATGTGTCTTTAAAAGTTGATCTTTCATTTTTTATGTATCTTAACTATTTATTGAAACTATGCAATGCATGATTTTTTTATTCTAGTAGTTCTAAATCGCATTTCTAGATGTTATGAGTTGTGTGATGAATTCTTGTGTTGTGTGATGTTGGTTTATTTACTATTATATGGTGTGCTACTAAGATTTAATCAAATAGTGGAACAATGCCCATTCTTTGTTTACACACCTTTTATTATTATTATTATTATTTTATCTTTATTGTAGGTTAGCATAATATAGTTAAGGAGTCAACCCTTAAAAATAAATATTAGCTTGTATGCCATTTTGTACACCAGAAAGATTTCTATTGTTTCTATGGGTGGTGTCCTGAACAAGTAACTCTTGAACTTACTATTTTTTTTTCACTTAGTTGGATCTTAATTAAATTCTTATAGATTTCATTTAAGTCTTTGAAGATTTTCGAAATGCTACAATTCTAGAACCAATTTGTAGAATTGTCAATGTTAAATGGCTAGTCCAATGGAAAATTGTGATTTATTTCAAATTTCAATAAATAGATTAAAAATGAAAGAAAAATACTATACATAGGTTTTCAGCAAGAAAAAAAGACAATAAAAAACAAATTAAATATCAAAACCTTAGCATATTCAAAATAAAAAAAAATACATGGTTAGAAAAGTAAGAAAGAATTTGACGTTTCAACCCAACATTTAAAGACATGTAAACCTGATAAAGAGCATGCTCAAGATTTAATCACCTTTTGATAAATTATAAAAACTACGCTTTTCATTGTTGACATGTTAGTCCAACCTTTTTTGGATTCCCAAGATAATTCCAATCTCAAGAGTTAACAATACCCAATGAATATATAGATTTGATGAAATTATAACATTCTCATGTTATAAAGGTTGTGCAATTACAAAAAGTATTTTGAAACATGAACACCTCATGTGCATCCCACCCTTCAATCCTAGCTATGAATTTGAGTGACAGTCACTCCTACTCCCTTGTAGAGATCCTAGAACTAGTTTCTTAGATTTCTCTATTCTTTGTGGTGGAGGCTACGATTACCCCTAAATACTTATTTGATGGGATTTGTGAGGGTTATCTTATAGTGAATGGTCCTATTCTGGCTTCTTTTATGAATGATGGGTGGAATAGGAAGGTTGGGGTGGGATTTGTGTGTCCTTTGTGATGTGCTATTACTACCCTTGTTATCTCTGTTGGTAAGGAAGTCTCTCACCATATTGATTTCTACTCTAAAATGGACCTAATCTATAGGTTTTACTATTTATGGCCTTCCATCTCTAATTTGTACCTCTAGATCTCCAAACATTCGTCTCCTTTAGTGGAAGGTATGGTGGAGATTTATCTTTGCATTAGAGGTATTTTTGTTGTTGGTTTTTGTTCTCTTGAAGATAGACATACAATTTTAGATCATGGCTTGTTGGAATGAGATTCTCATCCCCTTTCCATGATAAAAAAAGTGAAAAGCACAAAAAAATCACAAAAAAATTGAAATATCCTTTGCCATAGAACTAGTAGGAGGATGGGAATGATGTGGTTTGATTTAAGGAAGGATACATCCTGTCCAGACCAAAGATGGAGGCCATAGATTAGTTGATCAACATGACTCAGGATATTCAAAATGGATTGCACCTTGTAGTACAAATGGATTTTTTTGTTAGAAACCAACTGGATAAGGACATACTTTACAACATGACATAAAACCAAGACACACCATAGTGACACACGTAGGGGCTCGAGGGCTGATCAAAGATTAGCCTTGCCTACATGAAAGTGTGAAGCCCTCGTAGCTCAATAAAATAATACCAAGTGACCATGGATAAAATTGGAAAGAGGATGATGGAGACCCAAATGGATGATAAAGATAGACACAAACAGATGGACAAAATCCTCGAGGGCTCATCAAAGATGGCCTGGCCTACATGAAAGTACAAAGGAAACATAGTTCGACAAAAAGGATGAAGGATGATATGATACCTAATGATGACCGACATGGTGGAAGGATTCTAGGCTAGGACTTGAGACCAATGACATGACACCATATACAAGAAATGGAAATCTCAAGATTTAGGATAGAAGCTCAGGATTTAGGATAAAAACTCTAATAGTCCAATGCTCAATCAAAATACACCAAGCAACAAATGGCAGGAGGTCGATGGAAGAGAGGTGCAATAAGAGGTTAGGATAGGATATGGGAATATGATGGGTGAAAGCATATAGGAAGGTAGGATGTAAGGTAGATAATGATTAAGCCCTCTACAAGTGGTTCTTGTTGTCATTTTTTCACCACTTGTACTTATCCAAGATGCAATCAAAGGTGGTTTTCACCATATGATGAATTATTTCTCTTTACTATTTTTTGATTTTTTTAATATTTTTTATATTTTTTCTTCTTTTGGTATTTTTTAGATAGGGTAACCCAACTGAATTAGGTATAAAACTATTTCAGATGGATTTTGTTGATGGGTTCTTCCAAGGGTTCCGTCTAGGGTGTAGCAAGCTGATATTCCCCAAAACCATACTTTGAAGTGAAAAAATATCAACCCAACCAGTTAGCTTAGAATTTTCCTTTCTTTTGTCGATCTTGTTGGGTACGTTGATTCTCTTTTAAGACTAGATCACCAAAATTGAATAGGTGGGAATGAACCTTCTTATTATAACTCCTCCTAATTCGATTTTGATAAGCTTAAAGGTGATTTTTGGCCTTGATACATTTCTCGTCCAAGAGCTCTAGTTGACTTAGCTATGCAACACGAGCATCTTCATCATTGATCAAATTATTTAGGAGATATGAAGTGATCATATCTCAACTTCAATTAGCAAGATGGCATGTGCACCCTAAACAAGGGAATATGGGGTGGCACCCGTAGGCATGTAGATGGATCTGTAATATTCCCAAAGGCAAGGATTAAGATGGAGGTTCCAATCGCGACCAATATTATTGAAAACCTTTTTAAGGATTTTGATGAGGGTTTTGTTGGTAGCTTCGGCTTGTCCATTACCTTGGGGGTAATAGGGAGTTGACCAATGGTGTTGGATGTGTTAGGTTTCATAAAGGTGTCTCATGTACTGGTTTTTGAAAGGCTTGTTTTTGTTTGTAATGATAGTACAAGGGATACCATATCTGTAGAGAATATGGTAGAGGATGAATTTGAAAATCTGAATGCCATTAATTTGGGAAAGTGGAATTGCTTCCACCCACTTGGTGAAATGTTCGATGGTAGTTATTATGAAGGTATGGCCATCGGATGAGGGAGGATAAATATTGTCGATTAAGTAAAAACCCCATTATGAGAAAGGCCACGGTGCAATGATGAGTTGTAGATCCTATGCAAGTGCATGAATTAGATTAGCGTGTTGACATGGTACACATTTGAAAATTTACAAGCGTCATGCTCCATAGTTGGCCAATAATATATTTCTTTGTTTGCCAAGGCCATCCCATTAGAATGAGCCCCACAAACACCACTATGCACTTCATTTAATGCAATGTGGGATTTGAATCCATTTAGATATCAAAGTAGAGTACCATCATACCCTTTACGATAAAGTGTATCTCCTATGATTGTGTAATGGGAAGTGTGTTGAATGAAAGATTTGTGTTGGTTATGAGTAAGATCGGGTGGTAGGATGTTGTCATGCATGTAGGCATAAATATCGTGGTACCTGTAATGATCTAAATATTAAATCCTGCAAGACAGATCTAGGTTAGAACATGCATGCATTAATATTAATCACTCAATGGAATGCAAAGAAGAATATGAAAGAAAAGGAATGAGGCTAGAACAGTCTCACCCATTTCTCTCCTCCATGTCTCATTTCCATTGTACTTACTCAAGCTTGCTGTTATGAAAATGAATGCCCTCAGCTTTGTGAGCAAACTCTAAAATGCCTAGCCTTAGCAAATTCCTTTGAAGGATTTGAGAAATATAAAACTAATGTGCAACTAGCAAATTAATCCTAGCATGCAAATAGTAATCATAAAAGCCTAAGATAATTAGAATGTCTATAATAAAAAATGATTCAACAAATGATCATGGATCCGAAAATGAGATCAAGATTGTCATTTTATAGAAAATGCAATCTTGAACGGACGGACAAGATGAGAGATTTGAGGAATACCCTAGAATCAAAGGTCAAGATTCGATAAGGCAACCTCAATTAGGGTTAGGGAAAAATACCCATAGGTGTGAATAAGATTTAATTAAATGAATTAAATCAAGATTGAATGTGACAATGGAGATGAAATTAGTAAAAATCAGAAGACAAGAGGATGAGATTTTAGAAAATCAGTAATTTTAGAAATTACTTGATTTGTAGAAGAATATTTCCCTTTTGAATTAAATTAATTCAAAATAGAAGATTTTGTGAGGTAATTAGTAATTGATTTTTGAAAATAATTATTAAATGAAGAATCAGTTAAGTATGTGAGATATTTTTAAATGATTTGTTTTATTTAAAAATATAGAAGTGTCACATGCCATAATTAAATAATTAAAATAATTATTTAATTTAGAAGAAGTAGTTAATTAATTAAATAAATAAATGAATTTATTTAATTAAGAGAGGATATAAGAATTAGTGACATATTAAATAAATATATTAAAATATATTAATTTAATAATCAGGAGGACATTAATGATGAAGATTAATTAAATAAATAAGAGTTTATTTAATTAAGAGAAGACTTTGACAATTAGTGACATTATTAAATAAATAAGTAAGATTTATTTACTTAATAATTATGAAGAATGAGAAATCATGAATTAATTAAATAATCATAAATTATTTAATTAATAGTTGAATGTGGATTAGGAACATAATTAAAATGTTATAATTATGCTAGGACGAAAGGTGGTAAAATATTGCTTGTAGGTCTAAGTCATTTTTAGGTGTCTACATTTGCCCCTCTTTGTCATAATGCAGCTTGTCGCGTTATGGCAAAGAAAACAAGTCTAGAATATGCCCCAGTGCAACATAAGTTGAGGAAGAATGACGAGGAGGTAGTGGTATGCCCCCTCGGGAGGACAGACAGGTTCCAAGAACATGGATGTGCTCTCGAAATGGACTGAGAAGATTAGAAGACGACGAAACAAGAAAGTGTTAGTAAAAGATATAGATGATGATATGAATGTAATGCCTATATGAGATGCATGTTAGTTCCTAGATCAAATCCTTCAATGTTTACCATAGGACTTTAATATTTATTGCTCTTTTAATCATCATTGGGCAAATTATTGTAATGGCCAACAAACACCATGATATGACATAGATCAAGGTGTGCAAGATTGCACCATCACGTAAGACAAGCAGTCACAGACAAGAATGATCATGATTCATACTAAGAGCGCAATTGCCCCAGTCCTTTTGTCATAACCAACCACAAGCAGAAAAAGACAAGGACAAACCATGAAACGTCATTGCTTCTCTAAATCCTATTTCTAGGACATCCTCAAGAAACTAGCAACATGATTGCCAAAAGAACAAAAAATAACGCCACCATCATGATACATCGCTGTTTTTCTAAATCTCGTAGTTAGGACATCGCCGAGAAACTAGTAAGATGAGTGTCAAAAGACAAGACAAACATCATGAGACATCGTTGTTTCTCTAAATCCTATTGTCAGGATCTCGTTGAAAAACTAGTAACATGATGAAAAGGCCAAAGATAAGTGCCAAGTATTTGCCAAGTGTTTTAAGATCAAGGTTGCCAATTGTCGAGCGATATCAAATTCAGGAAGGACACATCCTAAATGACGTTGATATTTAGGAGATCAATTCTCGGAGCTAGGAGAATCCATCAAAATGCTAGATGATGAGGACAATTCTTAGGAAGGACACATCCAAAAGCATAAAGGACTAATGAAAGTTTCTCTTCAGAAGGACACATCTGAAGAAGAACCCCAAAGTTTTGCCAGGTTTAATTGTCTTGATAGAATTTGATTACATGTCACTGTTGATATGTTGGATTGACCGAGCTTGCTGATGAAACAGATTGTTGATAGATTGCTTTCTCTGGATTGATGGAAGATTTGCGTGATTTGAAGAAAACTTGACGTGTGTAAAAATATTGTGCCATGAACTGTAATGGACTGACCTAGTGCGGCCTCGGGGGCTCATCGATTGATGGCCTTGCCTGTGTCATGCACTCAGAGACCTCGTCGTTCGACATGACCAATGACGTTGTCCAAAGGATAAAAGTTTGAATCATGATTCTATTGTGACAAACCTAAAGATTGACCTAATGTCTCAAGGATTCAAAAATGAATCTTGCCTATGTAGCAAATGTGTAGAGACAACGTAGTTCAGACAAATGACAAAGATTGATTGACGTGACTGAGTTGATAAGATACTATTGACTTTGACTCTATTTTTGGGATTTTGACAATGATTCGGATGTTTTTGTATTTTCTCAGGACATTTTTCAATTTTTAGGTCTTTTTTTTAGGACTTTATACAATTTTTAGGATTTTATTCATGAATTTTTTGAATTTTTATGACTTTTTGATGTTTTACGAAAGTTGTGACAAATGCATGTGAATGATGCCGACGCACATGAATCCAAGGAAAACCATGATTTTGTTGCTAGTCAAGCTAAATATCGATTGACAGGTGACAATGACAATGACAACGTTGTTTGATGTGGGAAGGACACATCTCGAAACAACGTGAGGATGACAATGTTGTTTGACGTGGGAAGGACACATCCCGAAACAACGTGAAGATGACAATGTTATGACAAGAGTATAAAAGTTTGCAGAAAGTCTAGGGACAAAGCCAAGGAATGTTTTGGATAATGTGCTAGGGTGCCATGTTATTGCATTTGAAATGACTTGGATAGAATGATGAGGTATCTGTAAACCATTGACAAGGGAAACCAAGATGGGTGATAGGTATAAGGCAATTGATGACTTGGACTAGGAGAATTATCATATGGTCTCCAAGGATGATGTCGAAAAGGATGCTATGAAGGTAATGACGTGATATTTTGACTAAGGTATGATCTGAATATAGACATGTCAAAAAGTTTTCCAAAGCATGATTTGTGTTTTTGCCCCAGTCTTTGTCAAGATCAAAATAGGTGGGACAATGGATGGACACGATAAGGCTTAGATGGGTGGACGAAAATGTCAAAAAATGTCATGTGAAGGGAATGGGAGACGAGATGACTTGCCCCCAAGTGCAATGGTCTACATAACCGATTTATTCTACACATGATGCCTGTTTGCCAGGTTTTCATCATGGTACTTATCCAAAGTGCCTGTTTGCTAGGTTTTCACCATTGGACAATTTTTCTCTTTACTGTTTTTTTCATATTTTCTAATTTTTTTGGTGTCACCAAGATGCCTGTTTGCCAGGTTTTCATCAAGGGACGATATTATCTATTTTTCCATTTTTTTTGTATTTTTGCATTTTTTGCCGGAATAGCCTTGATGCTCTATATGACCACTGACTGTGCTGAAGCCTTTGATGATGCCAATGTAGATATTGGTGCCATGACATGCCAATAATGACCTTTTTGAAGTAGTTGCCTTGTCAGGATGATAGCGCTTGCATACACCTGATTGATGTCATTGTGATCTTTGTTGATACTAGAGTTAGCCTTATCAGAATACGCACATCGCGATAGAGTGCCATGAGAGTCCTTGTGGTAAAGAGTTGCTGCCAAAATGCGACGGATTTGTGACATGGGATGTTTGGACTTTAAGGATGATGTAGGATTATGATGGATGATGGTAGACGTGGATGGGTTGGTTGGATGTTTGGATGTAGATGCTTTTATTCTACAAACTTTGGGTGTTAGGTTAGGATGTTGTTTGGAACCAACACTTTTATATGTCTTTCTTGATGGCCATTTTGACAGAGGTGGACATGTATTGTATGTGGGAGTCCTCTTTTGCTGTGGCTCCACATGTTGATTGACTTTTGAATTTTGCATCTTTGCTTTGCCTGATTCTTGACTTGATCCATTTTGTTTTGGGATCCATTTTAGCTTCATTTTTCCACTTGAATTTTTGTCTGCTTTGATGGCCTTTGACGTTTGATTTTGTATTTTGTAAGACTTTTGTTGGTTCCAAATGGAAGGTTTATTCATGATGGAATGATGGTTTGGGGTGTGGAGGGAAGGGGTGTTGGAAACAATCTTATGACAAGGACTACTCATGATATCCATTTTGACATTTGTATTAGATAACGTTGCCCCTAGTATCAAGGAGGGACCACTAACATCATTTGATTTTCTAACTAATGAATAGCCAAGACCTTGATTTCTGTGATGTGCTTGGACTTGTACAGGTTCCAAGATTCCTTGCTCGTGTAGGCCTAATCCTTTTCCCTGATAATGCATGTTCTGAAATTTTTTGTTTGCGATAGGATACTTGTTACTTTGGAAGCAAGATGCTAACCCATCATTATTGGGGAGATTAATGCTTGAAATATTCTCCTTTGTAAGAAAGCCTGCTCTGAAAAACTTAGATGATCCTAATTGATAGGATGTTGTAGCTTTACTGACATTTTGGACAGCTTTTTGATTAATATCTTCAGTTTGATTTTCTGACATGTCTGATTCTGATGATTTTGTTGGTGCTTCCAAGTCTATGTCAAAACCGTCTTCATGGTCATTGTCAGAGAGCCCACTGAATTCCGCTATAGCTTGATCATTTTCAAATATGTCCATGCTAGAATATTCTTGTTCTAGTGGTAGATCATCTATGTGTCCCATGGAGGCAAGTGTCTCACTTTTGGGAGTGTCATTACTTGAAGTTTGAATGGAATCATTTTCAAACGTTTCATTGTGAATGGCATAGAGGTCTAGGAGTGGATCATTTTAGAATTCTTGATCAAAGATAGTGTCTTGATCAAAGATGGGTGCATTTTGAATGTCACGATTGGAAGTAGTGTCTTGAAAGAAGATAGGTTCCTCTTGAATGACATGGTTTTGGATGGACTCTTGACCAAAGATAGGTGTATTTGGTATGCCATTATTGTCTAGGAGGACTTCTTGAATGGACACAAAGATGGAGTCATGAAATGGACTACTTTGATCTTGACATGACAGTGATGTTATAATGTTGTGCTTTGGATTTGCCTCTTGACATGTATCCTCAAGTTTAGGAGATGGGATGGGACTTTGGAGACCATGACTAGATCTGTTTTCATGACAAAATGGATTGTCTTGAAATGGATTGGTGCATGCTGGAATAGAATATGACATGGATGCATGACAAGGAGTTGTTGTGAATGGAGGACTAGAAGATGATGACGAACAAGGATATGACATGAATGGAAGATTCTGATATGACGTGGATGGAGGACTAGAAGATGATAACGGACTAGGATATGACATGAATGGAAGATTCTGATATGACGTGGATGGAGGAATAGCATATGATGAAGGACTAGGATATGACATGAATGGAAGATTTTGATATGACGTGGATGAAGGACTAGGATATGAAATGAATGGAAGATTTTGATATGACGTGGATGAAGGACTAAGATAAGATGAAGGAGTAAGATATGATGTGGAGGCTTGGAATGGATTAATGGAGGGTTGGTTTCCCTTGTCAAAGTTAGGGTGGGTATGACTAATGGAAGTTTGTTGTGACTCAGTGCCATGGATGGTGTTAGGAGACCCTTGATAGTAGATGGATAGAGGACTAGGGCTATTGGACTGTTGGTAAGAGGGATGGATGGATGGAGGACTAGAGGGTGAGGTGCATTTGGACTTGCATTGTAGGTATAGCGTTTTGAAGTCCCTAACAAGTTGTGCTTGACCCTTACTATTGAATTTGCATTCAATTTGACTAGCAAGCATGTCATCGTGACTTGAAGAAATGATGGTAGATGAAATGAGACTAAGACTATGCAAAGGGACAATGCAAAGTGATAAAAGGGGATGCCTTATGTCGAATGATTTTGAGGAAATGTTTTCTAACCACTCAAAGTCTGGCCAAATGTCTCGATTTGGATTGTCAAAGGACTGATTCGTAGGAAAAGATGATAAAATGACAAGGTGAGACTTCCACACTAGACATATGAGTTGGAAATAGCTCACCAAAAGGACAATGACTTAGGATCGATTTGTTTTGACTTGGTCCAATGACAATGTATTTTTGAGACAAATGGTTTGACAAAGGAAGGAAAGTTTGCCTATCCCAAAGGTGTAAATTTGAGGACTTAAGACTTTTCCTATGAAGATGAGGATGACGGATTGCAAGCTAGATGAAGACTAAAATGCAAAGATGGATGACTTGGATGAGTGCTTTGTTGGTTTTAGATAGAGACTTCTTGGAAAAGATGCTAGGGAAAAAAAAATGTTTGAAAAATTTTGGCCTTTGGTTTTTGACAGAATTAATGTTTTCCCAATTGACAGGCAAATGCGTCGTTTAAGGTCTCAAATGCGGTGCACTAAAGCAGATGCGTTACAAGATTTTGACTTGTTTTGCAGATTGGAAAATGCATTATTTCAGATTGAAAATGCGGTGCGGTATGACGAATGCGTTGTTTGACAAGGCCAATGCGTGGCAGACAACCGATTGCGGTTTTAGGACTTGCAAATGCAACTCAATATAGAAAATACGGCGGGACACTCGCAAATGCGACTCAGTATGTTTCAATTGCAACTCATTAGAGAAAATGTGACATACAAGGTGATGCTTGCGGTTTATCAGAGCAATTGCATTGCAGAGGTCAATTTTTTTAGAAACCCGAACACTGTTTTGCCGTTTTGACAAGTTTTTTGACCTAGATTTTTGATGTTTAGTTTGTTGAAGTTTTTTTGAAAAAAGTTGTCAAAGACATAGATATTAAAACCTTAAATGTATGTTCAAGCAGACTCACTCTTAATGGTCAAAAGGTCATCGTAACAATCACAGCCCACATCTTAAAATCACGTCGACTCACACAGCCATGTCACCCCCTAGAGGGCGCCCGTGTTTTTCTCTTTTCCAGGTGCGTACTCAAGGTGACGGAAGTGGATACCAAATCCCTTGAGCAAACAGTCCGTGGTGATTATATGGTGAGTGTCTTGGGGGGAGATTCTTCCCTCCCCTTGCACCGTGATTGAGACAATGTTTGGATACTGACTTGGCTGGCTTCTACACTATGGTTCTTAGTCAAGGTTTTCGTTCGGCGCGGAAAATGATAAACTCCCTCAGGAGACCTCCCAACCTTTAGAACAAAGGTTTTGGGGATGGTTATCTTTGCACACTGCCGTCGAATTGCGGACTTTCCCTGAATTCACTTTTGATTATAGTGGGTTGGAAAACCTGGCTTTGGTTGTTCCCACTTAGGTCGTTCTCGTAGGGTGAGTACTTTTTCCCACTACGGCAAGCCTTCTAAAGGTTTTAATAAAGCATGAAAGTGCATAAAATTAAAATGGGTAAGTCTGGTTTTTTGATCACCCAGTTAAGGGGAGAGCATATACCTATTACCCAACAAACACAGCAAAAAGATGTTCAATTTTAAGCCCAAATGAAGATTATCTAAACTAAGTGAAGATATTGCTTCACAACATGCATGGGATTCATTTTTAACCAAAATTAAGATGTGGTGACTATCCTAGAGTTGGTAAATTCCAAATTAAAATTTCCTATCCTAGGATTGATAGATTTCCAATTAGATGTCTATCCTAGGATTGGTTCTTTTTAATCCCAAAAATAAATAAAAATAAAAATAGAAAACTGGCCGCGGATGCGTCGGATCCAGATTACAATTCAATAATGCAAATTACCAGTCACTTGCGGTGCGATATTGCAGATGCGGCTCAATATGGCGATTGCAGCTCAAGAGCTGGTGATTGTGATGCAATATGGCGATTATGGCTCAGTATCTGGCGATTACGGTGCAATATGGCGATTGAGGCTCAGGAGTTGGCGATTGCAGTGCAATATGGTGATTGCGGCGGGCTGATGCAAGAAGTTGGGTCCACAAAAAGCTCAAAAAGTGGAAGTGTTTTTGTTTTTTTTCAGAATTTGTCACACTTGAACTGAAAATTTGAGGCACTTACACAATGAATTTTTAAAAAAGTCAGTAATATGAAATTTAGAGATTTGAATCTAGTTTATAAATATGTAAATTATTCAAATACCCAGATTGTAGAAACTAAATTTTGATAAAGATCTATAAAAACCACTTTTTAAAAGTCCCTATTTTTTTACCATACCATGCACGTGTACGGACAACACTTTTTGAATCAAATAAAAGTATTTTACTAATTCCTTTTGGGGAAAGAGAGCTAACAACATGAAGATTGATGAGGAATTTTTTTTGTAATTTTTTGTTGAATATTTTTTTTATTATTTAATTTTTATTGGCCTTAATTGTTGTTTTTAAAAATCAACGTGTACGGACAGCATAATTTGACCTAAACTAAACTTTTTTTGAATTTTATTTTTTTCATTGTGTAAAGAATTGTCTAAACATTGATGTCATATAATTTTTTTTCTAAAAAATTTAACCAAAAAAAAGTTATTAAAAAACAAAAAAAGTCTGATATTTCAAGTTTAATGACTAGTTTTCTTTGAAATTAATTAAAAAATAGAAAATATAATCCAATCTTAATAAAAATCATATATATAAAAACTAGACATTATGTTCTGTAATGGGTTTTAATTTTATAGATTGATTCAGAAAAAAAATTCATCAACCATATTGTCAAAGTTGAACATTCTTCTTCAATCTGCCTTAGTTTTTTAGTTGCAGGTCAAAGGCTAAGGCTCGGATTGCCAAAGCTTTCCCGAACCTAAAACCAAGTCTCCAGGCGGGTTGGGAAACAAATTTTTTAATAACGCATACGCGTTATTGAAACAAAACGCGTACGCATTTCATAATGTGTACGCGTTATTTTTTTACCCGTTGGGTAAAGGTAATGCGTACGCGTTATGAAACGCGTACGTGTTCCTTTTTAAGAACGCGTACGTGTTATGAAATGTGTACGCGTTATGAAACGCGTACGCGTTCCTTTTTAAGAACGCGTACGCGTTTCATAACGCATACGCATTTCTAATATATCCGTTTATCCTGATTTGACATTTTCTGATACAGTACGGTTTTCCTGCAACATTCTTTTTCTGCAGTACAGCCCGCAAGTTTGACTTTCTGCATTTGTTATTACAAATTTGTCTTGTGCAGGGCATATTCTATTGCAAATTGGTTGAAAAGTCAAGTGCAGGTTGAATTTTCTGAAGTGGAATCAAGTACAAGAATAATTTACAAGAAGATTCAAAAAAAAGTTTTTGGATGTATTCATGATATTTTTGTGTACTTCAATGTTCAAAGAAGAAAGGATCTTCATAGTACAAAGTGTTATTTGAATATTTGAAGGAGATAAAAATTTGAAAATTGGTTACAATTAAATCATTTTTTTTTTCATCAAAAAGGGTTTTGTAACCATGGGATCAAAACAAAGACAAAGAAAAAAGTGTAGAATGTCAATGACACCCGAAGAAATTCAAGCAAATAAAGATATGGAGGCAAAAAGACAAAAAGATAGAAGAGAAAGAATTCGTCAAATGAAAAATTTGGAAGCATCTACTTCAATGAATGTTGAAGAGAAAGTCATGAATGATGAAATGAATGTAGATGATGCAAATGTGGAGATGGTGAATATAGAAGAAAATACAATTATGGAGAGAAACTCAACTATGTCTTCAACTACAACTTTGAATGATATGGAAACAGTACATATGCAAACAACTTCGGGTATGTCTTCAAATCCACCTCCCAATGATATGGAAAATGCACCTATTCAAACAATCTCTCCAAGTATTCTTTCAAACCCAAGTCTTGATAATATTGATTTTGCTTGTTTAGATGAAGCTGGATACACCATTGATGATATCAATAATTATAGGGTTGAAAGAATGCAAAAACAAAAAAATTATGAAAATATATCTTATGAGAATACAAATGCTAATCAAATCCCTCATATTGATGAAAATGAGAATGAAATCTTTTTTACTTTTGAAAATGAAAATGGAACCCCTTGTGTGAATGAAAATGAAACCCCTTGTGTGAATGAAAATGAAACCCCTTGTATGGATGAAGATGAAAATGTTTTTTTTACAATTGAAAAAGATGTGTTAGATAACCTTCGTGGTAAAGTTTCTTGGAGACAAATTAGAACTTATGGAAATAAAATATATAAAATGTTTTTTTATAGAAAGAAATTAGGATTCCAATGTCAACTCATGGTGCAATTGATGAGAATGTGGAAAATGAGAAAAGTGATGAAAAAATTAGGTATTTTTGTAAAACCAAAAAAGAAAGATGATTCAGTAGAACAAGTCATTTCTAGTGTTGCTAATGCTATTGATTTTATAGGTAAGAAAAGTCGATCTAAAGATAAAAATGCGGCTCGTCGTGCAATAACAACTGCTTTAGTTGATAAAGCAACTTCAAATAAAAGAATGTTAAGTAGGATTAGTAAATGTATAAAAGTAAATCCCAAAACTTTGATTAGAGCTGCTAAAAGAAGAGAAAATATTGAAAATGATCCAATTAATCAATGTTGGAGTTTTAGTGGTAGACTCCCAAGATCAGACATGAAATTAACTAATGAAATTAAATCTTTAATCGATAAATTTTGGCATGATAATACAAGAGTATCACCTAACATTAGAGATGTCTTAAAATTAAGGGTGGGTTCCAAAATTCATGTACCTCATCCAAAGCATCTCTTAGATATGACTCAAACTGAATTATATAAATTTTTTTTAGATGCTTCAATCTTACCATTGAATATTAAAATAAGTCAAAGATCATTCGAAAAGTGTAAACCTTGGTATGTTAGAATTAATAAGCAACGAATTTCTTGTTGTTGTAAGACTCATGTACAATTTCGTTATTATTATGATAGTTTTCGATATATACGATGCACTTTGCATGTTAACCAAATTATGCAGGACATTTGTGGTATTAATATGCCACCTGAAAGAATCAAAGATTTTATATCAAGTTTGTTTTGCGAACCCTCTAACGGAAACTTATTTTATTTAAAATCATGTATTTCTAGAGAATGTGATAGATGTGCTAACTTTTCATTATTAGGTGAATGTATGCATGAAAGTAGTTTAAATGAATTCGGACAACAATTAGTAGATGTAAAAAGATTCAAAAATGTTGAGTATTCTTTAAAAGATGGAAAAACTGGAAAACGTTGTGAGCTAATTATGGAAAAAAATACTGTGCATGCATTTATTAAAGAATTTAAAGATAAGATTGTACCTAAATATGTTCAACACTCTCAGTATGCTCATTGGCTTGATAATCAATTTCGTTTATGTAAAAACACATTCCCAATTGGAACTATATTGTCGGTTGTTGATTTTGCTGAAAATTATACTCTTGCTCCACAAGAAGAAATTCAATCACAGTATTATAATTCAGTGCAAGTATCTATTTTTGTTCATATTGTTTATAGACATGCAGATGATAGTAGAGAAGATAATAGAAATTTTTTGAGAGAGTACCATTTTTATGTAAGTGATAATCGATTACATTCATCTGAGTTTGTTCAATATTGTTTTGATATATTTTACAAAAATTTAAAAGAAAGAGGAATTCAATTGCTAGAACATCTCATATGGTCAGATAATTGCACGGGTCAATTCAAAAATGCTAGGATGTTTTATTGGTTATGTAGAGTTCATAAGGAAAATAATATCCAGCACATATGGAGTTTTTTTGAAGCCGGTCATGGTAAGGGAGAACACGATGGAGCAGGTGCATGTGTGAAAAGAGCTCTTGCTAGAGAGCAACTAAAATTTGAGGATGCTGCAAAATTTAGAGATGCACATGCAATTGTAGATTGGTGCAATACCAAATTATCTACAAGAGTAAGTGAGAGCTCAATAATTCACCGCTTCTTTTGGTTAGTTGAAGAAAATGATATTTGTTCTCAACAAGATTGTGAAACAATTAATGGATCTACAAAATGGCATTCATTTAAGAGTTCGAATGCAAACACATGGACAATATGGACAAGGGAGTTGGCATGCTTTTGTCAATTTTGTATTGTAGGTGATTGGGAGGCTTGTGAAAATATGGAATGGGTTGAACAATGGCAACAAAGAGCCTTAACACCTACATCGACACATGTTCAACATGGAACAATAATTGAAGATAATCAAGCGTTCGCATCAGATGATTATGACCGTGTTTCTGATCTTGTACAAGAAGGTACATTATTTATTGAGATGAATTTTATATGTATGCATGTTTATATACATGAATTAAATATAAGTCATGCTCTTTATTGAATTTTTTATCTATTTTTGTAGGACATGTGTATGCTGTTGTTGCACCCGAGGGGAATGAAGAGGAGACAGAGTACTGGTTGGCTAGATGTGTTGAGAGAAAATATAAGTTGGTACATCCTAGAGTGGATGATGATAACTTTGAGTATCCAACTGGTTCAGTCGTTGTTGTTGGCACCTGGCTTCGAAAATATTTGATAAGAAAGAATGGCTTGCCTGCATTTGAAGATTATGAAAGACACAAGAAGATTATGCATTATTCACATTTGATTTTGGCAACCAATATAAAACTAGTTAGATATCACGGGAGGCCTGCTAATAAAGTTTTATGGACACTTTCAATGGATGATCATGAGACAATCATAGATGCATTACAAAAAAGAGAGGATGTGGATGGTACAATAGAGTAAATAAATATTGGTAAGTATATCTAGTTGTATGTATATATTTAATTGATATATATATATATTTGTCTTTAAATTCATTTCCTTATTAAAGTTTTATATTATTTTTTGTTTCAGGTCTCCCTTGATACAAAAAAGAGAGGAGATGCACTCTTATTACAATGGAATTCGAATCTACAGACAGGTAACTATATATAGTTGTAGATACATTTAGTTGAGAGTATAAATATAAAACTAAATTTAACTCATTGTCATTTTATAAAAAGTTTATAATTTATTTCATATCCCCTTAAGCCATCCTCATATGTGCCATTAATCCATCCGCTTGCATCCCCTTTAAGTCTCTCTATTAATTCCCCTTAATTCATTCTATTAGGACCCCTTAATCCATATCCTTGTATATCTATCCTTAATCCATCCTCTTGCATCCCCTTAAGTCACTCTCTCAACACCCCTTAAGACATCCCCTTAAGCCATCCCCTTAGGTCACATGGTTTAGAGTTTAGGGTTTCTAGGGTTCATGAGATGCTTAGAATAACAAATTTATATGGATTAATGGTTTAGGGTTGATCTCCTAGGATTTAGGTCATGTGGTTTAGGGTTTAGGGTTTCTAGGGTTCATGTGATGCTTAGAATAACAAATTTATATGGATTAATGGTTTAGGGTTGATCTCCTAGGATTTAGGTCACGTGGTTTAGGGTTTAGGGTTTCTAGGGTTCATGTGATGCTTAGAATAACAAATTTATATGGATTAATGGTTTAGCATTGATCTCCTAGGATTTAGGTCATGTGGTTTAGGGTTTAGGGTTTCTAGGGTTCATGTGATGCTTAGAATAACAAATTTATATGGATTAATGGTTTAGGGTTGATCTCCTAGGATTTAGGTCACGTGGTTTAGGGTTTAGGGTTTCTAGGGTTCATGTGATGCTTAGAATAACAAATTTATATGGATTAATGGTTTAGCATTTAGGGTTTAGGGTTTAGGACCCTTAAGTCATATCCTCTTACATTGTTAAGGGTTTAGGGTTAAGGGTTTAGGGTTAAGGGTTAAGGGTTTAGGAACCTTAAGTCATATCCTCTTACATGTACCCTTATTCCACAATCTTGCATCCCTTAAGTCACTCACATAATTCCCCTTAAGCCATTCTCATAGGACCCATTAAGCCATACCTTAGCGTTCATGACATGCATCCCATTCATCCATCCTATAGAAAACATCATTTGAATTTTTATGAAATTTATAAGATCCAATTTTGTAACTTTTACTATATATTTACTTAAATGAATCAAAAAAATTATAGAACTACTTACAGTTTACATTAATTATTTTTGCAGGTTCTCATCAAGTCGGTCTACCATGCGATTGTCACTGAAAAATTATTTTATCAAGAGACTATGTAAATATCAATTTTTGGTCTTCACGTAAAAATTGATAAGCTAAATAATTGGATATACATGTGCACACATATATGTTTCATCATGTTGTATAGTTGTATGATTTTCAATTAACTTATTAGTAGCATTTTAAAAATCTCATTCCAATTTCATAGATTATACATTTCATATAATTGTTCAAATATTTTCTAGAATTGGTAAATAGTTAAAATTACGCGAGCTCTTAATTTATTATGAATATAATCTAAAATATTTAAGGAATATTTAAATTTATCACCTTTAACCATGTGATAAATTATATATTTATGAAATTTGATTGTAGAGATAAGAATTTATATCTAGTGCATGTATTACTTGAAAATTACATAAAATATCTAGATCTACATATACATATGAGTGCATATAATCATCAAAATGAACATAACATGATCATAATTGACTGCATATATATAATCATCACATTAAAGTCATCTGATATAAATAAACAAAAATATGTATATGTCAAGTCCAACACATAAAAGTTTAAATAAAACTAGAGATGTCTGGTCTATTTAAAATTTAAAACCATTTAACTATCAGGCTGATCAGTCAAATCAAGTCTCCTCTTTGTTCCAGGTCGATTAGATGTACCTACATCATGCTGTAAAAGAGTACAAGTAACTTGAAATTAGATTTAAATTTATTTATAAATTTTGATATAATTAAACATATTTAAACCTACAAAATATAAACTTTTGGATAAAAAAAAATAAATTAATTAAATATCTAGTAAATACAATAAAAATGATTTTTAAGACATGAATAATTTACCATATGATCATGTGGATCTACTGGAACATTTTGTTCAACGGGTAGCATAACTGTCACTTGAGAAGATTCAAATGCCTGATCTACTATATCCTGCATATTCATATAAAGCAATCAATATGTTAAAACCTCGATATATATATATATATATTTAAAAGATCCGTAAAAATTGTTTAGGATATTTAGTAAAGTTTACAACCTTGAATGATATGACCTCAAGATCACGCACCTGAGATTGCCCATGCATAAATGCTGACGATGTCTCAGGTGCACCTGCAATGGGTGTCTCATGAAATGCCTGCATATATATGTACAACAATTTGTATAGATCATTCACGCATGTGTATGTAAATGTAAAAATTAAATTAGATCTATGATGTGTATTTAATTCAAACTTAACAAACTTTTTGAAAGAATGCACCTGAGCTGATGATGACTCAGGAGCGCTCACCACAACTTGTGCTTGGTCAACACTAGGCATGCTCATCTGACCTCCCTACATCTAGATATAATATATATCAATCACACATCATGTGTAAACATTCAAAATAAATTAGATATATATATATCCACACAAACTAAATTTAATATATATTGGTTTAAGTACCTGACCAAAAGGTGAGCCCATATCTACAACACTCGACATATAGACATGATCATTTTGAGTTTCAGGCATTGTCTGATCATGCGTCTACACCAAACACTTATTGAATTAATATTGTATTATATATATAATTTGATGTTATTATTTAAACATGAATTTTGCACATTCCAAAAAAATATATTAAGTTCAAAAGATGAACATACCTGTGTAAGATGATGCTCAGAATATAGTAAATCCATAAATGACTCTATCTCAGACGCAGGTGGGTCACCTGAAGTGGATGCCTGAGTATTCCTATTGCTGGAGCCTCCATGCTCTCTATTGACCACTTCAGCCGCCACGTGTGAAGTCTGATGAGTGAGATGTCCTGAAAGTGAACTCAATGCTCCTAATGTCGATAGTATGGTTTGCTGCTGAAATGCAGCAGGAACACCAGGAGAAGCAGGAGGAACAATAGGAGCAATTGGAGCATGTCATTGAGGATCAACACGTGCTCCCAATCTATGTTGGGGCATGCCACGCCCAGCTCCCTGAAATGACCTCATATCAAAATAGTTGGGTTTTAAACCCAACTCAAACTCTGCCCATAACTTTCTCAAAAAGTATAGGGGCACCTCAGAATTGCCATGTGGTGGAGTATCAAACACCATCCACCATCTATCCCAAAAATGTGCAGCTATCAAGGGGTGCCTACACCATAAAATTGAAATTCATTTTTTGGTGGGTGGAATTGGTTGGCTAGTTTGAGGGTTAAAAAAATACTGGCACATGGCTTCTTTGGTAATTTTAAGGTCATTAATTTCTTTATAAGACAATCCATCTGCATAGAATTGTCTCCTCTCGTCTCTCCATTGATGGAACCTATCTAGGTCCGCATCAATAGATCGAACAGAATCGACAATAATTTGCATCGTAGATGCAAACCGTGAGAGATGGGGGGGAATTCTAGGCTCATTTTTAATCAGATCTATATTTTCTTGAATGACTGTAAGATTTTCCCTAATGCTCTCTCTCAACTGATCCTGGTCTACTATAGGGGGTGGGGGGTTAGGAGGTGGAGGGTTTGGAGGAATGGGGTTTTCTGGTGGTGGTGGGTTAGGAGGAATGGGGTTTTCTGGTGGTGGTGGGTTAGGATCTATGGGATCTATAGGAATATGTGGTTCAGGCATAAAATCCTCAATGCTAAATAGTGGATCCATGTGAATGTACAACCAAATGGCAACTGCACATGTTAAACAATTAAAAAATATATATCAACAAACTAATTAAATAATGCAGACAATTTGAAAGAACTATTTAAAAATCACATTGAACGTGCACAAATCCAAAATGCAATTCATTTGAAGACCATTCGATTTATCATTAAAAAATCAATAATGTTCATTAAAAATCCATAGCATGTACACATTAAAGTTTATAATTTAAGTTTGTACAAGTTTTCAAATTTTCAAATTTGTGGTTTACAATTTGAGTTTTGGGTAAGGGTTTATGTTCATATTTTAGAATGTAGGGTTTAGTGTCTATGTATATTAGAATAATGTAATAACCATTAAGATCTAGAAATTAAAAAAATTGGTTATAAGGATACATTTAAACATATTGAGGATACATTTAAACATATAATAATAGAATTATAGGAATCATGGTACATTTGAAAAGGGGAAATGATAATAGGAGTTACCATAGAACACAAAATATTGTTCATATGAGAGACATAAAAGGTATGCTCGAATTAAATATTATTTTAATAATAAATTATTAAAAAATAGTATACTACATGAAACTTAAAGGATGCAAATAAATTAAAATTATAGTGATTAAAAGTAATAACTATGCAAAAAAATAAGGAATCCAAACTACCAATTCAGTAGGGTCAAATCCAAGAAAGTTTGCAACCCAATCCTTCATCAATTATAGAATTTAGAGTTATACATTTTAATTTCTTGATTTTTTAAAATTTTGAGTAATAATAATGAAGGAAAATATATAAGTTGATGTTCTAGGACGGTCCCCTTTGACAAAATGGTAACAATCGACCTAGATTATGTTGAATCAAGAGTGAAGGAAATGAAAATTCAATATGTTATGACTAAAAGTCTATGGTTGTTATAACAAATTGAGGGAAATGCATTGTCTTGTGATACCTCACAATTATCTCTACTAAAAATAAACTTTGTTGATCACACCTAAAGACCCCATTGTTATATAAGTTTGTAAATAAACTCTTTCAAAACTAAGATTGTGAGAAACAAAAATTGAAGAAATAAGACTAAAACCCTATGTGTTTTAAAAAGTTCCACTAGTATTCATGATTTTTAAATCCTTATGAAACCATCAAAAACCTTAGGTACCTAAGTACGGGGATTCAGTTCAAAAAGACATTGCTAATAGATTTATTTTTCAAGTTTAAGATAAAAAATTTAATCGATATAGATGAAGAATTTTTTAAAATACGATTTCATCTAGGGATATGTTGCCTTATATTAGAATTTTTATCACACTAATTCTAACTTGAACCATAGACGGGCTAATTATAACTTGAACCATAGACCCTAATTATAACTTGAACCCTAATGTATTCTAACTTGAACTCTAACCCTAATTGTAATTAAATCGGGTATCATAACCTTAGTTGAACACTAACCCTAAATGCATATAAACTTTTTAATCATAAACCTAATTAAATATTGATTGAATGTTTAACTCTCACCAAAATTACAACCATTTAACCCTAGACTCTTAATTTAATTTTTACCCCAACCCTAGAACCCTACACCAATTGACGGGGCTAATTCTAACTCCAACCCTAACCTGCATCTTAAATTTTAATTCATAATTTCATAATCCTAAACCTAACCCTAATAAAAATATAACCCTAACTCTAAACCTAGTTGAATACAAACCTAACCTCAACTCTTACCCGAATATTTATCTTAGAACCCTAACCCTAGAATGAATTTTAACCCTAGAAGCGGGTAATTGAATTCTTTAATATTAAACAAGTAAACCTAATCATAACCCTAATTGTAATTTTGAAATGTAACTATACAATATATATTAAAGTTTAAGCCAAACCCTAATTGTACCCTAGATTTAACCTAATTTTAACCTACAAATAGGGTTTTAGTTTATGTTACGTTTTCTAGGGTTTTAGTTTACGTAAATTCTAGGGTTTTAGTTTACGTTACGTTTTCTAGGGTTTTAGTTTACGTTTTCTAAAGTTTTAGTTTATGTTTTCTAGGGTTTTAGTTTACGTTTTCTAAGGTTTTAGTTTATGTTTTCTAGGGTTTTATTTTACGTTTTCTAAGGTTTTAGTTTATGTTTTCTAGGGTTTTAATTTATGTTACGTTTTCTAGGGTTTTAGTTTACGTTTTCTAGGGTTTAGGTTCAAAGATTAACGGTCTGCGTAAATTAGTTTTTTAGAACCTATAGTTTAGGGTTTTAAATTTCAAAACTAAATGTGTCAACTTTAGGTTTTCGATTTTAAATTTTATGTTGTTCAAGTTTCGTTGATGTTTTCGGTTAATTAAATGCAGTTTAAAAACTATTAAATATTAAATTAAAACAAACTAAACAAAAATAACTAAATAGCAATTATAAAACAAAAATAACTAAATAACAATTATAATGCAAAAATATTGTAGAATTCAACCAACCTGGAGGTCGCTGAGGTCAGGTGTGTCGACTGGAGGAGGTGAGAGTGAAAATTTAGCAGATTTCGGCCGTCCAAAACGCGTACGCGATCTGCTGTCTCTTGTCCTGGTGCTCCAAACTCGGCTGTGAAAATGAATTTCACAGTCGCTTATTTAAAAAAATAAATAGTCTTCAGAAACGCGTACGCGTTTCAGAATGCGTACGCTTTATGAACGCGTACGCGTTTTGGAATGCGTACGCATTATTAACGCGTACGCATTTTGGAACACGTACACGTTTCATAATGCGTACGCGTTTTAGGTTCATAACCCGAACCGTAACGCGTACGCGTTATTGATCTAGGATCGCGTATGCGATGCATAACACGTATACATTTTTTAAAAACGCGTATGCGTTTTGTGCGAGAATTTTTTTTCGTCCGAAACTTCCCCTCTTCGTGGACCCAACTTCTTGCACCAACCCCGGCTCTAGAGCTGGCGATTGCGGTGCAATATGGTGATTGTGGCTCTAGAGCTGATGATTGCGGTGCAAAATGGCGATTGCGGCTCTAGAGCTGACGATTGCGGTGCAAAATGGCGATTGCAGCTCTAGAGCTAGCGATTGCGGCTTGACAGAGCACTTGCGTCATTTTTGAATGCGAATGCGGCATTGTGTCATTCCATACACCTATTCCTGCAAAATAAAATCCGAAGCCGTATGAAAACTTGTAAAATGTGTTAGTGGGTCGGGTTCACCAATGTAATGATCTAAATATTATCCTACAAACATCAACAAGTGATTAGTTGTACCTGCAAGTTAATATAAATCAAACAATAGAATACAATAGAGAATAATAAGAAAATAAATGAATTAGACAGATCTCACCCATGTCTTCTCTCCTCCATGCTTCACTTCCATTGTACCTTCTTGAGATTGCTAGTGATAAAAATGAATGCCCTCAGCTTTGTGAGCAAACTCTAAAATGCCTAGCCTTAGCAATACCTTTGAAGGATTTGAAATTTAAACTATTGCAATCTAGAATATTACTCCTATTATGCAAATAGTAAAAAATGTAAAAGCCTAGAATGTGAGAATGAAATGCCTATAATAAAAGTCTAAACAAATGATCATAGATCTGAAAATGAGATCAAGATTGTCATTTTATAGAAAATGCAATCTTGAATGGACGGACAAGATGAGGGATTTGAGGAATACCCTAGAATCAAAGGTCAAGATTCGATAAGGCAACCTCAATTAGGGTTAGGGAAAAATACCCATAGGTGTGAATAAGATTTAATTAAATGAATTAAATCAAGACTGAATGTGACAATGGAGATGAAATTAGTAAAAATCAGAAGACAAGAGGATGAGATTTTAGAAAATCAGTAATTTTAGAAATTACTTAGATTTGTAGAAGAATATTTCCCTTTTGAATTAAATTAATTCAAAATAGAAGATTTTGTGAGGTAATTAGTAATTGATTTTTGAAAATAATTATTAAATGAAGAATCAGTTAAGTATGTGAGATATTTTTAAATGATTTGTTTTATTTAAAAATATAGAAGTGTCACATGCCATAATTAAATAATTAAAATAATTATTTAATTTAGAAGAAGTAGTTAATTAATTAAATAAATAAATGAATTTATTTAATTAAGAGATGATTTAGGAATTAGTGACATATTAAATAAATATATTAAAATATATTAATTTAATAATCAGGAGGACATTAATGATGAGGATTAATTAAATAAATAAGATTTTATTTAATTAAGAGAAGACTTTGACAATTAGTGACATTATTAAATAAATAAGTAAGATTTATTTACTTAATAATTATGAAGAATGAGAAATCATGAATTAATTAAATAATCATAGATTATTTAATTAATAGTTGAATGTGGGTTAGGAACATAATTAAAATGTTATAATTATGCTAGGACGAAAGGTGGTAAAATATTGCTTGCAGGTCTAAGTCATTTTTAGGTGTCTACAGTACCAAGGTGATTGGGGACCTACAATATCACACACCATTTCATTGTATGGGATGACATATGTTGGGATTAATAATTATTCCATCTATAAGAGGAGCATCAACCAACCGATCTACTATAAATTTTCCTTTGATTACCTTGCGGTCCACGTATTCTATATCAAACTCACTGAGAAGCATAACCCACTTCACCATGTGACCAGTTAATGAAGTTCTTGTTAATAGATACTTAAGTGGGTCAACCATGGATATAAGTTTGATTGGATGACTAAGCATATAATAATGCAACTTTTGTGAACTGAAAACAATAGCTAGGAATGATTTCTTTATGGAGAAATAGCAAATATCATAGCCCACGAGTGTATGATCGATGTAGTATATGGATCATTCTTTGGAAGAATCATCATGTTGGGCCAACAATTCCCCCAATGCAACTAAAGTGGCTGAAATGTATAGCAGTAGTGGCTTGCCAAGAATGGGTGGCATTAAGATTGGTGAGTTGGTGAGATATTCTTTGATCTTATCAAATCCTTTTCTACATTGTGGATCCCATTTCAAATTAATATCATTGTATAAGTGGTGATTAAATGATTGGAATTAGTCGACAAGCTGGGTAATGAAAAACATTTGATAGACTACAATTTTCCTTGTAGGATTCTCAACTGTTTGCAATTTTTTGGGTGGGGCATTTCCATTATAGCCTTAAATTTTTCTAGATCCACTCGATACCTCTTCTGGATACAATGAATCCTAATAGTTTTCTAGATGTGACGCCAAAAACACACTTCTTTGGATTTAAGTGTAGCTTATACTATTCCAACCGCTTAAAAATCTTTCTCAAAACCATAGGGTGGTCTTCTTTAGTTTTTGACTTCCCTAGTAGATTATTGACATAGTCTTCCATTATAATGTGGATAAGATCATGGAAGATGACTGACATGGCACATTTATAGGTTTACCTCACATTATTAAGACCAAAGGGAATAACATTGTAACAAAATTTACCCCAAGGGGAAGTGAAAGTAGTTTTGTGTTGGTCTTCGGGTTCAATTTTAATCTGGTTATAGCTTGAGAAGCCATCCATAAGTGATAACATGGCGTGTCCTACTGTACGATCCACCAACATATAAATATTAGGCAGTGGGAAGTCATATTTTAGACAAGATTTGTTGAGATCCTTGGAATCAATAAAGATTCTTATTCCCCCGTTGGGCTTTTCCATAGGTACTATATTTGATATCCAATCTGAGTAATCAATCGACCTAATAAATATAGTTGTCAATTTGTTTTCTAGTTCCATCTTAACAAGCAAGGCCACTTGTGGATACATCTTTCTAAGTTTCTGTTTGACTAGCTTTGTGTCACAATGCACATCAAGATAGTGCACAACCAAAGTGAGATACAATCCTAGAATATCAGAATAAGACCATGCAAAGTATATGATGCCTTCTTTCAATAGATTGAGAATGACAAGATACTCCTCTTCAGACAAGGATTTTTCCACATAAGTGATTTTAGTTTCTTTTGTGCCTAGATAAAATTCTTATTTTTCTTCAATCAAGATTGAAGACCATTTAGATAAGTGAGTTACAATAAGGGGAAGATGAGCATCCCCATCATCTAGTTCCTTGTCAGGGTTTTCACTAGTGGATACACCCTTTATTTTTACTTTTGATGAATCAAAAAGTGTCTCAAGGAGGTTTTCACTGGATGACTCTTTCTTGTTTTTATTATTTTTATTTTTTTAGTTAGGATGCTCATCTTTGCCCAGTCCCATAAGGTGTATGTATTCTTCCTCAGAAGGAAATATGTCAACTGGTGCAATCCCTTGTAGGGCCCAATCAATGAGGATAGGTGACAGAGTGAAAGAGTAATAGAGAAGATACAGATGGAATCAAAGAGAGATGGAAGATCCACCTCACTGTAAGAAAAAATGCTAGCCTCTTCTTAGGGTATGTCCTTAAGAAAATCATCTTCTGAGTTAGTTTTATTTGAAGCGCTAGTATATTTCATGGACCCCTTTTGTTTCTTAACACTACCTAGCCGAAAGTGTTTAGGATGCACTAGTCTTTCAATAGGTTTCTTCATTCCATGTTCTTCAACGCTAAGCTCTCCCCCTTGATATTTATATTTTTTTGCTAGCTTGGATGCACAAGGATAAACCTCTTGGAAGTATTCAATAAGAGGAGGAAAGGGTTCAAGTTACTCTCTATACCCATTGACTGATATCGTCATCCATATGATATTATAATGTTCCCAAAGACTGTAATTTTGTAGAACCCACATTATTTGAACTAATGGTTTTGGCCTTTGATCCTTCATTTTGTATAGACTGAGATGGTAGGACATAAGTGTGGGGCAATGGAGACATTCTTTCCACATTAAATGCAATACACATCTCATACTGCCCGCAACCTTTGTCAATGATATGGACTTTGGTGATGGTAGATTTAGATGTGGAAGATGTAGTGGAGGATGCATTAGATGATGGATTGGAAGATGGAATGAACGATGTTGTTTGAGGAGTCCCCACTTCTATTCCTGGATAATGTCATGAGTGTGGGAAGGAGGCCTCAAGAGCACAAAAATACTCAAAAGGCTAGGGGTTAGCATGGATGGTAACTTCAACCCCATTATACATGAACTTCAAAAATTGATGGTAGGTGGAACGAATGGATTGCATGGTATGAATCCATGGTTGACCAAGGATAAGGTTATATGGTAAGTTTAGATCAAGGACATGGCAAGTAATATAATGCATGACAAGAAAAACCTAGATGGGAAGGAAAATAATAACCTCTAAGCCTCTTTCTACATTTTCATACTCCTTGATTGTGATGGTTTGATTGTTCGGGTCTACATGAGTATACCCTACATATTTTATAAAATTTAAGGTACATATATTTAGGGAAAATCCATTATCTATAAAGACCCTTTTTAATACCTTATGTTGAGTGACAAGGACTTAAATGTGTAAGGCACAATTGTGAGATGGATCAATCAGTGGCATATCATTTTGGCTAAACCCTAGCTGATAGGTAGATGCCAAGTGTACTACTAGAGCCTGGAATTGGGTAGGGTCAATTTCATTTGCTACAAGTGTATCTTGTAGAGATTTTTTGATAATTTCTTGATGGACTGGGGAAGACCTTAGATAATCTAGGATGGATATTTGTGTTCGGGTATTACCAAGGTGATCAAGGATGTTATACTGTGAGCTCATAGGGGTTGACTGAGATGAGGTGGAATTCCCAAGGATTGATATACAAGTGTGGCGAGTGGTAAAATCACATTGGGGATCTTTTCCTTTGAAATGAATCATGGATACACATGGGTCCACTTGGCTAATGCATGTAACAATATTCTTGTATTTCTATGGTACAATTTTATAGCTAATATTGTTTGTGTCAAATATTTTATCTATTCCAAAGTGTCCACTCAAACCTCCACACTAATTCTAGGCAAACAATACCCTTTCACTCAGTTGTGCCAATATTTTATCTATTCCAAAGTGTCCACTCAAACCTCCACTATCCTTTTCTTTGACTAATATTTATCTAATTGAACTCTATGGTATGCATGCTATTTTATGTTTAAACAATAATTCTTCCTAACTAAAATACTCCAGCCACAAACTTCTATCCTTATCCACTAGAATCTTGCATTCCGCCAATGCTTCCTTAAAATATATGTCATCTTGATATAGTTATTTCATCACATAAAATATAAAAAAATTAACTTTCAATTCATTCAACAATTATTTTTCCTAGATTAAGTGCATATGCTACCTTATTAGATTGACCACTTTTATGTTTAAAAAATAACTCCATAGAAATTCTACCAATTTAATATATTTCTAACTTACCTAGGCTCTTTTTAAACTACAATGCATGATCTATGTACAATAAAAAATCCTTAGGTAACAAATACTGCTTCTATTTATTTAGCTCTTGTACTATTGCATAAAATTATTGATTATATATGAATATTTTATTTTGGCCTCAGTCAAATTTTCATTGAAAAAAACATTGGGTCTTCCTTCTCGACTAAAGAGTCCACCAATTGATAACCACACCTTAGGGGGTAATATAAACAACACCACCAAAGGGGTATGTCAAAAAGTTGAATCATTACATTTTTGTATAATATTATTCAAGGCCCAACATTCATTGGTGGAATGGCCATGAACTTGATGATATACACAAAAAGAGATTGCTATAAAATTTATTTCATGTTGGAGGAGGAAGAGTAGTCAAGTAGGCTTTGAGAAGCCTTGAAAAAATATTCTCCTACTTTGACAATGGTTTTTCTGATTCACAACTTATGTATTTCATGATCCCTTTCAGATGTCTCTAGCTTCTGCTATGTTTTGATCTTTTGTACATATGTTAAGAGTAGGAGACTCTTGTTCCTTGGTAATGATTTCAAGAGTACAAGACTGTTGTCTTGAATGAAGATCATCTACATTTCCATTAGGAGTAAGCATATCATGGGCAGATGTATGTGTGCTCGGTATATGGATTTGTTCTTCTTTTGGAAAACATGGGATATATTGGAAGATATCTGCCAAGTCATTGTAGTATTTTGATGATAGGGATTCTTGATCTTTTGATTTTTTGTGGTATCATCTTTGACAAGCTTTAGATAAAATTCTTGACATGGATTAATTTCAAAGAAGGGATTTCTTATAAAGGATCCTTGGATTTCCTCAAAAATTGGACATATGGGTAATGACTCTTCGCTTAGATGTTCTGCATTGGGTATAAGTGTTGGATTAAGAGTCTCTTGATCATCAATATGTAATTCCATGAGGCTGGATGGTATCAATATATCTTGGACTAAATCATTTCTAGACTTGGGTGATTGATTTTGATCATGCTTGGGATTAAATTCTTGATGTATGTCCTCTTGCCCATTGGATGATGTAGAAACATTGTCAATGTGATCGGTGATAGATAGATCTTGATCATTACTTTCAAATTTTGAGGTTGAGAAATTATCATTATTGTCATTAGTGGATGGACCCTGAATGTCATCTTCAATAGCTATTTCTCCTTGATCAATAAGGTCTTGGGTGATATTTTTGAGTTTAGCACATCTGTTCATTGGGCGACCCTTGATTTTGTGGAACTCACATTGTTCGTATGGGTTATGCCAAGGGAATTTAAATCTTGGTTCACCATAAGTTGGACTATCGGTGATTTTGATAAGTTCTCATTGTACTAGTTTGTGCATGATTACCTCTAAAGTTTCTCCCAAAGGGGTTAATTTCCTTCCTGATTGGTAATATTTCTTTTGTGGCTTTTCCTAATTATTTTGCTCTTGATTTTGCAAAATTCCTTAATACTCTATTTGAGGTAAATTTTGATATTGTAAATGAGCTACACCTTGGCATTGCAAAAATTCTTAATATTATGACTGAGGTAAATTTTGATATTGCACTTGAGGTACATTTTGATATTGTACTTGAGGTACTCCTTGGTGTTGCAAGACTCCTTGATATTGCTAATATTGGAAGTGTTGTTGATGTGGATTTTGAGGATTGCCAAGATGTTGATATGTTATGTTTTGACTTTGCGCATGACATTGACGATATGCCAGATTTCGTATTTGTTTAATTTCCTCAAGAACTCTCTCCATTTTATCTAGAGCAATTTGATGTTCTGGATTTATTCCTTGATGGGGATTTTGAAGCCCTTGATGTTATTGCCCTATTTGATATTTTGATCCTTGATAATAATGATTTGGGTAATATATCGACATGGTTTGGGGATGTTTTGATATTCAATACCCTATCAAAAGGTCACTTGGTTTATATCCTCATGGGCCACTTTTGTCATTTGTGGTGGTTTTTAGTGGGATACTGTTGTTCTTGTTGGATTCCATTTTATTCCTATGATATGATCTTTTTGTTGTCATAAAAAAGTTGGGTCTCCTATGGAAAAGTGGTGTACTCTCTAGTTGACTCAATTTCTAAAGACCTAATGTTGTCCTAAAAGTGGTGTAAATCTAGTTCTTTCCTCTAGATAAGTTCAGTATCATGGAAAAGACCATGATTTTGACCAAAGAAGAACATATATAACTATAGATTGTCCTTGGAAGCACATGTATAGAAGTTTTCCACCAATTTGTTTCTATTTTTATGTAGCACTAAGAGGTGTTTCTGGAGAGAGCCTTTGGACTTAGATGTCTAAGTCTACAACCTATGGATTTTACCTTAGGGATCTTGACCTTGCGTGAGATCATGAAGGGACAAACTAGTTGACACAATTTCTAAAACCTAATGTTTCCTTACAGATTATGTAAGATACTGGAACTATTGGAACATATCCGGATTCTAACAATAGTAGAAGGAATACACTTGTTCGTATTGTTCCTGAAAGCTTTTTTGTAGAAGTTAGATACAAACCTAGTTCTAGTTTACTAAAGTGCCTAAAGGTGTCTCTTGAGAGATTTTGCACTTAGATGCCTGAGTCTGAAATGATGACCTATGGTCTTTATCTTGCGGATCTTGACCTTGCACAAGATCATGAATGGATAATTATTACCACACAGGTGGTGGTAATATGGGTCTCTCTACTATTATGTCAACTTTCTCTTCCTCTTCATCTAAGACAATTGATGTAGTGAGAAACTGGCAGGGTGTTTCGTTCTTTAAAAAAATGAAGGTTCTCAAGCTGCTTATGATGTTTGTTTGTTCTCCTTCGATATATGTTAGACTAGGTTGAAGGATTGGTGCTACAAGATCTGGTTGTTGAACTGGGGCAGTTGGTCACCAAATGGTCATAAATTTTGGTGGTGTTATGGGATGGTTGCTATGAAGCTCAAGACCCTAGGGTTTGAGTGCTATTTTGGATGACAATACTTCTTTGGGAATCAAAACGTTGAAGAACTAAGGTCTATATTCCACTTCCTTATTCAAAGGATATGTTGCGGGAAAGTCTACCTATACTATTTGAGTCCCAAGTAATTGTTAATATCATGGACGTCTTGAGTGGAGGAATGACCTCAATGATTTGTTTGAATTTGATTTCAAATAGGTAGGATGGAAATAATGGATGTGGGACTATTTGACCTTCTGTCTTTCCAATTATTTTGGTTCAAACAATGATCTTGTGAACAACTCTTTTTCAAAATTTTCTCTATGTTTTGAAGTATGTCAAGTGATAAGACAACACTTGGACTAACTCGTCAAGCATGGAATTATGTGACCTTCATGTCTATAATGTCGGTTGTGAAATCAAAACACCCAAGCCATAGTTTCGAAATATACAAAAAAAAAGTTCTTTTTAACTTGCACCAATACGAAATGTTCAAGACATCACACAATTAAGATAGCAATGGTGAAATATCATAAAGAAAAATTTGTTCATTTTTAGGAGCTCCAATAGAGGTGTTTCTAAGAAACGAAATCCTTGTCCTCTCTTGGTCAACAAATGTAAAAACGTGCGTGTGTCAAAAAAATGAAAAAAATATT
This sequence comes from Sequoiadendron giganteum, assembly GCA_007115665.2. Taxonomy (NCBI): domain Eukaryota; kingdom Viridiplantae; phylum Streptophyta; class Pinopsida; order Cupressales; family Cupressaceae; genus Sequoiadendron; species Sequoiadendron giganteum. The sequence continues at coordinate 378,198,486 of CM021100.1, read as the reverse complement.
TCTCTCTTTTTATGCACTAAAATTAAAAGTACCTACTTGTGAAACCATTAAATGCTTTCATTTTTAGAGCCCAAAACTGAAGTGTTTTTGTTCTTTTTTAGAGAACCAAATGAAAAGTTCCTAAGTTAAAAAGCTCAAAATTTGTTCATTTTATCAACACTGAAATCAAGTGTGAGTTTGTTGTTGTTCATTTTTAGAGCACTAAAATGAAAATTCCTAAGTTAAAAAAGATTTAAATTTGTTCTTTTTAACAAAACCAAAATTAAAGTGTGAGTTTGTTGTTCATTTTTAAAGCAGTAAAATAAAAATTCCTAAGTTTAATTAAAAAGTATTTCAACAACTGGGACCGGTCATCTTCTGTACAATAAACATGTTAAAGTTGTTGTAACCCTGCATCAAATCTGTTAATTCCTGCCTACACATCCAAAAAAAAAACACCTATTAGTGAAAACCTATTACAAGAGTGCAGGATTGGTGCATTTGTCCGTTAGAACAATTGCTCAAAAAATAAAAATACTAATGCATAGGTTTTAAACAATTTCATAGTATTAGAAACAAATGCTAAAAACCTTGTCAGACAAATGCTAACTTAAGAAATTACAAATGCACCAGTTTTAGACAAATGCACCATTCCCATGACAAATGCGTAGTTGCTCTGAAAAATGCGCCATTTTTCTAAAAAATGTGTAGTTTTACTGACAGGAAAATTCTCAGACTTTCCAGATAGATGCTTAGGTCTTCAGGACGAGCATGTGAAAATTGTGACAAAAGCATTTTTTGGGACCTCCAACTTCAAAAATGGCTCAAACGAATGTTAGAGGGGAAAAGGGTCCCACCGGTCATTCCAAAATGTGTGAGGGGGGATTCAGATGTTAGATTAATGATGCAAGAGGGAAATTAGAGCAATTTGACGAAGAAATCTAATCTACAACCAAAAAGCTTAAATCTAAAATCTAGAAACTCCTACACATACGAAATTGAAACTATTCTATTGCAAGCATGATAATGAACCTACTAATTACCAAATGAGAACAAAATATAGCTTTTACCATCCCGTAGCGAAGTGTATTCACTTGATGTTGGATTGTTCTTATCACAGCCAAGCCTCCAAAGTTTGTGTGCAAAGTGTGGATGAATGCTTGTTGTGTTTGGTTGATCAAAGACAATGGATGAAGACCTCTCAAGGATGATCTTAACAACACTTCGTTGCTCAATGTATGTTAATTCTATGATCCTTATTTGTGAGGAAAGGATTTTTTTATATAGAAAATGAGATTTGAAATGGACGATCAAGATTGTTTTGAAGAATATCCAGATCAACGGTCGAAGTGTGTTGAAAGGATTTAGACATGAGATAATTGTGCAAAGTTGATTGAAAAATGTGTGTGATTGGGAAATAGATTAGATAGTCAGGAATTTGATTGATCAATTAAAAAAATAGAGTGATCAGTCAACTTTGTGATGGCTTAGTTAGGAATGTGATGTTTTAGTTAAGTGAATAGATTGTTTAGTTAACATAATAGATTGATTAGTTAACAAATTAGATTTCTTAGTCAATAATTGTAATTTTCTCAATCAATAATTGAATAATTGGCACTATTTAATCAATGAAAATGAAATATGGTGGGATTAGGACTTTATTAAATAAATGAGATTTATTTAATTGGTCGAAATGATGAAACATGAATTAATTAAATAATGTTGTTTTATTTAATTAATAGAGGAATTAGGGTTTTTAGTGTTTTATTAAATAAATGAAATTTATTAAATTCGTCCAAAATGATGAAAAAGTGAATTAATCAAATAATGTATTATTCAATTAATAGTGGAATTTAGGTTTTTGACATTGTTTTCATGTGATGCAATGTGGTGTGATGTGGGAACGTTGTGGTATGATTTCGAGCATTTCGGGATGATTCCGAAATGATGTGAGATGATCTGAGACATTATGGGATGATTCTAAACTATTTTAGGGTGATTACGAGATGAATTGATACATTATGAATGATTTCAAGTTATTATGAAGTGTTACGGGATGATTTTGAGTCATTACGAAGTGTTATGGGATGATTATGAGTCATTCCAAAGTGTTATGGGATGATTCTGAGTCTTTCCAAAGTGTTACATGATGATTCCGAGTCATTCCAAAGTGTTATAGGATGACCTCAAGTCATTCCAAAGTGTTAGGAGATGATTATGAGTCATTTCAAACTGTTACAAGATGATTCTGAGTCATTTTAAAGTGTTATAAAATGATTATGAGTCATTCTAAAGTGTTACAAGATGATTCTGAGTCATTTTGAAGTGTTACAGGATGATTCTGAGTCATTCTAAAGTGTTACGGGATGATTCCAAGTCATTTCGAGATGATGTGAGATGATTTTCCATATCGTTCGACATTGTTTGAGGTTGTTCGCTATTGTTCAATGTTTTTTGATGTCGTTCAATGTTGTTTGATGCCATTCAATGTAGTTTGATTCTGATCAAGGTTGTGTGATATGTGTCATGCCAATTTTACATGTATACAGATCATCATTCCCTAAATAATCTCAAAATAGGAAGAATGACACATAGAGAGCGAAAATAAAGATTTTTTTTTTGGGTCAACATGGAAGAGACCTAAATGTCTCGATGCCTTGTGTCATCCCCAAAAGGAAAAAATAGGAGAAAAGAAAATAAAAATGTTTACGCCATATAGAAGAATGTAGATATAAATAGAGGAATGCACATTAAGAGAGAGATACATCAAACAAACAGTACATGGAATCACATTATGCACATGCAATCACACAAAAAAACATGCAAAATAAAATAAAGCAAAAGACTAGTAAGGAACATTTGAGTCAACCTATAGCAAGTTGTCCACATCCCAATCTTGATCAGTATATACAAAAGGTGGACAACTAGCTAAAGGGACAACATCAAGTGCTGAAACTAGGACAAGGCTATCTAACCCCTTACCCCCACTAAGTGTAGGACACATATGAGCTGAGATAGGTGATGAGAATGAGCTCCGTGCAATAAAGAAAATGTTTTTCAATGAATGTTAAACATGTAATAGTGAGCATGCTATGATCCTACAATTATTACAAGGAAAGGAGAAAAGCGTATGATTTTAGTCAAGATGGATCCCTAGGGGATCTAAATTTATTCAATAACCTCTTTAAGGGATGATGATTATTAGTGTGATGTCCAAAGAATCTATGATATGCACAATATTGTCTATTTTGATAATTTTGATTTTCAGTTAGATTTTCACGTTTAGATGGTAAGTTGATTAATCCCAAATGTAAAAGAGTGTAAAATTCTTTCTTAGTCTTGGATATCTTTAATAGGTCATCAAAGGATTTAGGACAATCGCATATCTCTTGTAGCTGAAATTTTTGATGTGCATGAAGTTTTGACTTCTTCTTTGGTTTGATAATTGTTTGGTCATCAATTTCATCTTCTAACTACAATTCCTTTCCTTTTTTAGAAAAGGATGTGTTAGGAGTATCAAAGTGATAAGAATTTGTGTTTTATTTTCTCTTATGCGAGGGACATGTATCGAAAGATGGTTGAGGAGGAGACAAATTATTATTAATGAGATGGACCAAGGTGCATATAAATTCTATTCCTTATTCATACTCAAGCATTCTTCATATGTTACCTATGAGAGGAATGACATTAGCAACAATAGGTTTAGTTCTCACAAAGTATTGCAAAATTTTTAATTCTTCATTTATCATTCTTAAACTCTCTTGCAGGACACTAACAACATCATGCACATTAGTTGTGGGTAGGAAAGTCATTGGAAATGAGGTATGAAGACTATGATCCATAGAGGGTTGATTATCAACACTATTAGTGAAAGAGTTGGAGAACCCAAGATCCACGGTGAATGGTGCATCATGGGATGATATGAGTCTTGAACTATGTCTCACAATAGTATTGCTAATAAGATTACAAGTTGTAAAGCTCATACAAGTTTCACAAAATCGCTACACACCCAAAATGGAAAGAAGGTGTAATGCAATGAAGTAACCTAGAATGTAAAGTGTAATGAAAGTATGTAAATACAATTTTCAGATTTCAAACAAGATAATTTTTTGATTACTCTATGAAAAAACATGAAAATGATGTCTTGTAAATGCAATTTTGAAATCAAACAATGCACTAAATTTATCAAATAAAGCTAAATAAGACCGATTCCACTTAAAAAAAAATTTGTAAACTGAAACAAAATACTAAAAAATAGCAAAATAGAATGCATAAACAAATGTTTTAATGCCTAGAAAATCAAGAAATGACCCTGATCAGGGAATCATTTTCCCATGGGTGAATACGTCCTAGCTTAGGGTTTTTAAAAATGTTTTTTGTAGATTTTCGAGTTGATCCCAGTGGTTTCCAGATTATGATCTAAAGCAGTAAGTTACAATTTGAATTTTTTGTGAAATGAAGGTCGAATGCAAATGCAAAATATGACTAAATGACAAACTAGGAGACCTAATTTGATGTGAAATTTTGTTTCAATTTTCAAATGTAAATAGAAGTGAATGAGTTGAGAGAGAGAGAGTTGATAAAATGGATAAAATCAAGTTTAAAAGTGCCTTTAGGAGGAAAGAGGACATTTTTGAGCATTTAAGGTTTGCAGGGGGTGTTACAATTTGTGGGGTGGCAGAGAATGTAACGCCTCCAACTTCCACTGACTCGAGAATCCTATCAGGATGCCAACATGACATGCAGACGTCTGTGCAACACACGTGAATCCACAACAAAAATTCCCTTACTGATGAAAATAGATAAAGGAACACGTGAAAGGCAAGGCAAATGTGGTGGATTTTTTAATTTTTAGGTTTATAAGGCTAAAGTGAGGCAATATTATAAGAAATTGCACTAGGTGTAATTTTATGCCATAATAGGATGAAATGTCAAGATGATCTAGAAACTATGTACTACATAGAAGATTGTTTTATTGATCAGTTGGTCATTTATCCATGCAAGCATAGAAGGCCAACTCCTTTTGAGAATTCTCCATGACATGAGAATTTGGTGGAGGCCCTCCCTAGTTGGATTTTGGTTCAATCAATATCTTTTTTCAGTGGTTCTTCATATGACCCATATTACCACAATAAGGACATGTGATATTTTTTTATATTCTTTGAAGTATTCTCATTAGTTCCTTTTCATTTCTTTAGAGGAAATTTTCCTTTGCTCTTTTTCTTAGATACAAATAACTATTCCACACTTTGTGTATCACTATTGTTGCCAAATTATTTCTTCCATATTTCTTTCTATAAGAGCTTATTGCACAACACATCAAACTTTAGGTCAACATTGGTATATGTGATAATAAGTGTCTGAATAAAATGTTCCTAGGATCATGATAATATTTTTAGTGTAATAAACATATATTATTCCATCTTGCGACCTATGGTTGACAATTAATCAAAAATTCCTTTGATCTTTAATGAATTCTCATGCAAAGACATCTTCTCATCCATTATTGTTGATAAAATTATATTTTTAGGAAGAAGACCCTACCTTTATTGACGTCTCCTGCAGATCTTGTAGGGGATTCTAAATTTCCATAGAGGACATGCCTATTTGAACCTTCACAAGCATTTTATTTTTGACTGATAATTTTACTGGCATGAAAAATTCTCTATCACACTTGTCAAAGTTTTCTCAGTCTTTACTTGTAGCTATTGGTTAGGTGTCGATGTAAGACAATCTTATCAAGACATTTGTACTAAAAAATTGTGAGAATGTGCTACTTCCATATGTTGTAATTCTTTGCAGAAAAAACTTTGGTTTCCTTCCAACATGATTTTGGGTAATGACACTATGTTTCCTTCCACAAAATAATCATCAAGACTGAAAAAAGTTGGTGAAAAATCCTAACCACTTTAAAGGAAGATAATTTTTTATAAGAATTTAAAAAATCCTACCCAAAAAATATAATTTTGTAACTTGAATCATAAAAAATTTTCCAATAATAAGGTTTACAATCCCTCGTTACCCATGTTTTTTAATATAATTTTTAAATTTATTTTAAATAATGTCAAGAAATAAAAGACAAAAATCCCACAAAACTCAAGATTTTTGTAAAATAGTCGCTAAAAAAGACTTCCAATTGCAAAATCCTTGTCATGGAAATCTTTCGGTCACTAAAACATATGATTTGCTTAATTTTTAATAGAAAACTAGCCATGTGAATTTAGAAAACACTAGCTATCATGTGTTTTTTGAATTAGGTTGTAATTTTTTTTTTAAAAGTGTGTTTTGAACAAAAAAACCTTGCACACTATTTTGGAAAAAAAAGTAGGCATAATTTTTACCAAAAATAGTTGCAAATTTTTGGTTCTTTTGTGTCATGTGTGTGAGTTTTCACTACAACAATTTGTAGAATTTCATGTGTTCACTAATCTTAAGGTGTGACCTATTCTTTGATACCATATAAAAAAATCAACAAAAAATGATTACCAAGATATTCAATAATTGCAAAGGAGTGAAATAATCCTTAAACAAGAGTTACAACAACTTTATCCATAAAGGATAAGAGTGATACATAAGAAAGAAAAAGGATAAGGACTTAAATAAAAGAAAAATAATATTCTTAAGGTCTCGATGATTACTAAATAATCTTTATTTGAGTGGGATCTTGCACGGAGATGATTTTGATCTTATTGCAAGAAAATATGACAATAATGTCAAAGATAGAGATGAAAAAGTTTTCATACACAAGATTTGAGTTGAAGAAGCTTAATATGGAGGATGTACTCATAGACCAAGATCTATGGATTGTAGAATTTGAATCCAAACCTATAGATACATTACACAACTATTGGGATGAGATAGACATAAAAGAAAAAAGGTCTTATTAGACCCGATTTGGTTTATTTAGTGTTGATAAATGTGCATGAAGAGAATAAGATAGCAAAAATTTGGAAGAATATTGGAGAGATTTATCAAGATAAATCCTTGGCTAATCATAATTTATTGAAAAATAAGTATATCAAAATGAAGGATGGTGGGTTTGTGGTTAAAAATATAAATGCCTTCAATATGGAAGTTACCTAGTTGTACTCCATGGGAATGAAAATGGAGGATGAATGTATGAATTTTCTATGTTTTTTCGAGATTCATGGGACCACCTTGTTATGGACATTGGGAGATAATCATTTTTTCATGCCCAAATTTAAACATGTGGATATAAGAAAAATAATGTTTTTTGAAAGGGAGCCTCTATGTGAAAAGATGAAGATCAAGTCCTTAATACTAAAACCATGCCCTATTATAACCAAGCCATTCAACTTAATTTCTTTAACAAATAATCATTTAACAATTAGATTAATAAAAAGCATAAATATTCCTAACATTGAACTAAAGAATGTTTAAAGAAAAGGATAAAAATCAAACTTATTCTCATCATTGACTATTTATTTTATTTAACAAGTTATTGATGAGCATTAAAATTTTAACAATAATCGTATTAATCAAATCAAAACAATAATGGGTACGTGCCATTCCCATTTTAATCAAATCAAAACGATAATCGTATTAAAGATTAATACTAACCTTTTAATGATTTATTGTTCAATGGAGATAAATTTGTAATCTCTCTCTCTCTCTCTCTCTCTCTCTCTCTCTCTCTCTCTCTCTCTCTCCTATAATTTAATAATTTAACTTTATGAATTTAATGTAACCTTAATAATTGCTTATTTCTTGTAGGGCCAAAAACCAAGGTTCAAACCCCGTGGGGTCTTTGCCTACCACATCAACAATTGAGAATAATTTTCCATGGTGTTAAGGGGAGACCCTTTGGTGAAATGGTGGGGCTTCTTACTTGTAAAGCCAACAACCAAAGACTCATACCCTTATTGTCATAAATTTTTTAATTAAGGCCTTAGGGGTAAAATGGTGTAGGAAAGGAGAGTGGGAAGAATAGTGGGAGTGGGGGTTTAAATTATTTGGAGGGAGAGGGAGCTAAAGAGTCTACTCTAAATGATCATGATGCAAATGGATGGTTTCTAGTTTTCGAATGTTTTACCATTTGCAAGCAGTTGGGTTTCTAGGTTGCGATTGGTTGCATGGATGATGCTAGTGGTTTGCTTCTCTCCTTTTTGTTGGTCACTTCTGTTGCTTTTGGGTTGCGGGAAAGCCTTGTTAGTGTGTGATTTGGAATCCTTGCAGGGGTTTTGTCAGTGGTTTGGTCTATATTTAGTTTTGATTGGTGTGTTGGGTAGATGGTGTGCTTCTTGTTTTTGCCTGGTCCTTGACTTTTCTCTGAATCATTTCCCCTTGTCCTCTTGGGCTTTTTTCTATTACTCATTGCAACTTGTTGGCTTATGGGTCTCAACTGCTTTATCATTGGTTGACTTTTGTGTTTTCTGTGTTGTTGGGTTGTGACTAGTTCCTTGGGTGGGGTTGTTGTTTGGCTTCCTCATGTTTTGTTGGTTGTGTGTGCTTCTTTTGGGCTGCAAGTTAGCCTTGTTGGTGGGTTCTTTGGGCCCTTCGCGGGGTTTTTTTGGTGGAATGGTCTATCTTTATCTCTAAAAGGTGTGTTGGGGCGGATGGGTGCTTCTTATGTTGTCCTTTTCACTGATTTTTCTTTGATTTGTTCCCCCTTTCCCCCTAGGATCTCTCTATTGGCTGTCATAGATGATAGGCTATGGGGTTTCTATTGATTTGTTGCTAGCTAGCTATTGGATTATGTATGGTGCTGGGGTGTGGTTGGTTGTGTTGGTGCTGCTAGTTTTCTTCCTTTTGTTCTGTTGGTTGCTTGGGCTACTTTTGGGTTGTGAGAAAGCCTATTTGTTGTGTGCTTTGGGTCCCTTGTGGGGGTTTTGTCATTGGAACAGTCTATTTTTATCTTTGATCGACATGTTGGGGTGAATAGTATGCTTCTTGTTCTGGATTTTCTCTGACTCTTCTCTGCACTATTTCCCCTTTCCCTTTTGGGCTCTCTCTGCAACATTTTGTAGATTGTAGGCTGTTGTATTTTGACTACTTTGCCAATGACTGGCTATTGGGTTCTCTATTAACCTAGTATTCTCTATGGTTTATGGAAGTTGTTGTGGCCTCATTTGTGGTTGTGAAGTTTATGAGGAAAAAAGGGGGAATTATTATTTATTTACAAAAGACTTTATGTATTTTTCAGTTAATGATCTATGTTATGATTGGTACTAGCTTAGTGATGGTTGGGATATGCTTATTTTCCTTTCTTTGAACCCAGTTTTGTGAGCTGATTGTTGTGCTTTTCCGCTTCTTCCTACTGATACCTGATTCTTGTGATGCTAAGGGATGTTGGGTTATCCCTTTCTTCTGAAGTTACTTTCCTTTGGGTTTCTCAACTAGTGTATCCTATTGAGGGGGAGATTGTTTCTCTTGAGGTGGAATCATCTTCTATTGAGGTGGAGATGGATGTTGTTGGGTTGGCATGGAGATCTCCTTCCTTATTTTGGTTACTATTGAGGCAGAGTTTGTTTGGGTTGGACTGTTGTGGGTTTGGTGGTAAGGGGTTTAACTTCATCCTCTCCTATAGAGGGGAGTCCTCTCCTTTACAGGTGGAGGTTTGGTTGGTTGATAAGGTGGAATGGTGCCACAAGGAAGTTGATGCTATGCATGTGGATTAGTGCTGCATAGAAGGTGCTATTTTATATATTTTAATTGTAGGGGGTTTGATGGTGATATATAACATTAAGATATTTTTCTCTCTTGGCTCAGTGGTGTCTTCCCTAAGTGTTTCTATGTTCTTGGGCTTAGATTTGGATGTTCTGAGCAGTTGGTTTGGTAATGCCTTTTGTATGAATTGGCAGAACATAGAAGTTGATGTTTTGCATATTTTAATCGTGTGGGGTTTGATGGTAATCTACACCATTAAGATCTTTGTCTCTCTTGGCTCAGTGGTGTCTTCCTTGAGCGTTTCTATGTTCTTGGGCTTGGATTTGGATTTTCTAAGCGGTTGGTTTGTTGACGCTTGGCTGATTCAAGCGATGCTTAAGTGTATCTAAGGGTTTAAGGTCCCTGTCAAAACCCATTTGTAAAAGGATTTAAGGCCCTTCAAAACCTATTTTTTTTTAACTTGTGTAGACTTGTTTTTCTCTTTATGGTTGCTATTGTCTTGGCCACTGTTGGTATGTGTCTTTTTGTTTAGGTAGCGCTCTCTTTGTTCAGGTTTCAAGTCCTTGTAAAGCCTTTCTATATTGTGTTTCGAGGTCCCATCAAAACTTGTTTTACCTTTAATAAAAAATGTAACCTTACTAATTTGGTTATTATTATTATTTTATCTCCTTTAGGATTGGCTTCTAAAGGTTCTAATTTAAAGACCATTAATCAAAATTTCAAAATCTTAGGTGGGGATGAATAAGATAAATTTTTATTAACTCACTAACTAATAAGCTATATGGATTATCAACAAGGCTCTAATTGAATTTATCTTACATAAAAATTATGGTTAGGTATAAATTTTCTTATGACTAAATTTCATCACTTTAATAAGATTCACATTAATGATAGATACTAACCCTCCAATGATATTAATCAACATGGTTAAGTTAGAATAATTCTCTCTTGCTTAGCACTAGGTATAGTTTATAAGACGAAATTACAAGAGTTTCATCAAGGACTCAACTATTGATTCCTTCAAAACCCAATCTCTGAAGTTTGAACTAATATTGTTTAACATTGTTTTAATGTTTTTGGAAAAACATATATTTTAAATAAATTAAAATAGAAATTATTAATGCACTCATATTAGCATGTCTCCATTTCTAGAAGTGTCATGCTCAAGGAAAAAATAATTAGAGATACTCATAACCACCCTTTCTAGAAATACACCCACCCCAATATTATTAGCAACATTATATGGAAACTCACATCCCCTAGGAATGACATGGATAATGAAATAAAATAAAATATAAAATTAATTTTAAATCACAAATCAGGGAGAGGCCACTGCAAGGAGACTTAGATAAAACCCTAAAAATGTAACCTAAAAAAAATCCATCTACTTCTCTTTGCTGTGCAAGATGAATGCCATGAAGATGAAAATATTTAGTTCAGTGATATACATGTATTTCTTTGTTTTTTTTTTTGTTTCTAGCTTTTCCTTCATGGGTTTTGGAGGTTGCCGATTTCTCCCATTGAGTCATTTTGTTAAATTTGTGGAGAGGTATTTGTGCACGGTTTTATAGGTTTCAAAGATCCCTTGAGAAATTATGCACAAGAAGTTTATGCAAGTTGTATGAACTATAATGGTTGGCATATCTTATTTTTGTTGAAGCTAATCCTTATAGGCGAACCACGGTTCTCTTCATAGTCCTTTATCTTTTAAAACATGTATAGAAATATTTAGGGGAAAGCAACACGACTTCTCAATGGTTGCCTATCTAGAGGACAAAAAATCATCTCACAAGGATCAATGCATTTATTTTTACTGTATTATATTTATTTTTCCTCTTTTGACAACATTAGCCATATGTCAAGCTATCCCATAGACTAGCATTGACAATCTGATTGGATGTTATTTTACCCTTTTTTTTTCTTTATTCTCATCTTTATGATGTTGAATCCATTCCAGAGACATGTACAGATGGAAAATTCCTAGGCACATATATTATGTGTTATTTAACAACTATGTTGTGTTCTATATTTAATATTTTTCTTAAAATTAGAAATATCATAAAAGTGAATCTCATTTGTATCTTTGATCCTCTACTTGAATAGTGTTGGAAATCCTACATATGGATGATATACCCTAATTCATCCTAATAGATTTTTGGTAGGGTATGGTCTTAATAATAATGAATGTGAAGGAGCAGGGAACTATATCTATCGATATTGGGTCATGCACGTTTGACCAATACTCTCAATAGGGTGAGTTGACATTCCCTAAGAAAGGTAATATAGATAAATTCAATATGTAGATCATATTGGATAGTGTATTTTTACATATTTCTCTATGGTTCAATTTTTTTATACTTAAAATAAATAATTGACACTAGAGACAATGTTCCATTTCACTTACCATTAGTAAGAGGTAATGTCGAGATTGTAGGGCAATATTAAGAATACAACTAGATATGAATCTATGAAAGAAAAAGGACATGATGATTAAAATTCATCTCAGAGTACGTTACTTTTGAGAACGTGTCACATTTTATAGTAGAAATTTGAGAAAACAACAAGAACCTCCCTTCATTTTTGTTATTGAAATATGGTCAATTTTAGTAATAGGGTAAAAGTACAAAGCTGTGTGAAACTTTTTAAAGGTTAAAATATTTATTTTTAGTATATTTTATGCTTGTATTTAAAAATAAATAAAAAATTAATTTCAATATAGTTTTTTATAAATTGACACTATAATTTAGTTACTAAAAAATGTTGCAAAATGAAGCTACATGTGACATCAATATTTAAATAGTAATTTTTATTTTTTTCCTTCAATTTTATAGTATGTATTTACAATTTAAACTTTAGTGCATGGATACATTTTTTTTCCAGTTTTGATAAATATATTTTTAAATAAATATTAACATGTGTGCCTATTAAAACATAGTTATTACCATTCGACACCAGCTTTCATATTATCTATTTATGTAAAATGGAAAAAAAAACATACCATCTTGATATAGATTCTGTTATCTAGTGCATCATATTTTTTAATAAATTTTACTATTTTTCCTTTACATAATACTCAACCTAATATTTTGTGTTGATAACCTATTTTAGTACTTTTACCCAGTAGCAATTTGTTTCATCTAAGTTCATGGACCCTTATTCTTTTTCTTTCATTTTTGGCCACAAAAATTCTAACAAAGAAGTAGTGAGTGCTATTTTCATGCATTAACATTTATGTTATAAAGGTATTTTAGAAAAAACTGCACTTGTTCTATTTCCAAATAATCTACTAGCATGTATAATACGTTCAAATTCCATGAATGATTTATAACAGTAATAAATTTTGCATACAACATCCTTCTCAATATTTGAAATTAATTTCATGAGGAATTTTTTATTTTGTTTTTTACAACATTATTTACCAAAATATTTCTCAAACCAACTACAAGTAATATTTCTATATTTCTTAATAACCACATCAATTACTTATCCTGAATATAGATTTGTTACAACATTATTTATACATTAAAATAAATGGTCTCCAACTTGAATAGTGAAAAATATGACAAGAAAAAATAATACAAATCTTCCAATATAGTTAGATTTCTCCAACAACATGACAAATCTACACATAAACATCAAGGAGGAAACATTTTCATAGGACAATGGGAGATTGCTTCCCATCCTCAAGACCACCATGTAGTCCACCCTTGAGCTTGGGGAAAACACATGGTGAGTAGGTGAAACATTGACACCAAATTTACAACTACAACACAAAAATTACATTATTCTCAAAATAATTCACACATCATAGTTGCACAATAATCCTAAGAAAGTATATAAAGAAGGGTTATTTCAAGAACCTCATAAAGGGGGAGTGGGTAAACCATCTCGTGGTAAAAATAATAGCAAGATAAATGCATAGAATGACAACCATATCTCCAAAAATACACCACTTATGACCTCCACAAAGTTCAAACACATATCACAACTTCCACAATACATATTTATGAAAATATATCAATCATATGGATACTTTTACCTATAAAATTTTCCCCAACATTGACTTATTCGTCACTCAAATCCCATACATGAAGTGCTCTCACCAATTTGGGAGAGCCTAATCCAACCTTCCCTAAAAAAAAAACATCTTACAAATAATATTAACAATAAAAACCATGTAAAATACAACCAAATACAACATTTAAACCAATAAAACAACATATAAGTACAACCAAACACATGCATGCACAATTAAAAAATCAAGAAAATTAGGCAAGGAGCCTAACTTGACCAATCTACAATATTTGAAGAAGTTTGGTGCATCTCTATAAACCACTCTTTTTCCAGCTTCCTCTCCTCAACTCTAGCTTTCTCCTTTCTTGTACTTACAAAAACTCAAAAAAATCTAGTTCCCAAAATTAAAACCGAAAGTCTTCTTCTCATTAAAATAAATAAAAATTTGCATATTCTCATCTCTTATTTTGAAGGTGACATTTTCACCTTCAAAACCGATCTTCTAAATAACCCTAGCAATTAAATTGAGTAAATTATGAATCAATCTGATAATTGATGATGGTGGTAGGTTTTGGAAGAGGCACATATTTTGACATCAATGAAGATGATGAAGGGATTGTGTAGAGCCCCATATTATGACCATGACTTGAATATGATGACATCATTTAGTAACATCATTAGGTGAAACAATTCTAGTCCATTAAATTGACCTAGCAAATTATAACATGATTTTTTTTTGGTTTAATAAAAACATTTTTTTAGTGGAAGAGATTATCATTCCCTTCTAAAGACTTAAAGGGAATGGTCGTTGGCCACAATAACTTCTTTAAAGCCTAGTGTTATTTTAAAGACATAAGAGATGGTTATGGAATATAACCATTGCTTATAATATTTCTCTTGTATGTTTTTCATATTTTTCAAAAATTTAAAAAGTGTTGTTAAAGTTAAAGTACTAATTAGATAAAACTCAATTGTTATGTTTTCACAAAAATATCATAAATCATAAATTTCTCCTTTTATAAATCATAATGTGCTACTTCCTTTAAATACAATTCATAATGGACATAATACTACCCAAAGTCATGAAACATGATAGTTCCCATGTACATGACATGTTGCTTGTATAAAAGGTAGGTTGTACCTTGAACCATGACATATGTATTATAAATATTATTAAAATTATTTTTATGAATTCATTTAAATCAAATTGAATTGATTTTTTTGATACGTAAGAAAGGATTTATATTGATTTTTCAAAAAAAGTATTACATTGATAGCCCCCTAGGTGATAGATTTATTGTACACCATTACCAAATGCAAAATAGAAACTTCAAGAAGTCTAACTGGTATTCTAGACCAAAGCAACCCATCCTAGAACTAATAGAATACAACCACCCCTAAGCAACTTGATTTCCAAAATGTCCACACAAGGACAAAGAATCTTTCCTGCTTGAATTGAAACCACCTAAATAGAATTTCCTATAAACATAAAAACATATACTATAAAATTTTCCACTGAGACCCAGTTACATACCAGAGAACCATATATAAAACCAAAACTCACCACCTCCAAAAAATACACCCATTAACCAGATGCCACACCAAACCCATCTGTATCGAGGAAATCATTTGTGTGAGCAAAGTCTCTGAAGTTCGGGACCCAACATCCATGTTGGGATGGAGGAAGCTTTAGCACCTGTAGTAGGTAGTCCACCCCAACTCCTGCTAGCCCCCTTTGAGTGAGCAAAAACATTCCCTTCAAATCCAAAAGGAAGGGACAATACTTTATTACCTCACCTGACACATAAAGCAGTCTCAAATCCCACAGTTGTGGAATTCCCATTCTTGGGGAAGCCACATAGAGTGTTTCTTCCATGCCCACCAAAAAATATACATAAAAGAGCCTTTTTATAAATATATTGACCTCATGTTTTCCCAACCTTATTTCTAGAATTACCACTAAGAAGAGGGAGGTTATATTGGCGTCTACCCTATATGACTCATCATCTTCCAAAAATCTCTTCCCCAAAATCATCTTCACCGTGTAAAGGATGAGGGTATCATACTTCTTCATAATTCGCTTAAGGTGTTGGTCAGTGACCAAAACATAAAATTCCATTTTCTTGACAACACTTTACAAGCAAAATGGTGTGACCCACCCAATGCTCGTTAGGGTTTTAGAAGACATTCTTACTACAAATTTTTATCTCTCATCCATATCTCCCTACAATGTAGATTAACCCTATAGCAAAACTTCTATAAAAACAATTTACTTAACAACCAATAGAAAATTTGCAAAATGCAAATGTGATGAATTTCAACACTAGGCACAAATTATACTTCCACTAGGTTGTTGATCATGTAGGCTTCCAACCTAGAAAGGGGTTCACCACCAAGTTTAGAATTTGAACGAAAATGAAATGCAAGATGAAATGTAAAACCCTAATTCAATGTGAAGTAACACTAAATGACCTAGAAAAGTGAATAAAATAAAATAGAAAATCGTAAAATAGAATGTGTGCACCTAGAAATATGGAAACAGATGGATGGAGATCTGGAACACTAGAAAATCTAGCTTCAATGTTGACTAGGACTCATTCGCCATGCTGGGCGAATCAGTTCAGAATCTAGAAAACTTTGCAGAACATGAATCTACCAAATGGGTATCCAAATATGCGAAATCTTGAAAATTGACTGGAGTTCCAGGACTCATTTTCCAAAAGTGGCGAATCAATCCAATAGGGATTTTTTGAAACTTCAAAGGAAAAACCTACTCTTCTCTATCTTCTCTATCCTTCCTGATTGGTTTTCGGATCCGAAACTCTCATTTACAACCTATAGGTCTTCTCCAAGGCTTGATAACAACTTTAACAACTTTGGGTGAGTTGAAAACTTTTATCCTATCTTGATCCTTCGGAAATTTGCAACCTAGACCTGCAAATCACACACAAAGGAGAGGGAAAAATTTTGTTGGGTTAGTGGATAGGGGTTTGCCTTGGTATAACCCCATTTTGGAAATCACTCCTTTAAATGAAATGAAATATGAGTGGAGAATGATGAATGAACAAATGATAATGTCGCAACTCACCAAACCCTTACAATAAAGTGCTACAAATATGCTTGAGATGGCTATAATGGATGTAGATCTTGATTCTTTCTTGAAGGTGATAGATCTTGAATGTAATGCTTACTTGAATCATAAAACTCTACATCACAATTGTTAGCACAATAAAAAACATGATACATGAAATCCTTGACATGATGATTGATGCTTGAAGAATGCTCTAAAATTCTTGATAATTTTCCCTTGAATTCTCTTGTGAACTCAAACTTTCTATAAGGATGAATACTTCAATGCTTAAGGTGTTAGGATGAAAATGAGAGAAAAAACCTTGTATTTATACTTAATTATGCAATAATTCCCAAAATTACAACAGTACAAGCTAGCAACAAATTTAGGAGAATAAAATCCCACTAGAAATTTGAATCAATTTTTATTTTGGGCCATATGGGACTCATTCACCCAAGGTGGAAAATGAGTCCCACCAGGCTTATTTTTTGAGACCATTTATAAAAATTCTTAGAAATGTGTGAAACCAAGTTTGGGAACAAAAGATCTAGGTGGAACCCATTCGCCCAAGTTGGTGAATGAGTCCCAAATCACTAATACAGGTCACTCAAGCTTGAAACACCTGAATTAGGATTAGTTAATGATTGGTTTCAGGGTTATCCTAAAAAAATATTCATTAAATGGGGCTTGCGGATACAAAATAGGGCTAATTAAAGCATAAGAAAGCCTAATTATTAATGAAAATCCTAGGAAACTATGGAAGTGTGTTACAAAACTTTACAACCAAATAAGTCAAGATTAGTGTTTATCTTAATTAAAAAGAGGTTTATTAGGCTGATAAAACCTTAGAAAAGTGTGGAAGTGTGTTACACCACTTCACAACACTTTAGCAAGGTACCATTTAAATCCATTACTTCACAAGGTCCCAAGACCTAATGTGAATGTGTCAATCACATTACAAAACTAAATCAAGGCAAAATTAACGTTAACTCACAAGGAGGGCCCAAACAAGGTAGGAAAAGTAGAAGGAAAACTCACACTAAAGTAGATGAACACACATCAAGAGGTGTTTGAGCGTACCAATTCTAGTATGATGAGACAATAAAAATCAAGAGGGGTGATCAAGCCCCCAGGATCAAGATCCCATGGTAAACCAACATAGGCACAAAAGAGCACAAATGAAAATGATATGAAGAGCAAGAACAAAGCACAAGCATGCACTGTCAAAGATGAGAGAGAGAAAAGGTAAAAATAAAAGAGATTCAGATCAAGCTTCAACCGTTTGTCCATCACGATGTCGATCAGATCTAGGCTGTTTGTCCAAAAATGCATATTGACTCAGTGCCAATGAAACTCTTGGTTGTCCGCTGGCTGAGAAGTCTGAAAAGGTGAGACATACACTCATGGATGGTATGCACTCACACATACACACAAGTGGATATGGGGAAATTCATGCATCGGTCGGACTTCCCACTCAAACCATACCAAATTTATACCTCCTAATAACTTTAATAAGGTGCCATAAAAATGATTTTCGAGCTTCATGAGACAAGAAAAACCTCGTATTCTTGGAGCTCATAATAAAAAAAAATGGCTAGATACAAGAATGAAAGTTGTGTTATGCAAGGTGTTTGTGTAACTACAAATTAAAAAAAAGGAATGATCACGAGAGTCATCTTAGTTCATGCGATCTCTTTAACTTAGGGAACATTGTGCCTAATGTCTCCAAGAGAGGACCAATCAAAGAATAGAAGATTCAAAACTTAGGGGATGTAGTCTGTCACATCAAGCCACTAAGAGGAATGCAATATTCTAAGAGAGATCACTCTCTTGAGATACATCACACCTAATATCATCAACAAAGTGAGAAACACATCGTATGAAATAAGAAAATTGCACCATGAACCATGAAAAAAAAATGAAAAAGAATAATGCTAATGTATGCCCCCACTTTAAAGAAATTACTAAATACCATGTTGTGAGAAATTACTTTAAATTAGGAAATGGAAGATGCTAATAAAGAAGACATGAGAGATAACTTGGAAAACCCTATGCCAAGTCATATGTTTCCAAGTAAAGCTGCATCATGTAAAATAAAAGAGAGGGGTTTCCCCCAAAATGAAAACACCAAATACATAAGGGATTTATGGATTTGGGGTCAGTATGTTCTTGCTACAATGCTTTTAGAGAGATCAAAATTGTCATCATTCCCCAAATACACAAAACTGGAAGAATGACACAAATAGAGCGAAAACAAAGGAATTTTTTTTGGGTCAACATGAAAGAGACATGAATTTCCCAATGCCTTGCATCATCCCCAAAATGAAAACACAAGATAAATGAAAAGATAAAGGAAAATAAAATATTTTGATTCAACATGGAAGAGACATAAATGTCTCGATGTATTATGGCATCCCCAAAAGGAAAACACAAGAAAAATGAAAAAGATGAAGGAAAAGCTTTTGGGTCAACATGGAAGAGACATATATGTCTTGTTATCTTGCATCATCCCCAAAAGAAAAATACAAGACAAAAATAAAATATATAAAGAACAAAGTAAAATATTTACGCCATAGAGAAGAATGAAGGTACAAATACAAGAATGTCGCAAAGAGAGAGATAGCTCAAAAAAAATGTCATCGGGGATCACATCAAACACACGCAATCATGCAAAATAAAATAAAAATAAATAAATAATGTAAATGAATAGTAAGGAATGCACAAGTCAACCTATTAGCAGATCATCCGCATCCCAGTCATGTTCCTTGTATACTGAAGGTGGAGAACTACCCAAAGGGACAATAGTAAGTTCTGAACTAGGATCAATACCAAGTTTAATAATACTTGTAGGATATTTGTCATCTAAGCTCATGGAAGAGGAAAACAATGTATTCAATTCATTATGGACCTTGTCATCAATTTTAGTAATGTTGTCATCATCTTCTAAGTTGATCACAAGAGGATGTTGAAGGATAATGTCCATGGAAGAATTCAACTCATGTTGTGGTTTTTGTATTGGATTATTTTGTTTTGGGGTAGGGGTAGAGTCATCGTGCATTGCTTCAGTCAAGTTTGGATATTGATTTTCTTTGTTTAATTCTTCATGTAATTTGTGAGCAAGGGCATGATATCTATGCCTACGCTCTCTAGTACCTCTGTTTCTTTTATTTTTATTTTCAAGTTGTATTTATGTAGGAGCGAGTTGATCAACCATAGGTTTATTTTCTTCCTTAAGGGGAGGAATGGAAGGAACCAAGAGAGGTTGTTCAACCACTTTCTCTTTGAATTTTTAACCCTTTTTTATTCTAGGGCATGTGATAGGGCTGTTTTCATTGTCTCTTGGTCATTTGTAGGAGGTAGGTGAAGCTCTATCTTAGGTTGGTCTTGATTGTTTGGAATCTCTTTAGATTCAAGCATGGTTTCATCAAGGATAGTAGGCTCGGTTGTGGATGGGGATAAGTTTTGGAGGGATAGTTTCGCTATCTTCTTTTCCTTGAACTTTGGTTTTTGACTTTGAGGTATTTCAAGGAGCTACCTCTACCTGGTTTGCGGTAGGCTATGGCTGGTGGGTGTGATGAGTTTCTTCATTTGTGCCCCTCTTTTGCTTGGCGAGATGTGAAGTTGGTTTCTCTTTCCTTCATGGGGGCTGCTTTGGCCCATTCTCTGTTCTATTTCCCCT
This sequence comes from Sequoiadendron giganteum, assembly GCA_007115665.2. Lineage (NCBI taxonomy): Eukaryota > Viridiplantae > Streptophyta > Pinopsida > Cupressales > Cupressaceae > Sequoiadendron > Sequoiadendron giganteum. Next base: position 378,178,117 of record CM021100.1, on the reverse strand, counting down.
TTCTATTTGGGGTTTTTCTCTTGGATGCGTTTGGGAGTGGTGTAGGAGATTCATTTTCTTCTATGGCTTGTGGTGCTGAAGGGTCTACTGATGGCTCCTTGGTTGTGCTTATGTTCTCTTGGCCTGCTTGGATGACATTCCTTTAGATCTGGTGCTACTTTCCCCCATCATTTTATGTCTGGTTGAGGGGTCCGTATTCCATGGATTGTGTGTGGTTTCTCTTGGCGACTTCCTCCTCCTCCTATTTTGATTCTCAAGAGATCATGCTTTCTGGTGTTCGGTTTTGAATGTGCTTGTGGGAGCTTCTAGTTTGGTGCTTTTGGGTCCCATAGATTTATGGCTACCTTAGTTTTGGGGTGCTCTCCTTTGGGTTGGTGTGGAAGCCTTGGCTGCTTTTGGGGTTTTGGTGGACTATTTGGGAGTGTTCTTTTTTCTTGTGGGATGGGTTTTTCCCTCTACTAATTTTCTTTTGCAGTCCCCTTGGAGGCCTCTGGATGTTTTGGGCTTGGTATGTCTCATGAGGTGGGGCTTTAAAGTTTTTATTAGCATGGAGACTACTGTGAAGCACTTTATTATTTTGGTGGTCAATATTTTTTCCTCTATCTTTGTTCTCTTGGCTGGGTGGTTCTCTAAGATTTTATCCCAAACCTAATTTTGCTTGGTGCTAGTGATTGTCCATGTTGCCTATGTGCTGAAGTTGTTTGGGTTGAAAGTGTTTATGCATCTAGAGTTTTCTTTTCTTTCTCTGGCTTCTTATTTCAAGATGTAGGTTGGGTGGTATTTTATTCTTATATCTTTTTCCCTGAGTGCTAAGCCCCTTCAATTGATTATTTTTTTGGCTCAGTGGTTTATTTTTGAGGACTCCTCTTTGCAAGTGCTGGTTTCTTTCTAGGTTTTGCTGAAGGGTGTTATGGTGAATTTTTTTGTTACTATGTTGGCCTTCTTCTCGGATCCTATGGAGGTGGGTTCTACTCCTATGAAGATTGAGTGGGGAGGTGGTCGTCTCTAGCTTCCTCAAGTGCTTATCCTTTTAAGGTGGATGCTTCTTCTATCGAGGTGCAGGTTGAGTGTGTGGGAGTCTTTAGGCAGTTGCAAACTTGTTGGGTATGACATTCTCTCAAATACAGGGGAGCTCCCTCCTTTTGAGGTGGATTTGGAGTTGGGTTCTTGGTTCGATCCATTTTTTTGTTTTCAGTGGTTTGTGGTGCTCTTTAACTCCCTTATTGGAGTAGGGTTGTTGGAGGTGCTGATGCTCTTGGTTAGGGGTTTGATGGCGTCTTACACCATTAAGTATACTTTCTCTCCCGACTCTATGGTGTCATCCATGAGTGGTTGGTTTGCTGATGCCTGAAAGATGTAGGTGGGTTCCTTGTTTATCTAACGGGTTTCTGGTCCCAGTTAAAACCAAGTTGTCTTTGGGGTTTTAGGTCCTTGCTTGTTTGTATATTGCAGCGTGTAGCCATGTTTATTTTTTAGAGGCTGTTGTGGATTTGCTGGTGGTTTATGGTTTATTTTAATTATAGCTTGATTTTCTTGTACTGGGTTTCGGGCCCCATCAAAACCTGCTTTTACCCCTAATCAAAAAAATTCTAGTCAATTAAATTGACCTAGCTCCTTATAACATGATTTTTTTTTGGTTTAATATAAGTAAATTTTTAATGGAAGGGATTAGAATTCCCTTTTAAAGACTTAAAGGGAATGGTCATTGGCCACAATAATTTCTTAAGGTCTAGTGGTATTTTAAAGACACAAGAGATGGTTATGGGATATTACCATTGATTATAATATTTCTCTTGAACGTTTTTATATTTTTCAAAAAATTAAAAAAGTGTTGTTAAAGTTAAAGTGCTAATTAGATAAAATTGAGTTGTTATGCTTTCACACAAATATTATAAATCATAAGTTACCTCTTTTATAAATCATAATGGTCTACTTCCTTTAAATAAAATTCATAATGGACATAATACTACCCAAAGTCATGAAACATGATAATGCCAATGTATATGACATGTTGCTTGTATAAAAGGTAGGTTCTACCTTGGACCATGGCATATGTATTATAAATATTATTAAAATTATTTTTATGAATTCATTCAAATTAATTTGAATCACATTTAATTCACACATAACAATAAATTAGAAAACGACAAGAATAATTTAATTATAAATTTTAAAGAAAAAATAAAATTTATACAAAAATATATGTTCATGTTGTGGTGTAGGTTTTTAAGGTCTACTAGAAGAAGGTATGAAATATGAAATTTAGGGTTTAGGTTAGAAGAGGGAAAAGAAGCATCCAAATTTTTATGGTTGGCCTTGTTAGTACAAGATAAATACTTTCAAACCGAAGGGAAGCTCTTTTTTATTAGATTAGTTTAATTATATTTATAAGAAAATATTATCATTGTAATCCTATTTATTTCATGGTAAGTATATGGTGGGATTAAAAAAATAAATAAATCATGATTTCAATTCCTATTTTTTTTTATTAGATTAAGACTAGAAGGGCCAATACCCATTAAAAAATAGCCATAGAGGTAAATGAGGGGCTCAATAGAAGTGAGACACCCAACCAAAATTAAAACATAAACTAAAATTAAACAGTCTAACCAACAAAAAGAAACAAAGAAAACACACAAAACAGAGATAAGACCAAAAGACGCCTACAATTCTCCCAAAAAATTGAGACCACTTATAGTATTCCATTCCTGAGACAAGAATTGGAGCTTCTCTTTAAAATTCAGGGGGCCTTTCTGAATGGTCAAAGTATCCATTGTGGCGTCTTGGGTCAAAGTTTCAACCATTTTACCTTTCTTCTTCAGTGCATGACTATCATCCCTACCATCATCAACCACCCTTTTACCCTTTCTCTTCCTTAATTCATGTTGAAAAATTTGGATGGTGAGGGTGGTGTTATTCATGGTCTCTTTACTATAGTTAGTGATTACCCTAAGGCATTGAGTTGTTTTCGCCTAATTCTTATGAATAGCCTCAATCTCCATTTGTGAATTCCTTTTATCATCCTTTCTACCAACAATGGCTCTCAACCCTTTCAACTCCTATTCCCAATTGTCCTACCTATCGAAGGACTTGGCTAGAGAGGTAATCATATCCCTGTGTGCTTTGTCCTTCACCTCACTTGGCCACGAGACCTATTGCTAAAAAAATTCTTTCCAACATCTAGATTATCTCTTTGGCTATAACCAATTGGCCTAGCAACCACTTCACAATATCATTTAGACATTAATCATCTTTAATATTTCATTGATTTTTCGTACAGGGGGTCACTAGAAGTGCTAAATTTAAAACCCACTCCTGGTTTGGTATGGGTCCCCTCCAAATTAATACATTTGGGGGAATTTTGGAGGTTAGGGTTTAAAACAGGGGGGTGGTAGGGACATCAGAGACCTCCACGTGGACTGGGGATTTTATGGGAGAGTTGGTAGGGGTGGGGTTCCATAACACATCTTCATTCAAGTTGTTCAACTCATCTGAATCCAAAGTAATAGGTTTGGGTTCCGACATGGGAATTTAATTGATGGGTTAGGGAGTGAAATCCTCATTAGTAGGGGCTTTGCCACAGGCCTGGGAGCTACATCAAATGGTAGGGGCTTTCATCAAGGGTAATGGAGGGATTGGGGTCTGTGGGAGATTTGGTGGGATCATGAATTATCAAAGTGTTCTTTCTAATAGTGGTATGGGATGGTAAAACTATGGAATGGTACTTGCAAAGATGAAAGATAAGACCCTGGTGAATGGGTACATTCTTGTTTTTACCCTAATTTTTTTTGACAATTTACTCAAGCGAGGACAAAAGGCAAAGATGAAATTAATTTTAAAATTATACCAAAGGTGATTGAGCATTGGAAATAAATGAGCATGAAAATGACAAAATCTCCCCTCAAGCATAATATTCCTCATGAGGACCTCAATAAAATTTCTCCAAACACTGGGAAGGTACACATGATTAAAGCCATTCTAGAGTCTACTCACCTTCTCACCATCTTTCAAGAATTTTTCTATATCCTTCTGATAGCGGCCTTTAGATTTACGAGGGATACACACTCCCTCCAAGGATACCCTCATCACCTCCACAATTAACTCAGTAGTCACCATGAATGAGGTCTCACCAATATTTACAGTTCCATTCACCCAGGAGTTAGTGAATGCCATCTAAATCTTATGGTCATGCCCCTACATCCCTTCCACAAATGAGCCTAGCTTGCCCACTGTAGGATGGTCTAGAATTCCTTGTCTTGTTTCCATATGCCATAGCTAGTAGGCTCTTCTTGAACCAAGTTACCTCCCAACGCAAAAAACTTAAAATTTAGAATAGGGCTACACAAACTATAGAAATGACTAGATAAAAACTAGAGCTACTAGTTAAAGTGTTTATAAAAAGGTGGAATGAAAGGCTTAATTGGCCATAAATGAAAGGTGTGGGAAATATCAATGAGAACTGACAACATATCCAACTCAATCTGCAATTGGTAGTACTTTAGAATCATGGTAAATTAAATCACACACATGACCATGGATATTGAGGATATTATCCCATATTACTAAATTTGGTTTGAAGCCTCCAAGATTTTCCAGTACGTTGGCAACTTTATTTCCATATCAAAAAACATGAATCGTACTAGAATTTCCAAGATTAATCATAAGATTGCAAGCCAAACACATGGGGTCCTGGAGGGCCCAACACGGAGAGGCCTTCCCCATCACCATGAGAAACGTGTTTCAAAAATATCCCGCAATGATTAAGTTGGACAACCCAATTTGCATGGAAATTTGTATTTTGTGGAAAGCCCCCGCCACCTCAGTAAAGCTAGATGACTACACCCCCAAGTTGGCTGCATAAGCTAATATTAAATTTCCTTTATGCTCCCAGATAACCCCACTCCCACCAACCTGACTAGGTTTAGGTTTGGTAGATCTATCAAAGTTAAGATTCAACCAAATAGGGTCAGGGAGAACCAAGGAGTATTACACCCATCCAATGGAATGAGTGAGTTGAGAGAATTTAGAACATCAAATAGGTTCTAGGTTGCTGCAATAGAGACTTCCAAATTATTAGGATTTATTTTAGGCTTATAAGAGATGACTAAAATAATTTCCATAATCTAATTGATGATCTTATTGGCCATTGTAACCATCTAAAAATGGGGGTGACAATAATTAAGGTGATTAAGTGCTATTACACCCACCTTCAAAGCTATTCCATTCAAGGATAACCCTAGAGATCTCAATGAAAAAGAGAAAAAAATTGTGCAATAGGTCTGTCCTAGGGGCTAAAAGTAGACTAATAAGGGGTTCACCGCCAAGTTTAGAATTGGAAAGACAATGAAATGCAAGATGAAATGTAAAACCCTAATTGAATGTGAAGTAACACTAAATGACCTAGAAAAGTGAATGAAATAAAATAGAAAATTGTAAAATAGAATGTGTGCACCTAGAAATATGGGAATGGATGGATGGAGATCTAGAACACTGAAAAATCTAACTTTAGTGCTGACTAGGACTTATTCACCAAGTTGGGCGAATCAATTTAGAATCTAGCAAACTTTGCAAGAACATGAATCTGCCAAATGGGTATCCAAATATGCAAAATCTTGAAAATTGACTGGAGTTCTAGGACTCATTCACCAAAAGTGGCGAATTGGTCCAATAGGGATTTTTTGAAACTTGAAAGGTAGAACCTACTTTTCTCTATCCTTCCTGATTGGTTTTCATATCTAAATCTCTAATTTACAACCTATAGGTCTTCTCCAAGGCTTGATGACAACTTTAACAACTTTGGGTGACTTGAAAACTTTTCTCCTATCTTATTCCTTAGGAAATATGCAACCTAGACCTTCAAATCACACAGAAAGGAGAGGGAAAATTTTTGTAGGGTTAGTGGATAGGGGTTTGCCTTGGTCAAACCCCATTTTGGAAATAAATCCTTGAAATGAAATCAAATATGAGTGGAGAATGATGAATGAACAAATGATAATGTTGCAACTCAACAAAACCTTACAATAAAGTGCTACAAATATGCTTGAGATGGCTATAATGGATCTAGATCTTGATTCTTGCTTGGAGGTGATAGATATTGAAGTAATGCTTGCTTGAATCATAAAAATCAACATCACAATTTTTAGCACAACAACAAACATGATGATTGATTCTTGAAGAATGCTCTAGAATGATTGATAATTTTCCCTTGAATGCTCTGGAATTCTCTTGTGAACTCAAATTTTCTATAAGGATGATTAATTGAATTCTTGGGGTGTTAGGATGAAAATGAGTGAATGAACCTTGTATTTATACTTAATTATGCAACAAAACCCAAAATTACAACACTACAGGCTGACACTAGATCTAGGAAAATAAAATCCCACCAGAAATATGAATCAATTTTTAATTTGGGCCATATGGGACTCATTCACCCAAGGTGGTGAATGCGTCCCACCAGGCTTAATTTTAGGTACCATTTTTAAAAATGCTTAGAAATGTGTGAAACTAGGTTCGGGACCAAAAGATCTAGGTGGGAGAAATTCTCCTAAGGTGATGAATGAGTCCCAAATCACTAAATAAAGGCCACTCAATCCTAAAACACCGAAATTATGATTGGTTAATGATTGGTTATGAGGTTATCCTAAAAAATATGCATTAAACGAGGCTTGTGGATACAAAACAGGGCTAATTAAAGCATAAGAAAGTCCAATTATTAATAAAATGCCTAGGAAAGTGTGGAAGTGTGTTACAAAAATTTACAACACTCCAATGAGGAAAGATTAATGTTTATCTTAATTAAAAAGAGGTTTATTAGGTTGATAAGACCTTAGGAAAGTGTGGAAGTGTGTTACAACACTTCACAACACTTTAGCAAGGTACCATTTCAATCCATTAGTTCACAAGGTCCCATGAACTAATGTGAATGTGTCAATCACATTACAACACTAAATCAAGACAACATTAAGCTTAACTCACAAGGAGGGCCCAAACAATGCAAGAAAAGTAGAAGGAAAACTCGCACTAAAGTAGATGAACACACATCAAGAGATGTTTGAGTGTACCAATTCCAGTAAGATGAGACAACAATGATCAAGAAAGGTGATCAAGTCTCGAGGATCAAGATCCCATGGCAAACCAACATAGGCAAGAAAGAACACACATGAAAATGATATGAAGAGCAACAACAAAGCACAAGCACGCACTGTCAAAGATGAGAGAGAGAAATGGTAAAAATAAAAGAGAGTCAGATCAAGCTTCAATGATTTATCCATGACGATGTGTAGAAGATCTAGGTTGTTTGTCCAAAAATGCATACTCACTCAGTGGCAATGAAACTCGTGGTTGTTCGCTGGCTGAGAAGTTCAAAAAGGTGATACATACACTCATGGATGGTATGCACTCTCTCTCACACACAAGTGGCTATGGGGAAAGTCATGCCTTAGTCAAGCTTCCCACTCAGACCATATCAAATTTATACCTCCTAATAACTTTAATAAGGTGCCATAAAAATGATTTGTGAGCTTCACGAGACAAGAAAAACTCCATATGCTTGGAGCTCATGTTCAAACAAAATGGCTCTACATTTGCAAGTTGTGTTATGCAAGGTGTCTATGTAACTAAAAATTAAAAATAAGTACCATTCACAAGAGTCTTGCTTAGTTCATGCGAGCTCTTTAACTTAGGGAACATTGTGCCTAGTGTCTCCAAGAGAGGACCAATCAAGGAATATAAGATTCACAACTTAGGGGATGTAGTATGTTACATCAAGCCACTAATAGGAATTTAATACGATATGAGAGATCACGCTCTTGAGATACATCACACCTAATATCATCCACAAAGCGAGAAAAACGTTGTATGAAGTGAGAAAATTGCATCGTGAACTATGCCAAATAAAAAAGAAAAATAATAATGCTAATATATGCCCCCACTTTAAATAAATTTCTAAACATCATGTTGTGAGAAATTAATTTAAAGTAGAAAATGAAAGATGCTAATAAAGAAAACATGAGAGCTAACTTGGAAAACCCTATGCCAAGTCATATGTTTCCAAGTAAATCTGCATCATGTAAACGAAAAGAGAGGGGTTTCCCCTAAAATGAAAACACCAAATACATAAGGGATTAATGGATTTGGGGTCAGTATGTTCTTGGTACAATGATTTTAGAGAGATCAAACCTGTCATCATTCCCCAAATACACAGAACTAGAAGAATGACACAATTAGAGTGAAAACAAAGGAATTTTTTTTGGGTTAACATGAAAGAGACATGAATTTCCCAATGCCTTGCATCATCCCAAAAATGAAAACATAAGATTAATGAAAAGATAAAGGAAAATAAAAGATTTTGAGTCAACATGGAAGATACATGAATGTCTCGATGCATTATGTCATCCCCAAAAGGAAAACACAAGAATAATGAAAAAGATAAAGGAAACGATTTTGGGTCAACATGGAAGAGACAAAAATGTCTCGACATCTTGCATCATCCCCAAAATAAAAAAGCAAGACACAAATAAAATATATAAAGAACAAAGTAAAAGATTTATGCCATAGAGTAGAATGATGTTACAAATACAAGAATATCAGAGAGAGAGAGATACATAAAAAACCGTCATGGGGGATCATATCACGCACATGCAATCATGCAAAATAAAATAAAAAGAAAGAAATAATACAAAATACTAGTAAGGAACGGATGAGTCAACCTATTAGCAGGTCATCCACATCCCAATCATGTGCCTTGTATAATAAAGGTGGAGAACTAGCCAAAGGGACAATAGAAAGTGTTGAACTAGGATGAATACCAAGTTCAATACTCTTTGTAGGAGATTTGTCATCTAAGCTCATGGAAGAGGAAAACAATGTATTCAATTCATTAGGCACCTCTTCATCAATTTTAGCAACGTTGTCATCATCGTCTAAGTTGATCACAATAGGAGGTTGAAGGATAATTTCCATGGAAGAATTCAACTCCTGTTGTGGTTGTTGTATTGGATTGTTTTGTTTAGGGGTAGGGGTAGAGTCATCGTGCATTGCTTCAGTCAAGTTTGGATCTTGATTTTCTTTGTTTAATTCTTCATGTAATTTGTGAGCAAGGGCACGATATCTATGCCTACGCTCTCTAGCACCTCTGTTTCTTTTATTTTTATTTTCAAGTTGTATTTGTGTAGGAGCGAGTTGATCAACCATAGGTTTCTTTTCTTCCTTAAGGGGAGGAATGGAAGGAACCAAGAGAGGTTGTTCAACCACTTTCTCTTTGACTTTGTAAACCTGTTTTATTCTAGGGCATGTGATAAGGTTGTTTTAATTGCCTCTTGGTCATTTTTAGGAGGTAGGTGAAGGCTCCATCTTAGGTTGGTCTTGGTTGTTTGGAATTTCTTTAGATTCAAGCATGGTTTCGTCAAGGATAGTAGGCTCGGTTGTGGATGGGGATAAGTTTTAGAGGGATAGTTTCGTTGTCTTCTTTTCCTTGAAATTTTGATAGGAAAAGAAAAATAAGTCTTCTCATGGTTTTATAGGTTCCATGGGGTTGAGCCAAAATAAATCTAAGGAAAAATTTCTGTTGTAGGAAAAAGGGTTAAAGTCACTTTGATGGACGGTGAAAACTTCACTGTCAAAGGGAAAATTTAAGAATTTATGCACAACCGAAGGGAAGAATTTCATGGAGTGAAGCCATGGATGGCCTAGAATCACACAAAATTGATCCAACTACGGGATGATGGAGAATGAGATATGTAATGTTTTCGATCCTATTTGTAAAGGAAGACTGATCAATCCCATCATAGGGAAAGATATATATCTGCGTACACTCTCTAGCACCTCTGTTTCTTTTATTTTTATTTTCAAAGTTGTATTTGTGTAGGAAGTGAGTTGATCAACCATGGGTTTCTTTTCTTCCATACAGGGAGAATGGAAGGAACCAAGAGGGTTATTCAACCCTTTCTCTCACTTTGTAAACACATTTTATTCTAGGGCATGTAGATAAGGTTGTTTAATTGCCTCTTAGTCATTTTAGGAGGTAGGTGAAGGCTCCATCTTAGGTTGGTCTTGGTTGTTTTGGAATTTGTTTAAGATTCAAAGCATGTGGTTTTAAATTGAGGATAGTAGGCTCGGTTGTGGATGGGGATAGTTTAGGAGGAGGATAGTTTAGTTGTCTTCCTTGAAACGATGGAAAAGAAAAATAAGTCTTCTCATGGTTTTATGGTTCCATGGGGACGAGCCAAAAAATAAAATCTAAGGAAAAATTTCTGTTGTAGGAAAAGGGTTAAAGAGTCACTTTAGTGGATGGTGAAAACTTCATTTTCAAAGGAAAATTTAGGTATGCTGTAGAAGGGAAGAATTTCATGGAGTGAAGCCATGGATGGCCTAGAATCACACAAAATTGATCCAACTACGGGATGATGGAGAATGAGATATCTAATGTTTTCGATCCTATTTGTAAAGGAAGACTGATCAATCCCATCATAGGGAAAGATATATATGCGTACACTCTCTAGCACCTCTGTTTCTTTTATTTTTATTTTCAAGTTGTATTTGTGTAGGAGCGAGTTGATCAACCATAGGTTTCTTTTCTTCCTTAAGGGGAGGAATGGAAGGAACCAAGAGAGGTTGTTCAACCACTTTCTCTTTGACTTTGTAAACCTGTTTTATTCTAGGGCATGTGATAAGGTTGTTTTAATTGCCTCTTGGTCATTTTTAGGAGGTAGGTGAAGGCTCCATCTTAGGTTGGTCTTGGTTGTTTGGAATTTCTTTAGATTCAAGCATGGTTTCGTCAAGGATAGTAGGCTCGGTTGTGGATGGGGATAAGTTTCAGAGGGATAGTTTCGGTCTTCTTTTCCTTGAAATTTTGATAGGAAAAGAAAAATAAGTCTTCTCATGGTTTTATAGGTTCCATGGGGTTGAGCCAAAATAAATCTAAGGAAAAATTTCTGTTGTAGGAAAAAGGGTTAAAGTCACTTTGATGGACGGTGAAAACTTCACTGTCAAAGGGAAAATTTAAGAATTTATGCACAACCGAAGGAAAAATTTCATGGAGTGAAGCCATGGATGGCCTAGAATCACACAAAATTGATCCAACTACGGGATGATGGAGAATGAGATATCTAATGTTTTCGATCCTATTTGTAAAGGAAGACTGATCAATCCCATCATAGGGAAAGATATATATGCGTACACTCTCTAGCACCTCTGTTTCTTTTATTTTTATTTTCAAGTTGTATTTGTGTAGGAGCGAGTTGATCAACCATAGGTTTCTTTTCTTCCTTAAGGGGAGGAATGGAAGGAACCAAGAGAGGTTGTTCAACCACTTTCTCTTTGACTTTGTAAACCTGTTTTATTCTAGGGCATGTGATAAGGTTGTTTTAATTGCCTCTTGGTCATTTTTAGGAGGTAGGTGAAGGCTCCATCTTAGGTTGGTCTTGGTTGTTTGGAATTTCTTTAGATTCAAGCATGGTTTCGTCAAGGATAGTAGGCTCGGTTGTGGATGGGGATAAGTTTTAGAGGGATAGTTTCGTTGTCTTCTTTTCCTTGAAATTTTGATAGGAAAAGAAAAATAAGTCTTCTCATGGTTTTATAGGTTCCATGGGGTTGAGCCAAAATAAATCTAAGGAAAAATTTCTGTTGTAGGAAAAAGGGTTAAAGTCACTTTGATGGACGGTGAAAACTTCACTGTCAAAGGGAAAATTTAAGAATTTATGCACAACCGAAGGGAAGAATTTCATGGAGTGAAGCCATGGATGGCCTAGAATCACACAAAATTGATCCAACTACGGGATGATGGAGAATGAGATATGTAATGTTTTCGATCCTATTTGTAAAGGAAGACTGATCAATCCCATCATAGGGAAAGAAAAACCATTGTTTGTCTTGATCCATGCTTTTAATTTATCATATATATCTTGATAGAGCTCATGCAAAAGTAAAAATTCCTCAGTGATCACATTCTCTCCACAGGTAGGGTCTATTAGTATCCCATTAGTGGGCTTACCATAGATACAACCGGCTATGTAAAGAGGACCATCGGGTGCATGTTTAATTATATCCTTAGAGGATAAAGTAATGTAAAGAGGATTATTAGTTCGACCCTAATGAGGAATGACATATATCACTCCTACCATTTCATCCATAGGATCATTATCGATAGCATCATGTTGAATAGAATTATTGTTATCATCATCTGTGTCAACATTCATCACATCATTCTTTGTAGTTTTGCTGGCTTTGAAAAATTAAATACTATATTTTGGCATGGGGTTGGTGAAAATTTGCAAGTTTTGGTTAGGAGGGGCAACAAACGTATTTCCTTGATCATTAACACCCCTAATGGAAATATGATCGAAATTAATGAGGTCTTGCACAAGATGTTTAAGACACTTGCAATGTTTCGTGTCATGTCCATTTTGTTGGTGATAATGGAAATATTCATATTATCTAAAACTTGAGGGTAAAGGATTATTAAGGTTTAGGTGTTTTGACATGAGACAAGGTAATAATTTGTTGTTATAAAAGTTGTGACATTGTGTTATGAAGGGTATTGGGTAAGGGAGTGAATTATCTTTTCGGTTTCCCATAGCTAAAGGGTATCGTGGCTCTAATAGCAACTACTTGGTTATTTTAATTTTGTGTTGTTTGTTGAGAGGGATTAAATTGAAGGAACCCTTTGTTCTATTTTCTGAATGGTTGGGAATTGTTTTGGTTTGTGGGCTCAGATTTCTTATTTCGACTAGAAGTGGATTTTGTATCTTGACTATTAATCGAATTTTGATAATCATGGAGGGAAATACAAAAGTGCATGAAGGATGGGAATTTCATCATGGTGATCTTGTCTTGAATCTTGATTTGCAAATTTTCTATGAACATCTTTTGAAGGTAAGGGTTGAGGACCTTGACATCGATTTGGGAATAAAGCGATTGATAGTGTGAGATAAAGTTATTTATATTTTCTTCTTATTTTTGCTTACATCTCATCAAGTTGGCCAAGGTTATATTAAGAGTCATATGCACTTGGAAATGGTTTACAAATCCATCAACAAGTTCATTGAGTGAACTAATTCAGTTGTTCAGTAAAGAGGAGAACCATTCCAAGGTAGCATCTTTCAATGACCTAGGGAAAAGCTTAACCAAAAGTTTTTTTTTCAAGGACAAAGTCACTAAACAATGTGGTATAGTAATTAACATGGTTAGAAGGATCTCCCTTTCTTCCATATTTCTTAAATCTAGGCACCTCTAGACCTTGTGGCATTAGTGTTCACAATATCTTCAAGAACAATGGGATAATTTTGACATAATATGTAGGTGGTCCATTTTGATTTTGGTTGACGGTGTAAACTTGCTTTTGAAGGGGTGAAACAGTTTGGAAAAGTTGATTTATGAGAGGGTGATTACTTGTGTTATGAGATGGAAGTGAAAATTGTGAAGGAGTGTATGTGTTTGAAGGATAAGTGAATGGAATTCTTATAGGTGGTAAGGTGGTGGGAGATATGATGTACGATGCGACATAGGAACTAGGGATGCTAGTGGGAATACCCAAGGAAGGAATCAAATTACTAGTTTGTTGCATTGTTGTTGTGGCTTGAGGATTGGTATAGGTTGCTATTGAGGCAATTGCTGTGGGAGGGGGAATTTGAGTTCCTCCTTGGCTTGTGACATTTATTGTTGGTAAAGGACAAATACTGGTTGGGGAAAGGTGTTTTCAAAATATTTGAACTATGTTTTTCACAAGGTCAAGCCCATCTTCAGTTTCAAGCATGCAGTGAACGTTATCTATAGTAGGGATGACAATAATTGAAATGTTGTCATTTTTCACTTAATGTTGTAGGTTTTCTAAGTATTCATGGATTTTGAATTATGTTTTCTTGTGGAACACTATCAATCCTTGTGTCAACTTGCATCACACTACTTGAGGAAAGGAGTTGTTAAGGGTATGGTCCATACCTAGTGTACTAGTGTCAATACTAGGAGTGAAAGAGCTAGATAACCCAAGATCCATGATGATTGTGCTATCATGAGATGACATAAGTCTCAAAATTCATCTCACTACAATATTAGCAATAGGACACCAAATACTCATCCAAGGGCTACTAAATGAAAGGTGAATGCAAATGCAATGTAAGCTAAGAACAATGGAATGCTTATAACATAAATTATGGAAACTAAAACAAAAAGGTAATAAAATAAAATAGAAACTCAGAACCTGAAATTTGAATGCCAAAAAATGTTTTACAAAATATGCAAAGGGATTGATTCACCCAAGGTGGCGAATGAGTCCCACATAAGATTTTTTTCAATATTTTAAAAAAATTTAATTAAATTTTATGCTTTTTATGATCTGTATGTGAAATGAAAATATAGATTTTGTATGAATTTCAATGAAATGAGATGCGAAAATGCAAGCTATATGAACTTTCACTAATGAAAAATAGAAAACCCTAGAATGAAAATTAACCAATACAAATCCTAATGCAATGTTAATGCAAGAAAGATCTAGGATGATAATGCACTCCAAATCAGAATTTTAATGTTCTAAATTCAGGTTCACCAAAATGGAACCATCTAAAAATGGGGCTGACATTAATTAAGGTGATTAAGTGCTATCAGACCCACTTTCAAAGCTATTCCATTCAAGGATAACCCTAGAGATCTCAATGCAAAAGAGAAAGAGATCTTGAAATAGGGCTATCCTAGGGGCTGAAAGTAGACTAATAAGGGGTTCACCAACAAGTTTCAACTTGGAAAGATAATGAAATGAAAGATGAAATGTAAAACCCTAATTGAATGCAAAGAACACTAAATGACCTAGAAAAATGACTGAAATGAAACAAAAAACTACAAAATAAAATGTGTGCATCTGGAAATGGCTAGATGGAGATATGGAACATTGGAAAATCTAACTTTAATGCTGACTAAGACTCATTCACCAAGTTGGGCGAATCATTCCAGAATCTCAAAAACTGTGTGAGAATAGGAATCTGCCAAGTGGGTATCCAAATTTGGAAAATCCTAAATATTGACTAGAACTGGGACTCATTCGCTAGAAGTGGCGAATTAGTCAATTTGGGATATTTTGAATCTTCAAAGGCTAAAATTTCTCTTCTTTGTATGCTCTATCATTCTTTATTGGTTTCCAGATCCGAATCTCTAATTTTCAACCTATAGGTCTTCTACAAGGCTTGATGACAACTTTGACAACTTTGAGTGACTTCACAACTTTTCTCCAATCTCGCTCCTTAAGAAATATACAACATAGACTTGGAAATCACACATAAAGGAGAGGGAAATTTTTTGTAGGATTATTGGATAGGGGTTTGCCTTGGTCAAGCCTCGTTTTGGAAATCAATCCTTGAAATAAAATAAAATATGAGTGGAGAATGATGAATGAACAAATGACAATGTTGCAGCTCACCAAACCCTTGCAATAAAATACTACAAATATGCTTGAGATGGATGCAATGGATGTAGATCTTGATTCTTTCTTGAGGGTGATAAATCTTGAATGTAATACTTGCTTGAATCATAAAACCCTACATCACAATTGTTAGCAAAGTAAAAAACATGATGCATGAAATCATTGAAATGATGATTGATGCTTGAAGAATTCTCTAAAATTCTTGATAATCCTCTTGACATGATGAGCACGGAAAAGTTCATGAAACATATCGATGTATAGTAATGAGCATGGAAAAGTTCATGAAACATATCAATGTGCAGTATCACTTTGTTCAAGATATGGTGGAGGATGAAAAGGTATGTTTAGAAAAGGTGGATACTCAGAAGAATGTTGTTGATTCTTTGAAAAAACCAGTGAGCACAGACAAGTTCAGATGGTGTGCAAGTTCGACGGGCCTTGGGGCCTATGCTCGTTAGTAAATTTGAAGTCTGGAGAAAGCCAGTAAGTCTTCGTCAAGTGGGAGCTTGTTGGAAAATGTGCCTCAACTTGCTGGCTTAAACCTCTGTTACGGACTTGATGAATTTACTCTATATACCGTGAAGTCCTTCCTTCTCTTTGGCGGTAGCACGATGACCTTAGCTTCATTGACAAAACAATTGCATATCGGTGAGTGACAATGTGTTGCCTCATCAATATGCCGATATACAATAAATTCTCTATCGACATGACTTGGGGTCATCGGTGGAACTCTTCACCAGGCTATGCCAATGGGCCAATGGTAGATGAAAGTGACTTGGTGGGGACCACAAAATAAGCGTATAACCGAAAAAAGGATCTTGATCTATGGTTGAGATTGGACTAATCCTACGGTGCTCGTTTTATTCTGCGCTTAATTGAGGTGAGTACTGACGAACTCTTGTAAACCAAGCAGAATCGTCTGAGTGTTTGACACTTGGAGGCATGTGAAGTGTGCAAGCTTTGAACATGTGTCGTTATTTCAGAAGTCTGTGCGGGAATATTGTTGGTGATTTTTTTTATTCCCCGAAATCGCACAAGATGTGTATGCGTGTCTTGGTGGACTCAGGCAGTTTGGTGATCAGATGGTTATCACCATACCATGATAGCTCATTAGGAGTTTCTTACGGCACTGTTGACCATTTCGATAGTCAAAGTGATAGACGAATGGAGTGATGACACATGGCATGATCTCATTCATTGATTTTACATCACTGTTGTAAATCAACTGTTATTGGTCGAATGTTTAAATCTATGAAAGCGATATGTGCATCAACTGTAAGATCTAATTTGGTGGTTGACAAAATCCAAATATAGGTAATTCTCTATAATGGAATTAAATGTTTGGGGCAGCCCGATGCTTTATTGCAAGGTGATCTAATCAGAGATCTAGTTGCTTTTCGATGAAGTCTGAAATTAAATTGGCCCCTCCTTTGGTTTTTGGAGAGTGATAGGCATAGAGACTAAGGTGACAGTGAGATTTTTGATTCATTGTATGTAGTAATAGCATTGGAACAATGAGGGGGTTCAAATTGAAGTCTGCTACCATTGAGCTAACAATCAGAGAGTGAAGTCTATAACTTTGTATGTAATCTGTTTACTGAAATACAAAGATACTTTGCTTGGTGTGGTGGGTTTTTCTACCTTAAGGGTTTTGCCACGTATATCTAGTGTTATCTTTGTGTATGTTTTATTTCTGTTGCTCTTGTCTTATTGTGTATGTGCATCTCAAATGTAAGAAAGTTTTAAATAATGGTTTTTTGCAATTATCCTCTGTGGTTTTAGTGTTAGGAAATCGTATTATGCATGTCTTCTTTTCCTTTCAAGTGGTATCAGATCTTGGCCAATTGTGTTATCCTTGTTAGTAGGGATGGTTTTTTGTGCTACTACTGTTCTAGTCAGAGTCTTGCAAAGTTAAAAATAATTTATATTTGAGATGGTGAGTACATAAGGTAGAGTATAAATTGAAAAATTCAATGGTGACAACTTTGAATTGTGGAAACTCAAAATGGAAGACTTGCTTGTGGATAGAGACCTTTGGGTTGTTGTGTCTAGAACTATGCCACAAGGTATGAAACAAGAAGATTGGGATCTTGTAGATAGAAAAGCTAGAGGCTTGATAAGACTTATTCTAGCTGATTTTGTACTCCTGAAGGTCCATGAGGAGGAGATTGAAACTTCGTTATGGAAGAAGCTTGGTGATATTTATCAGGGAAAGTATTTGGTAAATAAGCTTTTCCTCAGGAAGAAGTTATACTCCTTGAAGATGGAAGGAGTATCTGTTGCAGACCATCTGAACTCATTTAATATGAGTGTTGCTCAGTTGGCATCTATGGGTGTGAAGATAGAGGAGGAGGATCATTGCATGCTCTTGTTATGTTCGTTACCTGACACTTGGGATCATCTTGTAATGGCTATTGGGAGTATGACCACTACTTTCAAGATGGAAGAGGTTGTCTTGTTGCTGTCTGAAGGGATGCAAAGGAAGTCTTTAGATATGGCCAAAGAGGCCCTTGATGTTCGAGGTAGATTGAAGGAGAAAGGAAAGAAGAAAGACAAAAAAGTCCAAACTAAATCTAAAGGGAGATCAAAGTCTCCTGGTAAAAATTCCAAAGTCAAATGCTGGAATTATGGGTGGCCTGGCCATATTGGAAAGGATTGTAAGGAGGAGAAGAAGAAGAAGAATAAATCTTTAGACAATAATTCTTGTTAGAGTGATGCAGATGCCTTCATTGCAGCCTTGGTGACTCAGGCATCAGATGATGTCTGGCTGATTGACTTAGGTGCATCTTTCCACATGATGTCTCATAGAGAATGGTTCACTAAATACAAAAAGCATGATGGTGGAAAGTTGTACCTGGAAAGTGATTCAACATTGGAGATTTTTGGCCGTGGAAGAGTCAAAATACAATTCCCTAATGGAAGAATAAAAGGGATTGGTGATGTACTACACATACCAGGTTTGGCTTGTAACTTACTTTCTATTAGTAAGCTTAATGATGCTAGTGTGGAAGTTTCTTTCTTGAGTAAAGGATGTAAGATGGCTAGAGGCGCTATGGTGTTGGCTAAGGGTTCACGTAATGGAACTCTATACAAGCTGAATACACGTCTTGTTCAATGTAACAACGTCTCTATAAAGTCAGGAAAAGCTTCTCATGTAGAGAACGAGAATGATGGTCCTCTGGATGCAAATTCCTTGGAGGTGAAACTTCTGGCTAAGAAAACCATGTTGTGGCATAATAGACTTGATCACATAGGTGATAAAGGTTTAAAAATATTGTAGAAGGGCTTGTTGATTGTCACCTTGAGTTCAATTTTTGTGAACACTGCATCTATGGAAAGAAAAATCATGTTTCTTTTTATTCGAGTCCTCATAAATATTCTAGTGTGCAGGATTATGTTCATTCTGATGTGTTTGGTCCACTGAATATTCCTTCATTATCGAAGTCTATATATTATGTTTCTTTTATCAATGATTATT
>CM021100.1:378136431-378159133 GCA_007115665.2 Sequoiadendron giganteum | reverse complement strand
CTGCTCTTGTTGAAAAAACACCTTTGGAAGCTTGGTCTAGTAAGAAGCCCTCTCTGAGACATATTTGTGTCTTTGGCTATTAGGCCTATGCATATGTGCTAAATGAGAAAAGATCCAAGTTGGAGAGCAAGGTTGTTAAATGTATCTTCATTGGTTGTGGTGTTGGTGTGAAAGGATACATGCTTTGGAATCCTGATATTAAGAAGGTTTTGTATAGAAGAAGTGTAATATTTCGTGAGCTAAAGCCTTCAACAACTGATGCATAGTTAGAGACAAGTCAAAGAGAAAAGAAGAATGATGTAGTTGACATTTCTAAGACTCTAGAAAAAGAGGAACTACATGGTGTACCTAAAACTGAGGAGAGTTCAAGTAGCTCTAAGAGCTCTTAAGATGAAGAACAACAACCACAAATAGTAAGAAGGTCTTTGAGTGAAAGACGATAACCTGATATGTATGGTTTCTCTATGTTAGATTCGAACTATGCCTAAGCTTTGATTACTAATACTGATGAGCCTAAGACTGTGTAAGAGGCAATTAATATGTCTGATTCAAATTCCTGGTTGGAAGCCATGAATGAATAAATGAAATCATTGAATAAGAATGAAACCTGAGATTTGGTACCTTTTCCTGAAGGGCGAAAGCCTTTTTGGTTGTAAATGGGTATTTAAGATGAAGAATGGTTTAGATGGCAGTGTTGAAAAGTATAAGGCGAGGTTGGTTGCAAAGGGGTATTCCTAGGTAGAGGGAATTGATTATGGATAAATTTTTTCCCCGGTAGCTAAGCTAACATCTATCAGTTTTCTTTTGTCTTTAGCAACCGTGTATGACTTAGAGATCGAGAAGATGGATGTGAAGACAATTTTTCTCCATGGAGAGTTCGAAGAATACATTTACATGTCCCATCCTGAGCACTTCATCGAAAAAGGTAAAGAAAGTATGGTCTGCAATTTAAAGAAATCTCTGTATGGTTTGAAGCAGTTGCCTAGAATGTTGTACCAAAAGTTTGACATCTTTGTGTTGTCAATGGGATTTGTGAGATCAAAATCTAATCTTTGTGTGTATTATAAATCTGAAAATGATCGTGTGCTTATTATTACCTTGTACGTGGATGATATATTGTTCATTGGAAATAATAAGTCTATGATTTCTGATCTTAAATCTTATTTGTGTGCAAAGTTCAAAATGAAAGATCTGGGTGCAGCAAGGTATATTTTTGGGATGGAAATAATCAGGGACAGAAAGAGCAGAAATATTTGGGTAAGTTAGAGTAAGTATGTAAACACTGTTCTGGAGAGATTTTATATGAATGATTGCAAGGAGCTAGTTGTTCCAGTCTTGCAGGGAACAAAGCCATTTGTTGAAGACTATCAAAACTCTGCTACTAAGATGGAGGACATGACTAGGATACCTTATGCAAGTGTCATTGGCAGTTTAATGCATGTGATGGTTTGTACAAGGCTAGACATTGCCCAAGCAGTGGGAGTACTTAGCTGATTTATGGAAAATCCAGGAAGGACAGATTGGGATGCTATGAAAAGAGTGTTAAGATATTTGAGAGGTACATTGGAATATGCTCTGTGTTACCATGGAAATTTGGTTGGTTCACAGAGAACACTCAAAATTCATGGATATGTGGATTCTGATTGGGCAAAGGATATTGACAACAACAAATCCACCATAGGATACACTTTAATGTTAAATGGTGGTGCAATTAGTTGTATGAGCAAGCGATAGGCTGTAGTCGCTTTATCCGCTACAGAGGTAGAATACATGGCAGCAACATATGCTTGTAAAGAAGCTGTTTGGTTTGGTCATTTGCGTTCTGATATTGGTTTTGTTTGTAGGGCAGATTACTATTTCTTGTGACAGTCAGAGTGCCATTTTTTTTGCAAAATATTCAACTTTTCATGTAAGGATGAAACATATCGATGTGCACTATCACTTTGTTTGAGATATGGTGGAGGATGGAAAGGTCTGTTTAGAAAAGGTAGATACTCTAAAGAATGTTGTTGATTCTTTGACAAAGCCAGTGAGCACAGATAAGTTCAGATGGTGTGCAAGTTCGATGGACCTTGGGGCCTATGATCGTTAGTAAATTTGAAGTCTGGAGGAAGGTAGTAAGTCTTCGTCAAGTGGGAGCTAGTTGGAAAATGTGCCTCAGCTTGCTGGCTTGAACCTCTGTTAAGGACTTGACAAATTTAATTTCTATACCGTAAAGTCCTTCCTTCTCTTTGGCAGTAGCATGATGAACTTGGCTTCATCGACAGAATGATCACATATCAGTGAGTTACAATGTATTGTCTCACCGATATGCCGATATGCGATAAATTCTCTATGGGTGTGACTTGGGGTCATCGATGGAACTCTTCACTATGCTACGTCGATGGACCGATGGTAGATGGTAGCGACTTGGTGGGGACCACAACATAAGTGTATCGATGAATGGGGATCTTGATCTATAGTTGAGATTTGAATAATCCTACAGTGCTTGTTTTACTCCATGCTTAGTTGAGATGAGTACCGACGAACTCTTGTGAGCTGAGTGGAATTTTCAGAGTGTTTGACACTTCATGTCATGGGAAGTGTGCAGGCTTTGAACACATGTCATTGTTCTCGAAGTATTTGTGGGAATATTGTTAGTGTTTTTTTTAATTCCTCAAAATTGCACAAGATGTGTATGCGTGCCTTGGTGGACTCTGGTGGTCTGGCGATCGGATGATTATCTCCATACTGCAGTAGCTCGGTAGGAGTTGCTCAGGGTACAATTGACCATTTCGATAGACAAAGTGATGGATGAATGGCGTGAAGACACATGGCACAATTTCATTTGTTGAGTTTACATCGCTTTTGTAAATCAACTGTTATTGGTCAAATTTTTAAATCTGTGAAAGCGATATGTACATTTTAACTATATGATCTAATTTAGCGGTTGATAGAATCCAAATATATGTAATTCTCTATAATGGAATTAATTGTTTGGGCAGCCCGATGCATGATTGCAAAGCAATCTGATCAAAGATCTAGTTGCTTTTCGGTGAATTATGGAATTAAATTGACCCCTCCTTTGATTGTTGGAGAGTGATAGGCATAGAGACTAAGGTGATGATGAGAGTTGTGATTCATTGTATGTGGTAATAGCATTGGAGTGGTGAGGGGATTCAAACTGAAGTTTGTTTCCTGTGAGCTAACTATCAGAGAGTGAAGTCTATAACTTTGTATGTAATTTGTTTATTGAAAGACATCGATACTTTGCTTGGTGTGGTGGGTTTTTCTCCCATAAGGGTTTTCCCAAGTATATCTGGTGTTATCTGTATGTATGTTTTATTTCTATTGCTCTTGTCTTATTATGTATATGCATCTCAAATGTAAGAAATTTTTATATAAAGGTTTTTGGCACTTCTCCTCTGTGGTTTTAGTGTTAGAAAAGCGTAATCCGCACGTCTTGTTTTCTTTTCAAGTGGTATCAGAGATTGGCCAGTTGTGTTATCCTTCTTAGTAGGGCTGGTTTTTTATGCAAATACTGTTCCAGTGGGAGCCTTGCAAATTTAGAAGAAAGTTCTATTTGAGATGGCGAGTACATCAGGTAGAGTATAAATTGAAAAATTCAATGGCAGAAAGTTTGAGTTGTGGAAACTCAAAATGGAAGACTTGCTTGTGGATAGAGACCTCTGGGTTGCTGTGTCTGGAACTATGCCACAAGGTATGAAACAAGAAGATTGGGATCTTGTAGATAGAAAATATAGAGGCTTGATAAGACTTATTCTACTGATTATGTACTCTTGAACATCCATGAGGAGAAGATTGCAACTTCGTTATGGAAGAAGATTGGTGATATTTATTAGGGAAAGTCTTTGGTAAATAATATTTTCCTAAGGAAGAAGTTATACTCCTTGAAGATGGAAGAAGGAGCATTTGTTGCAGACCATCTAAAATTATTTAATATGAGTGTTGCTTAGTTGGCATTTGTGGGTGTGAAGATAGAGGAGGAGGATAATTGCATGCTCCTGTTATGTTCGTTACCTGACAGTTGGGATCATCTTGTAATGGCTATTGGGAGTACAACCACTAATTTCTAGATGGAAGATGTTGTTGCCTCACTACTGTTTGAAGAGATGCAGAGGAAGTCTTCAAAGATGGCCAAAGAGGCCCTTATTGTTCAAGGTAGATCAAAGGAGAAAGGCAAGAAGAAAGACAAAATGTCCAAACTAAATATGAAGGGAGATTAAAGTCTCCTGGTAAAAAGTCCAAGGTCAAAAGCTGGAATTTTGGGCAACGTCGCCATATCCGAAAGGATTGTAAGAAGAAGAAGGAGAAGAATAACTCTTCAGACAATGATTCTTCTCAAAGTGATGTAGATGCATTCATTGTAGCCTTGGTGACTCAGGCATCGAATGATGTCTGTTTGATTGACTCGGGTGCATATTTCCACATGATGTATCATAGAGAATGGTTCACTAAATACAAAAAGTATGATTGTGGAATGGTGTACCTAACAAGTGATTCAACACTAGATATTGTTGGATGTGGAAGAGTCAAAATACAATTCCCTAATGGAAGAATCAAAGGGATTGGTGATGTACTACACATACCAGGTTTGGATCGTAACTTAATTTCTATCAGTAAGCTTAATGATGCTGGTGTGGAAGTTTCTTTCTCGAGTAAAGGATGTAAGATGGCTAGAGGCGCTATGGTGTTGGCTAAGGATTCATGTACTGGAACTCTGTACAAGTTGAATACACATCTTGTTCAATGTAACAACTTCTCTATGAAGTCAGGAAAAGATGCTCATATAGAGAAGGAGAATGATGGTCCTCTAGATGCAAATTCCTTGGAGGTGAAACTCTCAGTTGATAAAACCATGCTATGGCATCATAGACTCGATCACATAGGTGATAAATGTTTAAAGGTTTAAAAACCTTGAAAAATAAAAATATTTTAGAAGGGCTTGTTGATTGTAACCTTGAGTTTGATTTTTGTGAACACTCCATTTATGGATAGAAATATCACGTTTGTTTTTATTCGATTCCTCATAAATCTTCTGGTGTATAGGATTATGTTCATTCTAATGTGTTTGGTCTAGTGAATTTTCCTTCATTATTGAAGTCTAGATATTATGTTTCTTTTATCAATGATTATTCGAGAAGGGAATTTGTATACTTCCTTAAAAGTAAATCAAAAGTGTTCAATCAGTTTAAAGAGTTTAAAAACTTGGTAGAGAATCAGATTGGAAGGAAAAACAAATTTTTGATGACAGATAATGGCGGCGAGTTTTGTTCTTCAGATTTCAAATGGTACTGCAAAGACCATGGGATTAAAAAGCATAAAAATACACCTTATACTCCACATAAAATAGAGTTGCTGGAACTTTGAACAAAATGTTAATGGAGAGTGTGAGAAGTATGTTGAGCAGTGCTGGTTTGGAGCAGAAGTTCCGGGCTCAGGCTGTGGCTATAACATGTTACCTGGTAAATCGTTCACATTGTTCTGCTCTTTTTGAAAAAACACATTTGTAAGCTTGGTCTGGTAAGAAGCCCTCTCTAAGACATATTTGTGTCTTTGGCTATGAGGCATATGCATATGTGCCGAATGAGAAAAGATCAAAGCTGCACAAGATTGAGACCACTCATAGTATTCTATTCCTGAGACAAGAATTGGAGCTTCTCTTTAAAAGTCAGGGGGCCTTTCTGAATGGTCAAAGTATCCATTGTGGCATCTTGGGTCAAAGTTTCAACCATTTTACCTTTCTTCTTCAACGTGTGAATATCATCCCTACCATCATCAACCACCCTTTCACCCTTATTCTTCCTTAATTCCTATTGAAACATTTGGATGGTGAGGGTGGTGTTATTCATGGTCTCTTTACTATAGTTAGTGATTACCCTAAGGCATTGAGTTGTTTTTGCCTAATTCTTATGAATAGCCTCAATCTCCATTTGTGAATTCCTTTTATTATACTTTCTACCAACAATGGCTCTCAACTCTTTCAACTCCTTTTCCCAATTGTCCTACCTATCGAAGGACTTGGCTAGAGAGGTAATCATATCCCTATGTGCTTTGTCCTCCACCTAACTTGGCCATGAGACCTGTTGCTAAAAATATTCTTTCCAGCATCTAGATTATCTCTTTGGCCATAACCAATTGGCCTAGCAACCACTTTACAATATCATTTAGACATTAATCATCTTTGATATTTCATTGATTTTTTGTAGAGGGGGTCACTGGAAGTGCTAAATTTAAAACCCACTCTTGGTTCGGTATGGGTCCCCTCAAAATTAATACATTTGGGGGAATTTTTGAGGTTAGGGTTTAAAATAGGGGGGTGGTAGGGACATTAGAGACCTCCATGTGGGCTAGGGAGTTCATGGGAGAGTTGGTAGGGGTGGGGTTCAATAACACATCTTCATCCAATTTAAACGATTCATCTGAATCCAAAGTAATAGGTGTGGGTTCCGACATGGGAATGTAATTGATGGGGTAGGGAGTCAAATCCTCATTAGCAGGGGCTTTGCCACAGGCCTGGGAGCTCCATCGAATGGTAGGGTGTTTCATCAAGGGTAATGGAGGAATTGGGGTCTGCAGGAGATTTGGTGGGGTCAAGAATTATCAAAGTGTTCTTTCAAATAGTGGCATGGGATGGTAAAACTATGGAATGGTACTTGCAAAGATGAAAGATAAGACCCTGGTGAATGGGTGCATTCTTGTTTCTACCCTAATGTTTTTGACAACTTACTCAAGTGAGGACAATAGCCAAATATGAAAGTCATTTTAACATTATATCAAAGATGATTGAGCATTGGAAATAAATGAGCATGAAAGTGAAAAATCTACGCTTGAGCATAATATACCTCATGAGGACCTCAATAAATTTGCTCCAAACACTAGGCAGGTCCACATGATTAAAGCCATTCTGGAGTCTATTCACCTTCTCATCATCTTTGAAGAATTTTTCTATATCCTTCTGATAGTGGCCTTTAGATTTACGAGGGATACACACTCCCTCCAAGGATAGCCTCGTCACCTCCACAATTAACTTAGTAGTCACCATGAATGAGGTGTCACCAATATTTACAATTCCATTCACCCAGGAGTTAGTGAATTCCATCTAAATCTTATGGTCATGCCCCTCCATCCCTTCCACAAATGAGTCTAGCTTGCCCCACTATAGGATGGTATAGAATTCCTTGTCTTGTTTCCATATGCCACAGCTAGTAGGCTCTTCTTGAACCAAATTACCTCCCATTGCAAAAAAAAAAACTTTAGAATAGGACCACACAAACTGTAGAAATGACTAGATAAAAACTAGAGCCACCAATTAAAGTGTTTATAAAAAGGTGGAATTAAAGGTTTAATTGGCCATAAATGAAAAGTGTGGGAAATATTAATGAGAACTGATAGCATTTCCAACTCAATCTACAATTGGTAGTACTTTAGAATCATGGTAAATTAAATCACACACATGACCAGGGATATTGAGGATATTATCCCATATTACTAAATTTGGTGTGAAGGCTCCAAGATTTTTGAGTACGTCGGCAGCTTTATTTTCATTTCGAAACACATGAATAGTACAGGAATTTTCAAGATATATCACAACATTGCAAGCCGAAGACATGGGGTCCTGGAGGGCCCAACAAGGAGAGGCCTTCCCCATCACCATGAGAATCGTGTTTCAAAAATATCCCTCAATGATTAAGTTGGACAACCCAATTTGCATGGAAATTTGTATTATGTGGGAAGACCCTGCCACCTCAACAAAGCTAGATAGCTGCACCCCCAAGTTGGTTGCATAAGCTAATATTAAATTTCCTTTATGCTCCCAGATAACCCCACTCCCACCCACCTGACCAGGGTTAGGTTCGGTAGAGCTATGAAAGTTAATATTCAACCAACTAGGGTCAGGGAGAACCAAGGAGTATTACACCCATCCAATGGAATGAGAGAGTTGAGATAATTGAGAACATCAAATAGGTTCTAGGTTTCTGTAATAGAGACTTCCAAACTATTAGGATTTCTTTTAGGCTTACAAGAGATGACTAAAATAATTTCCATAATCTAATTGATGATCTTATTGGCCATTGTAATCTTCTAAAAATGGGAGTGACATTAATTAAGGTGATTAAGTGCTATTACACCCACCTTCAAAGCTATTCCATTCAAGGATAACCCTAGAGATCTCAATGAAAAAGAGAAAAAAATCTTGCAATAGGGCTATCCTAGGGGCTAAAAGTAGACTAATAAGGGGTTCACCACCAAGTTTAGAATTGGAAAGACAATGAAATGCAAGATGAAATGTAAAACCCTAATTGAATGTGAAGTAACACTAAATGACCTAGAAAAGTGAATAAAATAAAATAGAAAATTGCAAAATAGAATGTGTGCACCTAGAAATATGGAAATGGATGGATGGAGATCTGGAACACTAAAAAATCTAACTTTAGTACTGATTAGGACTAATTCACCAAGTTGGACGAATCAATTAAGAATCTAGCAAACTTCCAAGAACATGAATCTACCAAATGGGTATCCAAATATTCAAAATCTTGAAAATTGACTAGAGTTCTAGGACTCATTCACCAAAAGTGGTGAATCAGTCGAATAGGGATTTTTTGAAACTTGAAAGGTAGAACCTAATTTTCTCTATCCTTCCTGATTGATTTCAGAGTCGAATCTGTAATTTACAACCTATAGGTCTTCTCCAAGGCTTGATGACAACTTTAAAAACTTTGGGTGACTTGAATTTTTTTCTCCTATCTTGATCCTTAGGAAATATGCAAACCTAGACCTGCAAATCACACACAAAGGAGAGGGGAAAAAGTTGTAGGGTTAGTGGACAGGGGTTTGCCTTGGTCAAACCCCATTTTGGAAATCAATCCTTGAAATGAAATGAAATATGAGTGGAGAATGATGAATGAACAAATGACAATGTTGCATCTCACCAAAACCTTACAATAAAGTGCTTACAAATATGCTTGAGATGGCTATAATGGATGTAGATCTTGATTCTTGCTTGAAGGTGATAGATCTTGAAGTAATGCTTACTTGAATCATAAAACTCTAGATCACAATTGTTAGTACAATAACAAACATGATGCATGAAATCCTTAACATGATGATTGATGGTTGAAGAATGCTCTAAAATTATTGATAATTTTCCCTTGAATGCTCTTGAATGCTCTTGTGAACTCAAAGTTTCTATAAGGATGATTAATTGAATTCTTGGGGTGTTAGGATGAAAATGAGTGAACGAACCTTGTATTTATACTTAATTATGCAACAAATCCCAAAATTACAACACTACAAGATGACACCAGATCTAGGAGAATAAAATCCCACAAGAAATTTGAATTAATTTTTAATTTGGGCCATATGGGACTCATTCACCCAAGGTGGCGAATGAGTCCCACCAGGCTTAATTTTTGGGACTAGTTTTAAAAATGCTTAGAAATGTGTGAAACTAGGTTCGGGACCAAAAGATCTAGTTGTGACCAATTCTCCCAAGGTTGTGAATGAGTCCCAAATCACTAAATATAGGCCACTCAAGCGTAAAACACCTAAATTATGATTGGTTAATGATTGGGTTCGAGGTTATCCTAAAAAATATGCATTCAACGGGGCTTGTGGATACAAAATAGGGCTAATTAAATCATAAGAAAGTCCAATTATTAATAAAATCCCTAGGAAAGTGTGGAAGTGTGTTACAAAACTTTACAAAACTCCAAATAAGGAAATATTAATGTTTATCTTAATTAAAAAGAGGTTTATTAGGTTGATAATACCTTCGAAAAGTGTGGAAGTCTATTACAACACTTCACCAAACCTTAGTAGGGTACCATTTAAATCCATTAGTTCACAAGGTCCCAAGACCTAATGTGAATGTGTCAATCACATTACAACACTATATCAAGGCAACATTAAGCTTAACTGATAAGGAGGGCCCAAGCAAGGCAAGAAAAGTAGAAGGAAAACTCACACTAAAGTAGATGAACACACATCAGGAGGTGTTTGAATGTACCAATTCCAGTAAGATGAGAGAACAACGATCAAGAGGGGTGATCAAGTCCCCAGGATCAAGATCCCATGAAAAACCAACATAGGCAAGAAAGAAAACACATGAAAATGATATGAAGAGCAACAACAAAGAATAGGCACATGCTGTCAAAGATGAGAGAGACAAATGGTAAAAAAAAAAGAGAGTCAGATCAAGTTTCAACCATTTTTCCATAATGTTGTGGAGTAGATCTAGATTTTTTGTCCAAAAATGCATACTCACTCAGTGGCAATGAAAAGCTTGGCTGTCTGTTGGTTGAGAAGTCCAAAAAGGTGAGACATACACTCATGGATGGTATGCACTCTCTCACACACACAAGTGGCTATGGGGAAAATCATGCCTTAGTCAAGCTTCCCACTCAAACCATACCAAAGTTATACCTCCTAATAACTTTAATAAGGTGCCACAAAAATGATTTTCGAGCTTCATGAGACAAGAAAAATTCCGTATGCTTGGAGCTCATGATCAAACAAAATGTCTCTACAGGAATGCAAGTTGTGTTATGCAAGGTTTCTGTGTAGCTATAAATGAAAAATAAGGACCACTCATGAGAGTCTTAATTAGTTCATGCGACCTCTTTAACTTAGGGAACATTGTGCCTACTATCTCCAAGAGAGGATCAATCAAAGAAGAAAAATCAAATGTTTGATGACAGATAATGGCGGTGAGTTTTGTTCTCAAAGACCATGGGATTAAAAGGCATAAAAGTGCACCTTATACTCCACAAAAAAATAGAGTTGCTAAAAGTTTGAGCAAAATGTTAATGGAGAGAGCGAGAAGTATGTTGAGCAGTGCTGGTTTGGAGCAGAAGTTCTGGGCTAAGGCTATGGCTATAACCGAGGAGAGTTAAAATTCATCAAACTCCAGAAAAAGAGGAACTACATGGTGTACCTGAAACCGAGGAGAGTTCAAGAAGCTCTGATAGTTTTGAAGACGAAGAACCACAACCTCAGCCAATAAGAAGGTCTACACATGAAAGACGACAACCTGATAGGTATGGTTTCTCTATGTTAGATTCAAACTATGCCTAAGCTTTGATTACTAACACTGATGAGCCTATGACTATGAAAGAGACAATTAATATGTCTGATTTGAATTCTTGGTTGGAAGCCGTGAATGAAGAAATGAAATCATTGAAGAAGAATGAAACCTAGGATTTGGTACCTTTTCCTGAAGGGAAAAATCCTATTGGTTGTAAATGGGTATTTATGGTCTAGATGATAGTGTTGAAAAGTATAAAGTGAGGTTGGTTACAAAGGGGTACTCCCAGGTAGAGGGAATTGATTATGGAGAATTTTTTTCCCCTGTAGCTAAGTTGACATCTATCAGATTTTTTTTGTCTTTAGCAATTGCATATGACTTAGAGATCGAGAAGATGGATGTGAAGAAAATGAATATTTTGGCGATGGAAATAACCAAGGAATGGAGGATGTGCAGTATATCGATGCACAATATCAATTTGTTTAGGATATGGTGGAGGATGGAAAGGTCTGTTTAGAAAAGGTGGATACTTTGAGGAATGTTGCAGATGCTTTGAAAAAGCTAGTGAGCATGGAAAATTTCAGATGGTGTGCAAGTTCAATGTTCCTTGGGGCCTATGGTCGTTAGTAAATTTGAAGTCTAGAGGAAGCCAGTAAGTCTTCATCAAGTGGGAGCTTGTTGGAAAATGTGCCTCAACTTGCTGGCTTGAACCTTTGTTAAGGACTTGATGAATTTAATCTCTATACTGTGAATTCCTTCCTTCTCTTTGGCGGTAGCATGATGACCTTGGCTTCATCTGCAAAATGATCCCATATCGGTGAGTGAAAATGTATTGTCTCACCGATATGCCGATATGCGATAAATGCTCTATCGGTGTGACTTGGGGTCATCGATGGAACTCTTCACCAGGCTACACTGATGGACCGATGGTTGATGGTAGCAAATTGGTGGGGACCACAACATAAGTGTACCAGAAAATAGGGATCTTGATCTACGGTTGAGATTTGACTAATTCCATGGTGCTCATTTTATTCCGCACTCATTTGAGGTGAGTATTGACCATCTCTTATGAACTGAGCAGAATCGTTTGAGTGTTTGACACTTGGCAACATGCAAAGCTTGTAGGCTTTGAGCAGGTGTCGTTGTTCGAGAATTCTTTTTGGGAATATTGTTGTTGCTTTTTTTTATTCCTCGAAATTGCACAAGATGTGTATACGTGTCTTTGTGGACTCTGGCGGTCTGGCGATCAGACGGTTATTGCCATACTGCGGTGGCCATTAGGCCATACCATGGTAGGTCGGTATTAGTTTCTCGGGGCACAGTTGATCATTTCGATAGTCAAACTGATGGATGAATGGCGTGATGACACGTGGTGTGATCTCATTCGTTGATTTTACATCGCAGTTGAAAATCAATTATTATTGGTCGAATGTTTAAATCTGTGAAAGAAATATGTGCATTAACTATAAGATCTGATTCAGCGATTGATAGAGTCCAAATCTAGGTAATTCTCTGTAATAGAATTATATGTTTGGGCGGCTCGATGCGTGATTGCAGGGCGATCTGATCAAAGATCTAGTTTCTTGTGGGTGAAGTATGGAATTAAATTGGCTCCTCCTTTGGTTGTTGGAGAGTGATAGGCATAGAGACTAAGGTGACAGTGAGAGTTGTGATTCATTGTATGTGGTAATAACATTGAAACACTGAGGAGGTTCAAACTAAAGTCTTTTTCCTATGAGCTAACTATGAGAGAGTGAAGTCTGTAACTTTGTATGTAATTTGTTTACTGAAATACAAAGATACTTTGTTTGGTGTGGTGGGTTTCTCTCCCGTAAGGGTTTTCCCACGTATATCTAGTGTTATCTTTGTGTATGTTTTATTTATGTTTCTCTTGTCTTACTATGTATGTGCATCTCAAATGTATGAAAAATTTAAATAAAGGTTTTTTGTACTTATCCTTTGTGGTTTTAGCATTAGGAAAGTGTATTCGGCACATCTGCTTTTCCTTTCATAAAATACTACAAATATGCTTGAGATGGATGCAATGGATGCGGATATTGATTCTTTCTTGAAGGTGATAAATCTTGAATGTAATACTTGCTTGAATCCTAAAACCCTACATCACAATTGTTAGCAAAGTAGAAAACATGATGCATGAAATCCTTGACATGATGATGCTTGAAGAATTCTCTAAAATTCTTGATAATTTTCCCTTGAATTCTCTTGAATGCTCTTGTGAACTCAAGATTTCTATATGGATGAATACTTGAATGCTTGGGGTGTTAGGATGAAAATGAGTGAAAGAACCTTCTATTTATACTCAATTATGCAAATTTTCTCGAAATTACAACACTACAAGCTAGCATTAGATCTAGGAGAATAAAATCCCACTATAAATTTGAATTAATTTTGACTTTGGGTCACATAGGACTCATATGCCCAAGGTGGCGAATGAGGCCCACCAGCCTTAATTTTTAGGGCCATTTTAAAAAAGTTCTTAGAAATGTGTGAAACCATGTTTGAGACCAAAAGATATAGGTGGGACCCATTTTACCAAGGTGGAGAATGAGTCCTAGATCACTAAATCTGGGCCACTCAAGCCTAAAACACCTGAATTATGATTGGTGTCGAGATTATCCTCGAAAAGATGCATTAAATAGGGCTTGTGGATGCAAAATAGGGCCAATTAAAACATAAGAAATCCCAATTATTAATGAAAAACCTAGGAAAGTTTGAAAGTATGTTACAACACTTTAAAAAACTCCAAATAGGGAAAGATTAATGTTTATCTTAATTAAAAAGAGGTTTATTAGGTTGATAATACCTTAGAAAAGTTTGGAAGTGTGTTACAACACTTTAGCAAGGTACCATTTAAATCCATTAGTTCACAAGGCCTGAGACCTAATGTGAATGTGTCAATCACATTACAACACTAAATCAAGGCAATATTAATCCTAACTCACAAGGAGGGCCCAAACAAGCCAAGAAAAGTAGAAGGGATACTTTTTCGTGACTACAACCACCACCAACCATAGGGAATTCTTGTCTCTAAAGACCTTGCTATTGTGCTCCGGCCAAAGAAACCACCTAGTAAAGAACAAATATTGCCACCAGAGCTCCACAATAAAAGGGTGAGACACCGAGGGACACCAACTGTCTAGGATGCAATGAACAAATTCATACTTTGTTTTGATTCACCTAAGGGTTGATATTCATTTTATTGTGTGAATCTTATTTCTTATTTCTTAATGTTCTTGTTATAACTTATGGTCTTCATGTCTACATTACAATATTCTTCCTTAAAATTATGAACCCCAAAACACATTGTCTTCCAATATCATATACCTCTTATGTGTAAGGAAGCTCAACCATCAAGGAGAGGAAGTTCAATTTTCTTACCAAAAACTCAATTTCTACAATAAAAATTTGCCACATGTCAAAAATTTATTTGACTTTCATCTCTATTTATTCCTTGTCAAGGGTTCCCATCTTGATGGGAACCAAGAATCGACACGAAATTGGAGGTTTCTTCTCCTTTGGAAACCATTCAAATTGTTCTTAATTATTTCTTTAGGGGTTCTGAGCTTGTTAGGAACCATGAACCTGTTGGATTTCTCTTTGTGGCATATTTGTCCTTGATGTCAAAACTGATAAGTTTGTTTGATTCAGTACCAGTGCTTTCATTTGCAGTGATTCACACTTATGCAGTCACAGGATGTTTACAGTGATGGTGACATATTTACATGTTGATGACTGATGTTAGTTTGGTGGTTTGATCTTCATGGCATATGATGCTTTACACAGTTGATTTTTTTTTCCACATGCATATTCAATAGGGATAATTAATTCAATTCAAGTTTACTAAAGCTTGGAATTATTATTCTCTTTGATTTCATATCATTTGGCATAGTTTCTATGCTATTCATATCATTTCGGCATTCACAGTTTGGCATATTCATTTGTTATTGGCACAATTGGCATAGTTACTTGTTTGTTATCTTGATTTGTTGGTGCTGAGTTCACTTTGATATGGTTGGCATTCTATTCAGTTGTACTATCTTTGGCCGGTCTAATCTGTTGGATTCATGTGCAGAGGTTATATTTGTCACATACAAGTGATAGCATTTTGTTGCTTAGATTGAATGTAATCTTGACA
The DNA here is from genome assembly GCA_007115665.2 of Sequoiadendron giganteum. Lineage (NCBI taxonomy): Eukaryota > Viridiplantae > Streptophyta > Pinopsida > Cupressales > Cupressaceae > Sequoiadendron > Sequoiadendron giganteum. The sequence continues at coordinate 378,143,948 of CM021100.1, read as the reverse complement.
TTCAGCTATGAGATTTGTTTGTATTCACAAGGTATTTATAAAATATGTGCTTCACCTTGTGTGAAGTCTTCTAGCACACATTATCATATATCTTGGTTGATACACAAAGGTGAATATTTAGACTTTAGCTTAGCATTGGTCTTCACAAATACTTGTCTTCATTATTGTTCGAGCCCTTCAAATTTTTCATATGATATTAAACTATCACTGGGCTTTAAATATTTACTTGAAAACATTGTTCAAAGTGATATTGTTTCGAGCCTTTTATATTTAACATGGGAATGATTTTTTTTAAAGTCACATGGTAGTGACCAAGGAATATTCAAACTCTTGAGTGATATCGGGTATTGACAACTATCATTCACTTTGGATTAATGTTTGTATGTCTTATCATAATGATTTTGGTATTTTGAGAAAAGGATATTCCTTACAAAATATGCGATGGAATTCAAATTTTATTTAACTATCTTTGAGTTTGGGTTTAGGTATTTTTGTTGTTTCTTTATCATGGCTAATAAGGGAACCCTAGCTGCCATGGAGTGCATGATGATCTGCAGGTTTTTGGTGTCTTCACACAGTGGATACATTGAGGGTTTATGATCTTGTTTTGCTGAATCTTGCTGGTAGTAAGAGTTGTTTGGATTTTTCATCATTTTGGTTTCAAAATTGGAATACTAGCTATGAGCTAGTATGTGTGCAGCTGTGGAATTTAGAGGAGTTTCTTCTAGCTGGGTCATTATGAGTTTACTTGATAGACTATGATGGTTTCTTTTGCTTCATCCTTCATGACCAACTATTGATAACTCTGTGTGTTGTTTTTGTGGTTTAGTTTTTTAAAAAGAAAAGATGTTGAATTATTTTGTTCGGGCATTTTAAGAAGATTAAGTATTGTTTTTGTGAAGATTAAAATTTGTTAGGGTTTCACAAACTTGAGTTGCTTTTTAACTAAATGTGGTGATATTTGTTAAACATGTTTACTTTGAAGGAGAATGATTGAGGGTTTTTCATTTGAACCCTAACTCGATCTACTGTTTCAGTTATATAAATTGCATACAAAGGTGGTTCTTTGTGGGGTCTTTAAAACATGACTTAGAGACATTGTTTTGTGAGATCTGAAAAGAGGAATATGTTGTTCTCAGACATTTGATATAGAAGATATTGCATTGAAAATCTGATTGTTATTTGAGAAGATGTTGATATACATCATTCTTCAAAAGGCTTATTGAAAATCTTTCAGAGTCTTCTATTGTCAAGGGTTCTGATAGGATGCTATCTCAGTGATATGTTAAATTGAGCTGGTGCTCCTATTGAAGTTGGTACTTTAGAATGTTTGGTGTTGAGTTGGTGCTCCACCATTGTAATAGAGTTGGTTCTCTTTTGAATGAATAAAAAGATCAATTTACGAGTGGCTTTTTTATACCACGAGGGCTTTTCCACTCAGGAAAATAATGTGTCATGTGGTAAAGTTGTTTTTCAACCTATGTGCTTAAATGTTTTGTTTTTCATTATGTCATTTGTCAATACACTTCATGAAATGCTCTGATACTTGACTAAATATGTCATTGTGTTTTACATGAAATCTTGTGAAAATAAAGCATTAAAAGGAATTGTTCAATCAAGTTTACTTGAAAAATCAACATCATGCTTTGAAATTGTTAAGTAATGTTATTGTGCTCAGTCTTTCTATTGTTAATGTTCATTGAATTTTCCATGTTCACTCTGCAATTAAAAGGTTACATTAAATTGTTTCAAGGTCTTAGTTCTAATTCAAGTGAAAATTTTATAATACTCTAATTCACCCCCCCTCTCAGATTAGTTCATCTTCCAACAATTGGTATCATAGTGTAGGAACCTGCATTAGGTGTCATACCTAGGGTTGATTCTGGTTTTGGAAGTCAATATGTCACATGCGCAAGAAGGTTCATCTGTTACAAGAGATTCTTTGTTTGATGACTCTGATTATGTTTTCTAGAAAATCAGAATGGAAACATATCTGATTTATATTGATTTAGATGTTTGGAATATTGTGCAAAACAAATATGTTGTATAGGTGCATCAATACCCACTGATTCTGATGAGAAAATAAAATATGAAACAAATGCTAGAGCTAAACATGCTCTTCTGTGTGGTTTGACAAAATAAGTGTTTTTTAAAGTTATGCATAGTAAATAAGCCTTTGCAATATGGGAAAAACTTGAGAATGTGTATCAAGGGAATGACAAGGTCAAACAGTTCAAAATACTCACTCTTAAAAACTAATTTCAAAAATTGAAAATGAAATATGATGAAAGTATTGCAGATTACTTGCTAAGAATAGATGAAATTGTAAATGCAAGAAGAGGTTTAGGTGAAAAAATTGAAGATTTTGATGTGGTTAGGAAAGTAATCAGAACTTTCCAACATAAATTTGAATCTAAGGTTTATACTCTTGAAGAGAAGAAGCATTTTGATCAGCTTTCCTTAGATAAATTACAAGGTATTCTAACTGCATATGAAATGAGAATTGGTAATACTGGTTCTACATCAAAAGAAACTACCTTCAAGGCAGAAAATAAAGATTTATCAGATGATAGTGATTCTGAATTATCAGATTCAAAATAAGCTCTTCTTGTCAAAAAACTCAAAAAGAAGTATAAGGGTAAGCTTTCATTTAAATGTTTTACTTGTGGCAAGCCTAGACACTTTGCTGCTAAATGTCCTTACGATGATCATTCTAATGAGGATGAAAAACCAGAAAAATAGTATAGGAAAAAGGCTTTCAATCCTAAAAAGAAGTTTAAATTCAAAATGAAAAAGAGTCTCTTTACAAAAGGAGACTTCGATGTTGAGTCAGATGATTCACTAGGTGATGAAGATATAACTTTATTTGTGGCTGAGGTAGATACACAAAAGACTTCAAATAAAGAACTAGAAAAATAGTCTGATTTAGAAAACTATGAAATTGAATTGCTTTGTGCACTTCAAGAAATAAAAAGATTAAAGAAACAAATTTCTTTTGAAGAGCATAGTCCAAACAATATGATCACATGCTTACAAGTTGAACTTGATGACTCTAAAAGAGCTGTGGATAATCTCAAATTAGTTCTTGTTGATAAAGATAAAGAGATTCAAAACCTTGAATGTAATAGGTTGTCACTCTTAAAAAGCAAGTTGAAGGATATGAAAGCACTATTCACTTGAATGATATACTTGGGAAACAAAAGCAACATAAAGACATGACTAGTATTGGATTCAACACTGGTGAGTGTTCAAACACTTTAAATCAAAATTTTAAGGAAACTGATAAGAACTAGCCATTTGAGCATAAACGATCCAATTTCAGGTTTAATGCATTTTTTCATGGTTATTACTTCTTTTGTAATAAATTCGGACACAAAGTGAGAAATTGCACGCTATGATACCTAGAACACCAAGGTTTGGTCACAAAGAGTTCTTTGGCTTTCCTAATTCAATTAGATGCTTTACATGCAATACTATTGGTCAGACATCCAAACAATGCAAACAAGGTAAACAAATCATTGAAAAGGTTTGAAGACCCAAGTTTGTTCAAAGAATTGAACAATCCATGCTTGTGTCAACTGCCTTTCTTTCCAAAAAGAAGGCATTGTGGGTTTTGGATAGTGGTTTTTCCAATCACATGATAGGAGATAAGGATATAAGTTTTTTAAACTTGAAGATTATGTAGGAGGTTTTGTAAAGTTTGGTGACAACATTGGAATTTAGATTAAAGGTAAAGTATTTCTGCTTCTAAATGATGACACACCCATTTATGATGTGTATTATGTAGAAGTTCTTAAACACAATATTTTAAGTGTTAGTTGGATTTGTGACAATGGTTACAACGTTATATTTAATTCACAAGGATGTGCTATAAAGAACAAATTTGGTAAAACAGTTGCAACCGGATTAAGGACACAAGGTAATGTTTACAATCTTCTTGACTCTTTCAATCATGAAAGAAATGAAGGTATGTGCCTTATGGGTCAAGTTGAAGAGAATTGGTTATGGCATACATGCTTAGGACATGTTAACTTTGACAATTTGGTTAGTATAAAAAAAAACCGGAATGTGAGAGGTTTGCCTATTCTAAGCAAATCAAAAAATGCAGTTTGCAAAGAATGCCTAAGAGGTAAGAAAACAAAGGTTATTTTCAAATCCAAGGAACACCTCAACTAAGCCTTTGCATCTTGTACACACTGATTTGTGTGGTCCTACTAGGATAAGGTCAATAAATGGTGAGAAATACTTCATGTTATTTGTAGATGACTACACAAGGATGGTTTGGGTAACCTTTCTCAAACATAAAACAAAGGCTTTTGACAGATTTAAAATCTTTTGTAAAATGGTTGAGAACGAATCAGATATGAGGCTTAAATGCTTGAGTTTAGATAAGGGATGTGAGTTTACCTCTCAAGAATTCATTGATTATTGTGAACAACATGGTATAAAAAGGAAATATGTTGCTGCAAGAACACCTCAACAGAATGGGGTTGTGGAAAGGAAAAACATAATAGCGAAAGAAATGGCTAAAACAATGCTTGATGAAGCTAAGTTGCCTGATATGTACTGGAAAGAAGCTATTCATACAACTGTCTATATTCTGAACAAAGTGCAAATAATATTGAAATCCAATTTTACTCCATATGAGCTATGGTATGGTAAATATGGAACAACTTGAAGGGTTTGTTTCACAAGACAAGCCTACTTATGTTTACAGGTTGAAAAAGGCCTTGTATGGTCTTAAACAACCTCCTAGAGCTTGGTATTCAAGGTTGGGATCACATTTAGCAACTAATGGCTTCACAAGAGGTGGTGTGGAAAACAACCTCTATGTCAAAATGGAAGGTAATGATATTTTGGTTGTTGAAGTTTATGTTGATGACATTATCTTTGGGTGTAATAATGATGCTTTGTCCAAAAAAAATTCTAAGATTATGGAATCAAAATTTGTGATGTCCATGTTAGGTGGACTAACATTCTTTCTTGGACTTCAATTTTCTCAACTTGAACATGGCATTTTCTTGTCTCAAACTAAATATGCAAAGGAAATGCTTAAAAAATTTCAGATGAATGATTTTCATGCAGTAAGCACTCCAATGGTAACTGGTTGTAAACTTTCCAAAGTTGATGATTCTCCTAATGTAGATCAATCTGAATATCAATCTATGATAGGTAGTTTATTATACTTGACCGTGTCTAGACCTGATTTAATGCAAGCAGTTTGTATGGTTTCTAGATTCCAATATGCTCCTAAATAGACACATCTTACAACTGTAAAAATAAATTTTAAATACATTTAGGGTACTCTTGACTATGGTCTTTGATATCCCAGAAATGATGGTTTCACCTTGTTGGCCTATACTGATGCAGATTGGGTTGGTTATTTAGATGACAAGAAAAGCACCAGTGGTGTTGCATTCTTTCTTGGTGATCATTTGGTTGCATGGCATGTAGCAAGAAAAGAGATTATGTTTCACTTTCTATAACATAAGAAGAATACATTGCTGCTACATCGTGTTGTATGCAATTACTTTGGATGGCACAAACTCTTTCTGATATGGGTATTGCTATTGAAAAACCTGTCTCTATCTTTTGTGAAAATACAAGTGCTATAAATTTGTCTAAGAATCCAGTTATGCATTCAAGAACCAAGCACATTCCTATTAAATCTCACTTTGTTTGTGAAAAGGTTCCGGCTAACAAAGTTTATGTGCAATATGTCCCTACTCAAGCACATGTTGCAAATATTTTTACAAAGCCTTTGGCTAAAGAAGCCGTTGAAAGACTTTGTTCTCGGTTGGGAGTTGTCTCCCAATATTTTCTTTCTTAATGCTCTATCATGTATTTAAGGGGAGATTTTTAGAACTCTGAGCAACTTTTTACTGCTTCATTTGATTTTTATTTTCTGCTCCATTGCTACATCTACAACTGTTTAAATTTTATTTCTTGGCATTTCATAGGTTCTCCTTTGTCCTTGTGACGAAAAGGGGGAGAAATATGTAGTTTTGGTTCAGATGGCTCTATTTGATGGCTCAATCTGTTGGCTCATTTTTTTGTTTTTTCCATCAAGGACAAAGGGGGATTTTGTTGACTTTCTCTTTGTGGCATATTTGTCCTTGATGTCAAAACTGATAAGTTGGTTTGATTCAGTACCAGTGCTTTCATTTTCAGTGATTCACACTTATGCAGTCACATGATGTTTACAGTGATGGTGACATATTTACATGTTGATGACTCATGTTAGTTTTGTGGTTTGATCTTCATGGCATATGATGCTTTACACAGTTGATTTTATTTTCCACATGCATATTCAACAGAGATAATATTGAATCCAAGTTGACTAAAGTTGGCATTACTATTATCTTTGATTTCATATCATCTGGCTCAGTTTCTATGTTGTTTATATCATTTCAGCATTCAAAATTTGGAATTCTAATTTGTTATTGGCATAGTTGGCATAATTACTTGTTTGTTATCTTGAGTTTTTGGTGCCCAATTCACTTTGATATGGTTGGCATTCTATTCAGTTCTACTATCTTTTGCTGGTCTAATCTGTTGAACTCATGTGCAAAGGTTATATTTGTCACATACAGGTGATAACATTTCGTTGCTCAGATTGAAAGTAATGTTGACATTCAGTTATAAGATTTGTTTGTATTCACAAGGTATTTATAAAATATGTGCTTCACCTTGTGTGAAGTATTCTAGCACACATTCTTATATATCTTGGTTGATACACAAAGGTGAATATTTAGACTTTATCTTAGCATTGGTCTTCACAAATACTTGTCTTCATTATCGTTCAAGCCCTTCACATTTTGCATATGATATTAAACTATCATAGGGCTAAATGTTTATTGTTCAAGCCCTCCTAATTCTATCTCTCTCTCTCTCTCCAATTGTTTCCCTCTTTCCCTCTCCCTTCCCCCTCCTAATTATCTCTCTCTCTCCCTTTCCCTCTATCTTTCCCCCTCTCCCTATTTATCTCTCCCTCTCTCCATATCTCTCTCCTTCCATTATTCCCCTCTCCCTTTCCCCTCCTAATGATCTCTCTCTCTCTCCCTTTCCCTCTCTCTCTCTCACCCCTCCTTCCCATCTCCCTTCTCGCTCATAATTCTCTCTCCCTCTCCCTCTCCCTCTCCCTCCCTCTCTCCCTCTCTCCCTCTCTCTCTCTCTCTCCTTCCCCTCTTCCCCTCTCCCTCCCCCTCCTAATTCTCTCTCTCTCTCTTCCTTCTTTGTCTTCCCTCTCCCTTCCCCCTCCTAATTATCTCTCTCCCTTTTCCCCTCTCTCTGTCTGTATATATCTTTGTCTCCTCTCTCCCTCTCTCCCTCTCTCCTTCTTGGTGTCTATTCCCCCTCTCCCTCCCCCATTTTCTATCTCTCCTCTCCTCTCCTCTCTTCTCTATTTCACCTCTCTTTCTCTCCCTCCCCCTCTCCTTCCCTCTCTAATCTCTATCTCCCCTCTCCCTCTCTTTACCTACCTCTCCTTCAATATCTCTCTCTCCCTTCTTCCCTCT
>CM021100.1:378050188-378136331 GCA_007115665.2 Sequoiadendron giganteum | reverse complement strand
AAATATGCCACAAAGAGAAAGTCAACAAAATCCCCCTTTGTCCTTGATGGAAAAAACAAAAAAAATGAGCCAACAGACTGAGCCATCATATAGAGCCATCTGAACCAAAACTGCATATTTCTCCCCCTTTTCCTTCACAAGGACAAAGGAGAACCTATGAAATGCCAAGAAATAAAATTTAAACAGTTGTAGATGTAGCAATGGAGCAGAAAATAAAAATCAAATGAAGCAGTAACAAGTTGCTCAGAGATCTAAAAATCTCCCCCTGAATACATGATAGAGCATTAAGAAAGCAAATATTGGGAGACAACTCCCAACCGAGAACAAAGTCTTTCAAAGGCTTCTTTAGCCAAAGGCTTTGTAAAAATATTTGCAACATGTGCTTGAGTAGGGACATATTGCACATAAACTTTGTTAGCCAGCACCTTTTCACGAAGAAAGTGAGATTTAATAGCAATGTGCTTGGTTCTTGAATGCATAATTGGATTCTTAGACAAATTTATAGCATTGTATTTTCACAAAAGATAGAGACAAGTTTTTCAACAGCAATACCCATATCAGAAAGAGTTTGTGCCATCTAAAGTAATTGCATACAACACGATGTAGCAGCAATGTATTCTTCTTATGTTATAGAAAGTGAAACATAATCTCTTTTCTTGCTACATGCCATGCAACCAAACGATCACCAAGAAAGAATGCAACACCACTGGTGCTTTTCCTGTCATCTAAACAACCAACCCAATCTGCATCAGTATAGGCCAACAAGGTGAAACCATCATTTCTGGGATATCAAAGACCATATTCAAGACTACCCTAAATGTATTTAAAATTTATTTTTATAGTTGTAAGATGTGTCTATTTAGGAGCATATTGGAATCTAGAAACCATACAAATTGCTTACATTAAATCAGGTCTAGACACGGTCAAGTATAATAAACTACCTATCATAGATTGATATTCAGATTGATCTACATCAGGAGAATCATCAACTTTGGAAAGTTTACAACCAGCTACCATTGGAGTGCTTACTGCATGACAATCATTCATCTGAAATTTTTTAAGCATTTCCTTTGCATATTTAGTTTGAGACAAGAAAATGCCATGTTCAAGTTAAGAAAATTGAAGTCCAAGAAAGAATGTTAGTCCACCTAACATGGACATCACAAATTTTGATTCCATAATCTTAGAATTTTTTTTGGATAAAGCATCATTATTACACCCAAAGATAATGTCATCAACATAAACTTCAACAACCAAAATATCATTACCTTCCATTTTGACATAGAGGTTGTTTTCCACACCACCTCTTGTGAAGCCATTAGTTGTTAAATGTGATCCCAACCTTGAATACCAAGCTCTAGGAGCTTGTTTAAGACCATACAAGGCCTTTTTCAACTTGTAAACATAAGTAGGCTTGTCTTGTGAAACAAACCCTTCAAGTTGTTCCATATACACTTCCTCATCAAGATATCCATTCAAAAAAGCAGTTTTGACATCCATTTGATAAAACTTAAAGTTCTTAAAACATGAGAAAAATATTCTAAAGGATTCAATTCTAGCAACAAGTGCATAAAAAACCAAAATAAATACCTTCCTATTGTGCATAACCTTTGCACATAAATCGTGCCTTTTTCCTTACAACTTTGCCACATTCATCAAGTTTATTTCTGAAAACCCATTTTCCACCAATGAAATTCTTATCATCGGGTCTTGGGACTAACTCCCAAGTCTTATTCTTTTCAATTTCGCTGATTTCTTCTTGGATTTCTTTCAACCCGCATTCATCATCTAATGCTTCACTGCATGTCTTGGGTTCAAACTCATTTACTAAATAGAATTGTTCAGCAATTTGAGCTTGTTCCTCAAGTTTTGTTCTCCTTCTTGTCAAGACAACAACACTTCTATCCCCAATTATCTAATCTTCAGGATGACCCTTGATAACAATCCTGGAGGGTGGGTGTTTTTGGAGGTGTTACAGTTTTAGATCTTGAAGCATCATCCTATTGTATTTTATCTGCTTCAGCAGATTTGGGAGAAATGTCAAGACCTACCATAGGTTCCTCTTCAACATCTTACACAGGACCATCATCTAGAAGAAATTTTTCATCAAACTTGACATTAACAGATTCAACAATCTTATCCAGCCTATTATTGAAGCATTTATAAGCTTTGTTATGTGTAGAATATCCTAAAAAGATACCTTCATCATATTTTATAGAGGCAGATTTACCATACCATAGCTCATATGGAGTAAAATTGGATTTCAATCTTATTTGCACTTTGTTCAGACTATAGACAGTTGTATGAATAGCTTCTTTCCAGTACATATCAGGCAACTTAGCTTCATCAAGCATTGTTTTAGCCATTTCTTTCGCTATTTTGTTTTTCCTTTCCACAACCCCATTCTGTTGAGGTGTTCTTGCAACAACATATTTCCTTTTTATACCATGTTGTTCACAATAATCAATGAATTCTTGAGAGTTAAACTCACATCCCTTATCTAAACTCAAGCATTTAAGCCTCATATCTGATTCGTTCTCAACCATTTTACAAAAGATTTTAAATCTGTCAAAAGCCTTTGTTTTATGTTTGAGAAAGGTTACCCAAACCATCCTTGTGTAGTCATCTACAAATAACATGAAGTATTTCTCACCATTTATTGACCTTATCCTATTAGGACCACACAAATCAGTGTGTACAAGATGCAAAGGCTTAGTTGAGGCATGTTCCTTGGATTTGAAAATAACCTTTGTTTTCTTACCTCTTAGGCATTCTTTGCAAACTGCATTTTTTGATTTGCTTAGAACAGGAAAACCTCTCACATTCCGGTTTTTTTTTATACTAACCAGATTGTCAAAGTTAACATGTCCTAAGCATGTATGCCATAACCAATTCTCTTCAACTTGACCCATAAGGCACATACCTTCATTTCTTTCATGATTGAAAGAGTCAAGAAGATTGTAAACATTACCTTGTGTCCTTAATCCAGTTGTAACTATTTTACCAGATTTGTTCTTTATAGCACATCCTTGTGAATTAAATATAACGTTGTAACCATTGTCACAAATCCGACTAACACTTAAAATATTGTGTTTAAGGCCTTCTACATAATACACATCATAAATGGGTGTGTCATCATTTAGAAGCATAAATACTTACCTTTAATCTAAATTCCAATGTTGTCACCAAACTTTACAAAACCTCCTACATAATCTTCAAGTTTAAAAAACTTATATCCTTATCTCCTATCATGTGATTGGAAAAACCACTATCCAAAACCCACAATGCCTTCTTTTTGGAAAGAAAGGAAATTTACACAAGCATGGATTGTTCAATTCTTTGAACAAACTTGGGTCTCCAAACCTTTTCAATGATTTGTTTACCTTGTTTGCATTGTTTGGATGTCTGACCAATAGTATTGCATGTAAAGCATCTAATTGAATTAGGAAAGCCAGAGAACTCTTTGTGACCAAGCCTTGGTGTTCTAGGTATCATAGCGTGCAATTTCTCACTTTGTGTCCGAATTTATTACAAAAGAAGTAATAACCATGAAAAAATGCATTAAACCTGAAATTGGCTCGTTTATGCTCAAATGGCTAGTTCTTATTAGTTTCCTTAAAATTTTGATTTAAAGTGTTTGAACACTCACCAGTGTTGAATCCAATACTAGTCATGTCTTTATGTTGCTTTTGTTTCCCAAGTATATCATTCAAGTGAATAGTGCTTTCATAGCCTTCAACTTGCTTTTTAAGAGTGACAACCTATTACATTCAAGGTTTTGAATCTCTTTATCTTTATCAACAAGAACTAATTTGAGATTATCCACAGCTCTTTTAGAGTCATCAAGTTCAACTTGTAAGCATGTGATCATATTGTTTGGACTATGCTCTTCAAAGAAATTTGTTTCTTTAATCTTTTTATTTCTTGAAGTGCACAAAGCAATTCAATTTCACAGTTTTCTAAATCAGACTATTTTTCTAGTTCTTTATTTGAAGTCTTTTGTGTATCTACCTCAGCCACAAATAAAGTTATATCTTCATCACCTAGTGAATCATCTGACTCAACATCGGAGTCTCCTTTTGTAAAGAGACTCTTTTTCATTTTGAATTTAAACTTCTTTTTAGGATTAAAAGCCTTTTTCCTATACTATTTTTCTGGTTTTTCATCCTCATTAGAATGATCATCATAAGGACATTTAGCAGCAAAGTGTCTAGGCTTGCCACAAGTAAAACATTTAAATGAAAGCTTACCCTTATACTTCTTTTTGAGTTTTTTAACAAGAAGAGCTTATTTTGAATCTGATAATTTAGAATCACTATCATCTGATAAATCTTTATTTTCTGCCTTGAAGGCAGTTTCTTTTGATGTAGAACCAGTATTACCAATTCTCATTTCATATGCAGTTAGAATACCTTGTAATTTATCTAAGGAAAGCTGATCAAAATGCTTCTTCTCTTCAAGAGTATAAACCTTAGATTCAAATTTATGTTGGAAAGTTCTGATTACTTTCCTAACCACATCAAAATCTTCAATTGTTTCACCTAAACCTCTTCTTGCATTTACAATTTCATCTATTCTTAGCAAGTAATCTGCAATATTTTCATCATATTTCATTTTCAATTTTTGAAATTAGTTTTTAAGAGTGAGTATTTTGAACTGTTTGACCTTGTCATTCCCTTGATACACATTCTCAAGTTTTTCCCATATTGCAAAGGCTTATTTACTATGCATAACTTTAAAAAACACTTATTTTGTCAAACCACACAGAAGAGCATGTTTAGCTCTAGCATTTGTTTCATATTTTATTTTCTCATCAGAATCAGTGGGTATTGATGCACCTGTACAACATATTTGTTTTGCACAATATTCCAAACATCTAAATCAATATAAATCAGATATGTTTCCATTCTTATTTTCTAGAAAACATAATCAGAGTCATCAAACAAAGAATCTCTTGTAACAGATGAACCTTCTTGCGCATGTGACATATTGACTTCCAAAACCAGAATCAACCCTAGGTATGACACCTAATGTAGGTTCCTACACTCTGATACCAATTGTTGGAAGATGAATTAATCTGAGAGGGGGGGTGAATTAGAGTATTATAAAATTTTCACTTGAATTAGAACTAAGACCTTGAAACAATTTAATGTAACCTTTTAATTGCAGAGTGAACATGGAAAATTCAATGAACATTAACAATAGAAAGATTAAGCACAATAACATTACTTAACAATGTCAAAGCATGATGTTGATTTTTCAAGTAAACTTGATTGAACAATTCCTTTTAATGCTTTATTTTCACATAATTTCATGTAAAACACAATGACATATTTAGTCAAGTATCAGAGCATTGCATGAAGTGTATTGACAAATGACATAATGAAAAACAAAACATTTAAGCACATAGGTTGAAAAACAACTTCACCACATGACACATTATTTTCCTGAGTGGAAAAACCCTCGTGGTATAAAAAAGCCACTCGTAAATTGATCTTTTTATTCATTCAAAAGAGAACCAACTCTATTACAATGGTGGAGCACCAACTCAACACCAAACATTCTAAAGTACCAACTTCAATAGGAGCACCAGCTCAATTTAACATATCACTGAGATAGCATCCTATCAAAACCCTTGATTGTAGATTTTGCAACTCTAGAATTACAATAGAAGACTCTGAAAGATTTTCAATAAGCCTTTTGAAGAATGATGTATATCAACATCTTCTCAAATAAAAATCATATTTTCAATGCAATATCTTCTATATCAAATGTCTGAGAACAACATATTCCTCTTTTCAGATCTCACAAAACAATGTCTCTAAGTCATGTTTTAAAGACCCCACAAAGAACCACCTTTGTATGTAGTTTATATAACTGAAACAGTAGATCGAGTTAGGGTTCAAATGAAAAACCCTCAATCATTCTCCTTCAAAGTAAACATGTTTAACAAATATCACCACATTTAGTTAAAAAACAACTCAGGTTTGTGAAACCCTAACAGATTTTAATCTTCACAAAAACAATACTTAATCTTCTTAAAATGCCCAAACAAAATAATTCAACATCTTTTCTTTTTTAAAAACTAAACCACAAAAACAACACACGGAGTTATCAATAGTTGGTCATGAAGGATGAAGCAAAAGAAACCATCACAGTCTATCAAGTAAACTCATAACAACCCAGCTAGAAGAAACTCCTCTAAATTCCACAGCTGGACACATACTAGCTCATAGCTAGTATTCCAATTTCGAAACCAAAATGATGAAAAATCCAAACAACTCTTACTACCAGCAAGATTCAGCAAAACAAGATCATAAACCCTCAATGTATCCACTGTGTGAAGACACCAAAAACCTGCAGATCATCATGCACTCCATAGCAGCTAGGGTTCCATGCTTAGCCATGATAAAGAAACAACAAAAATACCTAAACCCAAACTCAAAGATAGTTAAATAAAATTTGAATTCCATCGCATATTTTGTAAGGAATATCCTTTTCTCAAAATACCGAAATCATTATGATAAGACATACAAACATTAATCCAAAGTGAATGATAGTTGTCAATACCTGATATCACTCAAGAGTTTGAATATTCCTTGGTCACTACCATGTGACTTTAAAAAAAAATCATTCCCATGTTAAATATAAAAGGCTCGAAACAATATCACTTTGAACAATGTTTTCAAGTAAATATTTAAAGCCCGGTGATAGTTTAATATCATATGAAAAAATTGAAGGGCTCGAACAATAATGAAGACAAGTATTTGTGAAGACCAATCCTAAGCCAAAGTCTAAATATTCACCTTTGTGTATCAACCAAGATATATGATAATTTGTGCTAGAAGACTTCACACAAGGTGAAGCACGTATTTTATAAATACCTTGTGAATACAAACAAATCTCATAGCTGAATGTCGACATTACGTTCAATCTAAGCAACAAAATGCTATCACTTGTATGTGACAAATATAACCTCTGCACATGAATCCAACAGATTAGACCAGCCAAAGATAGTACAACTAAATAGAATGCCAACCATATCAAAGTGAACTCAGCACCAACAAATCAAGATAACAAACAAGTAACTATGCCAATTGTGCCAATAACAAATGAATATGCCAAACTGTGAATGTCGAAATGATATGAATAGCATAGAAACTATGCCAGATGATATGAAATAAAAGAGAATAATAATTCCAAGCTTTAGTAAACTTGAATTGAATTAATTATCCCTATTGAATATGCATGTGGAAAATAAAATCAACTGTGTAAAGCATCATATGCCATGAAGATCAAACCACCAAACTAACATCAGTCATCAACATGTAAATATGTCACCATCACTGTAAACATCCTATGACTGCATAAGTGTGAATCACTGCAAATGAAAGCACTGGTACTGAATCAAACCAACTTATCAGTTTTGACATCAAGGACAAATATGCCACAAAGAGAAATTCAACAGGTTCATGGTTCCTAACAAGCTCAAAACCCCTAAAGAAATAATTTAGAACAATTTGAATGGTTTCCAAAGGAGAAGAAACCTCCAATTTCATGTCGATTCCTGGTTCCCATCAAGAAGGGAACCCTTGACAAGGAATAAATAGAGATGAAAGTCAAATAAATTTTTGACATGTGGCAAATTTTTATTGTAGAAATTGAGTTTTTGGTAAGAAAATTGAACTTCCTCTCCTTGATGGTTGAGCTTCCTTACACATAAGAGGTATATGATATTGGAAACAATGTGTTTTGGGGTTCATAATTTTAAGGAAGAATATTGTAATGTAGACATGAAGACCATAAGTTATAACAAGAACATTGTTGTACTTATGTAATGAATGCTTCTAATATTAAAGAAATTGATGTTTTTTAACATTGTCTTCAATTGATTGTTCTATGGGTTTCTTGATAAGGTTCTTTGACCATGATTGCATAAAATTTTGATTTGTTTCATTTTATTAAAAAAATTATAATTATCAAAATTAGTTGTTAAAAAATAGGAATTGAAATCATGATTTTCTTTATTTTTGAAATTTTACCTCATAATTAATATGAAATAACTAATCTTGAAATGGCAAGGTTTTCTTGTAAATGTTACAAATTATATATACTTGAAACATAGAAAAATAGGATAGGGGAATTTCCCAAAATGGAAAAGTGGATCCAAAGCGGGAAAAGGGGTCCTACTTCTCTAATTTCATTAAGAAATAAGATTCACACAATGAAATGAATATCAACCCTTAGGTGAATCAAAACAAAGTATGAATTTGTTCATTGCATCCTAGACAGTTGGTGTCCCTCGGTGTCTCACCCTTTGATTGTGGAGCTCTGGTGGCAATATTTGTTCTTTACTAGGTGGTTTCTTTGGCCGGAGCACAATAACAAGGTCTTTAGAGATAAAAATTCCCTGTGGTTGGTGGTGGTTGTAGTCACGAAAAAGTATCCCTTCTACTTTTCTTGGCTTGTTTGGGCCCTCCTTGTGAGTTAGGATTAATATTGCCTTGATTTAGTGTTGTAATGTGATTGACACATTTACATTAGGTCTCAGGCCTTGTGAACTAATGGATTTAAATGGTACCTTGATAAAGTGTTGTAACACACTTCCAAACTTTTCTAAGGTATTATCAACCTAATAAACCTCTTTTTAATTAAGATAAACATTAATCTTTCCCTATTTGGAGTTTTTTAAAGTGTTGTAACATACTTTCAAACTTTCCTAGGTTTTTCATTAATAATTGGGCTTTCTTATGTTTTAATTGTCCCTATTTTGCATCCACAAGCCCTATTTAATGCATCTTTTCGTTGATAATCTCGACACCAATCATAATTCAGGTGTTTTAGGCTTGAGTGGCCCAGATTTAGTGATCTAGGAATCATTCTCCACCTTTGTAAAATGGGTCCCACCTATATCTTTTCGTCTCAAACATGGTTTCACACATTTCTAATAATTTTTGTAAAATGGTCCTAAAAATTAAGCTTGGTGGGCCTCATTCGCCACCTTGGGCATATGAGTCCTATGTGGCCCAAAATCAAAATTAATTCAAATTTCTATTGGGATTTTATTGTCCTAGATCTAATGTCAGCTTGTAGTGTTGTAATTTCGAGAAAATTTGCATAATTGAGTATAAATAGAAGGTTCTTTCACTCATTTTCATCCTAACACCCCAAGCATTCAAGTATTCATCCTTATAGAAATCTTGAGTTCACAAGAGCATTCAAGAGAATTCAAGGAAAAATTATCAAGAATTTTAGAGAATTCTTCAAGCATCATCATGTCAAGGATTTCATGCATCATGTTTTCTACTTTGCTAACAATTGTGATGTAGGGTTTTAGGATTCAAGCAAGTATTACATTCAAGATTTATCACCTTCAAGAAAGAATCAATATTCGCATCCATTGCATCCATCTCAAGCATATTTGTAGTATTTTATGAAAGGAAGATGTGCCGAATACACTTTCCTAATGCTAAAACCACAAAGGAGAACTACAAAAAACCTTTATTTAAAATTTTCATATGTTTGAGATGCACGTACACAGTAAGACAAGAGAAACATAAATAAAAAATACACAGAGATAACACCAGATATATGTGAGAAAACCCTTACGGGAGAGAAACCCACCACACCAAACAAAGTATCTTTGTATTTCAGTAAACAAATTACATACAAAGTTACAAACTTCACTCTCTCATAGTTATCTCATAGGCAAAAGACTTTAGTTTGAACCTCCTCAGTGTTTCAATGTTATTACCGCATACAATGAATCAAAACTCTCACTATCACCTTAGTCTCTATGCCTATCACTCTCCAACAACCAAAGGAGGAGCCAATTTAATTCCATACTTCACTGACAAGAAACTAGATCTTTGATCAGATCGCCCTGCAATCACGCATCGAGCCACCCAAACATATAATTCTATTACAGAGAATTACCTAGATTTGGACTCTATCAACCACTGAATCAGATCTTATAGTTAATGCACATATTTCTTTCACAGATTAAACATTCGACCAATAATAATTGATTTTCAACTGCGATGTAAAATCAACGAATGAGATCACACCACGTGTCATCACGCCATTCATCCATCAGTTTGACTATCGAAATGATCAACTGTGCCCCGAGAAACTACTACCGACCTACCATGGTATGGCCTAATGGTCATCGTAGTATGGCGATAACCATCTGATCGCCAGACCGCCAGAGTCCACAAAGACACGTATACACATCTTGTGCAATTTCGAGGAATAAAAAAAAGCAAAAACAATATTCCCACAAAGAATTCTAGAACAACGACATGTGCTCAAAGCCTGCACACTTTGCATGTTGCTAAGTGTCAAACACTCAAACGATTATGCTCAGTTCACAAGAGATCGTCAATACTCACCTCAAATGAGTGCGAAATAAAATGAGCACCGTGGAATTAGTCAAATCTCAATTGTAGATCAAGATCCCTATTTTTTGGTACACTTATGTTGTGGTCCCCACCAATTTTCTACCATCAACCATCGGTCCATTAGCATAGCCTGGTGAAGAGTTCCATCGATGACCCCAAGTCACACCGATAGAGCATTTATCGCATATCGGCATATCGGTGATACAATACATTTTCACTCATCGATATGGGACCATTTTGCAGATGAAGCCAAGGTCATCATGCTACCACCAAAGAGAAGGAAGGAATTCATGATATAGAGATTAAATTCATCAAGTCCTTAACAGAGGTTCAAGCCAGCAAGTTGAGGCACATTTTGCAACAAGCTCCAACTTGACGAAGACTTACTGGCTTCCTCTAGACTTCAAATTTACTAATGATCATAGGCCCCAAGGAACATTGAACTTGCACACCATCTGAAATTTTCCATGCTCACTAGCTTTTTCAAAGCATCTGCAACATTCCTCAGAGTATCCACCTTTTCTAAACAGACCTTTCCATCCTCCACCATATCCTAAACAAATTGATATTGTGCATCGATATACTGCACATCCTCCATTCCTTGGTTATTTCCATCCCCAAAATATTCTTTTTCTTCATATCCATCTTCTCGATCTCTAAGTCATATGCAATTGCTAAAGACAAAAAAAATCTGATAGATGTCAACTTAGCTATAGGGGAAAAAAATTTTCCATAATCAATTCCCTCTACCTGGGAATACCCCTTTGTAACCAATCTCGCTTTATACTTTTCAACACTATCATCTAGACCATTCTTCTTCTTAAATACCCATTTACAACCAACAGGATTTTTCCCTTCAGGAAAAGGTACCAAATCCTAGGTTTCATTCTTCTTCAATGATTTCATTTCTTCATTCATGGCTTCCAACCAAGAATTCAAATCATACATATTAATTGTCTCTTTCATAGTCATAGGCTCATCAGTGTTAGTAATGAAAGCTTAGGCACAGTTTGAATCTAACATAGAGAAACCATACTTATCAGGTTGTCGTCTTTCACGTGTAGACCTTCTTATTGGCAGAGGTTGTGGTTCTTCATCTTCAAAACTATCAGAGCTTCTTGAACTCTCCTCGGTTTCAGGTACACCATGTAGTTCCTCTTTTTCTGGAGTTTGATGAATTTTAACTACATCATTATTCTTTTCTCTTTGACCTATCTCTAACTATGCATCAGTTGTTGAAGGCTTCATCTCACGCAATATTATACTTCTTCTATACAAATCCTTCTCAGTATTAGGATTCCAAAGTGTGTATCCTTTCACACCAACACCATAGCCAATGAAGATACATTTAACAACCTTGTTCTCCAACTTTTATCTTTTCTCATTCGACACATATGCATATGCCTCATAGCCAAAGACACAAATATGTCTCAGAGAGGGCTTCTTGCTAGACCAAGCTTTCAAAGGTGTTTTGTCAAAAAGAGCAGAACAAGGTCAATGATTTACCAAGTAACATGTTATAACCATAGCCTCAACCCAGAACTTCTGCTCCAAACCAGCACTGCTCAACATACTTCTCGCTCTCTCCATTAATGTTTTGTTCAAACTTTTAGCAACTCTATTTTTTTGTGGAGTATAAGGTGCACTTTTATGACTTTTAATCCCATGGTCTTTGTAGTACCTTTTGAAATCTATAGAACAAAACTCACTGCCATTATTTGTCATCAAACATTTGATTTTTCTTCTTTGATTGATCCTCTCTTGGAGACAGTAGGCACAATGTTCCCTAAGTTAAAGAGGTCGCATGAACTAATTAAGACTCTCTTGAGTGGTCCTTATTTTTCATTTATAGCTACACAGAAACCTTGCATAACACAACTTGCATTCCTATAGAGACATTTTGTTTGATCATGAGCTCCAAGCATACGGAATTTTTCTTGTCTCATGAAGCTCGAAAATCATTTTTGTGGCACCTTATTAAAGTTATTAGGAGGTATAACTTTGATATGGTTTGAGTGGGAAGCTTGACTAAGGCATGATTGTCCCCATAGCCACTTGTGTGTGTGTGAGAGTGCATACCATCCATGAGTGTATGTCTCACCTTTTTGGACTTCTCAACCAACAAATAGCCAAGCTTTTCATTGCCACTGAGTGAGTATGCATTTTTGGACAAAAAACCTAGATCTACTCCACAACATTATGGAAAAACGGTTGAAGCTTGATCTGACTCTCTTTTTTTTTACCATTTCTCTCTCTCATCTTTGATAGCGTGTGCCTATTCTTTGTTGTTGCTCTTCATATCATTTTCATGTGTTTTCTTTCTTGCCTATGTTGGTTTGTCATGGGATCTTGATCCTAGGGACTTGATCATCCCTCTTGATTGTTGTTCTCTCATCTTACTAGAATTGGTACACTCAAACACCTCTTGATGTGTGTTCATCTACTTTAGTGTGAGTTTTCCTTCTACTTTTCTTGCCTTGTTTGGGCCCTCCTTATGAGTTAAGCTTAATTTTGCCTTTATATAGTGTTGTAATGTGATTGACACATTCACATTAGGTCTTGGGACCTTGTGAACTAATGGATTTAAATCGTACCCTGCTAAAGTTTTGTGAAGTGTTGTAACAGACTTCCACACTTTTCGAAGGTCTTATCAACCTAATAAACCTCTTTTTAATTAAGATAAACATTAATCTTTCCTTATTTGGAGTTTTGTAAAGATTTGTAACACACTTCCACACTTTCCTAGGCATTTTATTAATAATTGGAATTTCTTATGCTTTAATTAGCCCTATTTTGTGTCCACAAGCCCCATTGAATGCATATTTTTTAGGATAACCTCGAACCCAATCATTAACCAATCATAATTCATGTGTTTTACGCTTGAGTGGCCTGTATTTAGTGATTTGGGACTCATTCACAACCTTGGGAGAATTGGTCACACCTAGATCTTTTGGTCCCGAACCTAGTTTCACACATTTCTAAGCTTTTTTTAAAATGGTCCCAAAAATTAAGCCTGGTGGGACTGATTTGCCACCTTGGGTGAATGAGTCCCATATGGCCCAAATTAAAAATTGATTCAAATTTCTTGTGGGATTTTATTCCCCTAGATCTGGTGTCATCTTGTAGTGTTGTAATTTTGGGATTTGTTGCATAATTAAGTATAAATACAAGGTTCGTTCACTCATTTTCATCCTAACACCCCAAGAATTAAATTAATCATCCTTATAGAAACTTTGAGTTCACAAGAGCATTCAAGAGCATTCAAGGGAAAATTATCAATCATTTTAGAGCATTCTTCAAGCATCAATCATCATGTTAAGGATTTCATGAATCATGTTTGTTATTGTGCTAACAATTGTGATGTAGAGTTTTATGATTCAAGCAAGCATTACTTCAAGATCTATCACCTTCAAGCAAGAATCAAGATCTACATCCATTATAGCCATCTCAAGCATATTTGTAGGACTTTATTGTAAGGTTTTGGTGAGATGCAACATTGTCATTTGTTCACTCATCATTCTCCACTCATATTTCATTTCATTTCAAGGATTGATTTCCAAAATGGGGTTTGACCAAGGGAAACCCCTATCCACTAACCCTAAAACATTTTCCCCTCTCCTTTGTGTGTGATTTACAGGTCTAGGTTTGCATATTTCCTAAGGATCAAGATAGGAGAAAAAATTTCAAGTCACCCAAAGTTTTTAAAGTTGTCATCAAGCCTTGGAGAAGACCTATAGGTTGTAAATTACAGATTCGACTCTAAAATCAATCAGGAAGGATAGAGAAAATTAGGTTCTACCTTTCAAGTTTCAAAAAATCCCTATTGGACTGATTCGCCACTTTTGGTGAATGAGTCCTATAACTCTAGTCAATTTTCAAGATTTTGAATATTTGGAAACCCATTTGGTAGATTCATGTTCTTGGAAAGTTTGCTAGATTCTTAATTGATTCATCAAACTTGGTGAATAAGTCCTAGTCAGTACTAAAGTTAGATTTTTTAGTGTTTCAGATCTCCATCCATCCATTTCCATATTTCTAGGTGCACACATTCTATTTTGCAATTTTCTATTTTATTTTATTCACTTTTCTAGGTCATTTAGTGTTACTTCACATTCAATTAGGGTTCTACATTTCATCTTGCATTTCATTGTCTTTCCAGATCTAAACTTGGTGGTGAACCCCTTATTAGTCTACTTTTAGCCCCTAGGACAGCCCTATTGCAAGATTTTTTTCTCTTTTTCATTGAGATCTCTAGGGTTATCCTTGAATGGAATAGCTTTGAAGGTGGGTGTAATAGCACTTAATCACCTTAGTTAATGTCACTCCCATTTTTAGAAGATTACAATGGCCAATAAGATCATCAATCATATTATGGAAATTATTTTAGTCATCTCTTGTAAGCCTAAAAGAAATCCTAATAGTTTGGAAGTCTCTATTACGGAAACCTAGAACCTATTTGATGTTCTCAATTATCTCAACTCTCTCATTCCATTGGATGGGTGTAATACTCCTTGGTTCTCCCTAACCCTAGTTGGTTGAATATTAACTTTGATAGCTCTACCAAACCTAACCCTGGTCAGGTGGGTGGGAGTGGGGTTATCCGGGAGTATAAAGGAAAATTAATATTAGCTTATGCAGCCAACTTGGGGGTGCAGTCATCTAGCTTTGCTGAGGTGGTAGGGTCTTTCCATAGAATACAAATTTCCATGCAAATTGGGTTGTCCAACTTAATCATTGAGGGATATTTTTGAAACACAATTCTCATGGTGATGGGGAAGGCCTCTCCTTGTTGGGCCCTCCAGGACCCCATGTCTTCGGCTTGCAATCTTGTGATATATCTTGAAAATTCTAGTACTATTCATGTTATTTCAAAATGAAAATAAAGTTGCCGACGTACTCAAAAATCTTGGAGCATTCACACCAAATTTAGTAATATGGGGTAATATCCTCAATATCCCTGGTCATGTGTGTGATTTAATTTACCATGATTCTAAAGTACTACCAATTGTAGATTGAGTTGGATATGCTATCAGTTCTCATTAATATTTCCCCCACTTTTCATTGATGGCCAATTAAACCTTTAATTCCACCTTTTTATAAACACTTTAATTAGCGGCTCTAGTTTTTATCTAGTCATTTCTACAGTTTGTCTGGCCCTATTCTAAAGTTGTTTTTTTTGCGATGGGAGGTAATTTGGTTCAAGAAGAGCCTACTAGCTGTGGCATATGGAAACAAGACAAGGAATTCTATACCATCCTATAGTGGGGCAAGCTAGACTCATTTGTGGAAGGGATGGAGGGGCATGACCATAAGATTTTGGTGGCATTCACTAACTCCTAGGTGAATGGAACTGTAAATATTGGTGAGACCTCGTTCATGGTGACTACTGAGTTAATTATGGAGGTGACGAGGCTATCCTTGGAGGGAGTGTGTATCCCTCATAAATCTAAAGGCCACTATCAGAAGGATATAGAAAAATTCTTCAAAGATGATGAGAAGGTGAATAGACTCCAGAATGGCTTTAATCATGTGGACCTGCCTAGTGTTTGGAGCAAAGTTATTGAGGTCCTCATGAGGTATATTATGCTCGAGCGTAGATTTTTCACTTTCATGCTCATTTATTTCCAATGCTCAATCATCTTTGATATAATGTTAAAATGACTTTCATATTTGGCTATTGTCCTCACTTGAGTAAGTTGTCAAAAACATTAGGGTAGAAACAAGAATGCACCCATTCACCAGGGTCTTATCTTTCATCTTTGCAAGTACCATTCCATAGTTTTACCATCCCATGCCACTATTTGAAAGAACACTTTGATAATTCTTGACCCCACCAAATCTCCTGCAGACCCCAATTCCTCCATTACCCTTGATGAAACACCCTACCATTCGATGGAGCTCCCAAGCCTGCGGAAAAGCCCCTGCTAATGAGGATTTGACTCCCTACCCCATCAATAACATTCCCATGTCGGAACCCACACCTATTACTTTGGATTCAGATGAATCGAATAAATTGGATGAAGATGTGTTATTGAACCCCACCCCTACCAACTCTCCCATGAACTCCCCAGCCCACATGGAGGTCTCTGATGTCCCTACCACCCCCCTGTTTTAAACCCTAACTCAAAAATTCCCCCAAATGTATTAATTTTGAGGGGACCCATACCGAACCAAGAGTGGGTTTTAAATTTAGCACTTCCAGTGACCCCCTCTACAAAAAATCAATGAAATATCAAAGATGATTAATGTCTAAATGATATTGTAAAGTGGTTGCTAGGCCAATTGGTTATGGCCAAAGAGATAATCTAGATGCTGGAAAGAATATTTTTAGCAACAGGTCTCATGGCCAAGTTAGGTGGAGGACAAAGCACATAGGGATATGATTACCTCTCTAGCCAAGTCCTTCGATAGGTAGGACAATTGGGAAAAGGAGTTGAAAGAGTTGAGAGCCATTGTTGGTAGAAAGTATAATAAAAGGAATTCACAAATGGAGATTGAGGCTATTCATAAGAATTAGGCAAAAACAACTCAATGCCTTAGGGTAATCACTAACTATAGTAAAGAGACCATGAATAACACCACCCTCACCATCCAAATGTTTCAATAGGAATTAAGGAAGAATAAGGGTGAAAGGGTGGTTGATGATGGTAGGGATGATATTCACACGTTGAAGAAGAAAGGTAAAATGGTTGAAACTTTGACCCAAGACGCCACAATAGATACTTTGACCATTCAGAAAGGCCCCCTGACTTTTAAAGAGAAGCTCCAATTCTTGTCTCAGGAATGGAATACTATCAGTGGTCTCAATCTTGTGTAGCTTTGATCTTTTCTCAATCGGCACATATGCATATGCCTCACAGCCAAAGACACAAATATGTCTTAGAGGGGCTTCTTACCAGACCAAGCTTCCAAATGTGTTTTTTCAAAAAGAGCAGAACAAGGTGAACGATTTACTAGGTAGCATGTTATCGCCACAGCCTCAGCCCAGAACTTCTACTCCAAACTAGCACTACTCAACATACTTCTCACTCTCTCCATTAACATTTGGTTCAAAGTTTCAGCAACTCTATTTTTTGTGGAGTATAAGGTGTATTTTTATGCTTTTTAATCCCATGGTCTTTGTAGTACATTTTGAAATCTGAAGAAAAAAACTCACCGCCATTATATGTCATCAAAAATTTGTTTTTCCTTCCAATCTGATTCTCTACCAAGTTTTTAAACTCTTTAAGCTGATTAAACACTTTTGATTTACTTTTAAGGAAGTATACAAATTCCCTTCTCGAATAATCATCGATAAAAGAAAAATAATATCTAGACTTTGATAATGAAGGAAAATTCACTAGACCAAACACATTAGAATGAACATAATCCTATACACCAAAATATTTATGAGGACTCGAATAAAAATAAACATGATATTTCTATCCATAAATGGAGTGATCACAAAAATCGAACTCAAGGTTACAATCAACAATCCCTTCTAAAATATTTTTATTTTTCAAGGTTTTTAAACCTTTATCACCTATGTGATCAAGTCTATGATGCCATAGCATGGTTTTATCAGCTGAGAGTTTCACCTCCAAGGAATTTGCATCTAGAGGACCATCATTCTCCTTCTCTATATGAGGATCTTTTCTTGACTTTATAGAGAAGTTGTTACATTGAGCAAGACATGTATTCAGCTTGTACAGAGTTCTAGTACATGAACCCTTAGCCAGCACCATAGCGCCTCTAGCCATCTTACATCCTTTAATCAAGAAAGAAACTTCCACACCAGCATCATTAAGCTTACTGACAGAAATTAAGTTACAATCCAAACGTGGTATGTGTAGTACATCACCAATCCCTTTGATTCTTCCATTAGGGAATTGTATTTTGACTCTTCCACGGCCAACAATATCTAGTGTTGAATCACTTGCCAGGTACACCATTCCACAATCATACTTTTTGTATTTAGTGAACCATTCTCTACGATACATCATGTGGAAATATGCACCCAATTCAATCAAATAGACATCATTTGATGCCTGAGTCACCAAGGCTACAATGAAGGCATCTACATCACTTTGAGAAGAATCATTGTCTGAAGAGTTATTCTTCTCCTTCTTGTTCTTACAATCCTTTCGGATATGGCGACGTTGCCCAAAATTCCAGCATTTGACCTTGGACTTTTTACCAGGAGACTTTAATCTCCCTTCATATTTAGTTTGGACATTTTGTCTTTCTTCTTGCCTTTCTCCTTTGATCTACCTTGAACAATAAGGGCCTCTTTGGCCATCTTTGAAGACTTCCTCTGCATCTCTTCAAATAGCAGTGAGGCAACAACATCTTCCATCTTGAAATTAGTGGTCATACTCCCAATAGCCATTACAAGATGATCCCAAGTGTCAGGTAACGAACATAACAGGAGCATGAAATTATCCTCCTCCTCTATCTTCACACCCACAGATGCCAATTGAGCAACACTCATATTGAATGAGTTTAGATGGTTTGCAACAAATTCTCCTTCTTCCATCTTCAAGGAGTATAACTTCTTCCTCAGGAAAATATTATTTACCAAAGACTTTCCCTAATAAATATCACCAAGCTTCTTCCATAATGAAGTTGCAGTCTTCTCATCATGGATGTTTAGGAGTATAGAATCGGCAGACTAAGTCTTATCAAACCTCTAGCTTTTCTATCTACAAGATCCCAAACTTCTTATTTCATACCTTGTGGCATAGTTCTAGACAGAGCAACCCAGAGGTCTCTATCCACAAGAAAGTCTTCCATTTTGAGTTTCCACAACTCAAACTTTCTGCCATTGAATTTTTCAATTTATACTCTACCTAATGTACTCACCATCTCAACTAGAACTTGGTCCTAACTTTGTAAGACTCCCACTGGAACAATATTTGCACAAAAAAACAGCCCTACTAAGAAGGATAACACAACTGGCCAATCTCTAATACCACTTGAAAATAAAAGTAGACGTGCGGAATACACTTTCCTAACGCTAAAACCACATAGGAGAAGTGAAAAAAACCTTTATTTAAAACTTTCTTACATTTGAGATGCACATACATAATAAGACAAGAGCAAAAAAAATAAAACATACATAGAGATAACACCAGATATACTTGGGAAAACTCTTATGGGAGAAAAACCCACCACACAAAGCAAAGTATCTATGTATTTCAGTATACAGATTACATACAAAGTTATAGACTTCACTCTCTGATAGTTAGCTCACAGGCAATAGACTTCAGTTTGAATCCCCTCACCGCTCAAATGCTATTACCACATACAATGAATCACAACTCTCATCGTCACCTTAGTCTCTATGCCTATCACTCTCCAACAACCAAAGGAGGGGTCAATTTAATTCCATAATTCACCAAAAAGTAACTAGATCTCTGATCAGATTGCCTTGCAATCATGCATCGGGCTGCCCAAACAATTAATTCCATTATAGAGAATTACATATATTTGGATTCTATCAACCGCTAAATTAGATCATATAGTTAAAATGCACATATCGCTTTCACAGATTTAAAAATTTGACCAATAACAGTTGATTTACAAAAGCGATGTAAAATCAACAAATGATATTGTGCCACGTGTCTTCACACCATTCATCCATCACTTTGTCTATTGAAATGGTCAATTGTACCCTGAGCAACTCCTACCAAGCTACTACAGTATGGTGATAATCGTCCGATCGCCAGACCGCCAGAGTCCACCAAGGCACGCATACACATCTTGTGCAATTTCGAGGAATAAAAAAAAACACTAACAATATTCCCACAACTACTTTGGGAACAATGACATGTGTTCAAAGCCTACACACTTCCCATGACACGAAGTGTCAAACACTCTGAAAATTGCACTCAGTTCACAAGAGTTCATCGGTACTCATCTCAACTAAGCATGGAATAAAATAAGCACTATAGGATTATTCAAATCTCAACTATAGATCAAGATCCCCATTCGTCGATACACTTATGTTGTGGTCCCCACCAAGTCGCTACCATCTACCATAGGTCCATTGACATAGCACAGTGAAGAGTTCCATCGATGACCCCAAGTCACACCCATAGAGAATTTATCGCATATCGGCATATCGGTGAGACAACACATTGTAACTCACCGATATGTGATCATTCTGCTGATGAAGCCAAGTTCATCGTGCTACCGCCAAAGGGAAGGAAGGACTTTGTGGTATAGAAATTAAATTCATCAGGTCCTTAACAGAGGTTCAAGCCAGCAAGCTGAGGCAAATTTTCCAACAAGCTCCCACTTGACAAAGACTTACTAGCTTCCTCCAGACTTCAAATTTACTAACGGTCATAGGCCCCAAGGCCCATCGAACTTGCACACCATCTGAACTTGTCTCTGCTCACTGGATTTGTCAAACAATCAACAACATTCTTTAGAGTATCTACCTTTTCTAAACAGACCTTTCCATCCTCCACCATATCTCAAACAAAGTGATAGTGCACATCGATATGTTTCATCCTTGCATGAAAAGTTGAATATTGTGCAAAAAAAATGGCACTCTGAATGTCACAAGAAATAGTAATCTGCCCTACAACAAAACCAATATCAGAACGCAAATGACCAAACCAAACAACTTCTTTAGAGGCATATGTTGCTACCATGTATTCTACCTCCATAGTGGATAAAGTGACTACAACCTATCGCTTACTCATACAACTAATTGCACCACCATTTAACATTAAAGTGTATCCTATGGTGGATCTTTTGTTGTCAATATCCTTTGCCCAGTCAAAATCCACATATCCATGAATTTTGAGTGTTCTCTATGAACCAACCAAATTTGCATGGTAACACAAAGCATATTCCAAAGTACCTCTCAAATATCTTAACACTCTTTTCACAGCATCCCAATCTGTCCTTCCTAGATTTTCCATAAATCAGCTAAGTACTCCCACTACTTGGGCAATGTCTGGCCTTATACAAACCATCACATGCATTAAACTACCAATGACAATTGCATAAGGTATCCTAGTCATGTCCTCCATCTTAGTAGCAGAGTTTGGATAGTCTTCAACAAATAGCTTTGTTCTCTGCAAGACTGGAACAACTAGCTCCTTGCAATCATTCATATAAAATCTCTCTAGAACAGTGTTTACATACTTACTCTAACTTACCCAAATATTTCTGCTCTTTCTGTCCCTGATTATTTCCATCCCCAAAATATACCTTGTTGTACCCAGATCTTTCATTTTGAACTTTTCACACAACTAAGATTTAAGATCAGAAATCATAGACTTATTATTTCCAATGAACAATATATCATCCATGTACAGGGTAATAATAAGCACACGATCATTTTCAGATTTATAATACACACAAAGATTAGATTTTGATCTCACAAATCCCATTGACAACACAAAGATGTCAAACTTTCGGTACAACATTCTAGGCAACTACTTCAAACCATACAAAGATTTCTTTAAATTGTAGACCATACTTTCTTTACCTTTTTCGATGAAGTGCTCAGGCTGGGACATGTAAATTTATTCTTCCAACTCTCCATGGAGAAAAATTGTCTTCACATCCATCTTCTCGATCTCTAAGTCATACACAGTTGCTAAAGACAAAAGAAAACTGATAGATGTTAGCTTAGCTACCGAGGAAAAAATTTATCCATAATCAATTCCCTCTACCTAGGAATACCCCTTTGCAACCAACCTTGCCTTATACTTTTCAACACTACCATCTAAACCATTCTTCATCTTAAATACCCATTTACAACCAAAAAGGCTTTCACCCTTCAGGAAAAGGAACCAAATCTCAGGTTTCATTCTTATTCAATGATTTAATTTCTTCATTCATGGCTTCCAACAAGGAATTTGAATCAAACACATTAATTGACTCTTACATAGTCTTAGGCTCATCAGTATTAGTAATCAAAGCTTAGGCATAGTTCAAATCTAACATAGAGAAACCATACATATCAGGTTATCATCTTTCACGCAAAGACCTTCTTACTAGTTTTGGTTGTTGTTCTTCATCTTAAGAACTCTCAGAGCTACTTGAACTCTCCTCAGTTTTAGGTACACCATGTAGTTCCTCTTTTTCTAGAGTCTTATAAATGTCAACTACATCATTCTTCTTTTCTCTTTGACCTATCTCTAACTATGCATCAATTGTTGAAGGCTTCAGCTCATGAAATATTACACTTCTTCTATATAAAACCTTCTTAATATCAGGATTCCAGAGCTTTTATCCTTTCACACCAACACCATAGCCAATGAAGATACATTTAACAACCTTGCTCTCCAACTTGGATCTTTTCTCATTCAACACATATGCATATGCCTCATAGCCAAAGACACAAATATGTCTCAGAGAGGGCTTCTTACCAGACCAAGCTTCCAAAGGTGTTTTGTCAACAAAAGCATAACAAGGTGAAAAATTTACCAGGTAACATGGTTTAGCCACAACCTTAGCCCAAAAATTTTGCTCCAAACCAGCACTGCTCAACATACTTCTCGCTCTCTCCATTAATGTTCTCTTCAAGATTTTAGCAACTCCATTTTGTTGTGGAGTATAAGGTTTAGTTTTATGCCTTTTAATCCCATGGTCTTTGCAGTACCTTTCAAAATCTGCAAAAAAGTACTCACCGCCATTATCCGTCCTCAAACATTTGATTTTCCTTCCAGTCTAATTCTCTACCAAGTTTTTAAACTCTTTAAATTGACTGAACACTTTTGATTTACTTTTAAGGAAGTTTAAAAATTCCCTTCTCAAATAATCATCGATAAAAGAAACATAATATCTAGATTTCGATAATGAAGGAATATTCAGTGGACCAAACACATCAGAATGAACATAATCCTGCACACCAGAATATTTATGAGGACTCGAATAAAAAGAAACACGATTTTTCTTTCCATAGATGCAGTGTTCACAAAAATTGAACTCAAGGTGACAATCAACAAGCCCTTGTACAATATTTTTATTTTTCAATATTTTTAAACCTTTATCACCTATGTGATCGAGTCTATTATGCCACATCATGGTTTTCTTAGCCGAAAGTTTCACCTCCAAGGAATTTGCATCCAGAGGACCATCATTCTCGTTCTCTACATGAGAAGATTTTCCTGACTTTATAGAGACGTTGTTACATTGAACAAGACGTGTATTCAGCTTGTATAGAGTTCTAGTATGTGAACCCTTAGCCAACACCATAGTGCCTCTAGCCATCTTACATCCTTTACTCAAGAAAGAAACTTCCACACTAGCATCATTAAGCTTACTGATAGAAAGTAAGTTACAAGCCAAACCTAGTATGTGTAGTACATCACCAATCCCTTCTATTCTTCCATTAGGGAATTGTATTTTGACTCTTCCACGGCCAAAAATCTCCAATATTGAATCACTTTCCAGGTACACCTTTCCACCATCATTCTTTTTGTATTTAGTTGACCATTCTCTATGAGACATCATGTGGAAAGATGCACCTGAGTCAATCAGCCAGACATCATCTGATGCATGAGTCACCAAGGCTACAATGAAGGCATCTGCATCACTCTAAGAATAATTATTGTCTAAAGATTTATTCTTCTTCTTCTTCTCTTCCTTACAATCCTTTCCAATATGGCTAGGCTGCCCATAATTCCAGCATTTGACTTTAGAATTTTTACCAGGAGACTTTGATCTCCCTTCAGATTTAGTTTGGACTTTTTTGTCTTTCTTCTTGCCTTTCTCCTTCGATCTACATCGAACATCAAGGGCCTCTTTGGCCATATCTAAATACTTCCTTCGCATCCCTTCACATAGCAACAAGACAACCTCTTCCATCTTGAAAGTAGTGGTCAGACTCCCAATATCCATTACAAGATGATCCCAAGTGTCAGGTAACGAACATAACAAGAGCATGCAACGATCCTCCTCCTCTATCTTCACACCCATAGATGCCAACTGAGCAACATTCATATTAAATGAGTTCAGATGGTCTGCAATAGATACTCCTTGCATCTTCAAGGAGTATAACTTCTTCCTGAGGAAAAGCTTATTTACCAAATACTTTCCCTGATAAATATCACCAAGCTTCTTCCATAACGAAGTTTCAGTCTCCTCCTCGTGGACCTTCAGGAGTACAAAATCAGCCAGAATAAGTCTTATCAAGCCTCTAGCTTTTCTATCTACAAGATCCCAATCTTCTTGTTTCATACCTTGTGGCATAGTTCCAGACACAACAACCCAAAGGTCTCTATCCACAAGCAAGTCTTCCATTTTGAGTTTCCACAATTCAAAGTTGTCGCCATTGAATTTTTCAATTTCTACTCTACCTTGTGTACTCGCCATCTCAAATATAAATTATTTTTAACTTTGCAAGACTCTCACTTGAACAGTAGTAGCACAAAAAACCATCCCTACTAACAAGGATAACACAACTGGCCAAGATCTAATACCACTTGAAAGGAAAAGAAGACATGCAGAATACAATTTCCTAACACTAAAACCACAGAGGATAATTGCAAAAAACCATTATTTAAAACTTTCTTGCATTTGAGATGCACATACACAATAAGACAAGAGCAACAGAAATAAAACATACACAAAGATAACACTAGATATACGTGGCAAAACCCTTAAGGTAGAAAAACCCACCACACCAAGCAAAGTATCTTTGTATTTCAGTAAACAGATTACATACAAAGTTATAGACTTCACTCTCTGATTGTTAGCTCAATGGTAGCAGACTTCAATTTGAACCCCCTCATTGTTCCAATGCTATTACTACATACAATGAATCAAAAATCTCACTGTCACCTTAGTCTCTATGCCTATCACTCTCCAAAAACCAAAGGAGGGGCCAATTTAATTTCAGACTTCATCGAAAAGCAACTAGATCTCTGATTAGATCACCTTGCAATAAAGCATCGGGCTGCCCAAACATTTAATTCCATTACAGAGAATTACCTATATTTGGATTTTGTCAACCACCAAATCAGATCTTACAGTTAATGTACATATCGCTTTCATAGATTTAAACATTCGACATATAACAGTTGATTTACAACAATGATGTAAAATCAATGAATGAGATCATGCCATGTGTCATCACTCCATTCATCTATCTCTTTGACTATCAAAATGGTCAACAGTGCTACAAGAAACTCCTAACGATCTACCATGGTATGGTGATAACCGTCTGATCGCCAAACTGCCTAAGTCCACCAAGACACGCATACACATCTTGTGCGATTTCGGGGAATAAAAAAAAATCACCAACAATATTCCCACACAGAATTTTGAAATAACGACACATGTTCAAAGCTTGCACACTTCACATGCCTCCAAGTGTTAAACACTCAGACGATTCCGCTTGGTTTACAAGAGTTCGTCGGTACTCACCTCAATTAAGCACAGAATAAAATGAGCACTGTAGGATTAGTCAAATCTCAACCATAGATCAAGATCCTTTTTTCGGTTATACACTTATTTTGTGGTCCCCACCAAGTCACTTTCATCTACCATTGGCCCATCGGCATAGCCCGATGAAGAGTTCCACCGATGACCCCAAGTCACGCCGATAGAGAATTTATTGCATATCAGCATATCGGTGAGGCAACACATTGTCACTCACCGATATGCAATTGTTCTATCAATGAAGCCAAGGTCATCGTGCTACCGCCAAAGAGAAGGAAGGACTTCATGGTATATAGAGTAAATTCATCAAGTCCTTAACAGTGGTTTAAGCCAGCAAGTTGAGGCACATTTTCCAACAAGCTCCCACTTGACGAAGACTTACTGGCTTTCTCCAGACTTCAAATTTACTAACGAGCATAGGCCCCAAGGCCCGTCGAACTTGCACACCATCTGAACTTGTCTGTGCTCACTGGTTTTTTCAAAGAATCAACAACATTCTTCAGAGTATCCACCTTTTCTAAACATACCTTTTCATCCTCCACCATATCTTGAACAAAGTGATACTGCACATTGATATGTTTCATGAACTTTTCCATGCTCATTATTGTACATCGATATGTTTCATGAACTTTTCTGTCTTCATCATGTCAAGAGGATTATCAAGAATTTTAGAGAATTCTTCAAGCATCAATCATCATTTCAATGATTTCATGCATCATTTTTTTACTTTGATAACAATTGTGATGTAGGGTTTTCTAATTCAAGGAAGTATTACATTCAAGATTTATCACCTTCAAGAAAGAATAAAGATCTACATCCATTGCATCCATCTCAAGCATATTTGTAGTATTTTATTGCAAGGGTTTGGTGAGCTGCAACATTGTCATTTGTTCATTCATCATTCTCCACTCATATTTTATTTTATTTCAAGGATTGATTTCCAAAACGAGGCTTGACCAAGGCAAACCCCTATCCAATAATCCTACAAAAAAATTCCCTCTCCTTTATGTGTGATTTCCAATTCTATGTTGTATATTTCCTAAGGAGCGAGATTGGAGAAAAGTTGTCAAGTCACTCAAAGTTGTCAAAGTTATCATCAAGCCTTGTAGAAGACCTACAGGTTGAAAATTAGAGATTCGAATCTGGAAACCAATAAAGAAGGATAGAGCATACAAAGAAGAGAAATTTTAGCCTTTAAAGATTCAAAATATCCCAGATGTACTAATTCGCCACTTCTAGCGAATGAGTCCCAGTTCTAGTCATTTTTTAGGATTTTCCAAATTTGGATACCCACTTGGTAGATTCCTATTCTCACACGGTTTTTGAGATTCTGGAATGATTCACCCAACTTGGTGAATGAGTCTTAGTCAGCATTAAAGTTAGATTTTCCAGTGTTCCATATCTCCATCTAGCCATTTCCAGATGCACACATTTTATTTTGTAGTTTTTTGTTTCATTTCAGTCATTTTTCTAGGTCATTTAGTGTTACTTTGCATTCAATTAGGGTTTTACATTTCATCTTTCATTTCATTATCTTTCCAAGTTGAAACTTGTTGGTGAACCCCTTATTAGTCTACTTTCAGCCCCTAGGATAGCCCTATTTCAAGATCTCTTTCTCTTTTGCATTGAGATCTCTAGGGTTATCCTTGAATGGAATAGATTTGAAAGTGGTTTTGATAGCACTTAATCACTTTAATTAATGTCAGCCCCATTTTCAGATGGTTCCATTTTGGTGAACCTGAATTTAGAACATTAAAATTCTGATTTGGAGTGCATTATCATCCTAGATCTTTCGTGCATTAACATTGCATTAGGATTTGTATTGGTTAATTTTCATTAGTGAAAGCTCATATAGCTTGCATTTTCTCATCTCATTTCATTGAAATTCATACAAAATCTGCATTTTCATTTCACATACAGATCATAAAAAGCATAAAATTTAATTAAATTTTTTTTAAATATTGAAAAAAATCTTATGTGGGACTCATTCGCCACCTTGGGTGAATCAATCCCTTTGCATATTTTGTACAACATTTTTTGGCATTCAAATTTCAGGTTCTGAGTTTCTATTTTATTTTATTACCTTTTTGTTTTAGTTTCCATAATTTATGTTATAAGCATTCCATTGTTCTTAGCTTACATTGCATTTGCATTCACCTTTCATTTAGTGGCCCTTGGATGAGTATTTGGTGTCCTATTGCTAATATTGTAGTGAGATGAATTTTGAGACTTATGTCATCCCATGATAGCACAATCATCATGGATCTTGGGTTATCTAGCTCTTTCACTCCTAGTATTGACACTAGTACACTAGGTATGGACCATACCCTTAACAACTCCTTGCCTTCAAGTAGTGTGATGTAGGTTGACACAAGGATTGATAGTGTTCCACAAGAAAACATAATTCAAATCCATGAATACTTAGAAAACCTACAACATTAAGTGAAAAATGACAACATTTCAATTATTGTCATCCCTACTATAGATAACGTTCACCGCATGCTTGAAACTGAAGATGGGCTTGACCTTGTGAAAAAGATAGTTCAAATATTTTGAAAAAACCTTTCCCCAACCAGTATTTGTCCTTTACCAACAATAAATGTCACAAGCCAAGGAGGAACTCAAATTCCCCCTCCCACAACAATTGCCTCAATACCTACCTATACCAATCCTCAAGCCACAACAACAATGCAACAAACTAGTAATGTGATTCCTTCCTTGGGTATTCCCACTAGCATCCCTAGTTCCTATGTGGCATCGTACATCATATCTCCCACCACCTTACCACCTATAAGAATTCCATTCACTTATCCTTCAAACACATACACTCCCTCACAATTTTCACTTCCATCTCATAACACAAGTAATCACCCTCTCATAAATCAACTTTTCCAAACTGTTTCACCCCTTCAAAAGCAAGTTTACACCATCAACCAAAATCAAAATGGACCACCTACATATTATGTCAAAATTATCCCATTGTCCTTGAAGATATTGTGAACACTGATGCCACAAGGTCTAGAGGTGCATAGATTTAAGAAATATGGAGGAAAGAGAGATCCTTCTAACCATGTTAATTACTATACCGCATTGTTTAGTGACTTTGTCCTTGAAAAAAAACTTTTGGTTAAGCTTTTCCCTAGGTCGTTGAAAGATGCTACCTTGGAATGGTTCTCCTCTTTACTAAACAACTGAATTAGTTCACTCAATGAACTTGTTGACGCATTTGTAAACCATTTCCAAGTGCATATGACTCTTAATATAACCTTGGCCAACTTGATGAGATGTAAGCAAAAATAAGAAGAAAATATAAATAACTTTATCTCACACTATCAATCGCTTTATTCCCAAATCGATGCCAAGGTCCTCAACCCTTACCTTCAAAAGATGTTCATAGAAAATTTGCAAATCAAGATTCAAGACAAGATCACCATGATGAAATTCCCATCCTTCATGCACTTTTGTATTTCCCTCCATGATTATCAAAATTCGGTTAATAGTCAAGATACAAAATCCACTTCTAGTTGAAATAAGAAATCTGAGCCCACAAACCAAAACAATTCCCAACCATTCAGAAAATAGAACAAAGGGTTCCTTCAATTTAATCCCTCTCAACAAACAACACAAAATGAAAATAACCAAGTAGTTGCTATTAGAGCCATGATACCCTTTAGCTATGGGAACCTGAAAAGATAATTCACTCCCTTACCCAATACCCATCATAACACAATGTCACAACTTTTACAACAACAAATTATTACCTTGCCTCATGTCAAAACACCTAATCCTAATAATCCTTTACCCTCGAGCTTTAGATAATATGAATATTTCCATTATCACCAACAAAATGGAATGACACGAAACATTGCAAGTGTCTTAAAAATATTGTGCAAGACCTCATTAATTTAGATCATCTTTCCATTGGAGGTGTTAATGATCAAGGAAATACGTTTGTTGCCCCTCCTAACAAAAACTTGCAAATTTTCACCAACCCCATGCCAAAATATAGTATTTAATTTGTCAAAGCCAGCAAAACTACAAAGAATGGTGTGATGAATGTTGACACAGATGATGATAAAAATAATTCTATTCAACATGATGCTATTGATAATGATCCTATGGATGAAATGGCAGGAGTGATATATGTCATTCCTCATTAGGGTCGAACTAATAATCCTCTTTACATTACTTTATCCTCTAAGGATATAATTAAACATGCACCCGATGGTCCTCTTTACATAGCCGATTGTATCTATGGTAAGCCCACTAATGGGATACTAATAGACCCTACCTGTGGAGAGAATGTGATCACTGAGGAATTTTTACTTTTGCATGAGCTCTATCAAGATATATATGATAAATTAAAAACATGGATCAAGACAAACAATGGTTTTTCTTTCCCTGTGATGGGATTGATCAGTCTTCCTTTACAAATAGGATCGAAAACATTAGATATCTCATTCTCCATCATCCCATAGTTGGATCAATTTTGTGTGATGCTAGGCCATCCATGGCTTCACTCCATGAAATTTTTCCCTTCGATTGTGCATAAATTCTTAAATTTTCCCTTTGACAATGAAATTTTCACCATCCATCAAAGTGGCTTTAACAATTTTTCCTACAACAGAAATTTTTCCTTAGATTTATTTTGGCTCAACCCCGTGGAACCTATAAAACCATGAGAAGACTTATTTTTCTTGTCCTATCAAAATTTCAAGGAAAAGAAGACAACGAAACTATCCCTCTGAAACTTATCCCCATCCACAACCGAGCCTACTATCCTTGACGAAACCATGCTTGAATCTAAAGAAATTCCAAACAACCAAGACCAACCTAAGATAGAGCCTTCACCTACCTCCTAAAAATGACCAAGAGACAATGAAAACAACCCTATCACATGCCCTAGAATAAAACAAGTTTACAAAGTCAAAGAGAAAGTTGTTGAACAACCTCTCTTGGTTCCTTCCATTCCTCCCCTTAAGGAAGAAAAGAAACCTATGGTTGATCAACTCGCTCCTACACAAATATAACTTGAAAATAAAAATAAAAGAAACAGAGGTGCTAGAGAGCGTAGGCATAGATATCATGCCCTTGCTCACAAATTACATGAAGAATTAAATAAAGAAAATCAAGATCCAAACTTGACTGAAGCAATGCACGATGACTCTACCCCTACCCCTAAACAAAACAATCCAATACAACAACCACAACAGGAGTTGAATTCTTCCATGGAAATTATCCTTCAACCTCCTGTTGTGATCAACTTAGACGATGATGACAATGTTGCTAAAATTGATGAAGAGGTGCCTAATGAATTGAATACATTGTTTTCCTCTTCCATGAGCTTAGATGACAAATCTCCTACAAAGAGTATTGAACTTGGTATTCATCCTAGTTCAACACTTTCTATTGTCCCTTTGGCTAGTTCTCCACCTTTAGTATACAAGGCACATGATTGGGATGTGGATGACCTCCTAATGGGTTGACTCATCCATTCCTTACTAGTATTTTGCATTATTTCTTTCTTTTTATTTTATTTTGCAAGATTGCATGTGCGTGATGTGATCCCCCATGACGGTTTTTTATGTATCTCTCTCTTTGTGATATTCTTGTATTTGTAACATCATTCTACTCTATGGCATAAATCTTTTACTTTGTTCTTTATATATTTTATTTGTCTCTTGCTTTTTTCTTTTGGGGATGATGCAAGATGTTGAGACATTTATGTCTCTTCCATGTTGACCCAAAATCGTTTCCTTTATCTTTTTCATTATTCTTGTGTTTTCCTTTTTGGGGATGACATAATGCATCGAGACATTCATGTATCTTCCATGTTGACTCAAAATATTTTATTTTCCTTTATCTTTTCATTAATCTTATGTTCTCATTTTTGGGATGATGCAAGGCATTGGGAAATTCATGTCTCTTTCATGTTGACCCAAAAAAAATTCCTTTGTTTTCACTCTAATTGTGTCATTCTTCTAGTTCTGTGTATTTGGGGAATGATGATAGGTTTGATCTCTCTAAAATCATTGTACCAAGAACATACTGACCCCAAATCCATTAATCCCTTATGTATTTGGTGTTTTCATTTTAGGGGAAACCCCTCTCTTTTCGTTTACATGATGCAGCTTTACTTGGAAACATATGACTTGGCATAGGGTTTTCCAGGTTAGCTCTCATGTTTTCTTTATTAGCATCTTTCATTTTCTACTTTAAATTAATTTATCACAACATGATGTTTAGCAATTTATTTAAAGTGGGGGCATATATTAGCATTATTATTTTTCTTTTTTATTTGGCATAGTTCACGATGCAATTTTCTCATTTCATACTACGTGTTTCTCGCTTTGTGGATGATATTAGGTGTGATGTATCTCAAGAGTGTGATCTCTCGTATCGTATTAAATTCCTCTTAGTGGATTGATGTAACATACTACATCCCCTAAGTTGTGAATCTTATATTCCTTGATTGGTCCTCTCTTGGAGACACTAGGCACAATGTTCCCTAAGTTAAAGAGCTCGCATGAACTAAGCAAGACTCTCGTGAATGGTACTTATTTTTAATTTGTAGTTACACAGACACCTTGCATAACACAACTTGCAAATGTAGAGCCATTTTGTTTGAACATGAGCTCCAAGCATACGGAGTTTTTCTTGTCTCGTGAAGCTCAAAAATCATTTTTATGGAACCTTATTAAAGTTATTAGGAGGTATAACTTTGATATGGTTTGAGTGGGAAGCTTGACTAAGGCATGAATTTCCCCATAGCCACTTGTGTGTGTGAGAGAGTGCATACCATCCATGAGTGTATGTCTCACCTTTTTGAACTTCTCAGCCAGCGAATAGCCACGAGTTTCGTTGCCACTGAGTGAGTATGCATTTTTGGACAAACAACCTAGATCTTCTACACATCGTGATGGATAAATCGTTGAAGCTTGATCTGACTCTCTTTTATTTTTACCATTTCTCTCTCTCATCTTTGACAGTGCGTGCTTGTGCTTTGTTGTTGCTCTTCATATCATTTTCATGTGTGTTCTTTCTTGCCTATGTTGGTTTGCCATGGGATCTTGATCCTCGAGACTTGATCACCTTTCTTGATCGTTGTTGTCTCATCTTACTGGAATTGGTACACTCAAACATCTCTTGATGTGTGTTCATCTACTTTAGTGCGAGTTTTCCTTCTACTTTTCTTGCATTGTTTGGGCCCTCCTAGTGAGTTAAGCTTAATATTTCCTTGATTTAGTGTTGCAATGTGATTGACACATTCACATTAGTTCATGGGACCTTGTGAACTAATGGATTGAAATGGTACCTTGCTAAAGTGTTGTGAAGTGTTGTAACACACTTCCAAACTTTCCTAAGGTCTTATCAACCTAATAAACCTCTTTTTAATTAAGATAAACATTAATCTTTCCTTATTTGGAGTGTTGTAAAGTTTTGTAACACACTTCCACACTTTCCTAGGTATTTTATTAATAATTGGACTTTCTTATGCTTTAATTAGCCCTATTTTGTATCCACAAGCCCCGTTTAATGCATATTTTTTAGGATAACCTCATAACTAATCATTAACCAATCATAATTCTAGTGTTTTAGGCTTGAGTGGCCTGTATTTAGTGATTTGGGACTCATTCACCACCTTAGGAGAATTTCTCCCACCCAGATCTTTTAGTCCCGAACCTAGTTTCACACATTTCTAAGCATTTTTAAAAATGGTACCAAAAATTAAGCCTGGTGGGACGCATTCGCCACCTTGGGTGAATGAGTCCCATATGGCCCAAATTAAAAATTGATTCATATTTCTGGTGGGATTTTATTCTCCTAGATCTAGTGTCGGCTTGTAGTGTTGTAATTTTGGGTTTTGTTGCATAATTAAGTATAAATACAAGGTTCGTTCACTCATTTTCATCCTAACACCACAAGAATTCAATTAATCATCCTTATAGAAAATTTGAGTTCACAAGAGAATTCCAGAGCATTGAAGGGAAAATTATCAATCATTTTAGAGCATTCTTCAAGAATCAATCATCATGTCAATGATTTCATGCATCATGTTTGTTATTGTGCTAAAAATTGTGATGTAGATTTTTATGATTCAAGCAACATTACTTCAAGATCTATCACCTTCAAGCAAGAATCAAGATCTACATCCATTATAGCCATCTCAAGAATATTTGTAGCACTTTATTGTAAGGTTTTGGTGAGTTGCAACATTATCATTTGTTCATTCATCATTCTCCACTCATATTTGATTTCATTTGAAGGATTTATTTCCAAAATGGGGTTTGACCGAGGCAAACCCCTATCCACTAACCCTACAAAAAATTTCCCTCTCCTTTGTGTGTGATTTGAAGGTCTAGGTTGCATATTTCCTAAGGAGTAAGATAGGAGAAAAGTTTTCAAGTCACCCAAAGTTGTTAAAGTTGTCATCAAGCCTTGGAGAAGACCTATTGGTTGTAAATTAGAGATTCAGATATGAAAACCAATCAGGAAGGATAGAGAAAGGTAGCTTCTACCTTTGAAGTTTCAAAAAATCCCTATTGGACCGATTCGCCACTTTTGGTGAATGAGTCCTAGAACTCCAGTCAATTTTCAAGATTTTGCATATTTGGATACCCATTTGGCAGATTCATGTTCTTACAAAGTTTGCTAGATTCTAAATTGATTCACCCAACTTGGTGAATAAGTCCTAGTCAGCACTAAAGTTAGATTTTTCAGTGTTCTAGATCTCCATCCATCCATTCCCATATTTCTAGGTGTACACATTCTATTTTACAATTTTCTATTTTATTTCATTCACTTTTCTAGGTCATTTAGTGTTACTTCACATTCAATTAGGGTTTTACATTTCATCTTGCATTTCATTGTCTTTCCAATTCTAAACTTGGCGGTGAACCCCTTATTAGTCTACTTTTAGCCCCTAGGATAGACCTATTGCACAATTTTTTTCTCTTTTTCATTGAGATTTCTAGGGTTATCCTTGAATGGAATAGCTTTGAAGGTGGGTGTAATAGCACTTAATCACCTTAATTAATGTCACCCCCATTTTTAGACGGTTACAATGGCCAATAAGATCATCAATCAGATTATGGAAATTATTTTAGTCATCTCTTATCAGCCTAAAATAAATCCTAATAATTTGGAAGTCTCTATTGCAGCAACCTAGAACCTATTTGATGTTCTAAATTCTCTCAACTCACTCATTCCATTGGATGGGTGTAATACTCCTTGGTTCTCGCTAACCCTATTTGGTTGAATCTTAACTTTGATAGATCTACCAAACCTAAACCAAGTTAGGTGGGTGGCAGTGGGGTTATCCGGGAGCATAAAGGAAATTTAATATTAGCTTATGTAGCCAACTTGGGGGTGTAGTCATCTAGCTTTGCTGAAGTGGCGGGGGCTTTCCACAGAATACAAATTTCCATGCAAATTGGGTTGTCCAACTTAATCGTTGCGGGATATTTTTGAAACATGATTCTCATGGTGATGGGGAAGGCCTCTCCGTGTTGGGCCCTCCAGGACCCCATGTGTTTGGATTGCAATCTTATGATTAATCTTGGAAATTATAGTACTATTCATGTTTTTTGATATGGAAATAAAGTTGCCAACATACTGGAAAATCTTGGAGGCTTCAAACCAAATTTAGTAATATGGGATAATATCCTCAATATCCCTGGTCATGTGTGTGATTTAATTTACCATGATTCTAAAGTACTACCAATTGCAGATTGAGTTGGATATGTTGTGAGTTCTCATTGATATTTCCCACACCTTTCATTTATGGCCAATTAACCCTTTCATTCCACCTTTTTATAAACACTTTAACTAGTGGCTCTAGTTTTTATCTAGTCATTTCTACAGTTTGTGTAGCACTATTCTAAATTTTAAGTTTTTTGCGCTGGGAGGTAATTTGGTTCACGAAGAGCCTACTAGCTATGGCATATGGAAACAAGACAAGGAATTCTAGA
Source organism: Sequoiadendron giganteum (assembly GCA_007115665.2). Taxonomy (NCBI): domain Eukaryota; kingdom Viridiplantae; phylum Streptophyta; class Pinopsida; order Cupressales; family Cupressaceae; genus Sequoiadendron; species Sequoiadendron giganteum. Next base: position 378,100,573 of record CM021100.1, on the reverse strand, counting down.
CCATCCTATAGTGGGGCAAGCTAGGCTCATTTGTGGAAGGGATGTAGGGGCATGACCATAAGATTTTGGTGGTATTGACTAACTCCTGGGTGAATGGAACTGGAAATATTGGTGAGACCTCATTCATGGTGACTACTGAGTTAATTGTGGAGGTAACGAGGGTATCCTTGGAGGGAGTGTGTATCCCTCATAAATCTAAAGGCCACTATCAGAAAGATATAGAAAAATTCTTGAAAGATGGTGAGAAGGTGAATAGACTCCAGAATGGCTTTAATCATGTGTACCTTCCTAGTGTTTGGAGAAATGTTATTGAGGTCCTCAGTGTTTGGAGAAATTTTATTGAGGTCCTCATGAGGAATATTATGCTTGAGGGGAGATTTTTTCACTTTCATGCTCATTTATTTCCAATGCTCAATCACCTTTGGTATAATTTTAAAATTAATTTCATGCCTTTTGTCCTCGCTTGAGTAAATTGTCAAAAAATATTAGGGTAAAAACAAGAATGTACCCATTCACCAGGGTCTTATCTTTCATCTTTGCAAGTACCATTCCATAGTTTTACCATCCCATACCACTATTAGAAAGAACACTTTGATAATTCATGATCCCACCAAATCTCCCACGGACCCCAATCCCTCCATTACCCTTGATGAAACCCCCTACCATTTGATGCAGCTCCCAGGCCTGTGGCAAAGCCCCTCCTAATGAGGATTTCACTCCCTAACCCATCAATTAAATTCCCATGTCGGAACCCACACCTATTACTTTGGATTCGGATGAGTTGAACAACTTGAATGAAGATGTGTTATCGAACCCCACCCCTACCAACTCTCCCATAAAATCCCTAGCCCACGTGGAGGTCTCTGATGTCCCTAACACCCCCCTGTTTTAAACCCTAACCTCCAAAATTCCCCCAAATGTATTAATTTGGAGGGGACCCATACCGAACCAAGAGTGGGTTTTAAATTTAGCACTTCTAGTGACCCCCTCTACAAAAAATCAATGAAATATCAAAGATGATTAATGTCTAAATGATATTGTCAAGTGGTTGCTAGGCCAATTGGTTATAGCCAAAGAGATAATCTAGATGTTGGAAAGAATTTTTTTAGCAATAGGTCTCGTGGCCAAGTGAGGTGAAGGACAAAGCACACAAGGATATGATTACCTCTCTAGCCAAGTCCTTCGATAGGTAGGACAATTGGGAATAGGAGTTGAAAGGGTTGAGAGCCATTGTTGGTAGAAAGGATGATAAAATGAATTTACAAATGGAGATTGAGGCTATTCATAAGAATTAGGCGAAAACCAGTCAATGCCTTAGGGTAATCACTAGATATAGTAAAGAGACCATGGATAACACCACCCTCACCATCCAAATTTTTCAACATGAATTAAGGAAGAAAAAGGGTAAAAGGGTGGTTGATGATGGTAGGGATGATAGTCATGCACTGAAGAAGAAAGGTAAAATGGTTGAAACTTTGACCCAAGATGCCACAATGGATACTTTGACCATTCAGAAAGGCCCCCTGAATTTTAAAGAGAACCTCCAATTCTTGTCTCAGGAATGGAATACTATCAGTGGTCTCAATTTTTTGGGAGACTTGTACGCGTCTTTTGGTCTTATCTCTGTTTTGTGTGTTTTCTTTGTTTCTTTTTGTTGGTCAGACTGTTTAATTTTAAGTTTATGTTTTAATTTTGGTTGGGTGTCTCACTTCTAATGAGCCCCTCATTCACCTCTATGGCTATTTTGTAATGGGTATTGGACCTTCCAGTCTTAATCTAATAAAAACAAATAGGAATTGAAATCATGATTTATTGATTTTTTTAATCCCACCATATACTTACCATGAAATAAATAGGATTACAATGATAATATTTTCTTATAAATATAATTAAACTAATCTAATAAAAAAGAGCTTCCCTTCGGTTTGAAAGTATTTATCTTGTACTAACAAGGCCAACCACAAAAATTTGGATGCTTCTTTGCCCTCTTCTAACCTAAACCCTAAATTTCATATTTCATACCTTCTTCTAGTAGACCTTAAAAACCTACAACACAACATGAACATATATTTTTGTATAAATTTTATTTTTTCTTTAAAATTTATAAATAAATTCTTCTTGTCGTTTTCTAATTTATTGTTATGTGTGAATTAAATGTGATTCAAATTAATTTGAATGAATTCGTAAAAATAATTTTAATAATATTTATAATACATATGCCATGGTCCAAGGTAGAATCTACCTTTTATACAAGCAACATGTCATATACATTGCAATTATCATGTTTCATGACTTTGGGTAGTATTATGTCCATTATGAATTGTATTTAAAGGAAGTAGCCCATTATGATTTATAAAAGAGGTAACTTATGATTTATAATATTTGTGTGAAAACATAACAATTCAATTTTATCTAATTAGCACTTTAACTTTAACAACACTTTTTTAATTTTTTGAAAAATATAAAAACATACAAGAGAAATATTATAATCAATGGTAATATCCCATAACCATCTCTTGTGTCTTTAAAATACCACTAGACCTTAAGAAATTATTGTGGCCAATGACCATTCCCTTTAAGTCTTTAAAAGGGAATTATAATCCCTTCCATTAAAGATTTACTTATATTAAACCAAAAAAAAATCATGTTATAAGGAGCTAGGTCAATTTAATTGACTAGAATTTTTTTGATTAGGGGTAAAAGCAAGTTTTGATAGGGCCTGAAACCCAGTATAAGAAAATCAAGCTGTAATTAAAATAAACCATAAACCACCAGCAAATCCACAACAGCCTCTAACAAATAAACATGGCTACACACGCTGCAATATACAAACAAGCAAGGACCTAAAACCCCAAAGACAACTTGGTTTTAACTAGGACCAGAAGCCCGTTAGATAAACAAGGAACCCACCTACATCTTCCAGGCATCAGCAAACCAACCAGTCATGGATGACACCATAGAGTCGGGAGAGAAAATCTACTTAATGGTGCAAGACACCATCAAACCCCTAACCAAGCGCATCAGCACCTCCAACAACCCTACCTTAATAAGGGAGTTAAAGAGCACCACAAACCACTGAAAAAAAAAAAGTGGATCGAACCAGGAACCCAACTCCAAATCCACCTCAAAAGGAGGGAGCTCCCCTGTATTTGAAAGAATGTAATACCCAACAAGTTCGCAACCGCCTAAAGACTCCATCGCACTCAACCTCCACCTTGATAGAAGAAGCATCCACCTTAAAAGGATAAGCACTTGAGGAAGCTAGAGACGACCACCTCCCCACTCCACCTTCATAGGAGTAGAACCCACCTCCATAGGATCCGAGAAGAAGGCCAACATAGTAACAAAAAAATTCACCATAACACCCTTCAGCAAAACCTAGAAAGAAACCAACACTCGCAAAGAGGAGTCCTCAAAAATAAACCATTGAGCCAAAACAATAATCAATTGAAGGGGCTTAGCACTCAGGGAAAAAGATATAAGAATAAAATACCACCCAGCTTGCATCTTGAAATAAGAAGCCAGAGAAAGAAAAGAAAACTCTAGATGCATAAACACTTTCAACCCAAACAACTTCAGCACACAGGCAACATGGACAATCACTAGCACCAAGCAAAATTGGGTTTGGGATAAAATCTTAGAGAACCACCCAGCCAAGAGAACAAAGATAGAGGAAAAAATGTTGACCACCAAAATAATAAAGTTCTTCACAGTAGTCTCCATGCTAACAAAAACTTGAAAGCCCCACTTCATGAGACATACCAAGCCCAAAACATCCAGAGGCCTCCAAGGGGACTGCAAAAGAAAATCAGTAGAGGGAAAAACCCATCCCACAAGAAAAAAGAACACTCCCAAATAGTCCACCAAAACCCCAAAAGCAGCCAAGGCTTCCACACCAACCCAAAGGAGAGCACCCCAAAACTAAGGTAGCCATAAATCTATGGGACCCAAAAGCACCAAACTAGAAGCGCCCACAAGCACATTCCAAACCGAACACCAGAAAGCATGATCTCTTGAGAATCAAAATAGGAGGAGGAAGTCGCCAAGAGAAACCACACACAATCCATGGAATACGGACCCCTCAACCAGACATAAAATGATAGGGGAAAGTAGAACCAGATCCAAAGGAATGTCATCCAAGCAGGCCAAGAGAACATAAGCACAGCCAAGGAGCCATCAGTAGACCCTTTAGCACCACAAGCCACAGAAGAAAATGAATCTCCTACACCACTCCCAAACCCATCCAAGAGAAAAACCCCAAATAGAAAGGGGAAATAAAATAGAGAACGGGCCAAAGCAGCCCCCATGAAGGAAAGAGAAACCAACTTCACATCCTGCCAAGCAAAAGAGGGGCACAAATGAAGAAACTCATCACACCCACCAGCCATAGCCTACTGCAAACTAGGTAGAGGTAGCTCCTTGAAATACCTCAAAGTCAAAAACCAAAGTTCAAGGAAAAGAAGACAGCGAAACTATCCCTCCAAAACTTATCCCCATCCACAACCGAGCCTACTATCCTTGACGAAACCATGCTTGAATCTAAAGAAAATCCAAACAACCAAGACCAACCTAAGATAGAGCCTTCACCTACCTCCTACAAATGACCAAGAGACAATGAAAACAACCCTATCACATGCCCTAGAATAAAAAAGGGTTACAAAGTCAAAGAGAAAGTGGTTGAACAACCTCTCTTGGTTCCTTCCATTCCTCCCCTTAAGGAAGAAAATAAACTTATGGTTGATCAACTCACTCCTACATAAATACAACTTGAAAATAAAAATAAAAGAAACAGAGGTGCTAGAGAGCGTAGGCATAGATATCATGCCCTTGCTCACAAATTACATGAAGAATTAAACAAAGAAAATCAAGATCCAAACTTGACTAAAGCAATGCACGATGACTCTACCCCTACCCCAAAACAAAATAATCCAATACAAAAACCACAACATGAGTTGAATTCTTCCATGGACATTATCCTTCAACGTCCTCTTGTGATCAACTTAGAAGATGATGACAACATTGCTAAAATTGATGACAAGGTCCATAATGAATTGAATACATTGTTTTCCTCTTCCATGAACTTAGATGACAAATATCCTACATATATTATTAAACTTGGTATTGATCCTAGTTCGGCACTTGCTATATTCCCTTTGGCTAGTTCTCCACCTTCAGTATACAAGGAACATGACTGGGATGTGGATGACCTGCTAATAGGTTTACTCGTGCATTCCTTACTAGTCATTTGCATTATTTCTTTATTTTTATTTTATTTTGCATGATTGCATGTGTTTGATGTGATCCCCGATGACATTTTTTTTGATGTATCTCTCTCTTTGTGACATTCTTGTATTTGTACCTTCATTCTTCTCTATGGCGTAAATATTTTACTTTGTTCTTTATATATTTTATTTGTGTCTTGTATTTTTCTTTTGGGGATTATGCAAGATAACGAGACATATATGTCTCTTCCATGTTGACCCAAAAGATTTTCCTTCATCTTTTTCATTTTTCTTGTGTTTTCGTTTTGGGGATGCCATAATACATCGAGACATTTATGTCTCTTCCATGTTGAATCAAAATATTTTATTTGCCTTTATCTTTTCATTTATTTTGTGTTTTCCTTTTGGGGATGATGCAAGGCATTGGGAAATTCATGTCTCTTTCATGTTGACCCAAAGAAAATTCCTTTGTTTTCGCTCTATTTGTGTCATTCTTCCAGTTCTGTGTATTTGGGGAATGATGACAATTTTGATCTCTCTAAAAGCATTGTAGCAAGAACATATTGACCCCAAATCCATAAATCCCTTATGTATTTGGTGTTTTCATTTTGGGGGAAACCCTTCTCTTTTATTTTACATGATGCAACTTTACTTGGAAACATATTACTTGGCATAGAGTTTTCCAAGTTATCTCTCATGTCTTCTTTATTAGCATCTTCCATTTTCTAATTTAAAGTAATTTCTCACAACATGGTTTTTAGTAATTTCTTTAAAGTGGGGGCATACATTAGCATTATTCTTTTTCATTTTTTTTTCATGGTTCATTGTGCAATTTTCTTATTTCATACGATGTATTTCTCACTTTGTTGATGATATTAGGTGTGATGTATCTCAAGAGAGTGATCTCTCTTAGAATATTACATTCCTCTTAGTGGCTTGATGTGATAGACTACATCCCCTAAGTTTTTGAATCTTCTATTCTTTGATTGGTCCTCTCTTGGAGACATTAGGCACAATGTTCCCTAAGTTAAAGAGATCGCATGAACTAAGATGACTCTCGTGATCATTCCTTATTTTTAATTTGTAGTTACACAGACACCTTTCATAACACAACTTTCATTCTTGTATCTAGCCATTTTTTTTTATTATGAGCTCCAAGAATACGAGGTTTTTCTTGTTTCATGAAGCTCGAAAATCATTTTTATGGCACCTTATTAAAGTTATTAGGAGGTATAAATTTGGTATGGTTTGAGTGGGAAGTCTGACCGATGCATGAATTTCCCCATATCCACTTGTGTGTATGTGTGAGTGCATACCATCCATGAGTGTATGTCTCACCTTTTTGGACTTCTCAGCCAGTGGACAACCAAGAGTTTCATTGGCACTGAGTCAGTATGCATTTTTGGACAAACAACCTAGATCTGATCCACATCGTGATGGACAAATGGTTGAAGCTTGATCTGAATCTCTTTTATTTTTACCTTTTCTCTCTCTCATCTTTGACAGTGCATGCTTGTGCTTTATTGTTACTCTTCATATCATTTTCATGTGTGCTCTTTTGTGCCCATGTTGGTTTACCATGGGATCTCGATCTTGGGGGCTTGATCACCCCTCTTGATTTTTATTGTCTCATCTTACTAGAATTGGTACGCTCAAACACCTCTTGATGTGTGTTCATCTACTTTAGTGTGAGTTTTCCTTCTACTTTTCCTACCTTGTTTGGGCCCTCCTTGTGTGTTAACATTAATGTTGCCTTGATTTAGTTTTGTAATGTGATTGACACATTCACATTAGGTCTTGGGACCTTTTGAACTAATGGATTTAAATGTTACCTTGCTAAAGTGTTGTGAAGTGTTGTAACACACTTCCACACTTTTCTAAGGTTTTATCAACCTAATAAACCTCTTTTTAATTAAGATAAACACTAATCTTGACTTATTTGGTTGTAAAGTTTTGTAACACACTTTCATAGTTTCCTAGGTTTTTCATTAATAATTAGGCTTTCTTATGCTTTAATTAGCCCTATTTTGTATCTGCAAGCCCCATTTAATGAATATTTTTTTAGGATAACCATGAAACCAATCATTAACTAATCCTAATTCAGGTCTTTCAAGCTTGAGTGACCTGTATTAGTGATTTGGGACTCATTCACCACCTTGGGCGAATGGGTTCCACCTAGATCTTTTGGTCCCAAACCTGGTTTCACAGATTTCTAAGAATTTTTATAAATGATCCCAAAAAATAGGCCTAGTGGGACTCATTTTCCACCTTGGGTGAATGAGTCCCATATGGCCCAAAATAAAAATTTATTCAAATTTCTGGTGGGATTTTATTCTCCTAGATTTGATGCTAGCTTGTACTGTTGTAATTTTGGGAATTATTGCATAATTAAGTATAAATACAAGGTTTTTTCTCTCATTTTTATCCTAACACCTTAAGCATTGAAGTATTCATCCTTATAGAAAGTTTGAGTTCACAAGAGAATTCAAGAGCATTCAAGGGAAAATTATCAAGAATTTTAGAGCATTCTTCAAGCATCAATCATCATGTCAAGGATTTCATGTATCATGTTTTTTATTGTGCTAACAATTGTGATGTAGAGTCTTATGATTCAAGCAAGCATTACATTCAAGATCTATCACCTTCAAGAAAGAATCAAGATCTACATCCATTACAGCCATCTCAAGCATATTTGTAGCACTTTATTGTAAGGGTTTGGTGAGTTGCAACATTATCATTTGTTCATTCATCATTCTCCACTCATATTTCATTTCATTTCAAGGAGTGATTTCCAAAATGGGGTTATACCAAGGCAAACCCCTATCCACTAACCCAACAAAAATTTTCCCTCTCCTTTGTGTGTGATTTGCAGGTCTAGGTTGCAAATTTCCGAAGGATCAAGATAGGATAAAAGTTTTCAACTCACCCAAAGTTGTTAAAGTTGTTATCAAGCCTTGGAGAAGACCTATAGGTTGTAAATGAGAGTTTCGGATCCGAAAACCAATCAGGAAGGATAGAGAAGATAGAGAAGAGTAGGTTTTTCCTTTGAAGTTTCAAAAAATCCCTATTGGATTGATTCACCACTTTTGGAAAATGAGTCCTGGAACTCCAGTCAATTTTCAAGATTTCGCATATTTGGATACCCATTTGGTAGATTCATGTTCTGCAAAGTTTTCTAGATTCTGAACTGATTCGCCCAGCATGGCGAATGAGTCCTAGTCAACATTGAAGTTAGATTTTCCAGTGTTCCAGATCTCCATCCATCCATTTCCATATTTCTAGGTGCACACATTCTATTTTACGATTTTCTATTTTATTTCATTCACTTTTATAGGTCATTTAGTGTTACTTCACATTGAATTAGGGTTTTACATTTCATCTTGCATTTCATTTTCTTTCAAATTCTAAACTTGGTGGTGAACCCCTTTCTAGGTTGGAAGCCTACACGATCAACAACCTAGTGGAAGTATAATTTGTGCCTAGTGTTGAAATTCATCACATTTGCATTTTGCAAAATTTCTATTGGTTGTTAAGTAAATTGTTTTTATAGAAGTTTTGTTGTAGGGTTAATCTACATTGTAGGGAGATATGGATGAGAGATAAAAATTTGTAGTAAGAATGTCTTCTGAAATCCTAACGAGCATTGGGTGAGTCACACCATTTTGCTTGTAAAGTGTTGTCAAGAAAATGGAATTTTATGTTTTGGTCACTGACCAACGCCTTAAGCGAATTATGAAGAAGTATGATACCCTCATCCTTTCCGCGGTGAAGATTATTTTGGGGAAGAGATTTCTGGAAGATGATGAGTCATATAGGGTAGATGCTAATATAACCTCCCTCGTCTTAGTGGTAATTCTAGAAATAAGGTTGGGAAAGCATGAGGTCAATATATTTATAAAAAGGCTCTTTTATGTATATTTTTTGGTGGGCATGGAAGAAACACTCTATGTGGCTTCCCCAAGAATGAGAATTCCACAACCGCGGGATTTGAGACTGCTTTATGTGTCAGGTGAGGTAATAAAGTATTGTCCCTTCCTGTTGGATTTGAAGGGAATGTTTTTGGTCACTCAAAGGGGGCTAGCGGTAGTTGGGGTGGACTACCTACTACGGGTGCTAAAGCTTCCTCCATCCCAACATGGGCGTTGGGTCCCGAACTTCAGAGACTTTACTCACACAAATGATTTCCTGGATACAGATGGGTTTGATGTGGCATCTGGTTAATGGGTGTATTTTTTGGAGGTGGTGAGTTTTGGTTTTTTATAGTGGTTCTCTAGTATGTAACTGTGTCTCAGTGGAAAATTTTATAGTATATGTTTTTATGTTTATAGGAAATTCTATTTAGGTGGTTTCAATTCAAGTAGGAAAGATTCTTTGTCCCTGTGTGGACATTTTGGAAATCAAGTTGCTTAGGGGTGGTTGTATTCTATTAGTTCTAGGATGGGTTGCTTTGGTCTAGAATACCAGTTAGACTTCTTGAAGTTTCTATTTTGGGTTTGGTAATGGTGTACAATAAATCTATCGCCTAGGGGGCTATCAATGCAATACTTTTTTTGAAAAATCAATATAAATCCTTTCTTAGGTATCAAAAAAATTGATTCAATTTGATTTAAATGAATTCATAAAACTAATTTTAATAATATTTATAATACATATGTCATGGTTCAAGGTACAACCTACCTTTTATACAAGCAACATGTCATGTACATGGGAACTATCATGTTTCATGACTTTGGGTAGTATTATGTCCATTATGAATTGTATTTAAAGGAAGTAGCACATTATGATTTATAAAAGGAGAAATTTATGATTTATGATATTTTTGTGAAAACATAACAATTGAGTTTTATATAATTAGTACTTTAACTTTGACAACACTTTTTAAATTTTTGAAAAATATGAAAAACATACAAGAGAAATATTATAAGCAATGGTTATATTCCATAACCATCTCTTATGTCTTTAAAATAACACTAGGCCTTAAAGAAGTTATTGTGGCCAACGACCATTCCCTTTAAGTCTTTAGAAGGGAATGATAATCTCTTCCACTAAAAAGATGTTTTTATTAAACCCAAAAAAAATCATGTTATAATTTGCTAGGTCAATTTAATTGACTAGAATTGTTTCACCTAATGATGTTACTAAATGATCTCATCATATTCAAGTCATGGTCATAATATGGGGCTCTACACAATCCCTTCATCATCTTCATTGATGTCACAATATATGCCTCTGCCAGAACCTACCACCATCATCAATTATTAGATTGATTCATAATTTACTCAATTTAATTGCTAGGGTTATTTAGAAGATCGGTTTTGAAGGTGAAAATGTCACCTTCAAAATAAGAGATGAGAATACGAAAATTTGTATCTATTTCTCAACTTTAATGAGAAGAAGACTTTCGGTTTTAATTTTGGGAACTAGATTTTTTTGAGTTTTTGTAAGTACAAGAAAGGAGAAAGCTAGAGTTGAGGAGAGGAAGTTGGAAAAAGAGTGGTTTATAGAGATGCACCAAACTTCTTCAAACATTGTAGATTGGTCAAGTTAGGCTCCTTGCCTAATTTTCTTAATTTTTTAATTGTGCACGCATGTGTTTGGTTGTACTTATATGTTGTTTTATTGGTTTAAATGTTGTATTTGGTTGTATTTACATGGTTTTTATTGTTAATATTATTTGTAAGATGTTTTTTTTTTAGGGAAGGTTGGATTAGGCTCTCCCAAATTGGTGAGAGCACTTCATGTATGGGATTTGAGTGAGGGATAAGTCAATGTTGGGGAAAATTTTATAGGTAAAAGTACCCATATGATTGATATATTTTCATAAATATGTATTGTGGAAGTTGTGATATGTGTTTGAACTTTGTGGAGGTCATAAGTGGTGTATTTTTGGAGATATGGTTGTCATTGTATGCATTTATCTTGCTATTATTTTTACCATGAGATGGTTTCCCCACTCCCCCTTTATGAGGTTCTTGAAATAACCCTTGTTTATATACTTTCTTAGGATTATTGTGCAACTATGATGTGTGATTTGTTTTGAGAATAATGTAATTTTTGTGTTGTAGTTGTAAATTTGGTGTCAATGTTTCACCTACTCACCATGTGTTTTCCCCACGTTCAAGGGTGGACTACATGGTGGTCTTGAGGATGGGAAGCAATCTCCCATTGTCCTATGAAAAATGTTTCCTCCTTGATGTTTATGTGTAGATTTGTCATGTTGTTGGAGAAATCTAACTATATTAGAAGATTTGCATTATTTTTTCTTGTCATATTTTTCACTATTCAAGTTGGAGACCATTTATTTTAATGTATAAATAATGTTGTAACAAATCTATATCCAGGATAAGTAATTGATGTGGTTATTAAGAAATATAGAAATGTTACTTGTAGTTGGTTTGAGAAATATTTTGGTAAATAATGTTGTAAAAAACTAAATAAAAAATTCCTCATGAAATTAATTTCAAATATTGAGAAGGATGCAAAATTTATTACTGTTATAAATCATTCATGGAATTTGAACGTATTATACCTACTAGTAGATTATTTGGAAATAGAACAATTGCAATTTCTCTAAAATACCTTTATAACATAAATGTTAATGCATGAAAATAGCACTCACTACTTCTTTGTTAGAATTTTTGTGGCCAAAAACGAAAGAAAAAGAATAAGGGTCCATGAACTTAGATGAAACAAATTGCTACTAGGTAAAAGTACTAAAATAGGTTATCAACACAAAATATTAGGTTGATTACTATGTCAAGGAAAAATAGTAAAATTTATTAAAAAATATGATGCACTAGATAAAAGAATCTATATCAAGATGGTATTTTTTTTTTCCATTTTACATAAATAGATAATATGAAAGTTGGTGTCGAATGGTAATAACTATGTTTTAATAGGCAGACATGTTAATATTTATTTAAAAATATATTTATCAAAACTGGAAAAAAAATGTATCCATGCACTAAAGTTTAAATTGTAAATACATACTTAAAAATTGAAGGAAAAAAATAAAAATTACTATTTAAATATTGACGTCACATGTAGCTTCATTTTGCAACATTTTTTAGTAACTAAATTATAGTGTCAATTTATAAAAAACTATATTGAAATTAATTTTTTAATTTTTTTTAAATACAGGCATAAAATATACTAAAAATAAATATTTTAACCTTTAAAAAGTTTCACACAGCTTTGTACTTTTACCCTATTACTAAAATTAACCATATTTCAATAACAAAAATGAAGGGAGGTTCTTGTTGTTTTCTCAAATAACTACTATAAAATGTGACACGTTCTCAAAAGTAACGTACTCTGAGATGAATTTTAATCATCATGTCCTTTTTCTTTCATAGATTCATATCTAGTTGTATTATGAATATTTCCCTACAATCTCGACATTACCTCTTACTAATGGTAAGTGAAATGGAACATTGTCTCTAGTGTCAATTATTTATTTTAAGTATAAAAAAATTGAACCATAGAGAAATATGTAAAAATACACTATCCAATATGATCTACATATTGAATTTATCCATATTACCTTTCTCGGGGAATGTCAACTCACCCTATCGAGAGTATTGGTCAAACGTGCATGACCCAATATCGATAGATATAGTGCCCTGCTCCTTCACATTCATTATTATTAAGACCATACCCCACCAAAAATCTATTAGGATGAATTAGGGTATATCATCCGTATGTAGGATTTCCAACACTATCAATTAGATCAGGTAGAGGATCAAAGATACAAATGAGATTCACTTCTATGGTATTTCTAATTTTAAGAAAAATATTAAATATAGAACACAATATAGTTGTTAAATAACACACAATATATGTGCCTAGGAATTTTCCATCTGTACATGTCTCTGGAATGGATTCAACATCATAAAGATGAGAATAAAGAAAAAAAAAGGGTAAAATAACATCCAATCAGATTGTCAATGCTAGTCTATGGGATAGCTTGACATATGGCTAATGTTGTCAAAAGAGGAAAAATAAATATAATACAGTAAAAATAAATGCATGGATGCTTGTGAGATGATTTTTTGTCCTCTAGGTAGGCAACCATTGAGAAATCGTGTTGCTTTCCCCTAAATATTTATATACATGTTTTAAAAGATAAAGGACTATAAAGAGAACCATGGTTCGCCTATAAGGATTAGCTTCAACAAAAATAAGATATGTCAACCATTATAGTTCATACAACTTGCATAAACTTCCAGTGCATAATTTCTCAAGGGATCTTTGAAACCTATAAAACCGTGCACAAATACCTCTCCACAAATTTAACAAAATGACTCAATGGGAGAAATCGGCAACCTCCAAAACCCATGAAGGAAAAGCTAGAAACAAAAAAAAAAACAAAGAAATACATGTATATCACTGAACTAAATATTTTCCCAATTAGTTTATGCACCACTTTCAATCCATGCGTGATAAATGAGTGTCACCTTCATGGAATTCATGTTGCATAGCAAAGAGAAGTAGATGGATTTTTTTTAGGTTACATTTTTAGGGTTTTATCTAAGTCTCTTTGCAGTGGCCTCTCCCTGATTTGTGATTTAAAATTAATTTTATATTTTATTTTATTTCATTATCCATGTCATTCCTAGGGGATGCGAGTTTCCATATAATGTTGCTAATAATATTGGGGTGGGTGTATTTCTAGAAAGGGTGGTTATGAGTATCTCTAATTATTTTTTCCTTGAGCATGACACTTCTAGAAATGGAGACACGCTAATATGAGTGCATTAATAATTTCTATTTTAATTTCTTTAAAACATATGTTTTTCCAAAAACATTAAAATAATGTTAAACAATATTAGTTCAAACTTCAGAGATTGGGTTTTGAAGGAATCAATAGTTGAGTCCTTGATGAAACTCTTGTAATTTCATCTTATAAACTATACCAAGTGCTAAGCAAGAGAGAATTATTCGAACTTAACCATGTTGATTAATATAATTGGAGGGTTAGTATCTATCATTAATGTGAATCTTATTAAAGTGATGAAATTTAGTCATAAGAAAATTTATACCTAACCATAATTTTTATGTAAGATAAATTCAATCAGAGCATTGTTGATAATCCATATAGCTTATTAGTTAGTGAGTTAATAAAAATTTATCTTATTCATCCCCACCTAAGATTTTGAAAATTTGATTAATGGTCTTTAAATTAGAACCTTTAGAAGCCAATCCTAAAGGAGATAAAATAATAATAATAACCAAATTAGTAAGGTTACATTTTTTATTAAAGGTAAAACAAGTTTTGATGGGACCTCGAAACACAATACAAAAAGGCTTTACAAGGACTTGAAACCTGAACAAAGAGAGCGCTACCTAAACAAAAAGACACATACCAACAGTGGCCAAGAAAATAGCAACCATAAAGAGAAAAACAAGTCTACACAAGTTTAAAAAAATAGGTTTTGAAGGGCCTTAAATCCTTTTACAAATGGGTTTTGACAGGGACCTTAAACACTTAGATACACTTAAGCATTGCTTGAATCAGCCAAGCGTCAACAAACCAACCGCTTAGAAAATCCAAATCCAAGCCCAAGAACATAGAAACACTCAAGAAAGACACCATTGAGCCAAGAGAGACAAATATCTTAATGGTGTAGATTATCATCAAACCCCACACAATTAAAATATGCAAAACATCAAATTCTATGTGCCACCAATTCATACACAAGGCATTACCAAACCAACTGCTCAGAACATCCAAATCTAAGCCCAAGAACATAGAAACACTTAGGGAAGACACCACTAAGCCAAGAGAGAAAAATATCTTAATGTTATATATCACCATCAAACCCCCTACAATTAAAATCTATAAAATAGCACCTTCTATGCAACACTAATCCACATGCATAGCATCAGCTTCCTTGTGGCACCATTCCACCTTATCAACCGACCAAACCTCCACCTATAAAGGAGAGGACTCCCCTCTATAGGAGAGGATGAAGTTAAACCCCTTACCACCAAAGCCACAACTATCCAACCCAAACAAACTCTACCTCAATAGTAACCAAAATAAGGAAGGAGATCTCCATGCCAACCCAACAACATCCATCTCCACCTCAATAGAAGATGATTCCACCTCAAGAGAAAAAATCTCCCCCTCAATAGGATACACTAGTTGAGAAACCCAAAGGAAAGTAACTTAAGAAGAAAGGGATAACCCAACATCCCTTAGCATCACAAGAATCAGGTATCAGTAGGAAGAAGCAGAAAAGCACAACAATCAGCTCACAAAACTGGGTTCAAAGAAAGGAAAATAAGCATATCCCAACCATCACTAAGCTAGTACCAATCATAACATAGATCATTAACTGAAAAATGCAAAAAGTCTTTTGCAAATAAACAATAATTCCCCCTTTTTTCCTCATAAACTTCACAACCACGAATGAGGCCACAACAACTTCCATAAACCATAGAGAATACTAGGTTAATAGAGAACCCAACAACTAGTCATTGGAAAAGTACTCGAAATACAATAGCCTACAATCTACAAAATGTTGCAGAGAGAGCCCAAAAGGGAAAGGGGAAATAGTGCAGAGAAGAGTCAAAGAAAAATCCAGAACAAGAAGCATACTATTCACCCCAACATGTCGGTCAAAGATAAAAATAGACTGTTCCAATGACAAAACCCCCACAAGGGACCCAAAGCACACACCAAATAGGCTTTCTCACAACCCAAAGGTAGCCCAAGCAACCAACAGAACAAAAGGAAGAAAACTAGCAGCACCAACACAACCAACCACACCCCAGCACCATACAGAATCCAATAGCTAGCTAGCAACAAAGCAATAGAAACCCCATAGCCTATCATCTATGACAGCCAATAGAGAGATCCTAGGGGGCAAGGGGGAACAAATCAAAGAAAAATTAGTGAAAAGGACAACATAAGAAGCACCCCATCCACCCCAACACACCTTTTAGAGATAAAGATAGACCATTCCACCAAAAAACCCCCGTGAAGGGCCCAAAGAACCCACCAACAAGGCTAACTTGCAGCCCAAAAGAAGCACACACAACCAACAAAACATGAGGAAGCCAAACAACAAACCCACCCAAGGAACTATTCGCAACCCAACAACACAGAAAACACAAAATTCAACCAATGATAAAGCAGTTGAGACCCATAAGCCAACAAGTTGCAATGAGTAATAGAAAAAAGCCCAAGAGGACAAGGGGAAACGATTCAGAGAAAAGTCAGGGACCAGGCAAAAACAAGAAGCACACCATCTACCCAACACACCAATCAAAACTAAATATAGACCTAACCACTGACAAAACCCTTGCAAGGAGTCCAAATCACACACTAACAAGGCTTTCCCACAAACCAAAAGCAGCAGAAGTGACCAACAAAAAGGAGAGAAGCAAACCACTAGCATCATCCATGCAACCAATCGCAACCTAGAAACTCAACTGCTTGCAAATGGTAAAACATTCAAAAACTAGAAGCCATCCATTTGCATCATCATCATTTAGAGTAGACTCTTTAGCTCTCTCTCCCTCCAAATAATTTAAACCCCCACTCCCACTACTCTTCCCACTCTCCTTTCCTACACCATTTTACCCCTAAGGCCTTAATTAAAAAATTTATGACATTAAGGGTATGAGTCTTTGGTTGTTGGCTCTACAAGTAAGAAGCCCCGCCATTTCACCAAAGGGTCTCCCCTTAACACCATGGAAAATTATTCTCAATTGTTGATGCAGTAGGCAAAGACCCCACAGGGTTTGAACCTTGGTTTTTGGCCCTACAAAAAATAAGCAATTATTTAAGGTTACATTAAATTCATAAAGTTAAATTATTAAATTGTAGGAGAGAGAGAGAGAGAGAGAGATTACAAACTTATCTCCATTGAACAATAAATCATTAAAAGGTTAGTATTAATCTTTAATACGATTATTGTTTTGATTTGATTAAAATGGGAAGGGCACGTACCCATTATTGTTTTGATTTGATTAATACGATTATTGTTAAAATTTTAATGCTCATCAATAACTTGTTAAATAAAATAAATAGTCAATGAGGAGAATAAGTTTGATTTTCATCCTTTTCTTTAAACATTCTTTAGTTCAATGTTAGGAATATTTATGCTTTTTATTAATCTAATTGTTAAATGATTATTTGTTAAAGAAATTAAGTTGAATGGCTTGGTTATAATAGGGCATGGGTTTAGTATTAAGGACTTGATCTTCATCTTTTCACATAGAGGCTCCCTTTCAAAAAACATTATTTTTCTTATGTCCACATGTTTAAATTTGGGCATGAAAAAATGATTATCTCCCAATGTCCATAACAAGGTGGTCCCATGAATCTAGAAAAAACATAGAAAATTCATACATTCATCCTCCATTTTCATTCCCACGGAGTACAACTAGGTAACTACCATATTGAAGGCATTTATATTTTTAACCACAAACCCACCATCCTCCATTTTGATATACTTATTTTTCAAGAAATTATCATTAGCCAAGGATTTATCTTGATAAATCTCTCCAATATTCTTCCAAATTTTTGCTATCTTATTCTCTTCATGCACATTTATCAACACTAAATAAACCAAAACGGGTCTAATAAGACCTTTTTTCTTTTATGTCTATCTCATCCCAATAGTTGTGTAATGTATCTATAGGTTTGGATTCAAATTCTACAATCCATAGATCTTGGTCTATGAGTACATCCTCCATATTAAGCTTCTTCAACTCAAATCTTGTGTATGAAAACTTTTTCATCTCTATCTTTGACATTATTGTCATATTTTCTTGCAATAAGATCAAAATCAACTCCGTGCAAGATCCCACTCAAATAAAGATTATTTAGTAATCATCGAGACCTTAAGAATATTATTTTTCTTTTATTTAAGTCCTTATCCTTTTTCTTTCTTATGTATCACTCTTATCCTTTATGGATAAAGTTGTTGTAACTCTTGTTTAAGGATTATTTCACTCCTTTGCAATTATTGAATATCTTGGTAATCATTTTTTGTTGATTGTTTTATATGGTATCAAAGAATAGGTCACACCTTAATATTAGTGAACACATGAAATTCTACAAATTGTTGTAGTGAAAACTCACACACATGACACAAAAGAACCAAAAATTTGCAACTATTTTTGGTAAAAATTATGCCTACTTTTTTTTCCAAAATAGTGTGCAAGGTTTTTTTGTTCAAAACACACTTTTTTAAAAAACATTACAACCTAATTCAAAAAACACATGATAGCTAGGGTTTTCTAAATTCACATGGCTAGTTTTCTATTAAAAATTAAGCAAATCATATGTTTTAGTGATCGAAAGATTTCCATGACAAGGATTTTGCAATTGGAAGTCTTTTTTAGCGACTATTTTACAAAAATCTTGAGTTTTGTGGGATTTTTGTCTTTTATTTCCTGACATTATTTAAAATAAATTTAAAAATTATATTAAAAAACATGGGTAACGAGGGATTGTAAACCTTATTATTGGAATTTTTTTTATGATTCAAGTTACAAAATCATATTTTTTGGGTAGAATTTTTTAAATTCTTATAAAAAATTATCTTCCTTTAAAGTGGTTAGGATTTTTCACCAAATTTTTTCAGTCTTGATGATTATTTTGTGGAAGGAAACATAGTTTCATTACCCAAAATCATGTTGGAAGGAAACCAAAGTTTTTTCTGCAAAGAATTACAACATATGGAAGTAGCACATTCTCACAAATTTTTAGTACAAATGTCTTGATAAGATTGTCTTACATCGACACCTAACCAATAGCTACAAGTAAAAACCGAGAAAACTTTGACAAGTGTGATAGAGAATTTTTCATGCCAATAAAATTAAAGTCAAAAATAAAATGCTTGTGAAGGTTCAAATAGGCATGTCCTCTATGGAAATTTAGAATCGCCTACAAGATCTGCACAAGATGTCAATAAAGGTAGGGTCTTCTTCCTAAAAATATAATTTTATCAACAATAATGGATGAGAAGATGTCTTTGCATGAGAATTCATTGAAGATCAAAGGAATTTTTGATTAATTGTCAACCATAGGTCGCAAGATGGAATAATATATGTTTATTACACTAAAAATATTATCATGATCCTATGAACATTTTATTCAGACACTTATTATCACATATACCAATGTTGACCTAAAGTTTGATGTGTTGTGCAATAAGCTCTTATAGAAAGAAATATTGAAGAAATAATTTGGCAACAATAGTGATACACAAATTGTGGAATAGTTATTTGTATCTAAGAAAAAGAGCAAAGGAAAATTGCCTCTAAAGAAATGAAAAGGCACTAATGAGAATACTTCAAAGAATATAAAAAAATATCACATGTCATTATTGTGGTAATATGGGTCATATGAAGAAGCACTGAAAAAAGATATTGATTGAACCAAAATCCAACTAGGGAGGGCCTCCACCAAATTCTCATGTCATGGAGAATTCTCAAAAGGAGTTAGCCTTCTATGCTTGCATGGATAAATGACCAACTGATCAATAAAATAATCTTCTATGTAGTACATAGTTTCTAAATCATCTTGACATTTCATCCTATTATGGCGTAAAATTACACCTAGTGCAATTTCTTATAATATTGCCTCACTTTAGCCTTATAAACCTGAAAATTAAAAAATCCACCACCTTTGCCTTGCCTTTCACATGTTCCTTTATCTCTTTTCATTAGTAAGGGATTTTTTGTTGTGGATTCACGTGTGTCACACAGACGTCTTCATGTCATGTTGGCATCCTGATAGGATTCTCGAGTCAGTGGAAGTTGGAGGCGTTACATTCTCTGCCACCCCACAAATTGTAACACCCCCTACAAACCTTGAATGCTCAAAAATGTCCTCTTTCCTCCTAAAGGCCATTTTAAACTTGATTTTATCCATTTTATCAACTCTCTCTCTCTCAACTCATTCACTTCTATTCACTCAACCTTAATTCTTGTTCTCCTCATTCTACATTCCACACCATTTTTTCTTCTACACTATTATCTAATGTAAGTTTTCAGGCTTCATAGTAATGGTGTGATTACCTTTCTCTCTTCCTCTCTCATGGCTTCTCCAAGCACGTAAAAACTAGGGTAACAATTTTTTTTTTCTTGTTTATAGAATAGAATTTAGATTGTCTTTGTATTCCATAAGATGTGTCTATTTCCATTTCTTTATCATTTTCTCTATATTGTGGTCTATCGATGGTCTATGGAGGTAGAAACACCAAAACGAGGTTTTGACTAAGGAAAACTCCAAAACAAAGCCACAACACTTCTTCGTTATCGTGTGTGTAGGTACACTTTGTTCATGAGGAGCTTGTGGGAGGATGTACCTTCTATAAGTTAAATTTCTTCTCCTTTTCTCTTATCATTTTGTAATTAGATAGTTCATATTTCAAGTTAAAGTATTCTTCTTTTTATCTTCTTTAATTTCATGCATTTCTTCATTCACTATTAAATTGTTAAATTAAAACTCTCAGGTTGTTAACACGCCCTGTGAGTTTTGTTCTTATCCCATACGAGATTCCAACATGCCTTTGAGAGGATAGCACAACACATTGTCATCTGAGTGATGTGCTAGCATCCTCTATATGACATCTAGTCCACTTACAGTCTAAGACCTTTGTGCTTTGTTCACCCTTTCCCAAAAACCTCCATCAAAAAACATAAAAAGAAGAGCATGGCTTGGCCTTCCTTTTTAGCCTATTTAGTCTTGAGGTAGTTGATTGCAATTCGCTCCCTTTAGGATCTTATGTGTCCTAGAGACTTGGGAGTAGTGAATCCCCTACTCTACACACCCACAAGAAATATTGGTTCACAAAGTACATAGCTTGCTCAGATCTAGTGATCTACAATGATGGTGAGTACATTGATGTTGGTAGAGGCAATGTTCAAATCTTGAGGGAAATTTTTCTTTTTCTCAAGGTGTACTATGTACCAAGAATGGAACTTAATTGTCTCTCAATGAATCAGATTATGTTGCATAGTCCCAACTTGGATGTCAATTTTTGCAAATATAAATTCTATATTGTTGACAAGGAAGTAAAGAAAACTATTGAATTTTACATAGAAGATTGTATAATGTATCACCTGACTAATATTGGAGAGGTTCAAAAGCATGAATTGGTAGAAAATAGTGCATATTCTATTAATAAATTATGACATCAATGTTATGGGCACCTCAATCGATCTTGTCTCTCATAGTTATCTCGAGATAATTTGGTGGAACATCTTCCTAATATTCGACGATAGATATATGGTGTTTATTGAACTTTCCAAACAATAAAGTAGCATAGTAATCACTTTTTAGATAGAAAGACTTGGAGAGCCTCAATATTCCTATAGCTATTTCATACAAAATTTATGGACCAGTGAATACGACATCAATCACTAGTGTCAAGTATTTTCTTTTATTTATAGATGATTTAAATAGGAAAATGTGGGTGTATTTTCTAAAAGAAAAATCAAATGTGTTTAATGAATTCCAAAATTTTAAAGCATTACTAGAGAAAGATTCAGGATGTGGCATCATAAATCTTATCTCTAATAATGGAGGTGAACTGGGTATGTGGAGGATCATCATGGAAAAAACAAGCCCTTAAGTGGCAATAAAAAGACAAAAAATCAGAGTTGGATAACTTGACATAAAAATTTGAATAAGTTATCTATATTATTTCAAAATAAATTAAAAATAGAATTTGTAGAAAATTTAATGTAGTTTCTAAAATACTAGACCTTTTTTTTTTTTTAAACTATTCGGTGAAAATTTGAAATTTCAATGGAGTATTATTTAAATTTCAGGGTAAAAATAAGAAGTAGGTGTCTGTCTAACCACCCTAACCACAATAAATTGATAATATTCTTTTATAATATTTTATATATAAGTAGAGGACTCATGTACCGATGTGATGCATAATTTTTTATAATTTTTTTCCAAGTAAATAATTAATTATGATTTTTCGGTTACAACTATTAAAAAATATAAAAAGTTGTTTGTCTAACCACCTTAACTTGGTCAAAAATTCATGAAATTCATTTTTTTCTTTTAATCCTATAGTATGCAAAGCATAGAATGTGACGCATGTTTTCGATTCAAAAAATGTGATACCGTTTGAAAGTTATAAATGTTTTTCAATCAGCTTATCAATCAGGACTTTATTCGTAATTCTAATAGAAAATGAATAATAAATATTTATTAAATTAAAAGTAAAGCATAATTTATATTGGTGGAAATCTGATAATCTCCTCTAAAAACCCTTTTCATTTCATCAATTTTGGGTAAAAAATAAAGTCGTCAGCTACATGGGCCATCATATGGCTTACATATCGCCACTTTTTGGCCCATCATGATCCTGCACATACCCAACTATGTTTAAACAAGTTCAATAAATTTTGTGCTAAACATGAAATCAAGAAGCAATACACTACACCCTATACTCCATAGAAAAATGGAATAGTTGAGAGAAGGAACAATACAATTACAAAGATGTCCCAATGTATGATGGAGAACATGAGTATTCCCAAGAATGTTTGGGTTGAGGTAGTTTACATTGCAATATATCTACTCAACAAGTCTATGACACAAGTATTGAAGGAGAAGACCCCAAAGGAAGCTTGTTCTGGGAGGAAACCTAAAATTAGGCATCTTAAGGTCTTTGGTTCTCTAGCATATATTTGGATTCTAGATGAAAAAATAACTAAATTAGACCCTAGGAGTAAGAAATAAATGCTTATAGGATATAGTGATAATCATAAATTCTAATAGTTAATTGATGTGGACATTAACCGCTTGACTTTAAATAGATATTTTCTAATTGATGAGGAAACTGGTCCCTTTCAACTCTCTCTAGATTTCAAGATTACTAAAGAACATGTTGTGGCTAATAATTCAGGTATTAAGCATCACCAAGCTTCACCTAAAGGGGGAAAAAAATTGAGCATGAGGAGTCTCCAAGGTATATAACAATACCAAAATTTTTGAAATTTCTTAATGATAACCTAGATCAGCATCCAAATGACAAAAAATGGAAGTCCAAGTCATCATGACAAAAATGATTTGTTAGAAGAGACTTCTAGAAAGACACCAAAGTGGTGGGAAAGAAAATCATTGAAGGCAAATCATTTGAGAGAAGAGAAAAAGACATTTAACTTTTTTCTTATTGTCAATCTTCGAGGAGTTTATGAAACCCAAGAATTTGCAAAGGAAAAATGAAAATATGAATGGGAAAAGTCCATGAATACTGAACATAAGTGTCTTATGAAAAATAAGACTTGGGATCTTTTAGATCTTCCACTAGGGAAGAAACCCATTGGCTGCAAATGGGTGTATAAAGTCAAGTACAAAGTTGATGGTCCTCTTGACAAGTACAAAGCTCATTTGGTTGATAAA
The DNA here is from genome assembly GCA_007115665.2 of Sequoiadendron giganteum. Classification (NCBI taxonomy): domain Eukaryota; kingdom Viridiplantae; phylum Streptophyta; class Pinopsida; order Cupressales; family Cupressaceae; genus Sequoiadendron; species Sequoiadendron giganteum. The sequence goes on along the minus strand of CM021100.1, from coordinate 378,076,966 downwards.
GGGTTCTCATACAGAGATGGAATTGACTATGAAAATATCATCACTCCTATAGCAAATATGAGCACCATATGTTTTTAATTTTAGACATGGTAGCTCAATTTTGTTGGAAAGTCCTTCAAATGGATATAAAAAAAATTCGTCAATGGTGACTTGGAGGAAGAAGTGTACATGTCTCAGCCTCAGAGATTTCATGTTGTGATAAAGGAGAATCAAGTAGAAGATTGAACCAATCTCTATATGGCCTAAAGCAGGAACCAAGGACATGGTACATTAAAAATAACAGTTATTTGGTTGAACAAGGATTCCAATAGAGTACTTTGGATCCAAATTTGTATGTCAAAAGAGTAGGCAATGAGAGTACTTTGGATCCAAATTTGTATGTCAAAAGAGTAGGCAATGAGATCATTCTATTGGTCATTTGTGTAGATGATATCATTATTACATGTAATGAGGCACATTTGATTGAAAAAATTAAATATAATTTAAGTAAATCTTTTGACATGATTGATTTATGTCTCCTACATTACTATCTGGGTGTAGAAGTTTGGAAAATAGGTGGTGATATTTTAATTTCTCAATATAAATATGTCACTTGAGCTTTCTTGAAAATTTTAGAATGACATTACAAAATATTGTCTACACCTATGGAGAAAGGGTTGAATCTTTCAACCAAAAAAAAACTCAAAGATAATAAATGATTCAACATTCAAGAAACTAGTGGGAAGCCTTATATACCTTACATCTACTAGACCTGATTTAAACTTTGTTGTGAGTTTCATCTCCAAAGTCATGATAGGCCCAAAGACTAAACATTAGGTTGTAATGAAGAGAGTGTTGAGATATGTGAAAGGGGAACTTGACTTTTTTATTTTGTATAGTAGAAGAAAATATCATAGGCTAGTTGAGTTCACAAATTTAAATAAATGTTGGGTTTTTCTGATGATATAAAATCCACTTCTAGATATGTTTTCAGCCTTGGGATGGGTGCAATTGTAAGGACCAGTAATAAATAGTAGACAATATCCCTTTCCTTAATAGAATAAAAGTATCAAGGAACAATTTAAAAGTAGCATATGAGGAAATATGGCTTCGAAGGATGATTTCAAACATGCAAACTTCTCAAGCAAGGCCTTCAACCTTGTTTTGTGACAATCAAGGGATGTTCAAGCTTGCCAAGAACCCAACCTTCCATAACCATACCAAACATGTGGAGCTTCATTATCATTTCATTAGGAAAATTGTAGAACATGGATTGGTGATGTTGCAGTATTGTCCTTTTGAGGATCAAATTGCAGACATTCTTACCAAGTTTTTGGGTCTTAAAAAATTTAGAAAATATCATGATAATTTTGGTGTAGTTATTAGATTGGCCATTAAGGGAGGGTATTAAAGTATTATTGTAGTATTTATTATATAATTGTTAATTATTCTTTGGGATCTAGACTTTAGATTTATTATTTATTATGGGTATGTGCAGGATCATGATGGGCCAAAAAGTGGCGATATGTAAGCCATATGATGGTCCATGTGGCTGACGAATTTTTTTTTACCCAAAATTGATGAAACAAAAAGGGTTTTTAGAGGAGATTCTCAAATTTCCACCAATATAAATTATGCTTTACTTTGAATTTAATAAATAATTATTATTCATTTCCTATTAGAATTACGAATAAAGTCCTGATTGATAGGTTGATTGAAAAACATCTATAACTTTCCAATGGTATCACATTTTTTGAATCTGAAACATGCGTCACATTCTATGTTTTGAATACTATAGGATTAAAAAATAAAAAATTTAATTTCATGAATTTTTGACTAAGTTAAGGTGGTTAGACAAACAAGTTTTTATTAAAAAATATGCATCACATCGGGACATGAGTCCTCTACTTATATCTAAAATCTTATAAAAAAATATTATCATTTTATTGTGGTTAGGGTGGTTAGAGAGACACCTACTTCTTATTTTTATCCTGGAATTTAAATACTACTGCATTATAATTTCAAATCTTCACCAAAAAGATTCTTTTTTTAAAATAAAGGTCTAGTATTTTAGAAACTAAATTCAATTTTCTACAGATTCTATTTTTACATTTTTTTGAAATAATATAGATAACTTATTCAAATTTTTACGTCAAGTTGTCTAACTCTGATTTTTTGTCTTTTTATTGCCACTTAAGGGCCTATTTTTTCTATGATGATCCTGCACATACCCTTCTTTTAGTTTGGTTATTATCCTTTTTCTTTCTTAGTTGACACTCTTATTCTTTCTGGATAAATCTATTGTAACTCTTATTTAAGGATTCCTTCACTCCTTCGTAATTATCAAATATCTTGGTTTTCATTATGTGTTGATTTTTTATATAAAATCTCTTAACAACCCCGAACATTTTTCATTTTCCTTGTCCTTGTAGAACATTTTTAATTTTCCTTGTTTTGTTATAAAATTTAAACATTTACATGTGATTTGCATTAGCATCTTGACTAGTGGCTTCCTCCTTCAACTTTATCCAAGAGTCCAGTCACATCTTTGATAACACCTTGGTGATTTTATAGGTTTTTTACTTCATTTTTTTTGTTCTTATTCCATCATGAAGTGACCTATATCCCCTATTTTTACATGAATATGGTTTTGAATATGTTGTGTACATAAGTTTAAATGTTACCTTAAAAAAATAATCGATTTGAGTCATGGTTGTATACTTTCCATGAATGTTTCTTATGTTTTAGGAAAGGAATAATAGTATCTACTATTACTTGAGGAATGTGAGGATTAATTATTATTCTTATGTAATTTCCTTATTTATTTCACCCTTTTTCAACTCCTTTCACTACCTCCAACCCTTCACTCAGGTTGTTTTTTCTCAATCTATCATTGTATATCAAGTTCCCTAGTTTTTATTCTACTTCTAGCTCTATTCACCTAGACATTAAATGAGTTTTCTTATCATGTATCTCTCCTTCTACACTATTAATGTCATTTTCCATTTTCATTATCAACTTTTTTAATATTCTTTTTACTTTTCTTTTTCCTCCTTAATTGTCTAAGGGAGAGAATTGATTCCTAGTGTGGTACACTTTCCTTAACTATGATACAATAATTCTTATTTTATATATCTTATATCTATTTTATAATTTACATCTTACATACCCTCTTTTCCCATTATCCCCCCTAGTAAGGTTTCAATCTTACATCATTTACATAGCCCTTCATCAATTCACTATTTAGAGTAACCTTTTTACCTTTGGCTTCTAGATAGCATGAATATAATATGTTCTTAACTAGTGCCTTGACTTTAATTTTCTTAGCTTTTTGAATTTTTTATCATATAAAAATAATTCTACCTCATTCTAATTATTTTTTTCTTACAATTTTAATCATCTCATGTTTTTATCCTTTTATCTTGGGTTCAATTATATGATATAAATATCCTTTTCTCATCAATGTTATCTTATTCTATCTCTTTTCCTTAATATTCCTCCTTCAATATTATCAATGCTAGTATCCTCAAATTTGATACCATATATTATAACAAAATGTCACACCAACCCATATACTAATTGGAATAGATATAAATTTTTCAACCTCTTGTATTCCTTTTAGTTTAGTGAATATTGGAGGAATGAGATCTTCATATTCCTTTAATACTTCTACCATCTTCATGATTTCTTTCTCTCCCCAATATTTCATAATTGTTTTAATTTTGGGATTATTTCAAAGGTACTATAAGTATTGTGTTTTATATCCATCTACATCGATTAACTCTTTCTCCTTCCTATACTTGCATTTTTTGAATTTATCAAACTATCTTCTTCCTCTTTAGGATATTTCATTTCCTACCTTACTTGGTTACAAACTCCCTACAATATTGGTTTTTCTTATTTTATTGCATACTCTTGTGGAATCAACTCTCTTCAATCTCATTTTTTTTATAATTTTTGGTCCTCTCTACCATCTTCTCACATTTGATTGTTTGATTTCTATAATTTTACTTATATTCTTGGCTCCCATTGGTGTATTAGACCTAAATAAATACTCAATTTTCTTACCACTTGTTCCTCCATTATTGTAACATTAAGTGGATTTTGGGAAATTAAAAGAGACATGTGCATTATATCCACAAAATTTATAGCTTATTGGTGTAGTGTAGAAAAATGTATCCCTTTTACAAATTTTCACACCTAATTAGGAATTAATATTAAAACTAGCACTTGCACCTCAATAAGGTGCAATACTTAAGCTGATAGGTTGAGCCCACATTATTTACGGTCGTGAAAAGCAGTGGGCGTGAAGAAAGCAGTGATATATCTCACCTATCCCTCTCTACCTCTTTGTTCCTCCCCACCCCTTCTCTCCCCCTCTTGCTCTCTCTTCCCTCTCTATTTCTCTCTATATCACATATCTCTCTACCTATCCCTCCCTCCATCCCACCTATTTCTCTCTCACTCTCTCCTTCCCTCTCTACTTCTCTCCCTCTCTCACTTATTCCTCTCTACCTCTCTCTCCTTCCCCCTCTAATTCTCTATAACTCCCCTATCCCTCTCTACCTCTCCCTCCTTCCCTCTCCCTCTCTTGCTCTCTCTAGCTCTCGCTTTCCTTCTCTACTTCTTTCTATCCCACCTCTCTCTCCCTCCCTATCTCTATCTCACTTATCCCTCTCTACCTCCCTCTGTTGCTTTACCCTCCTCTCTCTCTCTCTTTCTCTATCCTTCCCTCTCTACTTCTTTTCCCTCTTGTCTCTCTTTCTTTCTCTATCATTCCCTCTCTATGTCTTTTCCCTCCTCTCTCTCTCTATCCTTCCCTCTCTACTTTTTTACCCTCCTCTCCAATTCATTCCAAAAACAACACTTCCTATACAACTTTAGTTTTTCATTTTTCTATTTGTTTATTGTTTGGCTTTTATAACACACAACAAATTTTAATTTTATTAAAAAATTATTAATTTATTTTATTGATTTTATTTAAATAATATTTTTTATTTTATTTATTACATAAATGATCATATAAATTATTTTATTTTATTTTATTTATTATATATTTTTTTTAAAATTTTTTTTATTACATAAATTATTATCATATAATTTATTATATAAATAAATTATTATTACATAAATTATTATTGAAATTATTTTATTTTATTTTATTTATTATATAAATTACTATTTTATTTATTTATTACATTAATTATTATTTATTTTATTTATTAGATAAATTATTTTATTTTATTTTATTTATTTTATAAAATATTTATATTTATATTTAATTGTTTTTTCTACTTAATTTTTTTAGGGATAGCAATAAAACATACTAATAACAATATTTTTACCATTTATAATATTTTCTCTTTTTCTTTTTATTTAGTAAATGTCTACAATTTATTATACATTTTTTCATTTTAATGATAGATCATAAAATATTACTGAAAATGATCAAAATATTGATGCAAAAAACTTACATATAATTTTTTTTTTTATTATTCACTAATATAAATTAGAAATATTATATCTCTTAGCCATCAAAACAAATTGAAAGTAATTTTCATTATTTAAACATAAAAATACATCAAAATATTACTTGAAAGAAGTATTTTGCATAAAAAATAAATTTTTATTTAAAATAAACATTTACTTTTAAAATATAAAGATATCCAAATTTAAAAATATATATTAATATAAAATTATTAAAAATTATAATATTTAAAAAATTATAAAAATCATATATAAATATAAAATTATTATAAAATAACTTTTCAAAATTAAAATAATAGAAACTTATGTCTCTAAACATTTTTTATTTATTTAAATAGATATAATCACGGTAATGTGTCATTTTAAAGTAACTTAAACTCACGTTCACCTTTCACGTGTTTTAGAAGTAAAAAATAAAAATTACATTTATGTTTCCATTTTTTACAGAGATCCCAAAAAGTGAAAGGGTTTCGAAAACAAGCTACATAAATATTAAACCACAGTCATTAATGATGCCCGCTGACATCAAATTTGGGGTTCTCGTCGGCGTCAGACTACGGTAGGCTCTCCCCACGTAAATAGCCTATCGGCTAATAAACTTAATTATGCCTTAATTTAGTGTTGTAATATATATTTTGCATAGTCACATTACGTTTAGGGCCCTATTAATTAAAATGGACTTACTTGTGCCATATTTTTAGTTTTGTAAATGTACCTCTTTACACTTTCACACTTATTTATGGTGTTCCCTTAATTAATTGAGGTTAATATGTCTTAATTGGCCCCTTTAATTCAAATCCAAGCCTAATTAATCACATTTTCTGAAGAGAAACTTGGCATTCATTAATTCCATAACATAACACTTATCATTGAGCAATGTGTGTCCTAGGTTTGTTTTTGGTGGTATTTTAATGATTTCAAATCCATATTCACATGTCAGCTTGTGTAATTTGAATTTTGGGAAATTAATGTTGCATACCTATAAATGTAAGGTCTCTTCACTATGTTTCACCTAGCAATTTATCTAAGCAATTTTCAAGACATTAATAGTACTTTCACAAGAGAATTTCAAGGAATTCAAGAGTAGATTTGGTGAATAATTATTGCAGCAATCAATATCCAATTGTCATATCAAAGTCTTCTTGCATCATGCATGTTATTGGAGCTAATATGTTGATGTAGAGTTCATGATCCATTCAAGCATTCAAGGCATTGTTTCAAATCAATTTTCAAAGTCAAGATCCACATCCATTGAAGCAATTTAATGAAAGTTGCAGATCTACATTCTAAGGTTTATTCAAGGGTTTGGTGAGTTGTCACATTGTTTTGTTCATTCATCATTCCTTTCATGTTATTTCATTTCATTTCAAGGTTTAATTTCCAAAATGGAGTTTGACCAAGGAAAAAACCCGTTCACCATAAACAAAAAAATCATCTTGATTTTTGTTTGCAAATTTAGTGGAAGAAATCTTGAAGATCTCTTGAAGAGAAAAATTGGAGAACTTGTCAAAGTTGCAAACGTTGTCAACAAAGTTGTCATCTCACGGAAACTCAATTACATAATTTATTTTTGACACTCCAAACCTGAAACCTGGGAAAAATAAGAGATTCATATCAATAGAAAAGGCTCCCAAAATCCATAGAAAAACCCTAAACCAGGACCTATTCACCCCTAGGTGAATGAGTCCTAGGTCAGCCTCAGAAAAGTACTTTTTGTGACTAATACACATCATCTTACCTCTCTCTATTCTGCAATATGATTTCTAGTTCCATCAGTATTGAGCTTAATATATTATATCCAAGTTTTAGATCAAGCATTTTGGGTTTTGATTTTCTATTTTTAATCTTTCTCCCCAAAGTGTTGTTTAATTAGAACCCCATCCTTTAAAAAAAAAGGAAATACCTAGATTCACTTTGACTTTATTCACCTCAAGTTTGTTAGCCATTTCATTGTGTGGATCTCATTTCCTAATGAAGTAAAAGAAAATAGATCTATCTACTATCATTTTGGTGAACCCCCCTTTTTTCTTCAACCTATCCCCTATTTTTCTTTGTTTCATTCTGGTGAACCTGATTTTTGATCATTGCATTTTTTTATTCTAGATTCCACTTTCACCCTAGATCTATATTTTGTAGTTTTTCAAGTATAAAAAATGTATCTCTTTACATTTTCATACTTATTTGGGCGCTCCCTGCTAAAACTGAGCTTCTTTGTACCTTATTTGGTCCTATTTTGAATCCACAAGTCTTATTTAATGCTTCTTTCTAAGGATAATCCTAACACTTATCTAATAACCAATCATAATTCATGATTTTCGGTTGTGTGTTCTAGATTTAGTGATTTGGGACTCCTACACCACCTTGGGTGTATGGGTCCCACCTAAGTCTCAGGGCCTAATCCTGAATTTTTCATAGAACCTGACATTTCTTGAAATTTGTGTCCCAAGCTTAGGCTACTGAGAATTCAATTCTTAGCAAGATTTTATTCTCTTAGATCTAATTTCAAATTGTAGTGTTGTAATTTTGAGAAATTTGGCATAAAAATGTATAAATACAAGATTATTTCACATATTTTCACCTAACAATAGCTAACAAGATCCAAGATTTCAAGTATTCAAGCATTATAGAATTTTTTTGATCAAGATAGTTTACAAGAGCATTTAAGAGTTGATTATCAAGCATTTGGAGCATCAATTCAAGATTCAAGCATCATGTCAAAGTCATCATGCATCATGTGTGTTTTTGAGCTAAAATTTGTGGTGTAGTTGCTTCATCATTCAAGCAAGTATTCAAGATCAAGTTTCATATAAATAATCAAAATTCAAGATATGCATTCATGCTAGCCATTTCACATAAGATTGTAGCCTTTATATCAATGATTTGGTGAGTTGAAACATTGCATATATTTTGTTCATCATTCCTTCATTCTATTTGATTTCATTACAAGGTTTGATTACCAAAATAGGGTTTGACAAAGGCAAACCCCTATCCACTAACAAATCAACACTTTTCTCCTTTGCATGTGTGATTGAAAATCTAGGTGTTGTGAGACTTGAAGATCCTTTGAAGAAAAAGTTGCAAGATTGAAGAAAGTTGTCAAAGTTTTCAAGAAGTTGTCATCTCCACAAAAACTCACCTACAAGCCAGAATTCAAACTTACAAACTCAGAGGTCGAATAGGAGAGAAGCTATAGAAGATCACTAAAGGATACCAGAGTTTCGAAAAAACCCTAATATTGTGACTAAATCACGACCTTTGGTGTATGAGTCCTAGTATACCACTTTTTAGTCATTTTTTGTATATCCTAGTTTACCAATTACAGATTTTGGATTCAGTTAGGAACCCCAAACTGAGACTAAGTCACCCAATCTAGCCCCTTGTAGCCCTTCCCTCAATTGAATCTCTTAGTTGAGGGGTCTTGGTTTCCTTTAATGAACTAGAGTGAAATAGGCCCTTATCCCCTATGTTCCATCTCCTCAAAGGTAGATCACCCTATTTCCTTTGTTTCACATTCATTTGAATTTCATTGCATTGAATTGAATCTCATTTAGGGTTGTTTAGCTTTCATTATTTTTCATTTCACTTAAGGTTTTAGGATTGCATCTTTGCATTCTTGATATCTAAAAAATACAAAGAAATTAGTAGTTTTTCAAATCATTTACATAGCATTGCATCATCATTCATTTACATTTGAAAATTGAAACAAAATTTCACATCAAATTAGGTCTCCTAGTTTTTCATTTAGTCATATTTTGCATTTGCATTCGACCTTCATTTCACAGAAAATTCAAATTGTAACTTACTGCTTTAGATCATAATCTGGAAACCACTGGAATCAACTCGAAAATCTACAAAAAACATTTTTAGAAACCCTAAGCTAGGACGCATTCACCCATGGGAAAATGATTCCCTGATCAGGGTCATTTCTTGATTTTCTAGGCATTAAAACATTTGTTTATGCATTCTATTTTGCTATTTTTTAGTATTTTGTTTCAGTTTACAGAATTTTTTTTAAGTGGAATCGGTCTTATTTAGCTTTATTTGATAAATTTAGTGCATTGTGTGATTTCAAAATTGCATTTACAAGACATCATTTTCATGTTTTTTCATAGAGGAATCAAAAAATTATCTTGTTTGAAATCTGAAAATTGCATTTACATGCTTGCATTACACTTTACATTCTATAGAGTCAAAAAATTATCTTGTTTGAAATCTGAAAATTGCATTTACACTTGCATTACACTTTACATTCTAGGTTACTTCATTGGGGTGTGTACCGATTTTGTGAAACCTGTATGAGCTTTACAACTTGTAATATTATTAGCAATACTATTGTGAGACATAGTTCAAGACTCATATCATCCCATGATGCACCATTCACCGTGGATCTTGGGTTCTCCAACTCTTTCATTAATAGTGTTGATAATCAACCCTCTATGGATCATAGTTTTCATACCTCATTTCCAATGAAATTCCTACCCACAACTAATGTGCATGATGTTGTTAGTGTCCTGCAAGAGAGTTTAAGAATGATAAATGAAGAATTAAAAAGTTTGCAATACTTTGTGAGAACTGAACCTATTGTTGCTAATGTCATTCCTCTCATAGGGAACATATGAAGAATGCTTGAGTATGAATAAGGAATAGAATTTATATGCACCTTGGTCCATCTCATTAATAATAATTTATCTCCTCCTCAACCAGCTTTCGATACATGTCCCTCGCATAAGAGAAAATAAAACACAAATTCTTATCACTTTGATACTCCTAACACATCCTTTTCTTAAAAAGGAAAGGAATTGTAGTTAGAAGATGAAATTTATGACCAAACAATTATCAAACAAAAGAAGAAGTCAAAACTTCATGCACATCAAAAATTTCAGCTACAAGAGATATGTGATTGTCCTAAATGCTTTGATGACCTATTAGAGATATCCAAGACTAAGAAAGAATTTTACACTCTTTTACACTGGGGATTAATCAACTTACCATCTAAACGTGAAAATCTAACTGAAAATCAAAATTATCAAAATAGACAATATTGTGCATATCATATATTCTTTGGACATCACATTGATAATCATCATCCCTTAAAGAGGTTATTGAATAAATTTAGATCCCCAAGGGATCCATCTTGACTAAAATCATACGCTTTTCTCCTTTCCTTGTAATAATTGTAGGATCATAGCATGCTCACTATTACATGTTTAACATTCATTGAAAAACATTTTCTTTATTGCACAGAGCTCATTCTCATCACCTATCTCAGCTCATACGTGTCCTACACTTAGTGGGGGAAAGGGGTTAGATAGCCTTGTCCTAGTTTCAACACTTGATGTTGTCCCTTTAGCTAGTTGTCCACCTTTTTTATATACTGATCAAGATTGGGTTGTGGAAAACTTGCTATAGGTTGACTCAAATGTGCCTTACTAGTCTTTTGCTTTATTTTATTTTGCATGTTTCTTTGTGTGATTGCATGTGTATAATGTGATTCCATGTACTGTTTGTTTGATGTATCTCTCTCTTAATGTGCATTCCTCTATTTATGTCTACATTCTTCTATATGGCATAAACATTTTTATTTTCTTTTCTCCTATTTTTTCCTTTTGGGGATGACACAAGGCATCGAGACATTTAGGTCTCTTCCATGTTGACCCAAAAAAAAAATCTTTATTTTCACTCTCTATGTGTCATTCTTCCTATTTTGAGATTATTTAGGCAATGATGATCTGTATACATGTAAAATTGGCATGACACATATCACACAACCTCGATCAGAATCAAACAACATTGAATGGCATCAAACAACATTGAACGACATCAAAAAACATTGAACAATAGCGAACAACCTCAAACAATGTCGAACAATATGGAAAATCATCTCACATCATCTCAGAATGACTTGGAATCATCCCGTAACAATTTAGAATGACTCAGAATCATCCTGTAACACTTCAAAATGACTTAGAATCATCTTGTAACACTTTAGAATGACTCAAAATCATTTTATAACACTTTAAAATGACTCAGAATCATCTTGTAACACTTCGGAATGACTCATAATCATCTCGTAACACTTTGGAATGACTCGAGGTCATCCTGTAACACTTTGGAATGACTCAGAATCATCATGTAACACTTTGGAAAGACTCAGAATCATCCCATAACACTTTGGAATGACTCATAATCATCCCATAACACTTCGTAATGACTCAAAATCATCCTATAACACGTCATAATAACTTGAAATCATTCATAATGTATCGATTCATCTCGTAATCACCCTGAAATAGTTTAGAATCGTCCCATAATTTCTCGAATCATCTCACATCATCTCAAAATCATCCCGAAATGCTTGAAATCATACCACAACATTCCCACATCACACCACATTGCATCACATCAAAACAATGTCAAAAACCTAAATTCCACTATTAATTGAATAATACATTATTTGATTAATTCACTTTTTCATCATTTTGGACGAATTTAATAAAGTTCATTTATTTAATAAAATACTAAAAACCCTAATTCCTCTATTAATTAAATAAAACAACATTATTTAATTAATTCATGTTTCATCATTTCGACCAATTAAATAAATCTCATTTATTTAATAAAGTCCTAATCCCACCATATTTCGTTTTCATTGATTAAATAACACCAATTATTTAATTATGTCGCTAAAACACCTTATTCCCCTCAATGGATTAAATTATTAAATAATAACTTAATTACAACACTTTCCCTCCAAAAATTTGAATTAAATCAAACTATTCAAAACAATTGTCAAAAATAAAATCAAACTAATGCAACTTTGTATGCAAAAGTCAAACTTGATTTGCACATTCAAACTCCAAAAAGGAATTAATTAATTAAACCAATTAATTCATATTCCTCACCCACTTTTTGATTGAGAAAATTACAATTATTGACTAAGAAATCTAATTTGTTAACTAATCAATCTATTATGTTAACTAAACAATCTATTCACTTAACTAAGCCATCACAAAGTTGACTGATCACTCTATTTTGTTAATTGATCAATCAAATTCCTGACTATCCAATCTATTTCCCAATCACACATATTTTTCAATCAACTTTGCACAATTATCTCATGTCTAAATCCTTTCAACACACTTCAACCGTTGATCTGGATATTCTTCAAAACAATCTTGATCGTCCATTTCAAATCTCATTTTCTATATAAAAAAATCCTTTTATCACAAATAAGGATCGTAGAATTAACATACATTGAGCAACAATGTGTTGTTAAGATCATCCTTGAGAGGGCTTCATCCATTGTCTTTGATCAACCAAACACAACAAGCATTGATCCACACTTTGCACACAAACTTTGGAGGCTTCGTTGTGATAAGAACAATCCAACATCAAGTGAATACACTTCGCTATGGGATGGTAAAAGCTATCTTTTTTTCTCATTTGGTAATTAGTAGGATCATTATAATGCTTGCAATAGAATAGTTTCAATTTCGTATGTGTAGGAGTTTCTAGATTTTAGATTTAAGGTTTTTGGTTGTAGATTAGATTTCTTCATCAGATTGCTCTAATTTCCCTCTTGGATCATTAATCTAACATCTTAATCCCCCCTCACACATTTTGGAATGACCAGTGGTACCCTTGTCCCCTCTAACATTCATTTGAGTCATTTTTGAAGTTGGAGGTCCCAAAAAATGTGTTTGTCACAGTTTTCACATGCTCATCCTGAAGACCTGAGCATCTATCTGGAAACTCTGAGAATTTTCCTATTAGTAAAACTACGCATTGTTTAGAAGAATGGTGCATTTTTCAGAACAACTACGCATTTGTCATTGGAATGGTGCATTTGTCTAAAACTGGTGCATTTGTAATTTCTTAAGTTAGCATTTGTCTGACAAGGTTTTTAGCATTTGTTTCTAAAACTATGAAATTGTCTAAAACCTATGCATTAGTATTTTTATTTTTTGAGCAATTGTTCTAACGGACAAATGCACCAATCCTGCACTCTTGTAATAGGTTTTCACTAACAGGTGTTTTTTTTTTGGATGTGTAGGTAGGAATTAACAGATTTGATGCAGGGTTACAACAACTTTAACATGTTTATTGTATGGAAGACGACCGGTCCCAGTTGTTGAAATACTTTTTAATTAAACTTAGGAATTTTTATTTTACTGCTTTAAAAATGAACAACAAACTCACACTTTAATTTTGGTTTTGTTAAAAAGAACAAATTTAAATATTTTTTAACTTAGGAATTTTCATTTTAGTGCTCTAAAAATGAACAACAACAAACTCACACTTGATTTCAGTGTTGATAAAATGAACAAATTTTGAGCTTTTTAACTTAGGAACTTTTCATTTGGTTCTCTAAAAAAGAACAAAAACACTTCAATTTTGGGCTCTAAAAATGAAAGCATTTAATGTTTTCACAAGTAGGAACTTTTAATTTTAGTGCATAAAAAGAGAGAAATATTTTTTTCATTTTTTTGACACACGCACGTTTTTACATTTGTTGACCAAGAGAGGACAAGGATTTCCTTTTTTAGAAACACCTCTATTGCAGCTCCTAAAAATGAACAAATTTTTCTTTATGATATTTCACCATTGCTATCTTAATTGTGTGATGTCTTGAACATTTCGTATTGGTGCAAGTTAAAAAGAACTTTTTTTTGTATATTTCGGAACTATGGCTTGGGTATTTTGATTTCACAACCGACATTATAGACATGAAGGTCACATAATTCCATGCTTGAAAAGTTAGTCCAAGTGTTGTCTTATCACTTGACATACTTCAAAACACAGAGAAAATTTTGAAAAAGAGTTGTTCACAAGATCATTGTTTGAACCAAGATTATTGGAAAGACAGAAGGTCAAATAGTCCCACATCCATTATTTCCATCCTACCTATTTGAAATCAAATTCAAACAAATCATTGAGGTCATTCCTCCACTCAAGACATCCATGATATTAACAATTACTTGGGACTCAGATAGTATAGGTAGACTTTCCTGCAACATACCCTTTGAATAAGGAAGTGGAATATAGACCTTAGTTCTTCAATGTTTTGATTCCCAAAGAAGTATTGTCATCCAAAATAGCACTCAAACCCTAGGGTCTTGAGCTTCATAGCAACCATCCCATAACACCACCAAAATTTATGACCATTTGGTGACCAACTGCCCCAGTTCAACAACCAGATCTTGTAGCACCAATCCTTCAACCTAGTCTAACATATATCGAAGGAGAACAAACAGACATCATAAGCAGCTTGAGAACCTTCATTTTTTAAAAGAACGAAACACCCTGCCAGTTCTCACTACATCAATTGTCTTAGATGAAGCTGAAGAGAAAGTTGACATAATAGTAGAGAGACCCATATTACCACCACCTGTGTGGTAATAATTATCCATTCATGATCTTGTGCAAGGTCAAGATCCGCAAGATAAAGACCATAGGTCATCATTTCAGACTCAGGCATCTAAGTCCAAAATCTCTCAAGAAACACCTTTAGGCACTTCATGAAACTAGAACTAGGTTTGTATCTAACTTCTACAAAAAAGCTTCCAGGAACAATCTGAACAAGTGTATTCCTTCTACTATTGTTAGAATTCGGGTATGTTCTAATAGTTCCAGTATCTTACATAATCTATAAGGAAACATTAGGTTTTATAAATTGTGTCAACTAGTTTTTCCCTTCACAATCTCACGCAAGGTCAAGATCCCTAAGGTAAAATCCATAGGTTGTAGACTTAGACATCTAAGTCCAAAGGCTCTCTCCAGAAACACCTCTTGGTGCTACATAAAAATAGAAACAAATTGGTGGAAAACTTCTATATATGTTCTTCTTTGGTCAAAATCATGGTCTTTTCCATGATACTAAACTTATCTAGAGGAAAGAACTAGATCTATACCACTTTTAGGACAACATTAGGTCTTTAGAAATTGAGTCAACTAGAGAGTACACCACTTTTCCATAGGAGACCCAATTTTTTTATGACAACAACAAGATCATATCATAGGAATAAAATGGAAGCCAACAAGAACAACAGTATCCCACCAAAAACCACCACAAATGACAGAAGTGGCCCATGAGGATATAAACCAAGTGACCTTTTGATAGGGTATTGAATATCAAAACATCCCCAAACCACGTCGATATATTACCCAAATCATTATTATCAAGGATCACAATATCAAATAGGACAATAACATCAAGGGCTTCAAAATCCCCATCAAGGAATAAATCCAGAACATCAAATTGCTCTAGATAAAATGGAGAGAGATCTTGAGGAAATTAAACAAATATGAAATCTGGCATATCATCAATGTCATGCGCAAAGTCAAAAAATTACATATCAACATCTTGGCAATCCTCAAAATCCACATCAACAACACTTCCAATATCAGCAATATCAAGGAATCTTGCAACACCAAGGTGTACCTCAAGTGCAATATCAAAATGTACCTCAAGTGCAATATCAAAATTTACCTCAGTCATAATATTAAGAATTTTTGCAATGCCAAGGTGTAGCTCATTTAAAATATCGAAATTTACCTCAAATAGAGTATCAAGGAGTTTTGCAAAATCAAGAGCAAAATAATTAGGAAAAGCCACAAAAGAAATATTAGCAATCAGGAAGGAAATTCACCCCTTTGGGAGAAAATTTAGAGGTAATCATGCACAAACTAGTACAATGAGAACTTATCAAAATCATCAATAGTCCAACTTATGGTGAACCAAGATTTAAATTCCCTTGGCATAACCCATACGAACAATGTGAGTTCCACAAAATCAAGGGTCGCACAATGAACAGATGTGCTAAACTCAAAAATCTCATCCAAGACCTTATTGATCAAGGAGAAATAGCTATTGAAGATGGCATTCAGGGTCCATCTACTAATGACAACAATGATAATTTCTCAACCTCAAAATTTGAAAGTAATGATCAAGATCTATCTATCACCGATCACATTGACAATGTTTCTACATCATCTAGTGAGCAAGAGGACATACATCAAGAATTTAATCCCAAGCATGATCAAAATCAATCACCCAAGTCTAGCAATGATTTAGTCCAAGATATATTGATACCATCCAACCTCATGGAATTACATATTGATGATCAAGAGACTCTTAATCCAATGCTTATACCCAATGCAGAAGATCTAAGCCAAGAGTCATTACCCATATGTCCAAATTTTGAGGAAATCCAAGGATCCTTTATAAGAAATCCCTTCTTTGAAATTAATCCATGTCAAGAATTTGATCTAAAGCTTGTCAAAGATGATACCACACAAAATCAAGATCAAGAATCCCTATCATCAAAATACTATAATGACTTGGCAGATATCTTCCAATATATCCCATGTTTTCCAAAAGAAGAACAAATCCATATACCGAGCACACATACATCTGCCCATGATATGCTTACTCCTAATGGACATGTAGATGATCTTCATTCAAGACAAGAGTCTTTTACTCTTGAAATCATTACCAAGGAACAAGAGTCTCCTACTCTTAACATATGTACAAAAGATCAAAACATAGCAGAAGCTAGAGACATCAGAAAGGGATCATGAAATATATAAGTTGTGAATCAGAAACACCATTGTCAAAGTAGGAGCATATTTTTTTAAGGCTTCTCAAAGCCTACTTGACTACTCTTCCTCCTCCAACATGAAATAAATTTTATAGCAATCTCTTTTTGTGTATATCATCAAGTTCATGGCCATTCCACCAATGAATGTTAGGCCTTGAATAATAATATACAAAAATGTAATGATTCAACTTTTTGACATACCCCTTTGGTGGTGTTGTTTATATTACCCCCTAAGGTGTGGTTATCAATTGGTGGACTTTTTAGTCGAGAAGGAAGACCCAATGTTTTTTTCAATGAAAATTTGACTGAGGCCAAAATAAAATATTCATATATAATCAATAATTTTATGCAATAAAACAAGAACTAAATAAATAGAAGCATTATTTGTTACCTAAGGATTTTTTATTGTACATAGATCATGCATTGTAGTTTAAAAAGAGCCTAGGTAAGTTAGAAATATATGAAATTGGTAGAATTTCTATGGAGTTATTTTTTAAGCATAAAAGTGGTCAATCTAATAAGGTAGCATATGCACTTAATCTAGGAAAAATAATTGTTGAATGAATTGAAAGTTAATTTTTTTATATTTTATGTGATGAAATAACTATATCAAGATGACATATATTTTAAGGAAGCATGGGCGGAATGCAAGATTCTAGTGGATAAGGATAGAAGTTTGTGGATGGAGTATTTTAGTTAGGAAGAATTACTATTTAAACATAAAATAGCATGCATACCATAGAGTTCAATTAGATAAATATTAGTCAAAGAAAAGGATAGTGGAGGTTTGAGTGGACACTTTGGAATAGATAAAATATTCAACACAAACAATATTAGCTATAAAATTGTACCATAGAAATAAAATAATATTGTTACATGCATCAGCCAAGTGGACCCATGTGTATCCATGATTCATTTCAAAGGAAAATATCCCCAATGTGATTTTACCACTCGCCACACTTGTATATCAATCCTTGGGCATTCCACCTCATCTCAGTCAACCCCTATGAGCTCACAGTATAAAATCCTTGATCACCTTGGTAATACCCCAACACAAATATCCATCCTAGATTATCTAAGGTCTTCCCCAGTCCATCAAGAAATTATCAAAAAATATCTACAAGATACACATGTAGCAAATGAAATTGACCCTAGCCAATTCCAGGCCCTTATCCTTGGTCAACCATGGATTCATGCCATGCAATCCATTCATTCCACCTACCATCAATTTTTGAAGTTCATGTATAATGGGGTTGAAGTTACCATCCATGCTGACCCCTAGCCTTTTGAGTATTTTTGTGCTCTTGAGGCCTCCCTCCCACACTCATGACATTATCCAGGAATAGAAGTGGGGACTCCTCAAACAACATCATTCATTCCATCTTCCAATCCATCATCTAATGCATCCTCCACTACATCTTCCACATCTAAATCTACCATCACCAAAGTCCAGATCATTGACAAAGGTTGCGGGCAGTATGCAATGTGTATTGCATTTAATGTGGAAAGAATGCCTCCATTGCCCCACACCTATGTCCTACCATGTCAGTCTATACAAAATGAAGGATCAAAGGCCAAAACCATTAGTTCAAATAATGTGGGTTCTACAAAATTACAGTCTTTGGGAACATTATAGTATCATATGGATGACGATATCAGTCAATGGGTATAGAGAGTAACTTGAACCCTTTCCTCCTCTTATTGAATACTTCCAAGAGGTTTATCCTTGTGCATCCAAGCTAGCAAAAAAATATAAATATCAAGGGGGAGAGCTTAGCGTTGAAGAACATCGAATGAAGAAACCTATTGAAAGACTAGTGCATCCTAAACACTTTGGGTTACGTAGTGTTAAGAAACAAAAGGGGTCCATGAAATATACTAGCACTTCAAATAAAACTAACTCAGAAGATGATTTTCTTAAGGACATACCCTAAGAAGAGGCTAGCATTTTTTCTTACAATGAGGTGGATCTTCCATCTCTCTTTGATTCCATCTTTATCTTCTCTATTAGCCTTTCACTTTGTCACCCTATCCTCATTGATTGGGCCCTACAAGGGATTGCACCAGTTCACATATTTCCTTCTGAGGAAGAATACATACACCTTATGGGACTCGGCAAAGATGAGCATCCTAACTAAAAAAAAAACAAGAAAGAGTCATCCAGTGAAAACCTCCTTGAGACACTTTTTGATTCATCAAAAGTAAAAATAAAGGGTGTATCCACTAGTGAAAACCCTGACAAGGAACTAGAGGATGGGGATGCTCATCTTCCCCTTATTGTAACTCACTTATCTGAATGGTCTTTGATCTTGATTGAAGAAAAATAAGAATTTTATCTAGGCACAAAAGAAACTAAAATCACTTATGTGGAAAAATCCTTGTCTGAAGAGGAGTATCTTGTCATTCTCAATCTATTGAAAGAGGGCATCATCAACTTTGCATGGTCTTATTCTGATATTCTAGGATTGTATCTCACTTTGGTCGTGCACTATCTTGATGTGCATTGTGACACAAAGCTAGTCAAACAGAAACTTAGAAGGATGTATCCACAAGTGGCCTTGCTTGTTAAGATGGAACTGGAAAAAAAATTGACAACTATATTTATTAGGTCAATTGATTACTCAAATTGGATATCAAATATAGTACCTATGGAAAATCCCAATGGGGGAATAAGAATCTTTATTGATTCCAAGGATCTCAACAAATCTTGTCTAAAATATGACTTCCCACTCCCTAATATATATATGTTGGTGGATCTTACAGTAGGACACGCCATGTTATCACTTATGGATGGCTTCTCAAGCTATAACCAAATTAAAATTGAACATGAAGACCAACACAAAACTACTTTCACTTCCCCCTGGGGTAAATTTTGTTACAATGTTATTCCCTTTGGTCTTAATAATGCGAGGTAAACCTATCAATGTGCCATGGCAATCATCTTCCATGATCTTATCCACATTATAATGGAAGACTATGTCAATAATCTACTAGGGAAGTCAAAAACTAAAGAAGACCACCCTACAGTTTTGAGAAAGATTTTTAAGCGGTTGGAATAGTATAAGCTACACTTAAATCCAAAGAAGTGTGTTTTTGGCGTCACATCTAGAAAACTATTAGGATTCATTGTATCCAGAAGAGGTATCGAGTGGATCTAGAAAAATTTAAGGCTATAATGGAAATGCCCCACCCAAAAAATTGCAAACAGATGAGAAGCCTACAAGGAAAATTGTAGTCTATAAAATGTTTTTCATTACCCAACTTGTCGACTAATTCCAATCATTTAATCACCACTTATACAATGATATTAATTTTAAATGGGATCCGCAATGTAGAAAAGGATTTGATAAGATCAAAGAATATCTCACCAACTCACCAATCTTAATGCCACCCATTCTTGGCAAGCCACTACTGCTATACATTTCAGCCACTTTAGTTGCATTGGGGGAATTGTTGGCCCAACATGATGATTCTTCCAAAGAATGATCCATATACTACATCGATCATACACTCGTGGGCTATGATATTTGCTATTTCTCCATAAAGAAATCATTCCTAGCTATTGTTTTCAGTTCACAAAAGTTGCATTATTATATGCTTAGTCATCCAATCAAACTTATATCCATGGTTGACCCACTTAAGTATCTATTAACAAGAACTTCATTAACTGGTCACATGGCGAAGTGGGTTATGCTTCTCAGTGAGTTTGATATAGAATACGTGGACCGCAAGGTAATCAAAGGAAAATTTATAGTAGATCGGTTGGTTGATGCTCCTCTTATAGATGGAATAATTATTAATCCCAACATATGTCATCCCATACAATGAAATGGTGTGTGATATTGTAGGTCCCCAATCACCTTGGTACTGTAGACACCTAAAAATGACTTAGACCTGCAAGCAATATTTTACCACCTTTCGTCCTAGCATAATTATAACATTTTAATTATGTTCCTAACCCACATTCAACTATTAATTAAATAATCTATGATTATTTAATTAATTCATGATTTCTCATTCTTCATAATTATTAAGTAAATAAATCTTACTTATTTATTTAATAATGTCACTAATTGTCAAAGTCTTCTCTTAATTAAATAAAATCTTATTTATTTAATTAATCCTCATCATTAATGTCCTCCTGATTATTAAATTAATATATTTTAATATATTTATTTAATATGTCACTAATTCCTAAATCATCTCTTAATTAAATAAATTCATTTATTTATTTAATTAATTAACTACTTCTTCTAAATTAAATAATTATTTTAATTATTTAATTATGGCATGTGACACTTCTATATTTTTAAATAAAACAAATCATTTAAAAATATCTCACATACTTAACTGATTCTTCATTTAGTAATTATTTTCAAAAATCAATTACTAATTACCTCACAAAATCTTCTATTTTGAATTAATTTAATTCAAAAGGGAAATATTCTTCTACAAATCAAGTAATTTCTAAAATTACTGATTTTCTAAAATCTCATCCTCTTGTCTTCTGATTTTTACTAATTTCATCTCCATTGTCACATTCAGTCTTGATTTAATTCATTTATTTAAATCTTATTCACACCTATGGGTATTTTGCCCTAACCCTAATTGAGGTTGCCTTATCGAATCTTGACCTTTGATTCTAGGGTATTCCTCAAATCTCTCATCTTGTCCGTCCATTCAAGATTGCATTTTCTATAAAATGACAATCTTGATCTCATTTTCAGATCCATGATCATTTGTTTAGACTTTTATTATAGGCATTTCATTCTCACATTCTAGGCTTTTACTTTTTTTACTATTTGCATAATAGGAGTAATATTCTAGATTGCAATAGTTTAAATTTCAAATCCCTCAAAGGTATTGCTAAGGCTAGGCATTTTAGAGTTTGCTCACAAAGCTGAGGGCATTCATTTTTATCACTAGCAATCTCAAGAAGGTACAATGGAAGTGAAGCATGGAGGAGAGAAGACATGGGTGAGATCTGTCTAATTCATTTATTTTCTTATTATTCTCTATTGTATTCTATTGTTTGATTTATATTAACTTGCAGGTACAACTAATCACTTGTTGATGTTTGCAGGATAATATTTAGATCATTACATTGGTGAACCCGACCCACTAACACATTTTGCAAGTTTTCATACGGCTTCGGATTTTCTTTTGCAGGAACAGGTGTACGGAATGACACAGTGCCGCATTCGCATTCAAAAATGACGCAAGTGCTTTGTCAAGCCGCAATCGCTAGCTCTAGAGCTGCAATCGCCATTTTGCACTGCAATCGCCAGCTCTAGAGCCGCAATCGCCATTTTGCACTGCAATCATCAGCTCTAGAGCCGCAATCACCATATTGCACCGCAATCGCCATATTGCACCGCAATCGCCATATTGCACCGCAATCGCCATATTGCACCGCAATCGCCATATTGCACTGCAATCGCCAACTCCTGAGCCGCAATCGCCATATTGCACCGCAATCGCCAGATATTGAGCCATAATCGCCATATTACATCACAATCACCAGCTCTTGAGCTGCAATCACCATATCGAGCCGCATCTGCAATATCGCACCGCAAGTGACTGGTAATTTGCATTATTGAATTGTAATCTGGATCCGACGCATCCGTGGCTAGTTTTCTATTTTTATTTTTATTTATTTTTGGGATTAAAAAGAACCAACCCTAGGATAGACATCTAATTGGAAATCTATCAATCCTAGGATAAGAAATTTTAATTTGGAATTTACCAACTCTAGGATAGTCACCACATCTTAATTTTGGTTAAAAATGAATCCCATGCATGTTGTGAAGCAATATCTTCACTTAGTTTAGATAATCTTCATTTGGGCTTAAAATTGAACATCTTTTTGCTGTGTTTGTTGGGTAATAGGTATATGCTCTCCCCTTAACTGGGTGATCAAAAAACCAGACTTACCCATTTTAATTTTATGCACTTTCATGCTTTATTAAAACCTTTAGAAGGCTTGCCGTAGTGGGAAAAAGTACTCACCCTACGAGAACGACCTAAGTGGGAACAACCAAAGCCAGGTTTTCCAACCCACTATAATCAAAAGTGAATTCAGGGAAAGTCCGCAATTCGACGGCAGTGTGCAAAGATAACCATCCCCAAAACCTTTGTTCTAAAGGTTGGGAGGTCTCCTGAGGGAGTTTATCATTTTCCGCGCCGAACGAAAACCTTGACTAAGAACCATAGTGTAGAAGCCAGCCAAGTCAGTATCCAAACATTGTCTCAATCACGGTGCAAGGGGAGGGAAGAATCTCCCCCCAAGACACTCACCATATAATCACCACGGACTGTTTGCTCAAGGGATTTGGTATCCACTTCCGTCACCTTGAGTACGCACCTGGAAAAGAGAAAAACACGGGCGCCCTCTAGGGGGTGACATGGCTGTGTGAGTCGACGTGATTTTAAGATGTGGGCTGTGATTGTTACGATGACCTTTTGACCATTAAGAGTGAGTCTGCTTGAACATACATTTAAGGTTTTAATATCTATGTCTTTGACAACTTTTTTCAAAAAAACTTCAACAAACTAAACATCAAAAATCTAGGTCAAAAAACTTGTCAAAACGGCAAAACAGTGTTCGGGTTTCTAAAAAAATTGACCTCTGCAATGCAATTGCTCTGATAAACCGCAAGCATCACCTTGTATGTCACATTTTCTCTAATGAGTTGCAATTGAAACATACTGAGTCGCATTTGCGAGTGTCCCGCCGTATTTTCTATATTGAGTTGCATTTGCAAGTCCTAAAACCGCAATCGGTTGTCTGCCACGCATTGGCCTTGTCAAACAACGCATTCGTCATACCGCACCGCATTTTCAATCTGAAATAATGCATTTTCCAATCTGCAAAACAAGTCAAAATCCTGTAACGCATCTGCTTTAGTGCACCACATTTGAGACCTTAAACGACGCATTTGCCTGTCAATTGGGAAAACATTAATTCTGTCAAAAACCAGAGGCCAAAATTTTTCAAACATTTTTTTTTCCCTGGTATCTTTTCCAAGAAGTCTCTATCTAAAACCAGCAAAGCACTCATCCAAGTCATCCATCTTTGCATTTTAGTCTTCATCTAGCTTGCAATTCGTCATCCTCATCTTCATAGGAAAAGTCTTAAGTCCTCAAATTTACACCTTTGGGATAGGCAAACTTTCCTTCCTTTGTCAAACCATTTGTCTCAAAAATACATTGTCATTGGACCAAGTCAAAACAAATCGATCCTAAGTCATTGTCCTTTTGGTGAGCTATTTCCAACTCATAAGTCTAGTGTGGAAGTCTCACCTTGTCATTTTATCATCTTTTCCTACAAATCAGTCCTTTGACAATCCAAATCGAGACATTTGGCTAGACTTTGAGTGGTTACAAAACCTTTCCTCAAAATCATTCGACATAAGGCATCCCCGTTTATCACTTTGCATTGTCCCTTTGCATAGTCTTAGTCTCATTTCATCTACCATCATGTCTTCAAGTCACGATGACATGCTTGCTAGTCAAATTGAATGCAAATTCAATAGTAAGGGTCAAGCACAACTTGTTAGGGACTTCAAAACGCTATACCTACAATGCAAGTCCAAACGCACCTCACCCTCTAGTCCTCCATCCATCCATCCCTCTTACCAATAGTCCAATAGCCCTAGTCCTCTATCCATCTACTATCAAGGGTCTCCTAACACCATCCATGGCACTGAGTCACAACAAACTTCCATTAGTCATACCCACCCTAACTTTGACAAGGGAAACCAACCCTCCATTAATCCATTCCAAGCCTCCACATCATATCTTAGTCCTTCATCTTATCTTAGTCCTTCATCCACGTCATATCAAAATCTTCCATTCATGTCATATCCTAGTCCTTCATCATATGCTAGTCCTCCATCCACGTCATATCAGAGTCTTCCATTCATGTCATATCCTAGTCCTTCATCATATACTAGTCCACCCACGTCAAATCCTAATCCTAGCCCTTCATCCATGACAAATACTTGTCATACATTCATGTACTATTCTAGCCCATCATCCCTCAACCAAGTCCAAAACTCCATGTCATATCCTACTCCATCATGAACCAATCCATTTCAGGACACTCCATTGGGTCAGGAAAACACATTTAGTCATGGTCTCCAAAGTCCCATCCCATCTCATAAACTTGAGGATACATGTCAAGAGGCAAGTCCAAAGCACAACATTATAACAACACTGTCATGTCAAGATCAAAGTAGTCCATTCCATGACTCCATCTTTACGTCCATTCAAGAAGTCCTCCTAGACAATAATGGCATACCAAATACACCTATCTTTGGTCAAGAGTCCATCCAAAACCATGACATTCAAGAGGAACCTATCCTTGATCAAGACACTATTTTCAATCATGTCATTCCAACTGTGCCCATCTTTGATCAAGACACTATCTTTGATCAAGAAGTCCAAAATGATCCACTCCTTGACCTCTATGCCATTCATAATGAAACGCTTGAAGATGATTCCATTCAAACTTCAAGTATTGACACTCCCAAAAGTGAGACACTTGCCTCCATGGGACACATAGATGATCTACCACTAGAACAAGAGTATTCTAGCATGGAAATATTTGCAAATGATCAAGCTATAGCTGAATTTAGTGGGCTCTATGACAATGACCATGAAGACAGTTTTGACATAGACTTGGAAACACCAGCGAAATCGCAAGAGTTCGACATGTCACCTAATTAGATTGAAGATATTAATCAAAAACCTATCCAACATGTCAATAAAGCTACAACATCCTATCAATTAGGATCATCTAAGTTTTTTAGAGCAGGCTTTCTTATAGAGGAGAAGATTTCAAGCATTAATCTTCCCAATAAGGATGGTTTAGCATCTTGCTTCCAAAATGACAAGTATCCCATCGCCAACAAAATCTGTCAGAACATGCATTATCAAGGCAAAGGATTAGGCTTACACGAACAAGAAATTCTGGAACCTGTACAAGTTCAAGTACATTACAGACATCAAGGTCTTGGCTATTCATTAGTTAGAAAATCAAAAGACGTTAGTGGTCCCTCTTCAATACTGGGGGCAACTTTATCTAATACAAATGTCAAAATGGGTATCATGAGTAGTCCTTGTCATAAGATTGTTGCCAATACCCCTTCCCTCCACACCCCAAACCATCATTCCATCATGAATAAACCTTCCATTTGGAACCAACAAAATTCTTACAAAATACAAAATCAAATGTCAAAGTCCATCAAATCAGACAAAAAGTCAAGTGGACAAATGAAGCTAAAATGGATCCCAAAACAAAATGGATCAAGTCAAGAATCAGGCAAAGAAAAGATGCAAAATTCAAAAGTCAATCAAAATGTGGAGCCACAGCACAAGAGGATTCCCACATATAATACATGTCCACCTCCATCAAAATGGCCATCAAGAAAGACATATGAAAATGTTGGTTCCAAACAACATCCTAACCCAACACCCAAAGTTTGGAGAGTAAAAATAGCTACATCCAAACATCCAACCAACCCGTCCACATCCACCATCATCCATCATAATCCTACATCATCCTTAAAGTCCAAACATCCCATGTCAAAAATCCGTCGCATCTTGGCAACAACTCTCTATTATAAGGACTCTCATGGCACTCTATCGCGATGTGCGTATTCTGATAAAGCCAATTCTAGTATCAACAAAGATCACAATGACATCAATC